>CM074288.1:12509882-13109882 GCA_037194245.1 Opsariichthys bidens | reverse complement strand
GGGTGGAGAGATGTTAAAATAATAGTGCTACTGTTTAAAAAGAGAACTCTCCAGCCATGAGAAGAGAGGGGGACGAACAACTGAGTGAGAGACGGAGTTCAAACTAGAGGAAGCAAATAGACTGAAAAACAGATGGGAAGATAAAGGTGTCAAAGATGGTCAAGGTAACAGTTTACAACTCTTTATGTCCAGGATACCAGTTGAAAGCAGTGATTCTCAAGCTTTTCTATGAGCAGACCACTTAAACAACAAATGCAGACAACCTAACAGCCACAAATTGAAGCAAACGCCAACTCAACCTCAAAACAATTATCTACACCATAATTATTAATATTTAATTATTATCACAGGGTTAGTCTGGGATTGTTATTATAGAGTAGTCGTGTCTGCCCACTGTGCATGGAAAACTTCCGTCAAATTACAGCACTGAATCACACATTTCTATGGACAAAATGCATCTAAAAATAGTGGAGGAAACAGAGTGAGCAGCTGTGGAACAGGTATTTCATCCAAGCTGTCCAAAACATGTGAATTCTTTATTTAAAGCTTCAAGATATGCATTAGTGAAATGTTTAACATGGCTTGCCCGGTCAGGCACTTTGACAGATGCTTGTGCTGTTTATTGTGTGATACGTCTCCTCAGTTCAAACCTTTCATTTTATGGTTATATCCTTATCTTAAGAATTCACGCGAGTATTTCCATTTTGCATCAAGGCTCGTGCTTACAATCTTTTTCAGAAACAGACAGGAGATAATATTCAGCGCAAAAATATTCATTTAGTTTAGGTTTAAAAGTCAATGCGTAATTCCAGTAGTGAATGTGTGTGTTCCTGCATAATATTACTTTATCTGTTAACAAATGAGTTTAAGTTATTCTTTATTATTATCTTATTTTTAAATGTAGCGATTTAAACTGTCCTTTTGCTGAGAAAGAGAAAGAGAAAGAGAAAGAGAGAGAGAGAGAGAGAGAGAGAGAGAGAGATATTCACTATACGTTTTCATTGCATTCAGGCACGTTTGTTTGAAGGGCAGGATATAAAAGTGTATTTTGTCAAAATAATAAAAAAGAAAAATATTTCATATTTTATAGATATTTTATAGATTAAATCGAAGAAATAATCAGACAACTAATTGATTATCAAAATAATAATTAGTTGCAGTCCTATTATTGGGTTTTAATGTTTTTAAAACAAGTCTCATACTCACAGAGGGGGCCTTTATTTGATTAAAAATACCATAAGAACACCAATATTATGAAATATTATTGGAATTTAAAACAATTGTTTTCTATTTTAATATATTTTAAAATGTAATTTATTCCATCATTATTCTTCTAGTCTTCAGTGTCACATGATCCTTCAGAAATCATTCTAATACTGATTTGCAGCTCAAAAAACAATTCTTATTACTAGCAATGTTGAAAACCGTTGGGTTCTTAATATGTTTTGTATAAAATTGTTTTAGGAACTTTGATGAACTGAAAGCATTTATTTTGAAATATTTAAACTTTTACTTCAGTTAACAAAATGTCTTTAATAGATTCGATTTAATCCTGATTTATACCTAGGAAAATCAATTTTCCTTAGAACGGAGAACTAATGAATATTGCCATACAGGTTTTCCAAACACTTCCCAAGTTGAGGTAAATCAAGCGATCAAAGATTTAGATTTGTGTTGGCAGTTTAAGCTAGCTTAAGAACGGCTGTTTTAAAGCCAAAGTATATACTCAGTTGCCCCTATTCATAAAATAAATAAATAAATAAATAAATAAAAACATACGTATTGCTAAAAGTTCTCATAAATCCATTCTTAAACCGTCCCATTGAGTTGAAATGAGACAATTTACAGAAGAATGGTGTCACATACCATTCACACAAAAACTCATTCTACTCGTATTCCATGAATAAGAGCCAGTGTACGCATCCAAGAGTGGAAATCTTACTTGCAGAAGTTCGAGTCGATCTGTCCATCCACTGTCACACCGTACCACTCAGGGCTGTCCCAACTCCGCCTGTATCTGACGGACTCAAATACTGACTTCACCCTTCAACAACTGATTTGTGCCGTCACCTCTAATGCGCGTGCGTCTAAAGCTTTTTGTCTGTTGCTAGTGTCAGAAAAAAACCCAAATGACTCGTAAAAAAACCCCAAAAAAAAACAACCACAATGTTTTGAAGACTCAAACATTGAGTCTTCAAATATATATCAGCATGTTCAAAAAAAACACATCGTATCTTTCCTCTCTGCATTTACTAATGAGTACAATTTCTCCACCAGCAAACACACACACACACACAGGGCTATAGCTTCGTGGAAATATACTCCAGGGTCAGGTCTCTAATTTTTCCGTATCCATCTCTATAAAGCTGACAAGCGCCTCCTAATTCTGCCTATAAATATTCATTTGAAATTAGAAAACCATCTATTATATACCAATTCTGTTGCCTGCTGCTGCATAATTGGTCTGCCCGTTTCCTGTAAGTATCCACGCAGCTTTCTAATGAGCTCTTGAAAGTCTCCAAATGAAAATCCCTCCCACTGTGTGAAACTCATTTACATCCCTTTACAAAATGTTTACCAATACAGCAAAATTTGAATTAGGTTTAAAAATGCCATGCTTCCATCTAAATGGCACCGGTAGTAGACGGCACTGTTATTTACACATTCAAATGAGTGTGTTCTTCCGTCTCAGCACGTACACAGGGGACAGCGGCGAACGGAGGAACGAGAGCATGCTTGACAATAGCAGAGGTTGTTTGATCCGTGTCATATCAGAACAGCGAGCAACGGTTAGTCACACGCAGCCTTCAGCCTGACCTCATCCCCATGGAACAAAAGGTGTGACAATACTCAACCACAAAAAGTCACCTTTGAACCACGCAGTCCCTCCTTCAGATGATTGGATTTGTAATTGAACCCATCAATGCTTTCAGCGGCAGGAAGGATCTAAGAGAGTGCAGTTATCGAATATAGCAGGGTCATCACGACTCACTAGACATAAATGACATTTGGGGTTTAGAAAGCAAGTTATTTTCTTATTCATCAAAAGGATGCATTAATATTTATTGGCCAGAATTTTTATATTTCATGTTATAGGTAATAACTAATTATTACATTACCAGTATTAAAATTCTCTTTCGTCAAAATAAACAATGTAAACAAATGAAAAACATTCTTGAGATCTACGGCAGAGGGAAATTGTTCATCATACAAAAAAAATACAGCATGAGTCATATGGGCAATTTCACTTTCACATGGAAAAATGCAACAAGAATTTTCCATTTGTGTCGTGTTCCACGTCAGAAAGAAAGTCATAGGTGATTTAGAAGGACATGAGGGTGAGTAAATGATGACGATTTTCCTTTAACCACAAGACTAAACCATCTCACACTGTACAAGAGACCCTTGGATCAAGGTTGTGCTGTCATAATACTAAAATCAAAAGTTGTAATTCACAAATAGATGCAACTTCCTCGGTCATCAGAAGCACACCACACAGAGCTCTAACGCTCCGAGGGGAACCTCCCACATAGACCTCTGGTAGCTATGGAAACCTCCTCTCTAAGTGATGTCACCCTGATATTGCATCATAACCCCATGAGCTAATTGGGCCGCTTTTCTCAGGCCCTGTGAACTGAGCGGGAGAAACTGAATAAAATAGACCGAGCGGGAGATGGGAGCTGTGGTGGCGGAGGAGCTTGAAATTGACTGACCAAGAAGAGGACCCACAGTCGCTATTAATAGCCATTCAGCCTCTTCGGTCACCAGAACAAAAGCCATGCGTGTGCAAAGCAACACACACACTGTTTATGGATGAGAGAGAGACAGATGGAGGTGTCAGACTGATGGGAGATCAAGAGAGGGAGCGGTACAGAGCCAGCCGTGTCGCCCCATAGCAAAGTACCACTCATTTCTGTAAATTAAAGAAGAAAAAAAAGGGACTGAGCAGTTTTACATCTTCATGTGGTTCCTGACATCCCAGTGTGGCATATGTAGGAGTCCCATGAAGCATATTTTGTTGTCAATTACAGTTTTTCATTAAAGTTTAATGTTAAGGCTGTTTTTTCTGATTTTGTGTGTCAAATTGTTGCAGCCGCGAATCAGCCCATAAAACAAAGCAGTTCAGAGTCTAAATCTAATTTGCATTTACATTAAACCAAACAAACTCAGCTCATTGGTTCTGGGTTCATTACAAAGCCAATATGTTCAAAGAAGGCTGTCATATGCAAGATCTCTCTATTTAAAGGTGTCATGACACTGTTTTTTTATTATTTTCATATGTTCCTTGAGGTACAATAATGATGTTAAAGTTTTTTGCACAAATAAAAAACAAAACAAATACATATATGCGGAACAACTATTGTAAACCTTCATCAGTTTTTAAAGGGGTAGCTTCTTTAAGGCTTGTCAGTAAATGGTCACTGTTATGACTGGCTAATGCCATTGCATAGGAAAAAGTATCAAAGCCCACTCGCTATTGTACACAAGCATGCATTTTGAAAACATTATCCAATATACAAACATATGAAAAAAAAGAAAGAAAGAAGAATTCACTTTATGGCAGTTAAACTTGCAATTAATTAATCCATGAATCATATGTGTGCTGAACCGTATGCCCGGTCCGTATGGATCACAGATCAACGATGATCCCTTCAACCCTTCCAAAAACCCATCGCTTCGCTTCAGAAGGTCTTTATTAACCCCCGGAACTGCATGGAATACTTTTATAATGGATGGACGCACTTATTTTGGCTTCAAAATCTCGAACCCCATTCGCTAACATTATAAAGCTTGGAAGAACCAGGATATTTTTAAATAGAACTTTGATTGTGTTCGTCTGGAAGAACACAATACACCTAGGATGGCTTGAGGGGGGAGTAAATCATGGGATAATTTTTTGGTGGAAAATCCCTTTAAACATGTAGCTCACAGAAAGTCTGTTAAAGGTTTATATGTTGTTGTTAAAAATCTGTTTGCCAAAGGAGAAAATAAGAATCGCTCTAAGGTCCCACAGAATTCTCCTATGGGATGCAATCTTGGTTCAACCAAGTCTGTAAGCTGTCAACCCAGGGCTGTGTTTCTCAAAAGCGTCGCAAGCCAGTTGATTATAGAGACCACTTCAAAGCTTTTCAGAAGCGCAGACTAGATCGTTCAGAGTAGGAGAAAACTAAAAGTTCTGAGTTCTGAGTTCCGTGAGACAGAGTTTAAGACAGACAACCTAAAGAGGTGATTCTCAGTTCAACGAGTCACTGAGCTCATTCAAAAACCGCTTGGACTGATTCAGTCAGATTCATTAATGAATCGTTCATCCGATTCATCGACTAAAGAACGATTTTTTAACGAATCAGACATCACTCAATAGCATATCAGACATTGCTGATTCACATTCCGATTCTTTAACACTCCTGTTCTCTCAACAGCTTCAACTGATTCGATAAAAATAAAACATCGCTAAATCACACATAGCTCCCCCCAGTCTTACATTCAAACACTCCCTCATACACTGAAGGCGATACGCTCGTGAAAATACTGCATATGAAAGCACAGTGACAGAAGGACACACACAGCTGCGCCACGGCAGAGACAGAGGGCGCATTGTCTGCCCGCAGGACAGTGGACACACACGTGTACGTGTGCACGCATGCCAACCCAGGTGTCTTTTGTTTTCATTACTTCCAGTTCAGCTGTACTACGTAAAAACGGGAATAAATCAATAAATGTCCATTCATCACATTAACCAACCATTGATCTCACCTATTCCTGTCTTAATGGCTATGTCTGAAAACCTGCCAACCTAGACAGTATTTTGGGCATCATAGGCGCCAAAATAATGCAGTGTAGGCTAGGTTTTGCCACAACGCAGCCCAGAATCACTGTTCCAAGATCAGATAGAACTGGTCATGCAAAAAAGAAAAACCAGTCAAATGCCAAACCAGGAATCGAATCACCAAAGACAAGAAACAAAGGGAAGCCAACGGTTTGCATTTAACAATTAACACAAACACTCGCTGAATCAGCGCAAAAAGCATAAATGTGAGAGGGAAACACTCACTTGTCAGAAGTGACCCGCTCGGTCCACTGGCGGCGGCGGCTCACACACACACACACACACACACACGCGCACACAGAGACGGACGGGGATCTGCGCTGCTGTAGTGATGTGGACCGCTGGCTCACAGCCTGCACTCCTGATTTGCTCGAAGAACTGCAGCCATCTTGACGAAGCCCGTGTGGCAAACCAACCACATGCCTAGACGTAGGAGGGGAGGAACTTGTCGAATTATCTTTAACGTTTTAAAAAAAGTATCAGTTGCTTAAGCCAAGAAAAATATGGCCTTTTGACCAATAATACTATAGTAATAAACATATAATTGATATCTACGTTTATTCATACACTACCGGTCGAAAGTGTGGGGTCGATGAGATGTACTGTGTTTGAAAGAAGTCTCTTACGCTCAATGTATCGGATTAAAAATGTTGTAAAACAGTATTAATGTGAAATGTTATTGCAATTTAAATGAACTGTTTCGTATTTTAATATTTTTAAAACGTAATTCTTTTTCTGTGATGGCAAAGCTGAACCAACTTCAAGAACCAGCCTCACTACTGCTTTGAATTATTACATGCGCAAGTTCATAAAGCTCAAATGTAATCAAGTCTCCGCTGCCGTAATAAGTATCACACATGTGATAGAAAGTCTATCCAATAAAAAGGAGTCAGACATTAATTTTCAATCAACTTTATTGAGCTTATCACGTTTCATGCCCTCCTGGCATGGTCTCCCAGTCAATTAATTAACTACTAGGAGCAATGGAGCAATAGCATCCTCTGGCGGATCGTTTAGGATGCTTCACATGTCTCCTTCATCCTTGGAAAGAAAAAAAAAACTCACTGACATGCAAAGTTGTCATCCGTGGTCCTCTCTTTGAAACATTGACCTCATCATAAAGTCATTAACTGGACAATGAATAAGACCGTTAAATACTTAATGTGGAAGGCTGGAAGGAGCATTTTTTTTTTGAACTTTGGGTCTTATTCGTATGAGAGCCCCAGGCTGATTCTCTTAATAATTAGAAACAATAAACATACATACAAACACTCAAACATACACATATCATTCCATAAAAGGATCTAAAATCCTCTTCTTTTCCAGACCCTGCAAACTGAGACAAGAACCGAATATGAATCCTACTGGAAAAAGCAATTCATCACAGTTAAACCAGCCATTAAATTAATCAATCCTTCAGATGATTAATCAGCACTGATGATTTAAGCCTGCACTTCAATAATCAGAGAATCCATTAGTTAGAAGGAAGACAAAAACAGGAGTGATTGTGTACCCTAGGCATGTAGAGAAAGAGATAAGTTGTAATGTGTGGGTGAAATCTGGAATACAGTTTGTCAGCGTTCAGATGAAGAGAACAGGATATATGTAAATCAGAATGAAGCCCCTGAGAACTGGCTGTAGAAAATGAGCTCTTTGAGTCAGAGTTCTTAATCACGTCTATCTGACAGATTGTCCCTATTCGACAGAACTGATTTCTCAGTCTGTGCTATGGCTGGGACACGCTAGTGGAGTCCGAGATGGAGGGGAATGTCAAAGCTCATCCTTCTCCATCTGCTTAAACGCTTCCAAGTCCTCCTGCCAATCAGCCATCAGCGAATCCATCGATTGGCTGTCGGAGTCACCGTCCACCGCAGGCTCCTCCCCATCGTCCACGGGGACGTAACTGCCAAGTCCCTCCACTGGCTGAACTGAATCTTGCCCCACGTTCGAGTCTTCTGCTGTCTGTTCCTGAGTAGTGACTTGTGATTGGTCGACAGGTTCTGAGGAGGGGGGGCGACTGTGGTCTTTCTCTTCTGTGGAACAGTCCTCTTCTTCTGCTCCATCTGTACCTTAAAAAAAAAGGTCAGTTGAATAAACCACAAGAAATCTATCTATCTAATATCTATTACACTGGCAAAACCTAGTGGACCACATTAGGTGTGGAGCATGATGGTATCATAATCATAAAAATTTGATGTTAGCTAGAAGGAATGCAGATTTTGCGCTAACAGAAGTCCATAATCTCAAGTCCTCCTGGGAAGTTCATATTTACGAGCTGGGAAGTCGTAAATCAAGTCACTTTGGAGCAAGATGGCGATGTACTTTTTCTATGAAAAATTCAGAAAGATTTTTTAACTCTACTTCTACAAAATGATGATTTAAAAAAAGAAAAAGAAAAAAATCACATTTATTTTTTGTTTTTGTTCAATTTATCAAGGTGCTCTAAATTGAATTGTTATATATTCTATTGTAATTGTACAGTATTATCATATTTTTTGAAAACTAGTTTTATTGTAAATGAAAAAAAATGTGTCAAATAAAGATACTGCATCCATTGTGTCCACCATATTTTCTCACTGACACGGCCACAACTCTAACTCAACTTAATCTCGTAAATACCAACTTTTCAACATGACTAGAACGCACCATTTAAAACAAGTGGGTTTGATGCATGAAGGGAAACCCAAGGAGGAGGGGTACTTACTGCCATCCAACAGGGTGCCCGGGAGGGCTTTCCCCTTAAATATGGCTTCTGCTCATCCAAGTAGGAAAGAAGGGAAAAAAGAGAAGTAGTGGAAAGGGAAAATAGTTACAAACACAGAGTGAAAGAGTAATAAAGGAAGAATAATTAGAAAGGAATGAAAGTAGAAGATGCAACGTGCACAACCTCACAATGATTCCTCACATATTAATCAAATTCAGGTCTCCGCTCGGTCTCAAAGTGTCTCACCTCTGTCTCTAGCTTTATCACTGAGCAGCACCTCCACCTCCTTGTACTCCTTTAGAGCCTCCAACAGGATGTTGCCCTCTTTGTGGAACAGGAAGAGGAGTGGTAAAGTGACATCATCAGTGTTCCGACCGTCTCCCGCCATCTGGAACAATGGGGCCGTATCACTGCTGCTGCCTTCATTATCATCTAAACAAAAGTGATAAAACAAAAAGAGTGAGACATAAATGCTAACTCAGATTTTTTTCTGTATAGATGAATATCTTTAAAAAAAAATTACTAAAATGGGAAACAATATTAAAGCTAAATAGAAAAACAAAAATGCATAAGAGTCACGTAGTCACACAATTACTAAAAGTAAAACTGAAAATACTAATATATATGCACATACACATACATACATACATACATACATACACACACATATATATATATATATATATATATATATATATATATATATATATATATATATATATATTATATATATATATATATATTGTATTTTCAGTTTTTCAATTTATGTTTAAATTGCCATTTTCAGGTATGGTACAATAAGTACATCAGGGTTTTAAAACAAATTATTTTGGATTTAAATGTTTCACACATACCAATGGGGAAAGAAGATACACTGTCATCTAAATTTCATTTTAATAATTTTCTTGGCCTTCAGTACAGTAACAATATAACAGCCACATCTTGAGTTTTGTTTAGGAAGGGGTCAGTTTTAAATCACATTTGGGGGTCTATAGCATCAAAAAGTATTGAAAACTACTGAAATAGATGACTTAAATGGTTGATTCCCTAAAATGTTTCTCACCGATGACGATGCCTCCGATGGCCCCAGCTTTTTGAATGTGCCTAGCCTTCTCTGCAAACATGCACTGGCCTCTCTGCAGCAGAGCGATGCGGCCTGCCACAATCTCACCGTTACTCAACTCAGAGCAGCCGTTATAGGGCTCCGCTATGGTTACGAACCCACGCACCTGAGGGAGAGGGAAAAAAAAGAGAACAGAATACACAATGTACTTTGGCTGAAAAAATTATACCCTTTAGCAAGAACAAACCTAGAACAGCACAGAAATAACCAATAAAAAAAGTGAGAAAGACAACAAAAAAGTCACAGTTAACCATACTCACTCCAGAACTGCTTTTGGAAAGATCCAGTCCAAACTGCGCAGGACCTGCGGTCAATACCACTCTACCAAAAAAGGGGTGCGACACAATTTGAACAGCTCTTGGAGGAAGCTGTTCTTTCTGCTGCTGGCTGGAGAGCTCCATCATTTCCTGCATAAAACGCATGCCGTCCTCTGCAGCGACTGCACTCACCGCCTGTAGAGAGGGAGAAGGAATTAAGTTTCAATCTACAGATACAAAATAGAAATTACACAGTATAATTCTTATATCTAGGTTGGTATAATACCTGTGTTGCATGCTGAACGAGTTGTACTCTGCCATCCTTTAGGTGGATGAGACTCACACCCATCCGCCTCAGCAGCTCCAGATGTTCGGGGTTATTGGCCATGAAGTCTTGAGCCCTAAGAGGAGGACGGCCCATACCAGGATCTCTGAGAGAGATGAAACAAATCATTAATCTTTCATTAATTGTCTTCTTTAAAATCTCCAGTAATTTCCGTGGAAATCATGATAAATTTTTTTTGATTTAAAAAAAAAATTCAAAACAATATCATTATATAAATAGAAATCTTTTATAACATTATGTCTTTACTGCGACTTTTGATTCACTTAAAGGGTTAGTTCACCCAAAAATGAAAATTCCGTCATTAACTACTCACCTTCATGTCGTTCCAAACCCATAAGTCATTCATTCATCTTCGGAACACAAATTAAGATCTTTTTGATCAAATCTGAGAGCTTTCTGTCCCTCCATAGACAGCTATGCAACTGACACTTCAAAAAGTTCATAAAAAGATCGCAAAACTAATCCATATGAATTGAGGGGTTTAGTCCAAATTATCTCAAGAGACATGATCACTTTATATGATGAACAGGTTGAATTTATTCACGTATAAACATTCAACTCACAAATCAGTTGTGGTAAACAGAAGCTCACACATGTTTGCTTGATGTGTACGAGAACCAATGAGGTTCATTTTCGAGTTATATAGCACGTTGTTTAACTTCAGCAAGAGGTTTGCTCTCGCCTGTTGTCACAGAGACAAACTCTGTGGTTCCCTCCTCTGGCCAGCAGAGGGCTCCCTCAACTGAATATTGACTTTCACAGACACACACTACATTTCCCGTCAGCCCCGTACCTGGCACTGATCATGTTGCCCAGCTGTAGCTCATTCATTGGCTTATATTTTCCATTCCTCTTTGCGAGGTCTTGTATTACTACAGTTTGTATTTATGACTGTTTATTCCTGTTTTGCCTGCCTGTTGTGACCCAGTTTGTTCGCCGTTGGAGTGCCTTTTGGACTGTTTGCCATCTGATCTGTGTTTGTTCTCTGCCTGCCCTGACCTACTGCCTGTTTATCGACCATGACTGTGTCTCCTCTCCGTTACTATGTTTGCCCTTTGCCTGTTTGATCATGATTTTAATAAAAGCTTGCTAATGGACCCCACTTTGAGTGACTCTTACTTACACCTCTCAAGCAGGTTCGGTTGAGTTTCTGTTTATGAAGTTTATTCGCTGATCGGTGACTACGTTTACATGAGCACCGATAATGCGATTATTTCTCATAATCAGTATAAGGTCTTCATCGCAGTAAGATGTATACATGACACGAGCATAACTCTTCACTCCAGTTTACACGCAATTTTCATGACTCTGATAATTCACAAATAAGTATGGTTATACCACACTCAGATAGGCAGTATTCAGTATGCATGTTACCAGCCATTGTTTTAATCTACTCGCATCAAATTCAAAATAAATTTTTTATCTGGATAATATTTTTATTGGATATTATTTGGTGCCCTGATGAACATCGCAATATCGGGTTTGCCTGCGCTTTAGTCAGGTTCTTTTCACCGTCTTGATGAAGATACAGAGCAAAGACTGTGCAGGAAGTTGTGTTGACAGAGTTTAGCGATTTGGTGAAGAGAAAACTTCAGAATCATATCATGGAGTTTATTCATGAAGTTGCCTGAATGACGCACGGCATCCTTGTACGTCCAATCACATGCACACTTTGGTCAGAGTGGGAATAATGTGATTAAGGTGTTTACATGCCTGCATATTGCGATTAAAATCAGCATACGCCACCTAG
Organism: Opsariichthys bidens; assembly: GCA_037194245.1. Lineage (NCBI taxonomy): Eukaryota > Metazoa > Chordata > Actinopteri > Cypriniformes > Xenocyprididae > Opsariichthys > Opsariichthys bidens. Next base: position 13,097,875 of record CM074288.1, on the reverse strand, counting down.
TTATTACAGATTATGATTACAACGATTATGAGCTTAATCGCATTACTTCAATCGAAGTATTGCATTTTAAATTAGATAAAGTTTAATCACAATATTGCCAAAATCCCATTATAATCGCATTAAATGTTTATATTTGAATAAAAGCCTAAATTAAATCTGTTCATCATATAATGCGATCGAGTCTCTTCAGAAAATTTGGACTAAACCGCTCAATTCATATGGATTAGTTTTACAATCTATGAACTTTTTGAAGTGTCAGTCTCAGTTGTGCAGCTGTCTATGGAGGGGCAGAACAGGCTCAGATTTCATCAAAAAGTTCTTCATTTGTGTTTCGAAGATGAACAAAAGTCTTGGGTGTGAAAGTGAGTAATCATGACAGAATTTTCATTTATATAATATATATATATATATATATGTGTGTATTATTTTATTTATTTATTTTTTGAACATAGACCAGCTGGTTACATCACTTTCTCACCGATGAACAGTCGGGCGTGGACAACTCTTATCCACTGCACTCCTGATTGGTTCGCGGAGATTGCGTGGGAAGGCGGGATCAGGAAAGAGTAGGCGGGTGTTAGGGCAAGTCCACTCAAAATTTGAGTCATCAAGCTCCTCTCCAGCCTGGGGTGACAAAGATATTATATCAACATCTGATTAGAGAAACAAGTAGACAACCAGTGAATATGAGCTTAGTTAGTTGTATTACATAATAGTTAGAAATATTAACTGAAATGAGCTGGATGCATAAAGTCAACTCTGAGCAGTGTTACAACATAAAGAGGTAAGCAGAATTGTTATGGTGCATATGTGCAGTACCATGTTATTGACGACAGGGGGCGCCTGTGAGTTTGAGGCAGTGGAGAGGGAGAGAGGCAGCAGATGAGCTTCTGTGGTAAAGATGTAGTCCTCCACGTTAAAAGGCAAATCCTCCTCCTCAGCAAACAGCAGAAACAGGTATTTAAACATCTCCGCCAGGAAAAATGAGTCCATGCTGAAACAGGTGGGCGGTGATGAAGAGAAATAAATATGCCGTGAGACAGCTTGCCACCCACTCTTTACTCATAAATGCTCTCTTTACAAAATCCACTCAAACTATTTGTTCAAAAATATACCACAAACCAACATCGTCTTTAACTATCCACAAGCTCCAGCTCTTACCGGTCCTCGTGACTCCCCGTCCTCACGTCCTTCATAGCAGCAAAACCACAGGGAACTCGAGCATATCGGTTCAGGTTCTCCAGTACGGTGCGGCCCACCTCCAGGTAATATGGATCTCTGGTTGCCTTCAGAGGAAATTCACAGTTAATCATTTGTATTATCTCCATGGTTTACTACATGAAAATACACGTTCGAATGCATCTCAGCAGGAGCAATGCAGCGTGAAGGGGGTCACATTTGCAAGTTGGTAGGAAGGAGAATGATGGAGAGTAAAGGAGATGTTGCATTGAGATTTGTTTGAGAACTCAGTTGTACCTTATAAAGGAAGTAAGTGCTTTCTGCAAACTCTGGCCGCAGGGGGTGCTGAGCCCAGTGAACCCTGAAATCAGTGGTGAATGCCTGGCGAGATAGTACGTGATGGAGCAGGCCAGTCAAGAAGAATTTATAAACCACAGACTGTGATGATATTCAAAAGACAGACAGTCGAAAAAAGGAACTACCTCAGGAAGGAAGTTGTGTTTCTTGGTAACTTGATAAAGCATTTCATGCGTCTCTATGGCCGGCCGGATATCTCCCTTTAACACCTGCAAAGAGCAAAACTCTTTTGTTTGGACTTTCATAACAAACTGAGAGAGACAAAGACAACACTGATTTCTCACCTGCAAGCCTGGGAAAAAGGCAAGCAAGGAGTCCATCCAGGTGCGGGCTGGCAGCAGCGGTTTGTGGATATGGACATCCAGTAACAGAGGAGGTTGGCTGATGTACTTCATAATGGATGCATAGTGCTGAAAAATGTGCCAAGTGATCACAATTCATGAATACAGAGGCGATTGAGAGACTCGTTGCTTCATGGCAGACAAAACTAAAATGAGAGTTGTATTAGATTAAGTATGAAAAATTATTTTGGAGTCTACAATTAATTACAGGCAACATGTTCCAGAGCTTCTATTCTGAATAAATGAAGGATCAATTATAAACTAAATACAAAAAATAGTAATTATAAATAAACCAATGAAATAAATATAAAAATAATATTTTAAAAAATGTTAAAATCTGCAATCTAATCTAGTCATCTAAAATAAACAAATAACAAATGAATGAATGAACATAAAAAAATCATAATGTTAAAATACACAATCTGCTCTAGTCTAGCAAAATAAGCAAATAAATGGAATATAAAAAAAATTATTAAAATATTACAATTCAATCTAAACTAATAATGATAATACTAAATAATATAAATAAATTAATAAATGTGTAATAAAACCAAATAAGAAAATAATTCAAAATACATAATCCATTTCATTCAACTAAGAATAAATAAATAAATACTTATACACAATCTACCCTCTTCAAAGTAAAAATGCAGGGTGGGACTTAATAGTTGTCTCAATATGACAGGTGTTTGGAGGAAAGGGCTTGAAAAGTATGACGGCTTGGTGACGTAAGCCGAAAAGGAGATTATGATGACTTTAACAAAAGAATGAGTGATACTCACAGTGTTAAAGCGCTGCAGATATTGGTCATCTCCCAGTAATATATAAGCCTTCATCAAGTACTCATAATAGGAATCTATGCCTGCTCCAACTCCACTGTCTGTTAAGGGAACAGTTACAAAAAAAAACATGACTCTGACTTGACTTTTACCTAATTTGACTGTATATGAGTACAGCCGTTTTATGTTTTGGGTGGGTTGTTGGGTATGGTTTAGCCTCACCTCTGCGGACCCACTCTCCTGAGTGGATGTTGATGGTTGTTCCCACTAGATTACTGTTCCTCTGTCTCTTTTCCCAAAGGAAGTCAAGAGCCCTTCTCGCATGAGCCTGCGAACAACACAACAAAACACTAACTCCTTAAATACTGGCTTACTTCAATAGATTTAGTAATCATAAGTCTTTTTCACCACACAAAATAAGAACATTCCTAACCTCATAATACTTTTCATAGCGCACAACACAATGGGTCACGCTAATGTTGTTTGTGTCTTACAAATGGCACAGTTATGTCATGTGAAATCTATGCAGTAATTCTGTAGACTGAATGAGTACAAACATTCCAGGAATCAACACTTTGGGCCAAAATGACGCAAGTGCTCCATTGTTACTTTACTACAAAATAATCACAACAATTTTACTAGCTTGGTAACCTTAAACGCTCAAGAAAACATAAATTACACAGAACGCAAGGTTTTCAAACATTTCTCTGGAGGCTAATTAAGGACCCTAAGAAATAAATATCTATCTGGAGGTCATATCAGGAAATTTCCGAACGTTATAACTTCAGAAACCCAACAAAACTGGTATTTGTTCACATTTGCTGCATGAAGTCATTGTGATATTTTACCTCAAATGTGGGGTCCCCAGTAAAGCGGCTCAAGGCTGCAAATTCAAGGATGATTGTCCCAGCACAGGCAGTGCAGGTATCCGTCTCGGTGCCTGTGCGGGTCTCGGGTCCACGGACTCCATAACGCAGGTTCACCTGTAAAATCAATCAATCAATAATCGAAGACATAATCAAGGTGATTCATCACAGAATAATCCCCAGCAGGATATCTATTAATATACACTATTATCCAAAAGTTTGGGGTGGGTAAATTTATTTGTTTTTTTTAGAAAAAGCAGTGTCTTATGCTTACCAAGGCTGCATTTATTGGATTAAAAATACCGTAATACTTCATTACTTCAGTATTCAGTGTCATATGATCCTTTAGAAATTATTCTAATATGATGATTTGGTTTGGCTCAAGTATCACTTCTCTTTATTACCAATGTTGAGAACAGTTGCACTGCGTAATATTTTAGTGAAACCTGCAATATAATGTTTTTCTGGATAATTTAATGAACAGAAAGTTCAAAAGAACAGCATTTATTTGAAATAGAACTCTTTAGTCACAATATAAATGTCTTAATTGTCACCCTTGCTAAATAAAAATATTAATTTCTTTCATATAAATAAATATTGGGGAATTAACATTACAGTGGACATTAGAGTTAACAGAATTGCATTGCCGTAGGTTATTTAATTATTAAATAAGAATTATTGGTAACAGTTTACAATAAGGTCTCACTGGTTAGCATTGTTAGTTCACGTTAGTTAATGCTTTAACTTATAAGCAATATATTTTTAACTCTGTTAGTAAAAAGGTTCATGTTAGTTCATAGTGCATTAACTAATGTTAACAAAAACAAACTTATTAGTAAATGTTGATATCATTAATAAAGATTAATAAATGTTATAGTATTTATGTAGTTAAATAATATTAAGAGATGAAATCTTACTGAATTATTTTATTATGAAAATAAAGCAGTTTCAGACCATAAAACAAGAGTATCACAATCATTAAATTAGCATAGGGAATTTATGCAGTTTCCTTAGACAATATTCAGTTTAGCAGAATGCTGCACAAAATGCTGTGATGGACAATCAGAATCAGGTATTCTCAAGAGACACATGTAATAAGTTGAAAATACTTTGTGACCGAAGGTCTGTAAAATAAATGAACATTCATCAGTGAAATGGATGGTCATGCTGTTGATGACACGTGCAGCCATTATGAGAAGTCACTGAGTTCATTTTCCCTAAGGTAGACATTCAAAAAACCAACACAATGCCCGGAATAGCCGAATCAACAGAAATTGTCTGAATGTGTGTATAGGCATAAAGATTAATGCTTGCAAACCGAGAAAAACAAAAAAGCCATTTCATGTCCAACATATTTTCATGATGACATTTTAATCATTCATATCGCATACGCAATGCATGTACATGTGTGCGTTCACTCACTCTAGGGTACGGCAGGCCACTGCTGGTGTTAAATGCAGGCAGTAGTCTCAGTCCAAGATCTTTGGCCATGTGCAGCAGCTCATTCTGGTACCAGAGCATTCGCCCACTTTCTTTCAACATGACAGCCATGGAATGGCCTCCCAGCAGTCCACTAAAAGAACAGCAAAGCTTTACACAAGCTCAGTTGACTATATAGATTTAAAATGCACACGTCAGTCCATTTCGAAACTCTGACGGAGATGTCTTACTTACCCCAGCACCCGGATGTTGGTCTCGAACACAGACACCACAATATCATTATCCAACCGTACGTCCTTCACCACTCTCCTCACCGCCGCCTCGAACTCCACCGTCTTATTTAACAGCTGTGAGATGTCAGAGCATGTCATGAGCAAACAGTCTTGGGTTTAACTGTACATATAAGTGTTTGCAAGAGGTTTCAAGTTCTGTTTGAGATGTTACTCACTGCAAGAGTGTCAAGAGTGTCGATGAGGGTGAGGGAGAACCTGACGGAACAGGAAAACATGTTTTCATCTCTGTTTTCAACATTTCTTTAAAAATAAATGAATAAAAAGACATTTTCTGCACATCTCCAAGTGACTTACTTCCCCAGGGCATCATCTATATCCCCTCGACTGGGCTCTAGTCCACGCACTCGCCCACGGCAAGTCAAAGGCATCAGCTCGTCTGCGGGGTAGGCATGGTCCTGTCAAAATGAAAAGAACAGAGAGGAAATGAAATCAAATAAGGCAGATTTTATTTATTATGCTGTTCTCTCTAATATTAACCTGCCTCCCCTATCCTTGTAACTCTCCTGTTTGTTTGTTTTAAACAGGAGGCTATCAAATTTCAGTTTCACACATCTTACATTTCAAACCTGCTTAGAGACACTTCTGGGCATACAAGAGAATTCTGGGAAGTATTTTATACTTGTCAGGAACATATATTGGCAAACTAGCAATGTGAAAGGGTTAGTTACTCTATAACTAAAAATTCAGGCATCATTTATTAACCCTCATGTTGTTCCTAATTTATATAACTTTCTTTCTTCTGTGACACATGAAGATATTTTGAAGAATGTTTCAATTGTTTTTTGTCCATACTTTGAAAGTCAGTGCAGACCAAAACAACACTGGACGCATCTTTCAAAATTCTACAGGAAAAAAAAACTTATTTTAGTGTGCCGTAGTTCTACATGAGAAATGTATTTAATATAGTGTAATAACAGTAAATTATGCATAATTACATGCAATTAACACTAAGCCAAACCTTAAACCTATAATTACGTGTTATTTAATATTACTCAGAACTTGTTATGACACTGTAACGACGGCACGTGTAAAGTGTGATTAGAAATGCGTTCACATTTTATAAAAAGAAATTAATACTTTCATCAAAAGTGACAGTAAAGACATAATGTTACAAAAGATTTCCTTTTCAAAAAATGCAGTTCTGCTCTACTTTCTTATAATCAAACACTCCTTTAAAACGTATCATGGTTTCCACAAAAATATTAAGCAGCACACCTAATCAACCAAATCAGCATAATAGAATGATTTCTTAAGAATCATGTGACACTGAAAGTCTGGAGTTATGATGCTAAAAATTCAGCTTTGCCGTCACAAGAACAAATGAGTTGTTGAAATAAACATTTTATTATTTGATTTCGCAATAGTACTGTTTTACTGTATTTTTGAATGAATGCAGCCTTGGTGAGTCTAAGAGACTTCTTTCAAAAACATTTAAAGACGTACACAGAAAAACTACAAAGAACTTTGGATGCAGATGGAAAAGTAGTATTGAATCTTCCACGAACACCCAGCTGTCAACAAGAGAAGTTACATACCATGTAGTTCTGATAAGCGTGGTCAAACATTTCCAGCACTTGGTTCCTGAGAAGCAAAGGCATTTAAATGAAGAAAAACAGTTTTGAATCATATAGCAAGCAATTCATAATTCCACATGTCCTCACATACCTCAGTTTGCTCTTCTCATCTCTGCTCATGGTCTCAGACAACCTGACGGAGGTTCCAATAAAAAACAGCAGCAAAAAAGCAGTCAACATTGTTGCAGAATGAAGCATTCTAACCTTCACGTAGATGAAGACACCCTAGGCAACTCTTTCCTGCTTCAGTTGTGCTTACTTAGCACCAAGTTAGAGTTCCACCACCTCTGGTCCATCATTTTCAAATTTATTGTAAAAAAAAAAAAAAAATGCAGGGAAGATTCAGTAACACCCACAGCATTTGAATACATTCACCGTTCCGGCTCAATAACTATAAAGTTCCTGTTCTTATCTAAACGTCTCTCTTGGATGAATGCAGCTCTGGTGCATTTCTGAGATGATTTTAGTGTCTACAAAATGACTAAAGAAGGAAGACCGATCAAGTCACTGTTCATTAGTGTTGGTCAGCCAGTTGCTGTTGTCACACCTGCCTGTCACCTTGATAACACATTGGCACCCATGTGACACATCGGCATGCTACACTCTACTGAGTATCGGCTATAAAACAACAACAAAATGACATCACTGTAGATCCCCAGCAGAGACAGGCTCAAGAGGAGCTCCAGATGGGGCCATGGAAAAAGATGCTTTGTCTCTCACAGCAACCATCACCATGGGTGGCACGATCAGCAGTTTACAACCCCAGAAAGAAGGAGAGAACGCTTCGTTTTGATCCCACTAGAACTTATAGCGATTAATTAGATAGTATGCAGGTCCCAATCCCATCTTCGTCACACTAAAAGCAAGATTAAACCATGCATAAAATGCAACGGCGTTAATCGAAAATAAAATATCCAACGAAATGTTGTTGTCGAGACGACTTGCTGAAATAAAAAAAGATTCACGCTTTGTTGTTTAGCTCGCCGGCTAACCCTGTCGCTGACAGCTCGGCACCAGTGGGCATGTGTTTTGGTGGCATAAACGATGCCGTAACTAACGGAAAGAGCATCTGGAATCCGTTCTTCTATCGTCCATGAGTGACTAGATGGTCCATTCAGTTCCCAGATTCCGACACATAAAAATATTCCTTGTAAGACTGATTTTACGCCAGGTGTAATACAAAGGGCCAGAGGTCTCTCTCAGGACCGCTGAGTGAATGATGATCACCACTAGTCTTCCGCCAGATCGTAGGCAGACGTCAACATCCGCATCCGGGTATCGCTCAGTGTTCACGCCCCGTATGTACACGCCCTGTGAACGGTGTGGTGCAGAAACTATAGTTCCCAGCTTGCCTTGTAAGCAAAGCTTTTTACGTTTGCAATATGTAAAATATATATATATATAAAATAAACAAATAAAAATATAATACAATGAAAATATGAATAATAAAAAAATCCCAAAAGAAGTCTGATATATTAATAAAATATTAATAATCTTTATTTATATCTTTGAATATTAATAATCTAATTAATGCATTTTAAAACTACAACTACCTGGTCTATCACATATTTTACTTTCCAAAATCCAGCAAGCATAGATATAAAAAAATACTTTATTATGTCTCGGACAACTACGGCTGCGTATGCGTCTTCGTAAGCGTGCATCACATGATTGCCTCGTGCAGTGACGTCATGTACAAACAAGTACTCGAGTACAACGGTCAGTCCAGCGACAAGTGAAGACTGCCCGAGTTCGTTGAATGCTTTTTAGCGAACGAAAGACAAAGGTAAGCGAATTCAAATGTAATTGGTCGGTCATGTTTAATGATTGTGTGGTCATTTGGCGAAAGAAAATAGAACTTGAGTCTTTTCATGACCATTTAATGAAATCTACTTGCTTTAAAATGTTTGACGTGTCATGTCCATGGAATTGATCAGTATGCTTACGCTTACGTAATTGACGTAGTTTTCTCGTTCTTGTGTGTGCAGAGATGTCTGGAAGCGTGAAAAAGATCACTGGTCTCGTGGCAGCAACGTTCACACCACTTACCGCAGAAGGGTGAAATAATTAATTCCTCGGTAAAAGCTTGAAGTGCAGTGATTTGGTCATTGATATTCAATCTTTGCTCTTTTTAGGGAGATCAATCTCTCTGTAATTGGACCGTACGTTGATTACCTAATAGAAAAGCAGAATGTCAAGAGTGTGTTTGGTAAGTCAAACAAGTTATATATACTTATAGTTCTCATTTATATTCTTTGTAATCTAAACCACGTTGTTTCTGGTAGTCAACGGCACAACAGGTGAGGGCTGTTCTCTAACTGTGGACGAAAGGAAGCAGCTTGCTGCAGCTTGGTGCCAACATGGGAAGGGCAAGTGAGTTACAGCATGTTTATGGTGTTTATTCAGCTGTGGGCAATGACTGTGTCCCAGGGGTTGTAAAAGTTACTGAATTTTGACAATGTTAACAGAAAAACATTTTTTATTCATTATGTGAAGGTCACCTTACGCGTTTTGTTTACTGTGCATTCTTCATCATTTATTTTCTTCTACTTCTTACATTTATTGCTTGTATAAATATTGCTGACCCAGACCTTCCCTTTTAAAATAGGCAAATCCACCGTACGAAATTTGAAATATGAATTTTAATTTGAAAACTGTAAAAATCATAAACAATTTAAAAATGTGTTGTGATTTCCACCGCATTTTTTCATTTCCACCACAACCAGCAGTACTGGTTACTCCTTATCACTATGTAATTAATCTTAGCAAGACAAAGGCGTTAGCCAAAAACAAGTAAGCTATCATTTCCAACACAGAATGCTTGAGCTGTTAAGCTACATATGTGGATATTATTCTGGAAAGAAAGACAAAAATAACAAAATTTTAAAGGTTCACAAGGCTACAATTGTCCACAGGTTAAAAACACCCTAATACACATCTTTATTACTTTTTTTTTCTCATAGATGTTACCATTGCTAGAGTTTTAATTTCTTTATACTGTATGTGTGTGTTCAGGCTTGAGCAAGTGGTTGTTCATGTTGGTTGCATGAGTATAAAAGACTCTCAAGAACTGGTGAGCACACTGCTTCACATCCTCTTTAATTCACATGCATTATCTGCATCTTTCATGCACATACCACTTTTCTTAATGCACTTCTCCATTTTTGTAACAGCAGTCCCACATACATCTTTCCTCCCATCCCCCCCCAAATGTTTATCCATTTGTGTTTCAGCACGTTCAGATAAACAGCTAGATCCCTCCTCTTGACTGTTTAATAATGCTGACTGGATGTTTTTTACTTTCCTTCAGGCTCGGCATGCCGCCAGTATAGGGGCCGATGCCATAGCAGTAATCTCTCCTTCTTATTTCAAACCCACTAATGCAGGTTTTAACCCCCTTTTTCTAAACTCCAGTTAGTTAATTTCATTTTAAAGGTGTTACCAAATGTGCATTGTATAATTATCATAAAACAAATGACCTTCCTCTTTTCACAGATGCATTGAGGTTGTTTATAAAGGAAGTGAGCGCCTCTGCTCCAGATCTTCCGATGTATTATTATCATCTTCCAGGCATGACCGGTGTTGCATGTAAGAGCTGCTCCACGTGTCTTTACTAGAGGCAGTAAAAACCCTGACGACTTTGTAAATTCTTTAGAATTTCACAGTGCTCAATTTTTGAATGAGTCAGATTCACATGTGAGAGATTGACTTCCTCCTGGTCTCTGTTTTCTCTTTATTTTTTTCAGTGGAGGCAGCTGATGTACTAAATGGGATAGAGCGGATGATCCCCTCATTTCAGGGAGTGAAATACAGTGGGACTGACCTTAGGGATCTCGGACAGTGTGTCTGTTACAGTCAGGCCCATAACTGGTCTGTCTTGTATGGAGTAGATGAGGTATGAAATCACCTCACTCGTTCATCTATTGCATTTTTCCTAACTTCTGGTTTAATATTATGTTTTGCTTGACACTTTGTTACTCAGCAACTCTTAGGAGCTTTGGTACTAGGTGTTCATGGAGCAGTAGGAAGGTGAGTGCCAGCATCATGGTTCTCTTTCACTGTTTTTCTTTCTGTGGTGTCGCTCTGGTTTGTGATAATACATTAGCTATGTTTCCATACAAATTTGCATATTTAACTTGTATGCAAAATAGGAATATCTCAAAAAACCTTTCAGAATAAAGCACCGTTACCATCCCATGTGCTCAAGAAAACTAAATCATCACTTTCTGGTGAAATTGGTGCAAAATATCTGTAATAAAAATGGAAGTTGTTGCACCACCATGATTTTTGTATATCATAAATGGCTTGTGCACAGACAAAATGCTAAAAACACTGTCATGTTATCTGTGAGACATTTTTGGGAGGTCATTATACCAATCATTCTATTGACAAACTTTGGCTCAGGCATTTCAGAATGGTTAATCCAGGGTTGCCAGATTTTCACAACAAAACTAGTCCAATTGCGTTTCAGGGGGGTTCCCGATAAAAATCATGGTTCAGGGTGTAAAACCTGTGTTTTTGACATGGATCTCTTGGTAAAATTCGCATTCTAACCAACAACCGACGGTTAACAATGTTAAATTAGCCCAATTCCACAGGAAAACCACAGACTTGGCAACACTGGATTAAACCAATATTTGAGATGCTGCGCAATGAAATTGATTCACTGGTTAGTCCAAGTTATCTAATCACATCTTCTGTTGAGGCAAAGTCACATGAGTTTTTGTTGTGCATCAAGATATTTATATAGTAAATTCATCATAGTTTATGTGCATGTCGTCTCTATTGAGCATATATGTTTTTTATTCACATTTTTAGAATTTTTGCACTTCTTGATATTTCCATCCAGAATTTTTTAATGCGATATCCCAAAATTTACATACAAAAGGTGGATGGAAACATAGCTATTGTGTCGTTCAGTGTCCCCTGTGGCTATTTGCTTGATGGCAGTAGTGTAGCTTCAGTTTTGTATTCTGTTTTTATTTTAAAAATGCAAAAACAACTGATACACATGTGCATTTAAAGCTTATGGCTTGACAATAGACTGCAGAAAATCAGTACCTGCTGACACACTTTCATAGCTTAAAAAATGTAACCTATAATGCATTGCTGAAGACCATGCAACACTCTCCCTATCCTCTCCAGCACATATAACTACCTCGGACGCATAGTAAACCAGATCCTCTCTGCTTTTGATAATGGCAACCACATGCAGACCAGAGCCCTGCAGGTACATCATTCAGTGCATGTTACATGTGCATTTCTCATTTAGTGCTGCTTTAATTTGGACTGTTTTTACTTCATCCGATTGTTTCAATTAATTTTCAGTTGAATGAATTTGCTTCTCTGTTTACAGTTTGAATTTATGGAGGTCATCACATTTGCTAAGAACCTCGGTGAGTTTGCGTCTTTCAAATGTTTTGGGGTTGGTAAGATTTTTGAAAGAAGTCTCTTATGGCTGATTTATTTGATCAAAAATACAGTAAAAATGTGAAAGATTGATGCAATTTAAAATAACTCTTATCTATTTTTATATATTATAAAATGTAATTTATTCCTGTGATGGCAAAGGTGAATATTTAGTAGCCATTACTCCACTCTTCAGTGTTATATGATCCTTGTAATATGCAGATTTTTTTTTAAACAATATTTAAAATAATAATAAATAATATTGTGGAGACTGTGACATTTTTTTCAGGATTCTTTTATGAATAGAAAGTTCAGAAGAAAAGCATTTATTTGAAATAGAAATCTTTTGTAACATTATAAATGTCACTTTTGAGTTTAATGTGTACATGCTGATTAAAATTATTAATTTCTTTAAAATATAAAATCATACTGATCCCAAACTTTTGAATGGTATTGTATACCCTGTACAGTTGTGAGATGTCAGTAAGACATTGCTTTTGCTGTTGTTGTTGTTTTAGTTGTGCAAATTATATGTAACTTTATTCCATCATTTATGCTCTGCAGGTTTTGATGTGGCCGTGAATAAGCAGGTGATGAGTGAAGTGTCAGGGTTAGTGCTGGGTCCTCCCCGACTCCCGCTGCTGCCGTGCCCAGTCTCAAAGGCCCAGGCTATAGCACAGAAAATCAACGACTTCTCTCAGAGACATTAAAATAAAAATAGAAAGTTCAGAGAACCTACCTGAAGCTGCAAATTGTTTGTAAACTGTTCCACATTTCTTTACACTACAGTATCTTGATGTACTTTGTATTTTATATTTGCTTTCTTTTACATTTCATACATTATTCTTGCTTTGCCTTTATTGTTTCATTTTGTTGTAAACACATTATCCCTAGCATTTACTTTATATAATTAATAATATTTCAATGAAACTAGAAATTTTAATGAACCTACTTGAATGAACCCAAAAGAGTTCAGTGTTACTGATTTGTTTACCCCACTGATGTGCTGTATCTTGTAAACCTAAATGTGTTTCGTATGTTTGTTTTTCTTGTCTTATGCTTACATGTGTTAAAGTTCTTTCTGTTTCTGTTTTTTGTACATTTAATACTGTATTAATTACACTCTTTTGGCTGGTGCTGATGTAATTGTTAATGGACCACACTGTTTGCACATTTGTATCACATTTCCACATACAAAAAGGGACATTTTTGTATCTTGACATTTACTGAATAAAGATTATTATTCATTATTGAATACAAGATATTCCTTTTTAAGTTCTAATTCAACCTAATAATAGCCTGAAATCTACCCGGTTTAATTTGGCGTTTGTTCAGCAATGGCTTTTTATTTGTTGACTGTTTGGTCTTACCATATTTCCTTACACCTTTCGACTTAAGTGATAGAGAGCCATAGATTACTTTACTCATTGAAGACTTCCTAATTTTTGCTTGATGGAGAAGTTGAGACGGTATAGAATGTGTCTTTCTGTCTCTGATTATTCCAGCAGTCATAATGCTGTTATGTCACAGGTATTGCTCAATACCATCTGACTTCCTCTCTGTTCAAACCTGTGGTGAAAATCTGGCAGGCTGGAGCAAATTGAACCTTTCACGTGGATGAAATGCTCCTGCCTCCTCTCTTTTTGTTTGATCTCATAATCTCACATAAACAGCACCTAAGGTGACATGTCAGGTTTTAGATCATTTAAATCAAATGTATTGTTTTTTTTCTTAAATACATATTTGTGTGGAAACATTAGTGTAGGAGAGGTATGTTCTAGAGCCCTGCTGCGCGGGACTTTCTTTTTAACCCGCACCCGCCCGCCGCCGCGCTGAATGTGTGTGTCCCCGCCCGCGCCGCGCAGCGACTTATTTCACGGCTTGTTGTGAAAAATGTAGCTACATACTACTCAATATTAAAATATTCGTAACATACATCCAAAAAACTAAAAATTTTATTAAACATGATTGTGTTTAAATAGGAATGTAAAAAACATGCTAACACAAACCAACAACATGCAAAGGTAGGGGTTTTTATTTTTTTTTTCACGGTTTGAAAACATTAATTGTTATTGTTCAAAAAAAAAACACAACTAGCGGCAGCCCTCATTTTCAGGCACTTGGAAACTCTTACATAGATAACAATTAACACAGATACAACAAACTACTTATAATAAATATAAAATTAAAAAAAAAAAATAACACAAAAATATAAAAAACTTTCTAAAAAAAAAAAAAAAAAAAAAACAAAACAAATTATTACATGCGTAATTATAGCTGTTGCACAAGTGCTCAGGCAGGGGCTCAGGATTTATGTCCCCGTTAACGAAACCTGTGTGCGAGTTTTATATCACTGACGAAATTTACTGACTCCTTTTTTTTTTTTTGTCAGTGACAATTGAGAATTAATTCCTTTGAACTCATTGTTTTGACTTTGGTTGTTTTACTTTGAAACCAAAACTTTTTCTTCTTTCTTTGCTTGACTCCATTTTGTTTCTACCTTCCACTCTACGCCAAATCCGGGTCTCCCCCCGCTTTCTTTCCGCATTCTCTCCGCGCCCGCCCCGCCAGCCCGGGTAAAGCCCCCCCCTCGCCCGCCGGCGCCGCGCAATTTGCCGCCCCCAACCCAACCCCAGTATGTTCCTTGTTTCGCTACTTTCATTACCTCAGGAATCAGACACACTGGCCTAGACTGCACTTCCCTCACCTTATCAGTGGTTTTAGTGCTGACTTCACAGTATGACTAAAAAAAGTGCAGTATTACTCAGCACATGACCATTTATCAGCTGCAGCAGCAGAAACAACACTAGCCATTTCCTCCCAGTGAGAATGCAAGCAAAGGAAACTGAACTGTGTCTGCAACAGACTTTACAATTCATGTCCTGACTGCATTTCCTGTAGAAAAAGCAGTCTGACTACAAATTAGAGACTGTTTTTCTGGACACATATGTGGATAAACTTTTTAAATTCCCTTTGAAACATCTTGTGTTATTATATCAAAGTTTTTGTTTTTTTGATTCTCTGAGATTGTTCTGGTACTTGACTAAAAATTTTTGTATTATTATCCCCGGGTCACTGCCTCTGTCAAAAAGACTGTCCAAAAGATATGTGAAATGCTGCCATTTGTTGTCTGCTGAGTAGCCCACACTTAACGTACAACAGTTTTTTAGCTTTGTGCGGGTTTTGGAAGAAAGCTCAACACTTTTTTCCATGGCAGAGGAATTTTCTGTATAGACAAGTATGACTCAAAATTAACCCGTTCATACTTTTCCCTCTCCACCATTGACGTCACTTCACAAATTACCCACCCCTTCCATGGGGTTGGAGATTTATTAATTCAACCCCTCTCTTTTATAGATGACAGATGTAAACCGATTAATAACAAAATGGTGACTCTGTTATCGAGACTTTACTGTCTGTAATTTGTGTATTTAACATAATGTTAATGTACAACTGCTGTGATCTTTGGGTGAATCAGAAATAACAATGGCCACAATTTTTAAATCCCAACAAACACATTTACGTTGTGGCAACGTCGCTGCCACGTTCCATTTTTACTGTGGCAACGTTGACTGTCTACGTGCTCGCGACATTGTAGCAACGTTGAATTGTAAGACGCTAAAGGGCTGCAGCAACGTTGTTGCGCGACATTCAGCAACTGCAAGACAACGTTCCGACCACATTTATTTTTATGCCAGATTATAAATATTATATTACCTTTTCTGCTTCTTATTTTTTATGTATTTATTTTTTTGTGGTCAATCTCTTAATAATCATACACAAGATGAACCTGTAACACTTTTTTAAATACTGTTAGTCATTAATTGTTATTTTTAATGTAAAACCAGCTCTGAAACTTTAAAGAGGAAAAATGCCATACAAATTCATATAATCCAACTTTATTAAAACATTGCATACATATAATTACACTACCAAAACATACATTTGAAGGGAAAAAAACGTTAATATAGAGTATATTAATTATATAAGCTCAAATATAATAGACTTACTTAATTTAGCAATAACTTACACCAAAAACGATCGCAAACTACAACATCTAATCCCCAATCACATGCGGAACTAAAGATAGTGGTTCAAAAACGTAAAACCCTGCGGGACAATAATACGGTGACGCCGAATATCACGTATTTCCGGCCAGCTCAGCGTACGGAGGAGTGTAGTGAAGCTGTAATCCAGTCAGAGACATTTTTTACAGCTGTTACCGCTCCACATACACCTGCTGTGTGTAAATCTGACATTACAGCAAAATGGTGCTGTTGACAATGATCGCGCGGCTGGCGGATGGACTGCCGCTAGCGGCTTCAATGCAGGAGGACGAGCAGGTATGAGCTCCGTGATTCAACATTTACGCAAGGCCTATGTGTGCTGTAGATGTGACAAATCAAGGAGCAATGCCTTGAAAACATGTCGTTTTCTTCTATACGTGTATAGTTGCCCGGATTTTTAATCCACAATAGCAGAGAGCTGTTTTAATCTGACCTTTGTTAGCTCAGATTCCGGTAATTCGTCATTTTTACATTCATTTGAATTACTTTAAATGGAATCTAACAGCGCAGTATATCTTTAGCTATTGTATTCGTTTCCGTCGTTTATTCTCAATTTGAAAGATGTAATTGGTCACAGAGAAGGTTCATTAGATGGAACCGTATAATTTGGATACTTTTGATGAGTAACAGCGCCCTCTTCTGTCTAGAGTTTAACTCGCACCTGGTTTGTCTTCACCCTGCATAATAGGGATCACCTTTTTAAAATTAATAGTTTAAAAACACTCTCTCTCTCACACACACACACACAATAATAAGTTAACCTCATAAAATATTTTTCTTACTTCATTTTCAAATGATCTTATTTATGAAATTGTATTTTCAGTCTGTTTAACAGTGTATATTATATTAACCCAGTGTATATTTAGTAATTTCCAATGAAAAAAAAAAAACCCACATTTATTACATTAATCAAAATATTGCATATTTTTTGCCAAAAAATTCACTCTGTTAGTTATTCATTCAACAACTCAATGGCGATACTATGAGGATTTAAATTGACTGTATTTAAAGGGATAATTAACTGAAATGTTCTGTCATCATTTATTCACCTTCATATTGTTCCAAAAATGTATAAGTTTCATCTGCGTAACACAAAATGAGTGTCTATATTTTGCAGAATGCTCTATTTTTCTGTATTACTTAAAGTATAGTGACCAGGGGTTGTAAAGCTCCAAAAACTCACCATATGATTCGTATACTATGTTGCACATCTTCTGTACACCTGTTATAAATGACATCTGTGCAAGGAAGAGACCAGCGAAGTATTGTGAAGCCCGTCTTGTAAAGTTGTATTGGTAATGTTAAATTATTGCTAGTTTGGAATGACTCGAGGACAAGCAAACAATTTTCCAGAATAATTTTGTGGTTGATTTATCGCTGTAATATGCATATTATCTGTGCTCGTATGTGATATTTCTGTAACCGTCCTAGAGAACCATGTAGATTGATGACCTTGTAGAGGTGTAAATTAAAATGATCTTTTCTTCTTCAGCATAAAGAGTATGTGATTCACTGATGTGACATTTCACTCAGTGATTGATAACTTCTCATGTGCAGCTGAACTGCTATAATTGTGGATAAACTGATGCAAAGCATCTTTTTTTAATGTGCGGCAAAATCTCAAACAAACAAAAAACTTTTAGGGTTAATAAAAAAAAAACTACATAAATTCAAACCAGCTTATATCCAATGTTTCTCATATTTAGCTTGTAAAAACACTTTGTTGTTAATGTTTAGAGGATCAAGACAAAGTTTTTGGCTTTGGTAGATTTCAGAGAAATAAAGAAAAATAAATTGCTCCAAATGGTGTTAATGTGCCTAATAAGTACACAGCAGTTTCGTTACCTTTACAGCAGTCAATTGATTAAGGTCTAACATCTTTACATTTCCTCCTTTCATGCTGCCATGAAGGGAAGTGAAAAGGTTTGTTCACCTTTTAGATTTGTGAAATCCCTCTGAAGAGGACTGAGTCTAATGTATCAGTGTAAGTGTGTTATTATCTAAAAAATTTGCACTTTTGTCCTTAGATGGGTCGAGACCTCCAGCAATATCAGAGCCAAGCTAAACAGCTCTTCCGCAAACTAAATGAACAGAGTCCCAACCGATGCACCTTAGAGGCTGGATCAATGGCCTTTCAGTAAGTGTATAGTATATAAAACGACACTTAGAACTGATAAATTAATTGATCATAATAAGTATGTAAAAATGTTGATTTCAAGGTCACAGTACATTTTATTGCTAGATTTTCACACGAAAATATGTTAGATAAAACCCATTACTAATAGAATGTCTCTTCTTATCTCTTCTCGAAGCTATGTCATAGAGAAAGGTGTTTGCTATCTGGTTCTCTGTGAGGCCGGGTTTTCTAAAAAGCTAGCCTTCGGTTATCTTGAAGATCTGCAGGCAGAGTTTCACGAACAACATGGCAAGAAGGTGCCCACGGTCTCCAGGCCTTACTCTTTCATAGAGTTTGGTAATAGCCTTCACTCTCTCTCCCAATATCCAGATTTTCTTTTACTTCCCACCAAGAGACAGTCTTGTAACTAAGTTGTTTTATTTTTCTGAAAAAGATACATATATTCAGAAGACCAAAAAGTCCTATATCGACAGCAGAGCACGCAGGAACCTGAGCAACATCAACACAGAGCTACAGGATGTACAGAGAATCATGGTGGCCAACATAGAAGAAGTTCTGCAGCGGGGAGAGGCCTTATCTGGTAAATAATGCTTGATTCTTTTTGCATAAGACTTTTTTTCAGTTCAGTTTCAGGACCCATAAAATGAGCTTTTTTTCCTCTTCCACCTGTAAAATCGGTTTTTAAGGCATGTTGAATGCAAAATTCACGTAACTTAAACCGAAGCTAAATTTCAGGTCCGTTCATTGTCCTTGCTTAATTTAAAAAAAAAAAAAGTAAATTAAAATGTATATTTCAAGTATATGATGCTATAGAACAATAATGTTTTTAATGGCAGTAATGACTTTATTATGATTACATTTATTTTAATTGAACAAAGAATGTAAATGTATGAATATGGAACTAATTTGGGTTCAAATGCAAAATATTATTTTTTTACTTTTTTTCTTTTTATACACTACCATTGTTGTTTTGTTTTTTTAATTAATACTTTTTTTTGCGGGGACACATTAAATTGATCAAAAGTGGCAGTAAAGACATTTACAGTGTTACAAAAAAATCTATCACAGTTTCCACAAAAAATTAAGCAGCACAACATTTTTTTTTTAAAACATTGACGATGATAAGAAGAGTTTCTTGAGCAGCAAATTCAAATGATTTCTAAAGGATCATGTGACAATGAAAATTCAGCTTTGCCATCACAAGAATAAAAGGCATTTTAAAAACAAATAGAAAACAGTCATTTTAAATTGCAATAAGAACAAAACTGTAACACAACTTTTTAGTCAAATAAGTCATAAAAGACTACTTTTTCCTCTCTTTGCCTGGAAACGTTAAAGTTCCCTGAGGAAAACCTGCAAAATTGTGTATTGTATATTTGAGATTTCTTCTCTTCACATTTTCATATTATTTCTTCAGCATTGGACTCGAAAGCCAGCAACTTGTCCAGCCTGTCCAAGAAATACAGAAGCGACGCTAAGTACCTGAACACTCGCTCCACCTACGCTAAGCTAGCTGCGGGTGGAGTCTTCTTCATCATGCTGATCGTATACATTCGCTTCTGGTGGCTGTGAGGTGTGACGGATATGAAGAGGGGCTCTTGCGAAGGTTACAGGTGAAAAGCAGATGGACTCTCCAATGACGACAAGCTCATGTTGTTTTAAAAGCCACAGCCTGTTCTTAAAGACTGTCGGATCCAGCACTTTCCCTCCTAACAGGCCGTTGAGTCCCTAGCCTGATCCTCACTGGTATCTGTTTTATGAACTACACAGAAGTTAGTCTGCGCTTGCCTGGAGTGTGTGAATGAAAGAGAGAGAATGAAAGTGTGTTTTCCTGTTTGTCTTTGTGAAATCCCTCCATTCATGGAACTTAATCTTATATGCTGTATAACAGTACCATAGAGCAGTGCATCCCAATCCAATGAATTAATGATTCATTAACAAGATGTGAAGTCAGTTTTGAATTTTTAGCACATTGTGGGTTAGAAAGAGGATAGAATCAGTTCGACTGACCACTTAATGCTCCGCACATTATGGACATTAGGTAAAGTTTCCTTCCAGACAGGGGAGTAAATGAAAGACGAGTTTGGGGGGCGGCTGCATTATTAAAGCTTTGGTGCCCAAATTATCAGCTCAAAAATGTATAATTGTACTGACTGCCCAGTTAGTCTCCTATCTATAAACAAGAATTCAACTCATATATCTGAAAGCCTCATGAAATGGAGTGGTTTATTAAGTCTTAGTTTGAACTTGCAAATGTACATTCGTTTAGCATTTGGACCTTACAGCAATTTTGGAACTTTCGATTGTTTTCTTGGTGCAAAAGTTGCCCAACAAATAGCACTTGAACTGCAGTGAGGAGATTGCGGTCATGTCCAGTTACTCAATACAGACCAGATCATTGAAAGTGGTGTCAGGGGTGAGTGGTGGCCTGCCACTTTTTTTGTAATCCAGTGCGGTTTAGAACTACGTACAGTTCATTTGGATCTGAGCGCCTGACTATTGCATGGTTGACGATGTTTGACCTGGATTACATACTACAGCTTTTTCTTTCAGAGTTTACACAAGTCTGTATTTTACGTGCATTGAAGAATTAAACACAGTAACCAACCTGGCATCCATGTACCAACCAGATGAGGCTAAAATGCTCATCAGAAGAGCATTTGTTCCTCTCACTAAACCTACAGTATAAATAAAGTCATTCAAACTAAGTTTTTATTTGTTTTGTTTTCTATTTTACAGTTCTCTCTGGCATGTGTATGTGTTTTTAATCATTGGATTAGTATATACAAGTAGTGGTTACACTAGTGTCAATACAAGGTCACTTTAAAGCACGCCTAAAGAAATGATATCATTGGCCTGTGGCTTTTGGGTTTGACAAAGTAGGTCATTCATTTTTACATTCCACATTTTGTTCTTTAGAATTACGATTGGAAAGCATAACCTGATGAGCTTGAATGGGAATTTCTAACATGACATCCTTTAAAAAGTTTTGAGTCATATGTGTTAAATGTCATATAGTTTGTACATAATTACTTATGAAAAGGGGGGGAAACGGTCACAAATGAAAGGTACCTGCACATTTTTTATGTTTTTTTAGGTTGTATTTGTCTGTATGACAATGGACTTCTTCTGATTCGGTTACTATTGCAGATACCAGAAATGGGACATTTTTACATCTAATCATTTTCAGTAAAATGGGAGGCAAAGGAATAATCTGAACCACAATCGCATCCCTACATCAAGATATCTTTCCGACGTGGGTGCTTTAATATCTGAAAGATATAATTTTTAGAGCGTTTGCTCATCTGTAAATAAATCTGTTTCCTGTCAGATGTTAAATAGACCTTTGGAAGATGTCTTTAAGATGTTTATGATTTAGAAACAGTTTTTAAAGATATGTTCATCAGATGATTGTACTTAACAGGTGCTCTCCATACAACCAACCAGATGCACTAACTGGATGAGGCTAAATTGCTCAACAGAAATCCTTTGTTCAGCTCACCAAACCTATACAGTATAAAACACAGTCTTTCTTTCTGGTTTTACGTTTTTTGATCTTTAGACCAGTAGATCTCAACCATCAGTCATACCTAAAGAAATTGGCCTGTGGCTTTTTGGGTTTCCGTTGTCAAAGCAGGCCATTGATTTTATTTAATTTCACATGTATGTTTATACTAGTTCACTAAAATAATGGTTGGAAAGAATGACCTGATAAACTTCGATGGGAATTTCTATCATGACATCCTTAAAGTTATTTTTAATGTTATTAAATGCGTTCATAATTTCAATGAAAAGGTGGAGAAACGGCCACAATTTTTAAAAAAAATTTTTTTTTAAAGTTGTGCTTCCTGCTAAGACTCGGACTTCTAACGTGCATGACCTATCAGAAGCATCGTGTGACATCTATCAAAATCTTTTCCTGTTAGATATTAAATTGACATGTAGAAAATGTCTCTATGGTTTAGACACTACTTTCTAAAAAAAAAAAAAAAAAAATGTTTATCAGATGATTGAACACAGCTGAATGAAGCGTTCTTTAAAAGTCATCGCGTTTAAAAGTTTATCGCGTCTTGTTGGCCCCCATTAGGCGACCCGCCCCGTGTTAAATAAGCATATTTGCTCTATTTTTAATTTCAACTTGCTAGTTTTTAAATAAATTTATAACAGTTTCGGCGTGCGCTGTTGCTGTTTCAGCCGTGTTTTAAGATAAAACTCTTGTATGGTTTGTGTTTTTAAGTCTAAAAAAAAGCGTTCTGTGTGAACGTCCCGCGGATGACTGGATATTACGTTCTTTTTTAATAGTGATATTCACTTGTTTTATGTGTAAAACTTTCTTGATGAAGAAAAAGTGCACATCTCATTCCTTCCACAACCACCAGAGTGCGCCCAACTGTAGTTTAAAAACGTATTTTTTGAGCATAAAAAAACCTTCCTGTTGTCGGCCGAGCGCTTATTTTGTTCCGTTGTTGTGCAAAGTTTTCAGTAAGAAGGAAACCGAGAGTAAGAGAGAGAGATGAATTTACAGACTGGATGCAAAAAAAAAAAAAAAAAAAAAGTGCTAACCATTTTTTTTTTTTTTTGCAGAGACAACGAAACGCTTACGTTCCTACCCCGTTATGTGTCCGTGTCTGCAGGAAGTGGGTACAGCCGAAAAGAGAAGCTGCCACGGTAACCGACCACAGCGCACAGACTCAACTCTTCACCCCTCAGTTTCTCTTTGCAGAGGGGGAAGTGGGAGTTTGCTGAGGCTGACCTGCTGATAAACACTGCCAGGCCTTGAACTGTGTTGGATTTTTCATTGCAAAAATGGATAAGAATCTTGAGGCGTGCATTAGATTTGATGGGTGCGTTTTTAGCAGTAGTTGTCCTTGAAGTTTGCAGAAAACTCATCTATCTTTAGCAGTGTTCGTTTTGTATCTGGAACAAGTAGATGTAGCTGATTTGTAGTTCACGACCCTGCTATCACCATCAGTTCTATCTGTCCTCCTACACACTTTGTCACACAGTTTCATGTTATAAAGCTCTGTTTTAGTAAAAGTCACATACTTGTTGAGCTCAAGAGTTGATTGATTGAAAAAGTTATAAAGCTGTTTAAAGCTTTCTCCCTTTGAGATAAAATGTACTGTGCCCTTGTGACCTGAGAAAAAGGTGTATCTGTTTTTTTTTTTATCTTATGTTCACCTTCGTAGAAGATCCCTATCTGACACTGTGGGAAACTGTGTGAGAAGGGAAGTGTTTGCATACAGTTGATCATCAACACTGCTTCAAATTTGCTCTAGTGATACAGACAGGGCAGGACAAGAGCCAAGTGCTCATTTTCAAGATGGAGTTCAGTATCGGATGAGGTCAGCTTCAGAACTAATAATTGTAGTAAGGCCAGACTTGTTACAATTGGAGCGGTAGGAAGGCGAGGGAACATTTAGCCACTCCTATCTCTTGCTTTCTTTTCTACTTTCTTCCCGTCTCTCTCTTTTCTGTTGCCATGGTGGCAGGGGTGCGTGACAGTCATGTGAAAACGAAGCCGATTGGATTAAAATACTTGGTGTGATCAGGGGTCGTGTATACTGCACACGCACTAAACGCACCATGAACTGATTATGTGCACTCACTGTTCTCTGAGCGGTTTGCAGAGAAAGTTAGTGAAGTGTGAACAAGTGATACACTTATTGGAATGGTTTTGGTGAGGAATGGCAAATGGATGAGATTAATTAACAAACCTGACGTTGAGAGAAGAAAATTATAGTAGATGGTTCTGTATTTACTTTTCTTTGTGTGAACAGAATCTTCTACAAAGAAGTACCATGTTATGTGCTCTTTCTGCCAAAACACCATTCTAGTTATTTGTTACTGTTTTATATATATATATATATATATATATATATATATATATATATATATTACACACTCAGACTACTATTCAAAAGTTTGAGGCTGATAAGATTCTTGGTAACACTTTACAGTAAGGTTTCCTTCATTAACATTATTAATTATTACTTAGTTTACATTAAATAATAATGAACAATACTTCATTTATTAATCTTAGTTAATGTTAATTTCAGCATTTATTCATGTATTTTTACAAAAAGTTGCATCCATTAACATTAGTGGATCTTATTATGCACTGTGGGTTTTTATTAACTAACTTCAACGAAGGTAAATAAATGCTGTAAATATAGTTAATTGTTAATCAATGTTAAAGGTGCGCTATGTAGTTTAACTATTGGTTAAAATAGTTTATTAGTTATTAATAGTTTGTACTATTAGTTTAGGTCGCCTACTCAAAACAAAGGCGTAGCTTGATGACTTCACGTTTGAGTGAGGAATCTTGGGACATGTGGTCTTCACTTCGTAGCCGGTGGGAAAGAATCGGGATGGGGCTCAGGCAGAAATCTTGTTCATGGATGCGATTATTAATGTTACTGTAGTATGAAGCAGAGCAGGACCGAGTGTTGTGGGAGCTGAACGAGACCGCGGTAGCGATTGCTAATGAGAGACGAACACAACACAGCACACTCACTCAACTTTTATTATGCCACAGTCGCTGGAGCCTCTACTGCTGTTCCGGTCCTGAGTATGAGGTAACGCAGCTCTGTTTATCATATTAGATACTAGTGTGTTGAAAATCATATTTTATATTATTACTCTGTGTGTTCGCCCGGCAGCTGCTGTGAGACACTTGTCGCACACTGCAGTAAAGCTTTGTGTTGATAAATGGCATTCAGTTAATTTTAAAAAGTATTCAATAATGGAGAAAATTCTGTATTACTGTTACTAAAAATAAAGCTGCATCTGATTATTCTGTGTTAGCTTGACAAAATAGTGTTTTTCTCTGAGGCATGGTAAAGCATGGTACTTGCAAAAAAATCAAGAAAATTACATTTAAACGATAAGACTAAACGTGTTAAGCTTTATTACAATAATTCGTTTTCTGTCTATAAATGTGTCAAAACAGATGTTCCCTTGTCTGTGTTCCCATATGTAATATATAATAATAATAATTAGTTGCATTGTATTATCGTATTTGTAAGGGGTCCAATTTACTTTACTGAACTGATAAAGGTTGATAAATTACATATAATATCTCATTCGCATGAGAATTGTTTATCAAGCCATTATCATTTGTTACAGTGACACTTTAACCACCATAAATCACACAGAGTTGGTATAATGCTGTTCTCACACAGAGTGTCTTGGTTTGTAACCATATTGTTGTCATGGTTGCCATCTTTCTCACAAAATGCCTTGAATCTTAAGGCTTCCTCTTTCTCTTTCTCTTGCTCGCTGTTCAAATTGACACTGTGATTTCACCTTTCTCCATCAGCTCTCCTGCTGTCTTGTCTCTCCTCCTGTTTCTCCTCTCTCACGCTCCCTCGATTCGCACCGCAGAGCCTGAGCAGCTGTACTCCAGTCTGCAGGGGTCGTAAAAACCAGGGCCGAAAGAGGAAGTTCTGAGGGAGCTTGTGAGTTATTGCCCCCCAACGTACACATGGGGGCCTGGGAACTGCCCTCCACCCTCACCAAGCCTGAAACAAGACTGACGGCAGAAGCTTGATGCCCCTTCACCCTGTGTGTACACAGTCTCCATTACACGCACTAAAGGGAGTGACCCTCATACTGAGGTCACACTAAACCTCATGTACAGCTCATCAGCCATATGGGAACGCACCGTATGTGTCGGTAATTGGGTTGGATCTGTAAGGCTACTTCAACTGTCTGATTACCTGGGCTTTGAAGAACATCTCAGGTTCATTTTGTACATAATGTTGATGACCACAGAAAAACATTTTATCCCTAATTTTTAAAAACGTACATTTTTTTAAAGCAAGTTGTGCTGACAATGATAGTAAGGCACTTACAGTAAACTGGTCCTCCACTTTGAAGGTTTAAAAGCTGTCAAGCTTGTATTACATTAATTGTTTCTTTAAATTGTTTTATTTGAGCTAAGTTAAGTTAAGTTAGTTTTCTAAATCATTTGTGTGTGTGTGTGTGTGTTGGACTACTGTTATCGGCAATTCATCAATTTGTTTTTTTCTCATATTGCACCTTGTCTGTATCATTCAAACATTACAGGGAGTTGTGATATTGAATATTGCTATAGTAACTCTCATGCTAACACATTTAGGCCTGGTTTCACAGACAGGGCTGAGATTAAGCAAGAATTAGGCTTTAGTTCAATTGGGACATTTAAGAAGCTTTTAAAACATTACTGATGTGCATCTTGAGGCTAAACAATGGCACTGACATTTTAAGATATGTCAGTGCACGTTGCTTTCAGATAAAACTGCTCAAACATGCATTTTAGTCTGGGACCAGGCTTAAGGCTTGTCTGGTAAACCAGGGGATGGTGTTTGAATCTAATATGTGTAATTTTTGGTTTAAATTGTTAATAGTTTAATATGCTGAAACTACTAAGCCATGTCTTAATATGCAGAGACACTAAGCCATATTTTTTACTTATTTTTTGTCTGACCTGAAACCGTCCTGCTGAAAAAAAAAAAAAAATTCTTAAATTCGTCTTAAAGCTGGTTTAAGATGCCCTTCCAGTCTGTCCAAGCTGGTGTTTAGCTTGGTTCGAGCTAAAAAGTGCCTAAAACCATACTGGGAGAACAGGAAAGATCAGCAAACCAGCTTCCGTTGGTTTATTTCAACAAGTAATAGATGTGGGTTCATGAAACCTGTCTGATAACAGTTATTGTTGCAATTCTGTTGGGAACCGCAAGTATTCTTTTAAAATTTTGCAGTTTATTTATTAATTTATTAACTGAAATAGGTAATAATACCACAGATGCTGACGATAGCTTAAATTGAATGTGAAATGTCCCGTTAATGATAACCTCTTCAATATACAGTCTGTTCTATTAAAAAAGGTTACTTGTCAAGCTGGTAACTGCAGATGGCAGTATTAATAGTATCCTATCATGGCAGTATTAATAGTGTCCTATCTAGATTAACTATACTGTTGTGGGAGTCTGTGTTATAGTCGGAGGTGTGAATACCAGTCATGCCTGGCATCAAGCTGGATTTATGACACAATTAACCCTTGGCAGGAAAAACACCAGGCTCACTCTACACTTTCCCCAATGTCATGCACTTACATGTGTACGTGTGTGTGTGTGTGTGTGTGTGTGTGTGTGTGCTGCCTGTATTACTTAAATGTTTATGGTTTGATATTTTTTAGCACTACCTATTTCATTTAATTTATCTCTTTGTCTCTCACACTCTCTCTTATTCCCTTTGGACTGTATGAAAGGCTACCCACCATAGAGAATTACTTTGACCTCAGTGCACTTTTAAGCCAGTGGGACCAGCCTCAGAAAATCAAAGGGCGGCTTATTCAGCATGAACTCTAAAACGATTTGCCATACCCTACGACTGTAACCAACATACACACACTCCTAATGGATCATCACAAGAGTTCTTGCATTATACTCTAATCAATTACAGTTGTGTTGACATACTTTTTCCTCATGAGTTCATTTGTAAGATGCTGTAAGATTGTAAGATTTTTTGAAAAACAAAAATATATTTAGTACTTTTTATTTAGTAAAAGCTTTATAACAAACATATTCGAATATTCCACAAAACAAAACAAAAAATGTCATGTTCTTAAAGGGTTATATCCCCTAAAAGTGAAAATTCTGTCATTTAATACTCACCCTCATGTCGTTCCACACCTGTAAGACCTTCGTTCATCTTCAGAGCACAAATTAAGATATTTTCGATAAAATCCAATGGCTCAGTGAGCCCTCTATTACCAGCAAAGTAATTAACACTTTCAGATCCCCAGAAGGGTACTAAAACATATGTACTGTTCATGTTAGTACAGTGATTCAACCTTAATATTACAAAGCGACGAGAATACTTTTTGTGCACCAAAAACGCCCAAAATAATGAAAATTTCAACAATATCCAGCGATGGCCGATTTCAAAACACTCCTTTGAAGCTTTACGAAACATTTTTTGTTTCGAATCAGAGGTTCCGTTCGCGTATCCAACTTCCAAAGTAATGTGAACTATTGAAATTGTAAATCTTATGAGGTAACGAAGCCTCGTTTACTGAAATCGCGTGACTTTGGCACTCCGAACCACTGATTCGAAACAAATATTTCATAAAGCTTCGAAGCTGTGTTTCACTATTTCAAAAATGATAAACATCTTCCAATCTTACAGATTCTGCAAGGGTTATGCAAACACGTGAACTGTATGTGTCCACATGCAGACTTTGACCTTGATGTCACTAATCGTCTAAGGCTGAAATGGTATGGCCTTCGTTCTTCATGTCTGTAGGTCAATGCTCATAAACATGAGCGCTCTCCTTTTCCCACAGTGCTGTATAAATAGCCCTCTCACCGTGTATGTGATGGCTGAGTAGACATCACTCTCGCAACAGCAAATTCCGCCCACCTGCTCCGGCCAAGACCCTAGGTCCGCTTACAGGACACGGACAAAATTCTCCCCCTTAGGAACCTCACGGCTTTAACTGTCAGCTATCTCCTTACTGCTTCTTCCAGTAACCCTTCTACTGTCTTGGCCCCTCTGAGGACAAGTTTTCAAGTCAGGCTTGTGTCATGGGGGCCGCAAGCTGACCGAGAGCCCTGACCACTGTGGAACTTTGAGAAGTTGTGTGGTGCTGTGGTGATCCAAGCACTTGCGCAAAGTGAACATGAGTCTTGAGAACTTGGCTTTTGCCCATGCTAAGACCATGGCTGTTTTAGTTTGAAGATGCCATGCAAAATTTCACAGCCTCTTCTGGGCCCTATAATTATTGTCTTATTACATTTCTCGTAAAGATTCATCAGTCACTTACCACATAAAAGAGCTCAATGCACATTATCACAGACATCAAACAGAAATCTAATTTGTAATTATGCAGATTACACATTTTACAGTATTTTACAATAAAAAAAAATGTTTTGTCTGGTAAGATAAAAAAAATCTACATTATTTAATGACTGAATCAAACATCATGCAAGTCTGTGCTTGCTGTTTCAGTGAATCGGGGTTTTGCACCATTCAGGAGTTGAATTGAGAATGTTAAATTAAAATTAGCTTCTTGAATTTGAATTGAGGTAGAAACAGGATACAGAATAGCAATTTGAATTAAAGGAAGTTGAACTGCAAAGAAATTCCTAGTTTTTAATGGGAAAAGTTATGTTTATTAATATAAAATGTTTAAAGCCTTGCAGTTTAAAGGTTTATAAGCCTGATAGATATAAATAGATACATTTCATCACATATGGAATTTCTTTGATTTGCATTTCAAATTCTGTCATCCCTGTTCAAATTTTAGCTTTCCTCTGGTGTGGCCAATTTGATATCCAACTCATGCTAAAAGGAAGTAAATATTTCAATTCTGAAATTTAACATCTGTTGCATATTTATTGCATTGTGTTATTGTTCCTGTTAATGACCTGAGAAATCGTCCATATTCCGGTCATTTTCCTGTTCTCCTTCTGATTACGGGTCTTTTAACTTTTTAGCCACTATTATCAAAATGTATAGACACTCCATTGTGTTCAGAATCAGACACACCTTACATTCAAAAGAGCACAGTTTTCTAGCTTCGTGTGTCATATTCATAATGCTGATGCAAATTACAGGCCCACTGCATGTCACATGGTTTATCGCATCAGAGCAACATGAAAATTCTTTCTATTTAATTCCCATTCAGGAGAAAAGATGGGCCTTTTTTATAGACAAATCTATGCTATCATTGCAAGTCACATGCTGGCATTTATATTAGATTTTGATAAATCAAGTTTTTTGTGGATGACTTTTGTGGATCTCTTTTGTTTGTAAAAAGTCATATGATGACCTAATGTGATGATGCATCATATGGTATCATAATAACGTGTAGGAAAAAATTGGCAGAAATGAGTAAATAAATGAATAAATAAACATGTTAAATTCATCCATGCATTGTCTTTTCCCAGGCCTCACCTGCTGTCATCTAACTGGCTCTTTTCCAACGGTTTGAAAAAGCTTTCTGTAATGACTGAAGTAAACATATACTTTGGAAGTGTTGCACACACATACACACACAAACGAAAAATACCTCAATCGTTTTTATGTTACATGTTTGGAATTGCTAGAGCAGATCTTATGTGATCAACACTTTCTCATCTTACAGCCGCTGCTACAGTTTTTGCAGCATCATCCGGTTCATATGATGTTGAAGTGTAAAACAAGGTCACAGGGGGAGTGAGATAATCTATCAATAAATATATCCCTCACTTCCTGTGCCCTCTCTCCCATTTCATTTTAATGGAGCGAGAGATAGGCGATGCTTCCTCTGAATTTTGTCGGTATCTATCTATCTATCTATCTATCTATCTATCTATCTATCTGTCTGTCTGTCTGTCTGTCTGTCTGTCTGTCTGTCTGTCTGTCTATCTATCTATCTATCTATCTATCTATCTATCTATCTATCTATCTATCTATCTGTCTATCTATCTATCTATCTGTCTATCTGTCTAAATTTTCTCAAACTGGTAACTCCCTTCTCAAATGTCAAGGCTGATTTTTTGATGTGTACTAAGTGTAGTTTCCCACGCTGAAGGAGGGTGGGCAGAAGAGGTGGGGGTGTAGGTGGCCAATCGTGAGGCAATCAGTCTTCTGATGCCACCTAGCCGCCATATATCAGTGTTTTATCCGGCCCCCTTGACGCATTACTGCTGAGATAAATCACCCTCTGGATGGCAGGCCATTAAAAATTGTCCCAGCAGTTTGCAGATGACCTGTGCCTTATCATGGGTACATTCATTCATTTTAATATTTACATTTGCAGCCCTGGCATCAAGTGTCCATCAGTCAGAGATAAAGTTTGTTCCAACTTTTGAAAGGTTGTATAATTTTGAGGCCAGTCTATAAAGGTGTTTTTATATGCTCTTCCAATTGATGTATAGTACCAAATACGTTGCCTGTTGTGCTGCTCATCAACTGCAAAATATATATATTGCTTTAATTTTTTTTTTGCGACTTCAGTTGACATGCAAAAAGTGGCAGCTTTACTCTGTTCCCTTTACTAAAGAAAAGATACCTTTAGATTCTGCGCAGACATTTTCATTTTCTAGAAGTTTAAAATAACAATAAATGAAACTAAGTTTTACAGATGGCTTTAGCTGATGTACTACACAGATGTTTTTTTTTTCTTTTCTAAATGAGCATGATCTGAACTCAACAGCACAGATGGCACACCCAAAGGTTGAAGCCGTTGTTTTTGTAGGGACTTTAGGGGAGATTCCAAAAGAAACTCCAAGTAAAACTGAACAATAGTTTAGATTTGTTCAGTGTGGAGCCATACGATAAATTTACCGCTGATAAAACAAACAATGGTGAAATTATGCAATATTTTACATAAAGATTGCATTTATT
Source organism: Opsariichthys bidens (assembly GCA_037194245.1). NCBI lineage: Eukaryota > Metazoa > Chordata > Actinopteri > Cypriniformes > Xenocyprididae > Opsariichthys > Opsariichthys bidens. The sequence goes on along the minus strand of CM074288.1, from coordinate 13,066,059 downwards.
GAAAAATAATTTGTGTGATGTCAGCCAAGGCCATAAAAACCCAGATTGTAATCATCAAATTCCTCTATATTTGTAATATAACTGCAGTAATTGAAAATCACATGATGTGCATCTGAAAAGGTCATCCTTGAGGAATGAGCTGAGACCTGCAAGCTGTCTGGGTCTGGAAAAATAGGGAAAGAACAGAAAGACTACAGCACCCTGAAGAAAGGCATTATGGCACAGCAATCCCTTTATTGCAGTCAGCTAGAGAAACAAAGCTGGACCCCCTACAGGGAAACTGGAAGGGTTAATTTGCTCTATTCAGTGCAAAGTCTTTCATCAGAAAGCAATGGAGGACATGAACAAAAAAGGGATTGATTTGTTTATTTTGCCTTTACAACAGCGGCCAGTTTAACGTAACATTTTAAACAATGATGTCCACAGCACATCTTTGATGATCTCAGGGTAGATGTTGTTGATTCATGACATATTTGAGTTGAAATGTTTTGATGTGATGTTGGTGGAAAGAACTGGGGCAGGACTTGTTTCACTGATATAATTTTTCTATGTCAGCAGGTGACAGTTTTTGTTAGGACTCTCAAAAGCTTTGAATGATACACATTTTCTATGTGAGGATGTTGTGTTTGCAATTGCCGTTATGCAAAGATTGAAACTCAAGAGAGTTGGACTAAGGTTGTACTGAATCGCTACCTGTTCACAAAACTGACGCACGACTTTGACTTCAAAGTCACCCTAAAATCAAAATGGACTTATTATTTAAAATAACTTACCTTATTTTTATGGAACATTGCAGTAAATATTAATTTATTATAAATTATTTATCTGTGTACATCATAGGCTACATATTATATATATTTATTGTTTTTAATATTTTGTTATTAATCTATGTTCTATTCCTACACATACGTATGGCAAGTGTAAAAGAGAGGAATTAACGGATAAAACTCCCTAAATCAAAACCCTAGAGAAAGGGGTGGGTAATTTATGATGTAAAACGTCAACGGGTGGAGAGGAAAAAATATGAACGGGTTAATTTTGAGTCATACTTGTCTTTGCCGATTAAGTGAAAATTCCTCCGCCACGAAAAAAAAAACTATATATTTAAAACAAAATCACGTCTTCTTCCAAAACCAACTCAAGGCTAAATAAATTCATAGTTTAACTGTTTAAATATTTTTTACGACTTCTAAGAAGTCAACTTTTGTGAAGCTCGTACTTTATGGACGCATCACAGACTATAGATCCACCCGTAGGGTTGGCGGAAGCACATTTCTGTCTGCGACTTCAGTGACAAGGACGAAAAGAAGAGAGAAGTTCAGAAAGTTTGATCACAGCGCAGCTACGTGAAGAAAAAACTTTCAAATGAAGGCACTATACGGATTTATGTGGTCAAACGAAACATTCTGACAGTCGAAAGACAGCTTCTCTTTCGAGTATAATTCGTTTTCCGACTTTTGAAGATTATTTTAAGATTCGTTACGCTTTAACCTGACGGAGCACAGCCTCGCGCTGGCAACTCTATGTGGATTTTACTCAAAATATGGGCCAATTACCCGGTGTCTCTTCGGGCAGACTCATACTTCTTGTTATCTGCTCCCTTAAAATAACACATGGTAAGTACTTTGAACATCTTTTATTTTAGAACACATTTTTAAAATGAGCACATTTGCCGTCATTACGCATCTGTACGGCGTTGTGAAGCATCAGCGCTCGCGTTTCAGTTCTGCACGGCCTCGAATGGCGTGTCAGCTTCACGCGCATTGATAAAGAAATGTGAAAGATGTGCTAAATGTATTACATAAACGTTTAAAAAGTCCTCAAGATTTTTTTTTCCTGAGAGTAACTCGCGTGTTTCACACCTCTGCCCAGATGTGAAAGAGTCTGAGTGGGGAAAATCTGCAGCAGCTCTCAGTATGTGAGAGAAGAATTCAAAATGGACACGTACGAGGGGAAAATTTGACTTTTTAGAAATATTGAGGAATAAACGAGTTTTGTTTTTCCTTTCAGAGGAAAAACTGTTATTTTGGGGTAACGTTAGGTGTGTGTGGACAGTGGGGTTTCGATGTTTCCAGAAAGCTGAAGCTGAATGATGGGTTGTTTATAACGTTAGTTATATTTCTCAAGAAGGTTTCAGACACAAAGAGTGCCAGTTGTTGCATTAGGGTTCGGAGGATTAATGTCACACATGACTTCTATTCCACATGCAAGTCAGACTCAATCCCTCCAGAATAGAGCCTCTCCAAAAAAAAACCAAAAAAAAAAACCAAGACAATATAATGACTGCAGGCTCGGCAAGAAGAGGGAGGAATGCTGCTGTTGGTGTTTCACATTCCTCTCTCTCTCTTTCTCTCTCTCTCTCTCTCTCTCACACACATCACACACACTAACACACACATTTCCCTGTGGATGCACTCATTTTCACAATGCTGCAGCTCGCCCATTGTGTCCCACAGATGATGTTTCTCTTTGTTCCTCTGTGTTGAGTATCATTCCTTGGGGTGGGATTGATTTCGCTTTTCTTTCTTTCCTCGCCTGGCATGTCGCCCCGGCTGTGTAGGATGTTTCAAGTCGCATGTATTTGCTCACATCAGCCGTTGCAGCGTGTGCAATAAGCAGTTGGCCCATTGTTCCCGCCTGCAAACGGCATGCATGGTGCCCAGCCACGGTTCTGACCCGCTGCTCCTCTCTGGTGTGAAGTGTGATTTATCTCCGACAAACTCCCATTTCTCAGAACACAACGGGCCAGTTATGAAATGGCCCACGGTCGTGCATATATCAGGGATGCCCACATCCCACCAGCTGGTGCGGTGGAGGTCTTGACCGGGTCGCTGCAAGCTTTTTTTGTGTTATGATGACATTTTGAAATAATTCTCCAGTTTAAGATTAGTGAGTGAGCATTTTTGTACTTTTCTTTTTTGATATTTATATGTAGTACCCAGTCAACTGGCAAGCACACACTACAAGTCTTGTAATGTGTTTTGCTACCAGAGAATAATGGGAGAATGATACCTTTTATTTCCCTTCTGTATAGTACGTGGATGCCCGGACTGATTATGTACAAGGCATTGCGCTCCGAATAACCAACTCCACCACTGAGGTGTAGGCACTTTTTTTTTGTGAGATTGTAGAAGAATGTTGCGGGAGGCCAGAAAGGAGTGAGAGGCTCAAGCTTGTTAAATCCATGGATTAAAGCCCTAGAGCAGGTTAACAAATGAAGTGGGAATTAAGACGTTCTGCATTCCTGCCACATGGCAATGCGCTAAACCTGGCATCAGATACACATACACAGTGCCAGTGTGTGTTTGTGAGTGTGTACAAGCTTTACAGGCTTGACCTTAGAACTACACTGTCATGCAGTCTCACTTCCTTCTGAGTACTACTGACTGTGTGTATCAGAAAGTATTAATGTTAGTAACATGGGTGTAGCCATCATTTAAAAAGTGGACAGAAAGTTAAAAGGAGGACAGAAATGACAGTTGTAATAGCAGCTTTTATCTTTAACTAATTGACAGATTTATTTTTTATCTCATCTCTTGCTTTTAATTTGGTAAGAAGTCAAATACACTGCTGAAAAATAGCCACTGATATCTATAATATTTTCCAATATTTTATGACCGTTTTGCGATTGGTTCATCTACTACAAACACTTTAAGTTCTCATAAAGTGCACTAAGTCCTCATGGATTTCATACAATGTAAAAAACCCCATCTCAGAATAAGGCAGAAAATATACAGAACCCATCAAACATTTGGAAACATTACACTTGTGTAATGTTTTTATAAGAAGTCTCTTCTGCTCACCAAAAATACAGTAAAAACAGTAACATCGTGAAATAATAGTTCTCAAGAAACATTTCCTGTTATTATCAATGTTGAAAACAGTTGTGTCTGCTTAGGGTTTTGTGGAAACCATGATACCATTCAAATATTTGTAAGATTAAAAAAAGAGAGATATTAATACTTTTATTTGTCAAGCATGCATTAAATTGGTCAAAAGTGACAGTGAAGAGATTTATAATGTTACTAAAGATTTATTTTTAATAAATGCTTTTAATGAATTTAAATATAATAAATGCAAATAAGTGCCGTTCATTGAATTTTCTATTCATCAAAGAATCCTGGAAAAAAAAACATCATGGTTTGCACAACTGTTTTTCTTGAGCATCAAATTAGCATTTCATAATGATTTCTGAAGGATCATGTGACACCGAAGACTGATGTAATGATCACAGGAATAAATGCATTTTAAAATATATTTACATAGAATAGCTATTTTAATTTGTAATAATATTTCGCAATATTACCATTTTTACTGTATTTTTGATTAAATGCAATCTTGGTTAGCATAAGAGACTTCTTTCAAAAACATTAAAATGGTTGTCAATTAGCGCTGCATTATTCATATATTTCTTGTCTGTAAATACCTTGAGATAGTTTTACATAAAGTGTTACTCAAAAGTGTTAGCACTCCATTCAGATCGCCTCGTTTTGGATTATGGATAAGAATAAAACAATAGGTCATACATAGACTGTCTCTTTGAATTTTCAATGTAGATTTATTCACATTGGCCACTATGTGAACACACTTGCCCAAAAAAAGTGCGGGGGACAAATTTACTTTTTATTAAAAGTGTAGTCACCCCTTCCCCCGTGTACTCTACACCCAGGGTTAGTTATATGAAATCATTCTTATATGCAATAGGCTTGTGATTACGGATGCACCAATTTTAATACGGCCGGCATCGATAAGCTAAAATGAAAGTGTAACTATTTTGTCTGAATTAAAAATAAAACACAAAACTAAACTCAGTCATTGTAATTGTTACAAGTAAAATAGGCATCACAACATTGAAAAATTTATAATATGGCGACGCTGAATTTTCAGTAGCCTTTACTCCTCACAGTCTTCAGTGTCACATAATTCTTAGAAATATACTAATTTGGTGCTTCAGAAACATTTCTTCCTATTATCCATGTTGAAAACAGTTGTGAACAGTAGAAACATAAACTTTTGAACAGCAGTGTATCTTATATTGACCGACAGTAAATAAAACAAAATCTCTAAGATCAGACAGTATCTAATATGGCGCTTTCCTACTTTGTTTTTTGCGCGTATGGTGAAAGTGTTCATTCAGATTGCTAGCACACAGCCAGTTCTCAGGACACTTTCATTGGAATGTTGTTGCTTTGAGAATTATCAGGTTTCCTCCCAAACTAGGCACAGCCTATCATTAAACAATCAGGGTGCTCTTTAGCCACATGTGACGTACAGATTTAATGAGCGCCACTGAAAACCTCCCTTTGTCTTTATGTCATCAAATCTGTACGTAATTACGCCCCCTGCCTCATTACAGATGGCTTTGGGAAGGGTTTATTGTTTGTTGCCATGTTAACGTTTAACAGAATAGAGAGCACTTGCTCTATATACAGAAACGCCAGGAAATGGGGTTACTTCCTCACTCAGCGTGAACAACTTCCTTCTGCTGTCCAGCATGGATGTGGGCCAATGCCGACAAATCTCTTTTGGCTCTTTCTCTCTCTTGCTCACTCACTCGCTGAGTACTTTCCTCTCAACCCAGCCCTATCAGACTCTTATAATTACTTCCCCATCTCTCTCAGCAGCTATTAGCACTAACAGAGAGCGAGCGAGAGAGAGAGAGAGACACACACACGAGCAGAGATATCCCTTGGGTTCTGGGGTTGGTCTCGAGGATGAGGCAGCGCTTTTAAACAAGCAAGACTTACAGCTGTGAACCAGCTGCTCTGTACAAGAGCTCCGGCACATTTACACTGCCTGATCCACGTCAGAAAGGAGTAGAAACCGTTTGTGTTTGAAACACTCCTTGACCTTATTAGGGCTATTTGCATGTCTATTTCTATTGTTTATTGTCAGGATTAGAGTTTTGAATTCATGAATATCGAGAAGTAAATATTAAACTGTGTCACGTAACTTAAGGACATGAATGAATGATACCTCATGTAGCTCATAGAAGAGTTGTGCTATTACTCCATGAGTGTACAATTTTCACCTACTGAGCTGAAAAACCTCTTTGAAAAGTCCCACAAAAGTGTCAAAAATGTCCAAATCTAGTTCTATTGCTGCTGTTGTAATTTCTGATGGTAAAAGGCAGATCAAATGTTACCAACACTTACGTTTGACTGATACCGAGTTGCGTAAATCATTTCATGTGTTTTTGTGGGCGTAGTGGTGGGCAGCTCTTTATATCACAGCTGCTTTATGTATTCAAGACTAATTTCCCCCACCTCAGCAAAGCCTAAGATTTAATACAAGGCAGATTTTGTATGAAAACAGATTTTATAAGTCACTGAATGTAGTTTAGAGGTTCCCTGATCTCAATCCTCCATTTAGTGGGGATAAAAAGGCACGGCACTGCTTTTTATTAAAGACAGGTTTGAGTTGGCTTCAGATAGTACACCCAAGTGTTCAGTGTCAGTAAACACACCCACACACACACACACACTGGGTTATGAATCTGCTGTGTAGATTTTTGCAACTGATTTATAACCAGTTCTGAGAGAGTCACGCTTTCACATCTGGTTACGTTACTGTTGGAGCTGTATCAGAAAGAGAGATAGAGAATGAGAAACGCAGACTGTAGACGGGAAGGAGTTTGTAAGTTCAAGATGTATAAAGAAATGAAAAAGAGGGAGTCAAAGAATTGTCTGGGGAGAATCCAGGGCAGCACTGAGTGTGGATTGCGCTACGGCTCCCTGGAGTGTCCTGTCTGTCTGTCTCCATCCATGCATCCAATTTATTTTTTATTAAATAATGTAAAACGTAATAATACATTTTGTAAATTTATTTTGTAATTAATTCATCCCCTTTGAAGCAGTCGTTACAGCTATACACGTTTCAGCAGATGTCTTTTGAACGTTTTTTGATAATTTTGCAATGATGCTTTAGACAGCAGGTTGCGTTTTAGTTGTTAGACGGTTTGCATGGTAAAACCTTCTGTGGTAAGTTACATCTTTAAATTCAACCTCTTCAATGCATATTTTTGACCATTGCATTGCTTCTTGTTCTGTTTTTTTTTTTTTATCTCCCTTCCTAGAGAAATACGTTTTTAATATTGTGTCAAGTTAAAAATAGCCTGACTTTTAAAATATCTCTCAAGACCCCTGCATTCTGTTCCATTTCGTTGCGCTCCGTCTAGCTGTTTTTGAATGCAAGAATGCATGTTATGCAAACATTGCCTGAGAAACGCGTCCAATTGGGATCAGTTGCAGTCGTAACCTGTGGTTCAGGGAAGACAACTCAAATCTACATATTTTTTTGAAAATATTAAGTTTTGTACATTGTTACTGTCTATCTGATATCTGTCGTAACTATTCCTGGTTTCTGAAAGGACTAGATTGTTAGTGAGTGGTTTGAGTTTAACAGAAGAGAATAGGAAGATATGTTTGTTTTTAACAAATAAGTGTGAATTGCTTCTTTTAATTATTCCACGTATCACCCTCCCACTTCTCTTCATTGGGTTCCTCTCCTCTTTTTCTCATGTTGTCCTCAAGTTTGCCCCTCTCTACATCCTTTCACACCTCAAGGATAGAGCTCTGGCCTCATGAATGTGGAAAAATGAAGCAAAATGTTTAGCAGTTGGTTAATCACAGCCTAGTTACTCTAAACAGAGTTCGTGTGAAAGTTTTGGCTGTTGTTTGCTTGTGAGGAAACTCACGATAAACACAAAGAGTGAATTTGTTTTGTGAAGAGCAGATGCCCGTACAGAGACTTTTAAGCCCATGCAGTGTCCTAACCTAGGAACGGTTCCCTCCTACCTGTCTGATTATTACTCATTAGGCGGTTTAGAGCAGAGCTTGATCTCAGATCAGTGATGCAATGAATCGTGTTGACTCCAGGCCAGAATGCTGATCGCAGCAGGTGTGTAGGCTTTCTTTGTAAGTGCCTGGTTTATGGTAGGCAGATCCCGGATTTAGATGAGCATGAAGTTTAAAAGGTTGTACAGGATTTAAAAACGCCTCTTCAGTTGGAGTGGATGTGGAGAGGAGTTAAAAAGTGTTCATTTCTGAAAGCCTGTCTCAAAATCCTTTGAGAACTTCCCCTCTGGCAGTTAGAAGCATATGGGAGCTTGTCAGACCAGTCAGGGCCTAGCCTCTCCCTATGTGCAAGCCTCACCCTTAACTTGTGTCTCGCACTCGTCTACATTCTCTTGTTTTGTCTTCATCATGTTTGCCCATGAGACTTTGTGACCACACTCTTAGAAAATAAATGTTGTCACAATACCATCATTTCAGCAGTCAGTAACCACACCAGTTCAATTCCACTTCAATTCTTGACACTAACTGCAATACCACAGCAAAAATTTGTATGCTAATGAACACACTAAGTGATGTAAAAAGTTAAACATTAGTACTAGGCCTGTCACGATTATGAAATTTGGCTGACAATTAATTGTATGTTTTAGATTATTAAAATAAATAAGTGTATAATTCAGCAGCAAGTGTATAATTCAAGTCATTCTTGAAAACATCTTTGGTGCGAAGTATTTTTATAAAATCTAAACGTTAATAAAAACAAATTCTTATAAAATACATTCATGTAGACCTATTCATAAATTCAACAATTGACTTTAAACTCCAGCAAAATAAAGTCATTTTATGCAAATCCACAGCCTTTCATCTACAGATCAAGCATCATAATGGGAATATGTCATATTGGAGAGCGTTTTACCGTGCTGACTGTTGTAACTGAACGCAGTGCGCTGTTTGATTGCTAAACGGAGAATGATTGATATTCACAGCGGAGGGAAGACGAGTTTCCATGAACTTTAATATAACAATGTAAAATTCTTCTGACCCTCATTTTAAGCTATGGAATAGCTTAATATTACACGAAAACTTAGTTGGCATTTGTCTATTTCTTTAGGTCCATGTGCCGTCTGTTGGCCTATAAAAGAGTGCAATAATAGTCATATGGGTTTGAAATGACATGAGGATAAGAAAAGGATGGCAGAATATAATTTTTTTTTTAATTAAATATTGCTTTAAACTACTGTATTATATTACCAAATGTACAAAACTATAAACAGGATATTCATACTTGCATTTTATTTTTAATCTATTGAAAAGCCTTACAGAGTGTAATTCCTGTCTAACTATCGTTGTTCACTTTTTGACTCTTGCAGCAGCTTACATACTTTTATATATCAGAAGGCCCATATATATATATATATATATGTATATGTGAGAGAGAGAGAGAGAAAAAGATATAGCCTGTACATATATACAAAGAACCATATATAAACTTTGGTTCCCCCTGCCTCCCTCGTTCTCATTCTGTTCTCCATTATTGCCTCTTGCCATCTTGAGCACACTTGACTCCTGCTCTTGCCTTCTATTCTTCCCTCTCATATCTTCAGCACTCCAGTTCCCCTCCCCTTGGCTCTTAAATCTCTGTGAAAGCACAATTTCACACTCAGCTTAGCCACTTCTCCCAAATATTTCCCACCACAGTTGCTGCCAAAAAGGGGTGCAACCAAACGCCTTCTCCAGTTGCAGGCTTTGACCTCACAGGACATTAAATGCCTGGCACGACACTGCCTCTGAACACAGTACCTATAGAAAGTATTCATCTTGCTTGGACTTTTTCATGTTTTCTTGTTATACAGCATTGAAACACAGTGACCTCTCTGAAGAAATGAAAAGACCCTTTAATATCAAAGTAAATGCAGATATTTACACAGTAATCCAAAATAATTGATTCCATAAATATTCACCATCTGTAACATGACGTTAAATCATCCCAGGTGCGGTCAGTTTGTTTTGGTTTTGTAGTCACAGATAGTATAAATATGCCTTTTATGTGGATGGTCCAGCTTCTGATTAGTTAATATTAAGGTAGAACACACTCCATAAAGATAATAGGCCACTCCAAGCAACTCTCTTTTCAAGTAATTGAAAAACCACCAGGCTGGAGATAGATACAGGAGAATCAGCAGTCACAGCAAAGAGAAAGTCACTGTTCATGTCATATGACATCTCAGCTGCAGTTCGCCAGAAGTCATGTGGGAGTCTTTGAAGTCGACTGGATGAAGGTTTTGGGTTCTGATGGGATCAAAATTGAGCCAAACACTGTGCGTAAACAGATGGTGGAGGTTGCAAGACATTTTTGACTTGGGAGAAGTTTATTTTGTGAGAATGAATCTAAGGGTCCTTTCACACTAGCACTTTTGGTGTACACCCGTGTTTGACGTTTGATTGGTATGTTTGGATGATGTGAGTGCAGTATTCCGAACTTGGATGGATACCCATGAACCATACCCCAATCTGCCTAAAAAGGGTGGTTTGGGGTATGGTTTATGTGAACTACAGTATGGTTCGCTGCTCATATGAACACAATCGTACTAAATTGCGGAAGTGAACAGCTATTGATAACTTATTATTTGGGTTCCTGCATGGGACTTGTTTGGTAAACCCTCACCCACACCCGCAGTACTTAACAGAACCGTTACCTGACAGCAGCACTAATTTATTTCCATTATCGACCCGCTTGACATAAAGACCACGACCTCAATCACACATGCATTAAATCTACTACATCAGATAGACAAAAATTATTTATTTTCTCATGTATCACACGCAATCAAACCAACAATATGCATTCTGAGTTCATGCATTGAAGAAAAATAGACACGCAGCTCAACATTGTAATAATTAAAAGGAAAAAATATGAGAATGTGCATCTGTTGTGTAACTAAACAAAACTGCCCATACAGGCTATTTTGAAAATATGTGAATAATTATGCAGATTTGTTCAAATCACACCATAGGCTATACAGGCAAGTCTCCATAAATTAAAAGAATATATAGCCAAATAAGAGCCTTTATTGTCATATAATATAATATGGGTGATATTTTAGCAGATTAACTCTGCATTTAAATGCAGTTGACTCTGCTGAAACTCTGTAGTGCATACGTGGCTGTTGGTCCTCTTAGGGTGCGTTCACACTTGTAGTTTTAGTTGGTTTGGTTCGTTTGGTCCGGACCAAAAAACAAAACAGAACATATAGTCCTGGTCCGCTTAGCGTTCACACTGGCATTTTAAACAGTGAACTTTAAGTTACCGAACCAAAGGCATTGGGATACGGTCACATCCTGATTGGTCGGCTTTTATGACGTATATTTCGTGACAGAGCTTGCTTACCGAACATTCAAAACAATGCTGTGTGCTGGATTAAACGCGATCATTTTATGCGTGTACAAATGCTATATTTTTACCAGCTAAGAACTCATGAAGCGCTTATAAAATGTTCAAAACATTCAAAACAGCACCAGGATTTTTTCCGTTGTATGCAGAAACAAATATTGATGAGGCACTTTACCTCCTCGTTGCTCCACGTTTGCCCTCTACTCATTTTGGATACACCGATCTTTCCGCGTCGTCAAATCAGCTGACTTGTAGCGTCGCATCTTGAGGCATCACTTCCTGTTTTTGGTTCGTTTACATGTCTTTGATCCGTGTTGCGTTCATATATCAATCGAACCGCACCAGAGTTCGTTTGGAAGCGGACCGAGACCCATCTTTTTAGCGGTCTCGGTCCGCTTGTTTGGTCCGCACCAGGGTTCGGATGGCAGCGTTCACATATGTTCAAACGAACCGCACTAACTGAGCAATCATTTTCATTTTCTAACTGAGCAAGTTCATTTTAATCGAACCAAACATGACAAGTGTGAACACACCCTTAGTAGCAGGAAAAATAAATCTAGATTACATAAAGAAAGTGAGAAAAGAGCTCCCTTAATGACTGAAGCTGTCAATCACTTCGGCTGTAGCGCAAAAACACTGTGCTCAACTCTGTAAAATTGCATTGGAATTCTAAACTTTTGATGTTTCTTAGACTACAGAGTGTGAACACAACTAAGCACCGGACTATTTGAAAGCAGCTGTCTATCTGTGAATTGAGTCAAAATAGTGTTGGCTTTTGGACCTGCTGTCCACCTGTGCCAATTGATTCCCGACCCCCACCGCAAATGACCACGGAAATATTATTCCACCAATTACATTAAATATTAGCGGTTCACCCATCAGGTACCTGTACGCCCGTGTTTTTCTAAGTTGGTCATTTATAAACTTGATAGTCTTGAGTTTGATAACATGGGGAGGTACACAACATTCACATATAAACGTAAATAAATCAGTAAATAAAAGTAAATAAGTAAATGCCTCGTGCCGTTCCCTGCTTCACTGCTGTTCACGTGGCGCTCCTGCTCCTGGTGTGAATGCACCCATTGGTTCACATGCACGCCGAAAAAAATATGCGCTGCTCACGCGCCATTCGCACTTGCTGTGTGGAACCGGCGTAACAACTTTTTTTAACGTCGTAACAACTTTTTCTGTGAAGTGACAAAAAGCCTAATTAAATCCGGTGCAGTTCACTGTAGCATGAAAACTTCCAAGGGTTTGAATGCTTTTTGCTGGAACTGTGTGTACGCTAGCACTTTGTGCTATTGAAGATTTGCAGGATGTGTGTGCATGTAAAAAGCTAATTATAAATGCCCAAACAATGTGCTTAATGTAGTATATCTGTTCACACTAGTAGATCTCAACAATGACTTATTTGGTGGTTTTAGGTGTTGTTTCTATATGCACCATGCAAGTTGTTTGGCCAAATAAAGATGTGAGTTGATGTTGAGTTGAGACCACATCCACCACTTTTTCAACCTTCTTTTGCTGACTTTAAAAGGAATAATTTCATTAAGTAATGTTGTGTGTTTTGGGGAACTGTTGTGTTGTATATACGTGATGATCCTGTGGCATGTCTTTTCTCTGAGATTAATGTCTCTTGACTTCATCTCACAATATTCTTGATCATTTTCCATGGTGATCAAGACTTGTCATTTTAGTCTCAAATTCTGTTTTTGAGTGTTAGACTTCCAAGTGTTATTAACTAAATGTAGCCGAGCTCAAAGTTAAAGAGCTTTGGGGCATTTATGTAAAGCCCTGTCTTTAGCTGTTGGCTTTGTGCCCAGGCTTGCTTTCTCTGCACTTTTGCACACAGGGATATTTTGAGGCCCAGTCAAAGTACAGGAAGTCGGTATTAGCGCTCAATACATTTCCTGTCTTGAGCTGTAGTACTATGTTACTTACTGTCAGTGTTGCTTTGAAATCATATGACCTGCCACCTTGTGTCTCAAAGGGAAGTGTGGGCTAAGGCTCACTTCTATTTGCAGAAATTCACTTGACGTCACCTAAAACCTTTAGGTTTTAGTCTTTGATATAATCTTGGAATGTTTATACGTTTGAAATGAGTTTGTTAGATTGAATTTGCTTGGTTATGTTACAGCAAGATGTTCATATGTTATGTGCTTCATTGTGACATCCAGATCAGTGACGCTAGTCCAGATGCTTCCTGTATTTTGAGAGGAAATGAGTGAAAATCTCTGATCAGTTAGGAATTTCCATCTTGAATGAACTTGGTACATCGTCACCATAAAGGGTTACAGGATTCTTTTTTCTTCACCCTTGTTGCTCTGCCACTTTGTCTCTCACCTCTTTCCCCCAACAACTCCACTGTCTGTAGTGTTTGTATCAGAAGTAGTGGTGTGGTTACAGTCTACAGCAGCTTTTTTCCTTTACTTTGTGTCGTCAGAAGAATTTTGCCACACTCTTTGTAACATCCTGACAACATAAAACAGATTTCTTTTTTTTTTCTTTATACTAGGAACTAGTTTGCAATACATTCACCTGTTTGTATGATCATTTCAGTATCAGCCATGATTCGCATTATATTTATATGTTGATATTTTTTTAGATTTGTTTCATATCAGTCTGATTGGGTTAGTGTTCAAAGCTCATAATATCAAACAATTTAAAGTTTATAGGCTGAACTCTTTTATGTAAAGTTTAAATATTACTAAACAGGCCTCTTTTTTTTCTACTTTACACAAAAATGGAATTCTGAACAAAAGTTTGGGAGGAACTACGTAATGTAGTCCTGTCAATCTCAAGACAAAGACATCACTTCTGTTACATATCTTATGTTTACCCCTACCAATCTGTTTTCCTTCATCACTTCCAGTGATTAGATGTGTATGTCAATCTACATGAATAAAAATTTACACTACTGTTCAGAAGTTAGGGGTCAGTGAGACTTTTTTTTTTTAATTTATGTTTTTGGAAGAAAAACCGAAACTGCATTTCTTTGATCAGATTAAATATTTGTGTTTAATATATGTTTGACCAGATTAAATATCAATTTGAGTGTTGGTGTTTCTTTACAGCTCTGCAGTGTGTGGACCCTGTGAAGCCCTGTGTGAACAACGCTACCTGTGTCACCTTCCACAATGGAACAGGCTACTGCAGGTAAGACAGGACAACTCAGATTTAAATTTAACTGTCTGAGGCTCAATGAGAACTGGAAAAAACCAGTGGCGAGACTGCTTTGCACAAAGCTGTGTTGCCTAACTTCATTTCTTCACAGCGGTAATGAAATTAGATCACCCTAATTATTTAATATTGCCAAATCTGCTCTCAGAGTTGGAGTCCTCCCACAGTACATTGAGAAGCGTGGGTCTTAATCATTGCTTTTTATGTGTGCGTGTGTTTTTGCGGTGCATTTAAAACCATCTCTGAGTGTAGGAAAAACTATGCAAAGTGGATTTAAAGAAGACGAGTAACAGTTGGAGTTGAAAAACGGTAAAATGCATCCAATTGTTGTGGTTGCAGAGTTTGAAATACACACACACAAGTTTCCTTCACTGGTAAATGCTTGTTCCTTTACTGCTGTTGTTTGCTGAATGGCGCTTGTGGTAGCTTGTAATTGTGCTTTTTATGCCGTATGATTGAGGGTTACATTTATTGCTTTGCCCAAAATAAACACTTGCTAACAAACCTATCATGTTACATTTCTATGGGCTGTGAAACACAGAGGGACTGTTTTCCCATCATTGAATGTATCCCGTTCCTACTATATACAGCCAAAATGCAAACAAATTCTGCATTTCTTACTTACCTTGACAATATTTTGCACTTTAGGTTTGGGTTACAGTAAGTGTGTTCCTACTGCCGCATCTCCAGACTTAACAACCTTAAAATAACAAAGAAATTGAAACCACATCTGATGGTAAAGCTCAGCCTTGTGGTAAATCAGGACAGGAATGCACAGAAAGCTTACCTAAGCACCACACCAAGGACAAAATCTTCAAAAATTATTTGAGACATAAGCGGAATATTGACTAGAATTCCTTAACTTTTACGGAATTAAGTGATATTTCCCAGTGTCGGTAATTTGCAACCAAAAGTTGCAACCTTGAGATTTTGCCAAGAAATATTGCCGGAAAGTGGATGAGTCAAGCCTTCAGCACAGGTTCAGATTGAGCAAGAACGACGTGATAAAACCACAGACATTTCTTTTAACAAATAATCCTCCACATCTACCTCAGACAGACTTCAGTGTATCTCTTAAAGATCCTATTAACACTGCTTAGTGTGTGTGGAGAGAATCCTTGTCATAGCTACCAAATCTTAATGGAGGTTTCCGGAGAAATGCGTCAACAAAAGCTTGTGAACAATGTCACTTAACGTTGCTTTTACCTCAGTAAAGTTATCCAATGTTCACAGTTCGTTTAGCTTTAAAACACTAACTAGGAGCTTATTTACTATTAATTATATATGTATATTTTAATAAATTTGTCATGAAGACAAGTGCTTATGAAAACCTCTTATATTACAGTAATGTAGTCTACCAAATGAGAGAGTTCCCTGAATTATTTAAAGCATTGTCTACAATGAGTCGGGGAATCACGGCCGGATCACTATGCATCACGAATATCGTGATGTCTTGTCAGCTATCGCGATAGTTTCTAGTTTCCCTAATTTCTAGTTATTTTATTAATCAGCTTTGTATTCATTTGTCGTTATAATTGTGATCTCATAGCCCAGATAAATTTGTCTTGAAAGAGTTTGAAAAACATTTGAGAAATCTTTGACTGTTGATTGTAGGCTTTGGAATCTTGAGAACAGTTTGTGATTTTGATCTCTAGGGCTGTACGATATAGGCTATCGGTACTGTATCTTTTATCTGCTAGTATCAAAGATGTTCTTATTCTTTATATTTTAAGTTTTCCAATATTTTTATTTTATTTTATTTTATTTATGCTTTTCTTCAATTAACAAAATTACTTTAATAGTTAGTTTTTAACAATACCAACACTGACTGAAATTAAATTAATCTAACACTTAATCTTTAAAAAAAAAAATACTCGTTAGCAAAAGGAACCTCGGTGTTAACAAAATCTCAATGAAAATCCATTTTACGTACTGTATATTATGTTGTGATGTCTAAGTTCACTTATAGCTTTTAAAGTGATTAAAAAATGTCTGTGTTTAATTCTAAATTTATTTTGGGGGAAAAGGAGAAAAAAGATAAATATTATATTGGCCATAACATGAAAATAACGATCAGCTTGGCGGTATTAGCTATATTAGCGCATCTGTGTTGATCTCTTAAACTCTAACCAACTATTTGTTGAGAATCAGGAGAAGTCAGTATCTCTGTTAATGCTCCAAATAATGTAATTACTGTAAAACATTTTTCACTTGTGATTTGTTTCTAATCTATGTGTAAGGAGGAAAGGTGTTTGTTAAAGAGATATGATGAAACAAGAACACGGTGTCATTCATGAAATTGTGATTTGTTACGCAAGAAAATTCCACAAAAGTTTTTGTTTGGTTCTTCTACTGAACTTTATAGCCTGAACCGACATCTGACCTTCCCATGCTGACATGAATCATGGCACACCGGTTGCTGCCGGATCTGACAGCTCTATACTTTCTACAGCTCGAGTTCTTGAATGCTTTGAAAGTTCATCTCGGCTTGACTTTGCTTGAGAATGCAGGCTTTCAGCAACCTGAAATGGCTGCCTGGGTGTGTGTGCGATCTCAAAATGGAACAGGCTGACACAAGGTACTCTCAGGAGTTACTAATACATTCTGTGTAGGTGAGGTGACACCCGAGAACCAAAGTCAACAAGGTGTTTTTTTTTCTTTAGTTTTTTCCCTCTACCACTGAGAGCTCGATACAGGAAGAGCAGTGTGACAGAGGTTGGCAGAGCAGGGTGTGTGTGAGTGGTCAGACCGGTGCGTCTGCAAGCCTCCAGCCAGGGTGGAAGAACCAAGCTGTGTGTCACCTGTGTGTGTTTGTCATTTTTTTGTGTTTCATGTGCGCATCTGTCTGGTTTCATATGTGTCTTTGTCATTGCACTTGAAGCATGTGGTGTAGGAGAGAGACACGTGAGGAAGCCTGCAGGATGTTCCACTGCAGCACCACAGTTTAAAGCGTGTTACCTGTAGAACAAAGTATGAATCAGGATGGTCAAATAGTTATCCAAAACCTGACTTCAAGATGAAATAGTGATGCAAATAAGTAAGTACATCTAGATTTCTTTAGCCAAGAAATAAGTTATTTAGTGCTTTAAAGAGATGAATTCAGAAATTCTTAGAGAAGGCTTATAGGAGCTCTGCTGACAGTCTGAAACTTACTGTTAATGTTAGCATGCAAAAGCAACAGTTTCTTCAACAGTTCTTGTCAATTCAAGTAAGTGACTGTTCAAAAATCTTTTCATTGTTGAACTGCACTGTTGCCTAAAAGCAACTACCAATAGCAGACTACAAAAAATTGAAATTTTTTAAGGGTCATGAAACCCCCTGTTTCAGTAGCAGTTAGTTCTCACCATTGTTTTGAAAAAATGTTACAGAAGTGAGGGTGGTTAGCTGTGAGCTGTGAAGTGGACGTGGTGGGGGATGAGGGGAGACTCAAACTGATTCAGTTTTATTTCGTTCTCGTTAAAAGCATCAAATATTCCCACAAATGCACGCGGCAAATTACCATTACACGCAACACAATATACACATGGTATTTGCTATAATTTAATGCACAAGTAAATGCGGAGCCATTCTCTGCATCGAATACGAACACGCTGTTACATCTTTGATAACTTTTGAGACTTATTTTGTTGCGTTTATATAAGCTGTTTGATTGGTTAAAGAGCTGTAAAGACCATTACACTCACAGTGTGGATGAATTGCGTTTGTGTCGGAGACACGGATATTGAAGAGAACTTTTGCGACGCAGAATCTCTTTCAAGCCAAAACAACCACTTGTTTTTTATCCATTAATGCATCTCTAGCTTATTGTATGCAATGTCACTGAAGAGCCTGTCAAAATTAACCACATTTCCCCATACAATTGACCCTTTCGCAAAGACCCAATCACCATGAGTGGAAACATGTATGTATGTATGTATGTATGTATGTGTGTATTAAATGCTGTTTCAAGCTCTACAGATCTCATAATTTTAGAGGGAAATGAATAGAAATGATATTCTGTATAAAGAAATATGAAGTAAAAGTGAGAATAAATCTGTTCTCCAGTGATAACAAGAACTCAACATCCATTCTCTTCTCTCTTCTGGAAAACTTTTCTTCAGTGTTTACACTGGTTTTCAAAACAGCGCCACCAACCTTGCCCTCATGCAACAGCAGCAGCTCCGAGCATGTAATCTAAATTTCAAATCTAATTGGACAAACCATTCATGTGACACTGAAAATTGGTGTAATGGATGGTGAAAATTCAACTTTGCCATTACTGGAATTATATTTTTAAAATATATTCAAACAGTTTGTGCTGTATTTTAATTAAATAAGTACAGCCCTAGTGAGATTAAAAGACTTCTTTGAAAAGTATTTTAAAAAACGTTTTCTGACCGCAAACTTTGGAAAGGTAGTGTCTTTATGCACATTCCTATCTAAAACAAAGAAGCACAATTCTAGGCCCAGATCAAGTCAAGGATTTTGCAACTTGCAAATGGATCTGCTCTGATCTGAGCCAAAGTGAGTGAGTTAGCAGTAAGAGAATAGCTGTGTGTGTGTCTGTTTGTGTCTGTGTGTGTCTCTCTGTGTGTGTGTGTGTGTGTGTGTGTGTGTGTGTGTTTTGAGAGCAGAAGTGAGACTGACTTGAATACCTGAGTTCACTACCTCTCTCTGCCCAGAATCTTATTTTCCCTCCTCCACATCAAACAAGATCTCTTTGTCTTGGCCTGCGTAAGGGGTGCAAACTTATTAATTTTTTACCCCTCACTTCCTTCCCCCCTCCTTTAAGCCATTCCTCCCCCTCTCAGTCGGAAGGGAGAGTGGAGTCAGCTTGGCGTTTGTTTGATCTGACAGGTAGAATGTGCCTGCAGGGAGAGGGGAGCAGTACGGAGATGTCTTTTAGCACTCAAGAGGGTGAAATTGGAGATGTGTCTGCCTGCTGGTGAGAGATAGAGGAGGTAGAAAGAGAGATTACCCTGTCAATACCACTCTCTGTCAATCATCTCTCTCTCTCATGGCCTCTGTTCCTTTACGACTTCTTTTTCAAGTTTTTTTGCCTTCTTTTCTCATTGTTACTTAATCTTTGTGCAATATCATCCCTTCTCTTAACATGATGTATTGTTCTATTTTTTTATTCTACTCTCCTTTCATCCCTGTCCTTCTTTCACCTCTCTCTCTTTCTGTCTCTCTGTGTGCCTACAGGCTGGACTGATTTGTTTCAAAGCCACATTCAAAGTGTAATGGCCTCAGGAGGAGCGTCTGCCAACCAGAAGCTCTAGTCATAAAAGAGAGACACAGAAAGAGAGAGAGTGTAGGCGCTTCAGGAACATGTACCCAATTCTGTATATAACACTCAAGCTAAAATCAACAACTCAGCTGTCTGTGAAGAGTGGCAAGCAGAGGCCATGATTTACTCAAACACCCCCATGCACACGTTTAGCAAGCTGACCTAAAGTAACAGCTTGCTGATCTAAAGTGAGGACATGGTGTAAACTTTGTATTTTTTGTATTGTTTATATTTGTTTTTATGTAAGTTTAGTACAATACGAGTATTTTGTAAATTTTGATGCCTAGCCTGGTCAACAATGTGTTTCTATTTTTTTGTCTTTTAATGTTTTGGATGTTTGACCAAAAATTACGCTTTTTTTATGGCAGGAATTGATTTGCCATTGAAGCTCAACTAAGTAACAACTAGTATATTGCGTTTTTATACAAACAAAAATGAGAAAACCATCACATGACAATGGCAGAAACATTTTTGTTATGATGTTAAATGGTAGTCAGATTTGGGGAAATGTTATTTATTTATTCATTTATTTTTGCAGATTTGCACCATTCATCTTAATTCAGTTATGAGATTAAATACAAGTTATTGACATTAACATTTAAGTATTTTATTTAAAAAATGGAGTTTTCCTTAGTAATGCATATTTGAAATGGTAATAATAATAATGCATTTTGAAGTGAAAATCAATCTTTTTTAAAATCTTTTTACGGTGTCCGTTAAAGGCACAATATGTATTTTTCACCGCTAGGGATTGCTAAACTCTTCAAAACAATAAAAAAAGTGTAGATTGATGATGAAGTGAATGAGTATGGAATCATAGAACTTGTTGTCATGCCAATGGATCTAATAATATTTATGGGGAAATAATGTTATGGATGAGTGAATGCATGTTTTTAACATGACTGTGGTATAAAGCTGGGCATGGCCGAGAATGGCGGACGCGATTGCAAATGAGAGACAGATATCAGTGGCACACACGAGTCCCGGGGGATATAAAGAAACGAGGACATTTCATTCTACCAATCTACTCTTAAGTGCTGAAATTCTACTAATACACATCTGTTTATTTGAATTAAAACTGTGAGGTAACGCAACGCTGTTTCACTTGGTCTAACATTACACTATCATACTAAACTGCATTTGAGTGTGTTGAAAGTAGTGCTGCAACGACGTCGCACTGTTTACATTCATCTCGCGTAATGGCGGCTTCTGCTCCCGGTAACGGAGAAAGTTCTGTTCTATCACAAAAACCTAGACCATGATTAACAGTATGTCAATACTTTAAACAGAGGCTAAATAAAATGGTCCTTTGTTCCCTTTGCAGAACCGAAATGGCGTACCACCTATGGAATTGGATCATTTCAAAAGGGCATTTCGCTCGCGCGTGAACTGAGTTGAGGAGAAAATCTTCATCTCGCAAATAAGAAAATATTTTGAGGGAACGAAAATCAGTTTTGCATTTCAAAGAAGTTTATTTGGATGTGCGCGGACATTCTCTTTCGCACGTGCAAGGTTTCAGTTCCTCGCGCTCCTGATTCCCGGCCTGCGCGCTCGCCAAGACTCCCTGCATTACAGACAGCGCAAGAGGACAAATACATGGTTCAGGAGACGTTTGTTCAATGGCTTGAACATGGTCAAAGTTCCTTTTAAGACTGTATAGAAAGTCTTTGACTCTCTTCATTTTAAAGTTCAAATATCCACCACTGGACGACCACACATAAGTGACTTATTTTTAATCAAAATCAAATTGTATTATTACATAATGGCGTTTCCCAGTGTTTCTACACCTCAATGAACTACTAAATTAGTTCTAACTTCTTACGTAAAAAAAAAAAAATCACTAGATTAATAAAACTTTAACGATTATTTTTTCTGTCGACTAATCTAACGATTATTTTATTAGTTGCAGCTCTAGTTGAAAGTTGTAATGTTATTAGGGGTGTGCGATTATTGAAAAAAATGATAATATATTTACTATATTTCCAATTAAATTTTCATTCAAAATTGTTTTATTTGGCAATGTAATTGGTGACAGCGTTTGTTATATCTTTCCATCTGTCACTTTTCCTGTCGTAAGGAACTTTCTTGCCAAATGATTCGGCCTTGTTTGTTGCGTGTGTGTTTTTGAGTTTGCTGTCTGCTGCAGACGCACCGTGTTCAGCTGACTCCTGAAGCTTTTTATTTTCGTCATATTATGGCTGCATGATTTATTGCGTTTAAATCGCACCTGATTTGGTAAAGGCTGCCATTATTTAATGTGCAACTTGTCAGAGCTGTATGGCTCTGTGATCAGTAGTAAGTGCTTCTCCATCTGAAAGCCAGAGGACGGTCTTGCGTAGGAACTCAAAATATGCCCTGCATCAGAAGAAGATAATGTGTCATATCGCTATAAACAGAACATTGAAATGCTTTAATTGATTAAACATGAATAATAAATACACCACTGCCTTATTCTGTGTAAGAAGCCACATCATCTCACAGAAGAATGCTCAACTGTCGTTATGAAGTGAGTTTGGAGTAAAAACATGTTATTAAATGTTGTTACTATGCAGCACGAGCAGAAACCAGGAATAACGCAGATATTACATCATTGACAAGTGACAAGGGAGGGACGGTGCACTATTTGAAATTGTGAATTTTTCTGAATTTACATATTCTAGGAAATCTTTAGGATAATGTAATTACACAGTTGAATGAAATATGTTATAAAATAAAATAAGTTTACGTATTGTACCTGTTAAGGGAGGTTTTGTCAGGTTTGTGTGACTTCTGAGAACAATTTTGTCCTCTAAGTATAGCTGAGTGAACTTATACACATGAACTTATAGTTTACAATTATATTTATTCATTTGACAGACACTTTGATCCAATGCAATTTTGCAGCATTACTAGCACCTTGTTTACCACTTGAGCTACAGGAGCAGTTAAACAGTTTGTATGTCGTTTACTCTCTGACCTATCCCAAATATCCGCATGAACTCACTTATATGAAAAAATGAAGTTTATCGCACAGTAAACATGCTACCTCTTTCTTTCTCTCATCTTTATTGCACAGATTGCTACTAAGTTAGAGCTTATTATAGGTTTAGTTCACTTCAGAATTAAAGTTTCCTGATAATTTACTCACTCCCATGTTATACAAGATTTTTAGGTCTTTCTTTCTTCAGTCGAAAAGAACCTTAGTTTCTTTTTGACTGAAGAAAGAAAGACAAAAACATCTTGGATGACATGGGGGGTGAGTAAATTATCAGGAAACTTTAATTCTGAAGTGAACTAAACCATTAAGTTTAGTTTGACTACCTGTAGTAGTCTGAGGCCTCACTATATATGTAAGTGTGAATGTAGGTATGTGTTTGAACCACATTCTGGAATGAAACATTTCATTGTGAGAGAAAGTTTCTGATCCTTGCCAACTAATATATGCGAACAACTGCTGCAGGCCAGAAGGGGCCGTCCCATGTCAAGCTGAACCTGAGTGTATTGAAAACATTCTCACAAATGTTTCCTATCGCTGGAGGCCTCTCACAATAGTGGGAAATGTGGCAACCAGGCCCTAAACCCATGACACACTGTGCTGACAAGTAGAGCTGAGTGACAGAAAGATGACATGATTATGGGAACAATGACACGCAAACGCACATGCACATATACACACATACCTTGGGATGTTAACATTACTGAGGTTTTAGGTTACCCAGATACAGATTTGACTGTGATTTCTCTGACTTTTTTTAGTCTTTTCTAACTGTCGTACTGGGGTGGAGGGAGACTTGTAATGATTAAGAATCCGAGTTTCTAACACAAAGGTTGAGTTCAATCCTGAGCAGGGACCTTATCAGCATGGTGTCCTTGAGAATGGTACTTAACCCTACGTTGCTCCAGGGAAACCGGCCCTACAATTACAGCACCACGAGGCTCTTGGAATGAGAGCCCTCTGGTAAATGGCAAGCAATTAACTAACTAACTACTTTGAGAGCTAAAGCGTGTTTGCATGCCATTGCATGAAGGTTCCTAAAAAGTATAGTGTAGGAGTTTTTCATCCGTGGATACCTGGTGTTTACTGTTAACGAAATAGGAAACAAACATTAACATAACAAACAAAGACATTCTTTTCAGCTACTCGCAGAACAAACCAATAAATAAGATTAAAACATTTGCAAAATATTTAGAGGTCACTTTCTAAAATTGGCATGTTAAATGTTTCCATCTGTTAAACTAATGATGGTTAGGCAGCTCTTTTTTGGTAAAGCCATCATTGTATACATGGATGTGTTTTTGACCCCATAACCTCCAGGGGGATGTATAAAGACCACCTTTCCTGTCATCTAGGACAAAGACCTCTGGGTAATTGCAGATAATTATCTTTATTATGGGGGAACCAGTGTGAAACTTTTTTTTTTTCTTTCTAAAACGTCTGAAAACATCAGCTTGAGTCATGTCCTGACTCTTGTTTCGATTAAGCTATTTTTACTTGCTTTCTAATTCGACTTATAAGGTATTTAATGTTTTAAGATTTTAAAGTGTTTATTGTAATTTAACATCTTTATATTTTTATTATTTTTTAAATAATATTAAAATAATAGCATTTATTTATGTGTTATATTTAAATTGGTCTATTTAATTTGTGATGTTTGTCAGTTGCAGCTGTAGATTTGTACAACCAAGTTTTGTAAAGTCCAGATTTGTTCAGTGTATGTTTTAGAGCTCAGACTTTTCACTGGCACAATGAAGCTTTTCATCAAATCACAGACGAAAATGGTACAGTAACTGAGTGAAGTGAAAAGAAAGACACCATAGAAGAAAGCAGGAAAAGAAAGACTGCGGGAGGAAGAGTATATTAAGGACGAGTATATAAAGAGCAGAGAACCCTCTTTTCAGTGAGACATGCTGTTTTCAGATCAGATTTATAGCACATATGTACTCGAAAATCACGCTCAGTCTTACCACAGCACTTCTGCCTACTCCACCCTGCCCTCCTTCTGTCGTTCTTTTTTTGTTTCTTTTTCTCCCTTCTTCTTTAAAAAAAAGGGAGACAGGAGAAACAAAACTTGCTCCTTACTTTCTTTCTTTCTTTCTGTCTTTCTCTTTCTTTCACTCTTTCTTTCTTGTCCCTCTCTCGTCCCTCACTGTGGTTCAGCCCTCCCTGTCTGTTACTCTTTTCATTTTGCACCCCTCCCCCTGCCTCCGCTCTTTTTCTCTCTGTTTTTTCTGTGGTCGTTCAGCTTTTTAGAGAAAATTAGAGAAAGCCAAGGATGTAGAGGAGGGCCGACTGCTTCTATAAATACAGCCAGCTCTTCCTCTAGAAAGAAGGGAGCAAGGATGGGAAGGAGCATTTTAGTTACCTTTTGTGTATGGGGTGAAAAATGTTAAATTTTGCCCTCTCTTTGTGAAACCCACTCGACACTTGGCTGGTTTAGATTAGATAATACCGTGGGAGTGGGGGGACAAACTCCAAGGTGATGTTTTTTGCGCAAGGAAGTGAGTGGGTTGAAATCAAATTCTTGATGAGGTGCCTTGTAAAAATATGAGCTAGAAAGAGTTCCTCCCACCCAATCACCCCAGGCCCCGTGGATGGGACATGAAGAGGTCAGTGAGCCAGAGAGAGAGGAGCGCTAATATGAACCATCTGTAGAAATCTGACACCTCGGGAGAAAGAGCGAGAAAGAGGGGGAGACAGAGGAAAGGAGAGAGAAAAATCCATGAAGGATAACAAAGAAACCTATAGATGAGTTTAGCTGGCCGAGCCATTATTTTGTAGACGTTTGGTTTTTAGATTTTCTGAATGTTTGTGTATATTAATCACCATGACTGTAAATAAAGTAACAAAAGAATATTGACTTCTCAATGAGAAATTAATCGATTCTCATTTTTACGACTCAGAAACAATCTTTTAGCCTATGCTGTCTTCTGTGAATGAACAGAACATTTTATCGCGCCTCCCATCCAATAAATTGCTGTAAGCTTTGTGCTTTGTTACTTTTGATAACAAACTCTCAGATATCAATTTTTACGTTTTTTTATTACAAAATTCAAACAATAAATACAGTTTTGGTACTTTTAATATGGCGTGACGTAAAAGAAAGTGAAGTGGCAGCGTGGTGCGCATACGAGTAGATCACATTCTTCTGCTTTCCTACTAGTTACAGCACAAACTGAATATGAATGAACGTCAGAATGTATGTTTAAAGATATAGTACAACTTACCGAATCTGTATCATGCCACATGGAATCTATTTATTATAATTTATTATGTTTAAAACCAGGACTATAATACCTGCGACCTTTGAGAACACAGATTGTGGTCTGAACAATCTTTTCCCTGGTGAAATCAAAGGGGAGATAAAGTGAAAATCCCTCCCATGTCTTTGAATAGTATAAAGTGACACAACTGCCTGAAAGAGGCCTGTTCCCCTGAGTCCAGGCTGTTTGCTTGCGCCGGGTTTAAGTGTGTTTGTTGTTGTTTGAGTGTCAGCACCGCTGTGATCTCGTGACCAAAGGGTCACTGTGGGTGTATTCTTACTCGGAGCACAATCACACACACACACAGCTGGAAAACAGAGCCAAATCACACTTCTGCTGTCTCACCAGATGTAGGCTGTTGAGTTTATGCCATTCTTTCAACCTATTTTATGGTGGAGAATGCAGGAGGGTGGAACAAAATGCTTGAAGGATAACAAACAGACTTGTTTGAGTGTGTTGAAGTGTAGTGTATAGATTTGAAATTCTGTATTTGTGTGCAGAGTCCATATTTAACACAACTGTGCATAAATTCTCAGAAAAAATTTGCCCTTTCAAGTAAAGCTGTGTAAAAATCTGCCAAATAAATGTGTTACTATACTATACATTTGGATGGCAACTTTATTAAAAAAAAAAAAAAATGGCAACATTAATTAAGACCAACAGCCTGACCCCCATACATGATTCACATCCATGACCAAAAGCTTCTACTTCTACAAACTTAAAATTTTTAGGTTGTCTCAAGTTTATCATCCTCAGAAGTTCATGTGTTGACTCATCTGAAAGATTCCTTGCCAAACACCACCAAAATGAAAATATGAGGAACAAAATCACAATGTTTATCATGCTTTTGCATTGTTTGTCGCTAATATGTAAACATATCATTGAGACAAAATATTTTTTGATGAAATTATTGAAAATACAGTCTTATAGTTGATTGTCATTTATGACCTTTATATTTTCTCATTTCGCCCACCATTGTTTAATTTTGGCCCGTGTGTGGTCAAAAGAAATTCACAGTTTTCCTGAGCTATGGCTTCAGCTGCAACAGTTTGTAAATCTGTGTTCTGTGTATGATCTTAGGAGACGTGCTTTGGGAAACGGGTTGTTTGTAATCTCAACAAGTGTGTATATGCGAGCAATCATACGGGCATGACTACACACTCTCTCTCTCTCTCTCTCTCTCTCTCTCTCTCACTCACACACACACACAAACACACACACACACACACACACACAGGTTTGTTTTGCTATCAAAGTGAGGACATTCCATAGGCGTAATAGTTTTTATATTGTACAAACAATACATTTTATCCTAAAGATTTTGCATTTTTAATAAAACATTTAGTATTTTTTTAAAGCTATTTTAAATGAGGACTCATGAAATGTCCTCATAATTCATGTTTACATCGTAATACCAGTGTAATACCCATGCCATTATAAAAATTAGTTCCTCATAAATCACAAAACCGTGCACGCACACTCACTCACATTGTCAAAGGGGCTTCTTTTATCCCTCATCTGTGTTACCTGACCGTCCTCTGGGAGGCCGGCACCTGCATGGCAGCAGGCCATTGTGTGTCACACAGAAAGACTTTACATGGCACTCAATTGAGTTGATTTAACATTAATAAGAACATTTTTTCTTACAGCGACAGAGAGAGAGGTGGGGGTTGAATGGATAGAGAGAAATAAACAGAAGGGCAGACAAAGTTTTTTTCCCCTCAATCGTATTTTGCAATCATGTAATTTCCTCTTTGTGAGCGCTGGTCATGTGCTGAAATTTCTGGAGAACTGCAGTGAGGCGGCGAAGGAGAAATGTGTCTCATGACGAATGATATGAAACTCATTCTGTATGGTTTACAGAGTGTGTCTGCTTCCAGAACAATTCTAGGAAGATTGTTCCAAAGTTTAGGTGCCAAATAGGAGAAGGATTTTGAGATCTATACAATGTTTAATATGGAGCCAATGCTGTGTTGACAGAACCAGGCTAATATGGTCATACGTCTTGTCTCTACCAAGAACTTTAACTGCTGCATTTTGTCTGAGCTTTAGTGTGTTTATCAAGCGAGTAGGACAACCACCCAATAGAGCATTACAGTAATCTAACCTTGAGGTTATGAACGCATGAACTAACTATTCCACTTTTATCTTTGAAAGCATGTGTTGTAGTTTAGATATATTTTTAAGATGGAAGAATGCTGTTTTACATATGTTAGAAATGTGACTTTCAAGTGAAACAAATGAGAACAGCATCCGGAAAGCATAAATTACATCAGTTTTTTGATATCATATTGTCTTTATTTAAACTTTATTGACTTTATTGTGCTCCTACTATCCTACATTTTTATTTCTGAAACAGTTATGCAGAGAAAAAAAAATGTACCACGTCTCATTTGCACAAAGTCAGGTTGTATAACTGCATCAAAATGCAAACACTGACTGAACTCAATGCAAATCTGTAATAATTGTTTTTCTTGCTACAGGCCTTCAACTGCCAGTGTTTTGTTTATTTTGTATGCATTTGAAATGCTTCATTTATAATTCAGTACCACATTTATTTTTTTAATAGGATGCCGTCATAAGGCACAATTCTTGAGCAAGATTTTTACACCAAGCATACAACAGTATAAAATGCAGACCATAAGTGTTTCTTACAGACCCTGAATTATAGTTTCTGTGTGTGTTTCAGGTGTGCTCCTGGTTTCTTAGGCGAGTACTGTCAGCACACGGACCCTTGTTATGTGGGATATTGTCTGAATGGAGGTGAGTGCACTGTCAGCGTGGCCGGTGTACCTGGGAGCCCCAGCTGCGTGTGTCCTCTAGGCTTTACGGGCCAGCGCTGTGAGATCCAGAAAAACTCTACCTGCTACCCCAACAACCCTTGCATCAATGGGGGGACGTGCAGGCTTCTCCCGAACGATCAGTACAAATGCATGTGTGCCCGGGGATGGACAGGTCAGATCTCTCTCTAGCTTTCCGTCTCTGTTTGTCTTTCATTTTCTTTTTGTTTTGTCTTTCGTTGAGACTCTAGTTGTGTATCTAGACTGCATTTTTGAGCATTGTAATTAATTAAAATTAAAATGTGTCCATGCTCAAAAATGGCAGCTTTTTCTTTTCTTTTCTTTTCTTAAAAACAACAAAACAATTTTTAGTACTGTATGAAACTCAAAGATTGACGATTTTGTTGTTTTTGTTCTATGTGACATTATCTCCTCAGGTCAGCGTTGTGAGCAAGAGGATACATGTCTGTCTAGCCCATGTGCCAACGGTGGTAACTGCCATTCTCTGCCCAACCGCGAATTCTCTTGTACCTGTCCTCTTGGTTACCATGGCCCCCATTGTCTCAATGACACAGATGAGTGTGCCACTTCCCCATCTCTGTGCCAGAACGAAGGCATGTGTCTGAACGTCCCAGGTTCATATCGATGCAACTGCCAACCTGGCTTTACCGGCCCCCACTGTGAGAATGTTTACGTGCCTTGCTTTCCATCTCCCTGCCTTAATGGTGGAACCTGTCGACAGATGACGGACACGACTTATGTATGCCACTGTCTGCCAGGTTAGTTCTGCCAGGAAATGTATAGCTATTTTGATCATAGCAAAAAAAAATTTGAACAGAAGCTAAAATTGTTCAAATGGAACTGAAACGGGTTACTCAGACATACCACAGCTCGCCAGATTGTGTTAATACCTACTTGGAGCTGAGTCAGACAGATCAAGGTCTGATAAGATTTTACCACAGCAGTGGTAAAATGGATGATGAACCTATTAAAAATACAAACTGATTTTCAGCCTTTCTGTTGGAAAAATCCTACTGCATAGGAAATAGGAGTTCCAGTCACTTCACAACTTATATAGACACCCTTGGCTATGGCCATAGTTACTGTTAAGTCTAGTTACTATATATAGACAAGCTTTCTTTACTAATGCTTGTTCAGAAGCAATCAGATGGATTGAATTACGTGAGGAATTAACTAACATAAAAATATACTATACTATATACATTTTTTTGTTTTTTTGCTTGGATAAAAAAAAACATTTTAATTGCAGTGTACATAACAGCAACAAAAAATATTTGTAAATATGTGTGATATACAATAGCATTCAAAAGTTAACAAGGATGCTTAAAATTGATCAAAAGTGACTTTTTTATTTAAAGTAAATGCTGTTTTTTTTTTTATTTAGTTTTTTTTTTTTTTACAACTTTCTGTTCATCAAAGAATCCTTACAGAAAGTGCCACAGTTTCCACAAAAATTAATTAGAAATCATGTTAGAATGATTTTTGAAGGAAATCATGTGACACTGAAGACTGGAGTAATGGCTGCTGAAAATTCAGCTTCGCCATCACATTGTATCTTAATTGCATTTTAAGATATATTCAAATAGAAAGCAGCTATTTTGAATTGTTTTTACTTTATTTTTAATCACATAAATGAAATGAAATAAATTTTTGCTTACATCACTCACACCAAATACAAGAGGAAATTTTTAATCTCAGTCATAACAAACTCATGTTTTTTCATTGAATTAGATGCTGGTTGTATCTGTATGTGTTTGGGACTACAACACACAGAGATACTTTAAATGAACTTTATCAGTTTAGCATTTAAAGAGAGCAGTGCTGGCAAAACACAGCAACAGGCCAAAACTCCTCTCTCACCTCAGGCAATGAACACGAGCCGTGAGAAATGTCTGTTCGTGCTTTAAAGTTGAGTAATTATGTTTAATAATGCCAAAGCGAGACAGAGCACCTTTGTGTTAACGATACCTGGGATTGAGAGTAAGTTGTTGAGGAATTTTTCTCTGATTTTCCTGTAAACAGGTTTTAATGGAACAAACTGTGAGGTGAACATTGATGATTGTCCAAATCACCGCTGTCAGAATGGAGCCACATGCATGGATGGAGTGAACACTTATAATTGCCAGTGCCCACCTGAATGGACTGGTATAGAAATATCTTTGTATTCTATGTTTGTGTGTTTTTATGCATGTTTGTTCCCTCTTGTTCAATTTTACTCAGATGTTGATTGTACAAATACCTTTTGGAACCTATTCTTTTTAATGATTCATTCAAACTGATTCATGTTTATTCACTAATTCATTGCAAAATTTGATGCATTCTGAAATTGCTGAATGATTTTTGGATCAAGTTGATAAAACAAACCAATTTTAAGAAATGATTCCTTTAATACAGCTCAAACTTTTCAATGCTGGTCAGAAACCTCCTTTAAAATTTCCTTTTGAAATTAATTCCCTTTCGTTTCCAGGTCAGTTTTGCACCGATGACGTGGATGAATGCAGACTGCAGCCCAACACCTGTCAGAATGGAGGCACGTGCAGTAACACACGTAACGGCTACAACTGTGTATGTGTGAACGGCTGGAGCGGCCCTGACTGCTCTGAAAACATTGATGACTGTGCACCTGAGCCCTGCACCGCCGGCTCCACTTGCATCGACCGCGTGGCTTCTTTCGTTTGCAGCTGCCCTCCTGGCAAGACTGGTCAGTAAAAACAACCACAAAGCCTTAAAATGACCGCACACATACTCTTGGGAACTTTGTCTCTTGCACCAAATCTCAAAAAACATATTAGATTTTAAAATAAAATAATCTTATCTCTATGAAAACTATGAAAAATAATCTGTTCAAAACTTGTTCACTGAAGTAGTACACTAAAAACATTTCAAATCAGTTGTAGTAACCATAGTGATTATTTCCATTCTCAAGGTTTACTTTGTCACATTGATGATGCCTGCACCAGTAACCCTTGTAAGATGGGAGCTCAATGCGACACGAACCCTGTCAATGGCATGTTCAATTGTAACTGCCCCTCGGGGTACAAGGGGAACACGTGTGCAGAGGATATCGACGAGTGTGTCATCGGTGAGATAATCTGCAGGAAATTCTCCTTTTCTCTGTCTGTCTGTGTTGCTTTGTATGTCTTTATTTCTCATAATTTTTCCATTCATACGCTTATTACGCTGTGTTAATCATTTCACACATTGCCTAAACTTTCTCACTCTGACATTCTTTTTCAATCCATCAGGGCCAAACCCATGCGAGCATGGTGGCTCGTGTAAGAACACAGAGGGTTCGTTCACTTGTAACTGTGCTCCGGGTTACACCGGCCCACGCTGTGAGCAGGACATCAATGAATGTGGCTCCAACCCCTGCCAGAATGATGCCACCTGCTTGGACCAGATAGGAGATTACACCTGCATTTGTATGCCAGGTACTTGAGCACACACGCACACACAATGTAATCAGGTGCATGATGACACCGTTTTTGGCTCCATGTCCTCATATTCATCTAGTGACTGTGTGTGTTTCCTCCCATAGGCTTTGTAGGATCGCACTGTGAGAATGACATTGATGAGTGCGCCAGCTCACCTTGTCTCAACAACGGTAAATGTCTAGACCAGGTCAGCCGGTTCGTTTGCGAGTGTCCTCAAGGTGAGTACAATAATTGGTCCATTAAACCTTTTTGAATCGAATAGCCCATGTTGTCTAACACAATATTTGAAGGCCACCCATATGATTTATGAGGTTTTTCTGCTGTAATTATGACAAACCTGACAACTTTTTTTATTAACAGAAGCTAGGAGTGTTGATATAGTTAAATTAATTAACCATGATTTATTTTGTGATTCCAGAAATTTCAAGAACTGCATGTAATTCAATAAAAACAATAGATATAGAGGGAAAAAGTAATAAAAGAAATATGATTTCAGTTTATCATGATTACAATTTGCTTTGGCATTTTAAATCAGTCAAATAATTTATCAACAATATTAATAATATTACTTACACTGCTAAATATTAAGGAGCACAACTTTTTGAATGTTGAAAATTCAACTTTGGAAAAAATTAAATGTTAAAATATACTAAAATAGAAAACAGTTATTTTAAATTGTAATATGTCACAAATCTAAATTGTAATAATATCACAATGTTACTGTTTGATTGTATTTTTAATCAAATGAATATTAGAATGAATGGGTAACACTTTAGTTTGTGGTACAATTCTCAGTATTAACTGATTAGCATGCATATTATTAGGATATTGGCTGTTTTTTTGTTTTCTAAAGCACATATTAATGCCTTATTCTGCATGACCATATTCTACATCCTTAATTCTACCCAATACCTAAACTTAACTACCTTAATAACTATTAATAAGCATTAATTAGGAGTTTATTGAGGCAAAAGTCATAGTTAATGGTGAGAATTGGAAAAATAAAGTGTGACCAAATGAACATTATTAAAAAAAACAAAATTGTCTATCTAGTTTTACAAGGACTTTTTTTCTGCTAAAACATTCGAGAGGGGAAATGTTTGTTTATAAATTGCTGCAGTGTAAAATGAATTGCTGCAAATCATAATATCGGCCACAATAACATGGACTTATATGCGTAAACAGTCGCTCATATCATTTAATATCAACAAATCTCAGTGAAAATGAACAATTTCTTTGTAACTTTGTTACTGCATATGTGTGGAAACCCCTTTAATATATGCTGTGCTAGGTACTGTTCTTTGACATGATGCTGAATTTGAGTTTTTTTGACCACAGGTTTCACTGGGGAAATGTGTCAAGTTGACATTGATGAGTGTGCCAGCACACCATGCCATAATGGGGCCAAGTGTCTTGACCGTCCTAACGGCTATGAGTGTGAATGTGCTGAAGGTAACATTATAAACTTTGAAATTTTGAAAAAATCTCCATCCTACTCTGTGACCAAAAAGGGAAGAATAGACAAAAGAATTAACAGCCCAATTTTCCAGTGCATGTTATTTATATATATATATATATATATATATATATATATATATTATATAAATTAATAACTAAACAGCATAATTAAAACAATTAATGTTATTCATTCGTGCTTTCATTTAAGTTCTCACAGATCTGAGCTTATTGTATTAATTCCTTGTCTTGTATGCTGTTCTCTAGGATTCACAGGGCCATTGTGTTTGGAAAACATTAACGACTGTGAACCTAAACCTTGCCACCATGGCGATTGTGTAGACGGAATTGCTACCTACATCTGCAAGTGTCACCCAGGTTACATGGGCCCCATCTGCAGTGAACAGATACGCGAGTGCCAGAGTGACCCCTGCCAAAACAGAGGACGCTGTGTTGACCTGGTCAACATGTACCAATGCAACTGCCAACCGGGCACCTCAGGTGGGTCTCACATTTGATCTTTATATCTCACAAACTCTTTAAGGGGCCATATAGGCCATATAGTACACATTTGAAGCATTTTTTTTTTAATATCTAATTAAGATAACCGCAAAATTTTTGTTGCAAAATCTAGTCTTAATTTAGTTTATCGTGACTATTATCCACTCATTACTATAACAGAGGCTTATTTTTGTCTCTGTACCTTTGTGCCTTTGAGATGTCTGCATGACCTCTGATTGGCTAATTTCTATGTAAAGTATGTGATATGAGAACTTAGGTGGTCATATTCAAATGTCCTCAAACCTCTGGCATCAATAACATTTTAACTTATGAATGAACCATTTTTGTTTAATTTCTGTTAAGTGGTCTGGGAATACTGAGTACAGAACTATGTGTTTGAGTATATCTACATAGTGCATCAGACTCTTTTATTTGAAAAGAGTAGGAAAAATCCTATTTTCCAGTTACACTGTCTGAGAAACAAAACAAAGCTCACTAAACCCCCCTGCTGGACTTTTCCTCTTACTACACAGACATAGACTTGTTTAGAAACTTTTTCAAAGGCTGCGTATAAACTGGATCAGTTTTATTTACTTGCCTGTATTTCCACTTTTGTTATTTGTCAAAGGTGTGAACTGTGAGATTAACCAAGACGACTGTGCCAGTAATCCCTGCCTGCACGGGACCTGTGAGGATGGAATCAACGAGTACAAATGCCTGTGCGAACCTGGATACACAGGTTTGTTCATGCACATATGTAAATAGACACATGCAGATAAGTAATCATGCACAGAACCAAGTTCTGTGTAAATAGTACATATAAAACATTATATGAATCAAATATATATATAATATTATATAAATCATTGCTTTACTTTTAACACGACTGTTTATGCAAAAATGGGTTTACGCAAATTCAGAATGAGGCCCAATATTGGCAATTCTGGGGGATTTTGATTTTGTTTGCTAGCTGCACTTTGTTCACATTCTTGGCTCAAAAATAATAAATCCAGACACACACAGGTTTGTTTTGCTATTTTACTGAGGACATTCCATAGGCGTAATGGTTTTTATACTGTACAAACTGTACATTCTATCCCCCTACACTAACCCTGCTCCTAAACCTACCAATCACAGAAAACATTATGCATTTTTACATTTTTAATAAAACATTGTTTTGTATGCTTTTAAAGCTATTTTTAATGTGGACTCATGAAATATCTTCATAATTAATTTTTTATGTCGTAATACCAGTGTAATACCCATGTCATTATACAAATTTGTTCCTCATAAATCACAAAAATGTGCACACACACACACACACACACACACGGTCGGGGTCAGAATTATTGGCACCCTTTGTAAATATAAGCAAAGAAGGCTGTGAAAATAAATCTGGATTGTTTATACTTTTGATCTTTCATTAAAAAAATCACAAAAATCTAATCTTTCATTTAAGTAAAACTAATCAATGTGTGTGTGTTGGGGGGGGTCAATTATTTATACCCCTAGAGATTTTTATAAATAAAATATATCTGAAGAATGTTCCCTTTCATATTTACAATTTATTAACACGTGAACTAGGAACATGAAATTATCCAGCCATGACTTCCTGCTTAACAGGAAAAAAATTTGCAGAAAAATAATCTGCTGGTTCTTTGATGTTGTTGGCCTATTTTTTTTTACTGGAGTTCCTGGACATCCATGGCATAATGGACTCTGTCAACTACTAACAGATAAAGTCTAAACTTTACAGCTTCTGCTAAAATTCTGGAATCAGGACAATAATCCAAAACAAACATCAAAATCAACACAAAAATGGGTCACTGAGAACAAAATTAAGGTTCTGCCTTGGCTATTCCAGTCCCCTGACTTGAGTCCTGTAGAAAGCTGAAGAGTAGAGTGAATCAACATGGGAATTTGAAGGATCTGTGTAGTGGAATGGTGTCTGATCTCTTGTCAGTTGTTCTTCAACCTCATCAGGCATTGATGAGGAATAGATGACTCAGAGCTGTCATCTTGGGAAAAGGAGGTTGCAAAAAGTATTGAATCAAATGGTGCCATTAATTTTGACCAATGTGTATTGGAAAATAACATTTATTTCGTAATTAAATTTTTACCCCATTTTCAATTGTTTTAGTTTAATAAAAAGTTATGAATAAAATAAAAGGTATTGAAAAAAAGGTCAAACGGATTAACAATACAGATTTATCTTCACAGGCTTCTTTGTTCATATTTACCAAGGGTGCCAATAATTCTTACCGTGACTGTACACATATATACACACAAGCTTTTTCTCTCTACTCTTTTTAACAATAAAACAATCTTAATGAATGACTATTATATGAATTCACTGTATTTAAGAAGCATTCAAACAGTAATTATTCATTAATGACTCTTTCTTCTCTCTGGCTTAGGAGAACGATGCTCTGAGGAGATCAACGAATGCAATTCGAGCCCGTGTCTGAGTGGAGGGACGTGTGTGGACAAGGTGAACGGGTTTCAGTGTTTGTGTCCAGTTGGGACTCATGGTCCGCTGTGTCACTCAGGTGCAGACCACTGCAGCCTCATGCCCTGCCTGCATGGAAAATGTATTGAGCAGCAGGACGGGTAGGAACAGCCTTAACTTACAAACCATTTTGTCATTGTGACTGATAATGTTTATTTGTAACACAACCTACTTCTATTTCCTGTTATATTCTGTAAAAAGATACACTTTTTTTGAGCTCTAAGCACTAAATTCATGACATAGCGCAAGTACACACTGCATTCTCACACAGTAAATTTGCCAGAGTAAAATTTCCTCGAATTGAAGAAAATTTTACTCCATGCTAGATAACATTTGGTCCCTCTCTGAAAAGAGTAAAAGTTACTTTTTGATGAGAGTCATTTTTCCAGAGTTAATTATGCTCGATTTAATGTTAATATTTTACTCTTTCCTCTGCTATTTGACTTTATTTAGTGTTTTTTGTAATTAACTCTTGTACTATTTTTAACTCTGTTCAGAGGAACTTTAAATTTACTCTGCCACAATTTACTTCCCCTACAGAGTTGTTTATAATCAATTATGAGTGAACTATAAAGAATTACTAACTCTCTAAAGAGTTATTCTTCTGAATTCATCATTCATGTTTTACCCTCAAAAAAGCCTTAAAAAATAAATTGGAAAAACCTGCTCTTCAGATTTAAAATAAAATCAACAAATTGTATACTCATGTCTCACAATTTTATTTTTCAAGCATGTTTAAACAATATTACACTTACCTGTAATTTACTTATGATCGTGAAAAAATCATTAAAAATAATTCTAAAATAATAAAATATCATTTAAAAAAAAAAATTATAATTTGAAAAGCACATCAACATAGGCAAGTGAATTAGAGGGCTCACAGGTTAGAGCATGTTGTACAATTACAATAAAACAAGACTGGACCCTACTTCTCTTCAGTCCAACAACAAGTAGATATGACATGAGACTCTCTCCAATGCTATCCAAGTGCCCTTGGATACTGGTACCGGTCTGTGGAAAGGAAAAAAAGGAAAACACATTAAGCCAATGTGACTTAACAGTAAAAAGTCAATATGCAGCATGAATAAAAATACAGTAGCTATGATTTCATCCACCTATTTTCTTGTGCCTTTTTCAATATCACATAAAAAAAAAATGCTGGATGGAAAGATGTGCATAAATTCTAAAAATGCGGATAAACTGTGATGGACACACTTTTACCGAATAAATTCCTTCAAGCGCATAAAAAAGATGTGAGTTTGTGATGACACGTCATAACTGGACCAACCAGCAGATCTCCTAATGATCTTGAGCTTAAAGGGTTAGTTCACCCAAAAATTACATTTCTGTCATTAATTACTCACCCTCATGTCATTCATGTTGTAAGACCTTCTTTCATCTTCGGAACACAAATTACAATGTTTTTGATGAAATCTGAGAGGTGTATGAGGTGTCCATAGGCAGCAATTTAACCATCACTTTCAAGGTCCAGAAAGGTACTAAGGACATTGCTTAAACAGTGGTTCGACCTTAATGTTATGAAGTGACGAAAATACATTTTGTGCGCAAAAACAAAACAAAAATAACGACAAATAACGAAGCACTGCATCGTAAATAGCATAGCAGAACAAAGTTGTTATTTTTGTTTTGTTTTTGCGTACATAGTATTCTGTGTCGCTTCATAACATAAGGTTGAACCACTGCAGTCATGTTGACTGTTTTAACTGTTTTTAGTACATTTCTGGACCTTGAATGTGGTAATTCCGTTGCCTTCAATTGGAAGAGAAAAAAACCTCTCGGATTTCATCAAAAATATCTTAACTTGTTTTCTGAAGATGAACGAAGGTTCTAGGCAACCAAGGTGTGGTCGTGTCAACAGATATTTGAATGCTTCCTCATCAACCTCTGTCTTCGAGTCATCAAAGACTTTAACATTCATTGTTGGAAGATCAAATTTCTAGGCAAATGATGGAAGACAAACCATTGGCAAAATAACAAAGGCCAGCAAGGCCAATTGATCTAAACCAGTTATTCTTTTTACAAGCCTAAATGAGCCTACTTAGCTCTCAAGTTAACATCTGAAAGCTATCTCTGTAATATTCCAAAAAACTTAGCAAAATGATCTGAGGTCAAAACAGAGGCGAATATTAAGAAAATGAATACGAAGACTTTGAATCGTTGGCCCTAGCTAACAGTAATGGCGGATAAAAGAAACTTTGAGAAAACATTTTGGGGAGGAGTCACAGTTAGCATTTACTTTACTTTGTAATTTTTCTCCCACTCTACTGACACATTTTACTCTGTACACTCAATAGAGCAAAAACAACTCTTTTTGAGGAAAAAAATATTAACTCTGGAAAACTGCTCAGCTAGTTTTCCTGTGTTGCGTTGCTGTAATAGGCACTATAACATTCAATAGCATAAACTATCTGCTTCTATGGGCAGTTGTCTCTTACATCTGTACATTATCTTTTTGTAGTTACCTTTGTGAATGTAAGCGTGGTTGGGAGGGTAAGAATTGTGAGAGAGAGAAGAACGAGTGTCAGTCCAACCCGTGTCAGAATGGTGGTACCTGT
Source organism: Opsariichthys bidens (assembly GCA_037194245.1). Taxonomy (NCBI): domain Eukaryota; kingdom Metazoa; phylum Chordata; class Actinopteri; order Cypriniformes; family Xenocyprididae; genus Opsariichthys; species Opsariichthys bidens. Next base: position 13,026,910 of record CM074288.1, on the reverse strand, counting down.
AATGACCATCTTAATGGCTACAACTGCGTTTGTGCCCATGGATTTACAGGTAAATGCGTGTTGTCCATTACCTTTCTAAACAGAGTAACAATGACGTTTTGTTTTTCAGTCTCCAACTCTCTGGTTTGCCCCATTTCTTTCAGGTTTCAACTGCGAGTTAAACATTAATGAGTGTGACTCAAACCCCTGCATAAATCAGGGAACTTGTGTGGACGGAGTCAACAGTTTCGTTTGCGACTGCACTCTGCCATACACAGGTGAAAATACATTTACAGGTTTTTATACATGATTTGAATTACAGAAACAATATTTGTTGTCAGACATTTTATTGTCTGATTATATAAGCTTGATAAAAAAGATTTCAGTCCCAAACTTTCAAAGGCTTAGAGTCGGTAAGATTTTTTCAATGTTTTTGAAAGATATTTTGTTTTCTATTTTAATATATTTTAAAATATAATTTATTCTTGTGATGGCAAAGATTATGTTACATTTAGGGGAGTTAAACTTATTAATTTATTTTTTCAGATTAAAAAAAAATTAACAGAGACATCAGTACCATTATTGGTATCAGTGATACTGGTATTCGTTCATAAAAAGATGCCATTAAACAATTTTTTTTTTTTGTACAATAAACATTTAAACGTTTTGAGAACTACTCCATACTGTATCTACAACTGACTGTACTGCTTGATTCTCAGGGAGATACTGTGAGGAGAAGTTGGTCCCCTGTGCATCTCAGCCCTGTCAGAGACGAGGGGTGTGTCAGCCAACCCTGGATTACACCAGCTACACCTGCATTTGCCACAGCGGCTGGGAAGGTAAGTGCCTCAAGTCTTTGTGTGGGTGTGCTTTTATTCCCCAAGAGTATTTTGATGTTGACACAACCACATAAAATACCTTTTCCTTGATCGAATGACATACCCATTATTAGATGTAATCTATGAAAATCTGTCCAAAATGTCTGAAGGTTGTCTGTCTGGTATATGTGTGTAGGAGTCCAGTGCACAGAGGATGTAGATGAGTGCAAGAAGAGCCCATGTCAGAATGGAGCTCACTGTGTGAACACAGTGGGCAGCTACCGTTGTGAGTGTCAGCCTGGATACAGTGGGATCAACTGTCAGACCAACATCGATGACTGCAGCTCCAGTACGTGTCAGTCCCACAGATTGATGGCTGTCAATACAATAAATTAATTGTGTTCAAGCAGAAAAAAACTGAGATATTGTCAAATTCTGATAATGCATATTTTATTATCTTAATTTAACAAGTTTACTTTGACAGCCCTAAAAAATACATTTTCTAAAATCTTTCTTATTTTCTGTTGGACACCAATTTGAAAACGCCAATCTACATGAATCTCTTTGATTTTCGTTCTCTTCTCCAGATCCATGCCGTAACGGTGGTACGTGTGTTGATAAAGTGGGGCGGTTCTTGTGCGAGTGCAGAGCTGGTTTCTATGGCGAGCGCTGTGAGGAGGAGGTAGACGAGTGCGCCAGCAATCCCTGCTGGAATGGGGGCACCTGCACAGACTACGTGAACAGCTACACATGCCAATGCCGGCCTGGCTATGACGGCATCAACTGTGAACGTGATATCCCAGATTGCACTGAGACGTAAGTTTTTCAAATCAATTATATACTGTAGATAGTGTGTTATTACATTTTATCATAACAGTGCTTATTCATTCTCTCTCTTTGTTTTATGCCATAGCTCTTGTTTGAACAATGGAACGTGTGTGGATGGAATTAATCGCTTCTCTTGCCGTTGTCGGCATGGTTTTTCGGGTCAGTTCTGCCAGTTTGAACTGAACGAGTGCGACTCTAATCCCTGTAAAAATGGCGGTAACTGTATAGATGGCCTGGGGACCTTCCACTGCACCTGCCCACTTATGTACAAAGGAAAAACCTGTGAGGTACAAACTGTCTATTCAGTCTTAGATTGTAAACACGCATGGTTGATTTTGCACAATGACTAGATATGATGTTTAATTAACAAAGTTCGGGAGGATCAGGTGCAGATAATTAACCATATCAGCACTAGTGGAGAGCATTCAGTTAATCAACTCAATCAATGACAAGAGGTATAAATACAGCAGTCTTACCTCTGTTCGTCTGAGAGTTTACCAGCATCCCTCCTCCACCCCATCTCCTCACTTGTAGTTCCATCTAGTTAAATCACAACCGGGGGGGACCCTCCCCCTGGACAGCACGCCAAATACGCTTAAACCTTTACTCTTCTTAATTATATGTAAACGTGAACTCGGGAAGTTGACTTAAGCCTACAATCGGCAAGATCTGCTATTTAATTACCATTAATTTGGTGTGTTGAAATTTGGTTGTCAGTAAGTGATTGTTCTACAATCATGGTGTCTGATTAATTTCTCTGGCTCTTTCATTCTGCAGTCAATGGTAAATGTGTGCAGTCAGATTAAGTGTCAGAACGGCGGTACGTGCATCCAGAAGGAGATGGATTGGAGATGCAGCTGTCAGCATGGATGGACAGGCCTTTACTGTGACATCCCAAACATGTCCTGCCAGGCTGTTGCTATCAGCAAGGGTGAGACATTAAACAATAGTCTAATGTCAGTCAAGCCCACTAATTTAACTGGAACTGTTTTGAAATGCAAAATTGCAAAACAAACAAGACAAAACCAAGTCCTTAATGTAAGTTTTGATGTGCTCCAGGTGTGTCAGTGGACATGGTCTGTAAGCACGCAGGAAGGTGTATGGACAAAGACAACACACACCAGTGTAGTTGTCAAAGAGGTTATATGGGCAGTTACTGTGAGGAGGAGGTGGACGAATGCTTCTCCAACCCCTGCAGAAACGGAGGGACCTGTATCGACTACCAGGGTGGATATAACTGCAAGGTACAACTGATCGCTCTTACTAACATTAATATATGCTATCATTCAAAAGTTTGCGGTCAGTAAAATGTTTTCGAAAGAAATTCCTTACTTTATGTGTCCTTACTTTTAATCAGCAAGCACACATCAAATTGATGAAAAGTGACATTATAAAGTAATTTATATTACAAAAAAAAATCAGCCTCACCATCATGGGAATTACATTACAAGTTACATTTTAAAATGAATACACACAGAAAACAATTATTTTACATGAAAAACATTAATATTGTAAAATAATTTTACATTGTATTTTGATCAAATACATGGGCCTTGGTGAGCATAAGAAAACATTAAATTATCTTACTGACGCCAAACATTAAAATGGCGGTGTATATATTGAAATAGTATAGAATAGATAGAGAAATCTTTTCATTTTCTAATATATAAACCTCTTTCTTTCTCCATCAGTGCAAAGCAGGTTATCAGGGTGTGAACTGTGAATATGATGTTGATGAGTGCCAGTCGAATCCCTGTCGGAACGGAGGCACCTGCATTGATTTGATCAACCGCTTTTCCTGTGCGTGCCCTCCTGGCACCAAAGGTATAGACTATAGACTTAGACTGATTCCTAATGCTGTACCTTTAGTGTGCAGATGTGATGCTGATTTGCAAATTTCCTATGAACATCTCCTCTCTGTTCTGCAGGTTTGCAGTGTGAGGTGGATGTGGATGAATGCGCCCCAGAGTTTGGCCCGCGCTGTAAGAACGGTGGCCAGTGTGTGGACGGTGTGGGGCGTTACACTTGCTCCTGCCCTCCTGGTTTCACTGGCGTGCATTGTGAGGGAGATGTGAATGAGTGTCGTTCAGGACCTTGCAACCCATCCGGCACCATCGACTGTGTGCCGCTGACCAATAGCTATCAGTGTCGTTGTCGTCTCGGTTATACTGGTGAGTTTTCATTTTAGATTAAATGTTTATTCTCTCTATTTTAAAGTGGTTCCAATGAACATTTTCTTACTTTTACACTCTCTTGTGCTCTCCATCTCCCTACAGGTCAACGCTGTGAGTTAATGGTGGATCTGTGCCAGTCCAAGCCATGCCACAACAACGGCAGATGTGCCATGAACATGAGTTCTGTACATGGATACAGCTGTACCTGCCAACCCGTAAGTGCAGTGTATTTATATGCATGAACACTACCATTCAAATGTTTGGGGTAGGTTTTCTGTCTTTTTTTTGTGTGTGTGTCTTATGCTCATCAAAGCTTCAATTATACACAAAACATACAATACAGTAATATTGTTAAATAATGTTATCATTTTAAATGGTTATATATTTTATGTCATTTATTCCTGTTGTGGCAAAGCAGAACTTTCAGCAGTCATGATTTCTTAGTCATGATCCTTTATAAAACATTTATCAATTTTGAAAACTGTTGTGCTGCTGAATGAATGGAAAGTTCAAAATCATGTATGATATAAATATATCTTACTCACCCCAAACCTTTGAACAGTACTGTATATGTGTGCATCACCCAAATCACTATAACTGTTTGGATACACTTTATTTGAAGAATAACAGTCCTTACAGTGTTAATGTAATTATTCTTTTATGTACTTAGTAATATTAATTATGTACATGTACTCACTATAGGGTTCGGAATAGATATTGGTTTAGGTTTAATTGCATGTAATTATGCATAATTCACTGTTATTACTACAGTAAGTACATGTAACGTGTAACAGACACTGTAAAATAAACACAAATATTTGTGTATTAACTTGATTTTTATTAGGGATGCACCCATCGTGGCCCATACAGATCGACTAATTATTGTTTCCTTGTTATTTCATTATCCGTGGATGTGATTATTATTATTTTTTTCCCCTCCATGTTTATACATGCCTTTATATGGCCTTAAACAATTACTAAATAAACTGCAAAATGTTACGCTTTCTAATACATTTATTTAATACATGGATTGTTTCTGACTGTGCTGCATGAGCTCACGACGCTATCTGCGGGACACCCGTAGCATGTTATACAGTGTTCAAAGCGCTAAAAGCGATTAAAAAACAGTGTTACTCACCAGTTGCCCGTTAACTTTTTTTTTATGAATTTTGACAATGTGTGGTTGTGAGAATGTGAAATGGTTCAGTGTTATCATCAAATTGTAACAGTTGTGATGTAATTATATAAATATGTATAGTCTGACACGTTGCCGTGCCAAAGCACAGCATTGTGTTTATTTTCAGTTTCGATTCACAGTAAATGCTACTCTGCAAATGCTGTGTGCTTGAGTCGCTTATAATTTGCATTTGGGAATGTAACACGCGCCAATCATCTTCCCAAATTCATAATGTCAACAAAGAAGTGTTAAGTTCTCTCTGCAGTTTTCCACCAAAATAAAATCTCTGTGGTTTAATGTCTGAAAGCAAATAAATTAAGTCAATCATAAATGTTAATATTGTAATTTTACTGTTGTACTTTAAAATAAAATAATAATGAAGAAATAATGATAATAAGGTTTTCCTTTTTTGATTTTAACTGATCGCATGCCTGATTATAAAATACTAATACAGTTGTTTTAAATGTTATGACAACATTATTTTAAATGCACTATTAAAATGTAAATTAATTTAGAGATTTGCTATAAATGACAGTTAACACTTATTATTTTTAGTGTTTTTATTTTTAAGTACCGGTAATCTAAATGTAACAATAGAGAACATTAGCATGCACAATTAAATGTCTAATATTGGCCAATAAGACTACATTTAAAAAAATCTGTAATATCAGACAGAGACCGCTATCGTACTGAAGCATTCCCTTATTTTGGTAAATGCATAAACCCTCTATCTAATTTTCACAAACTGCTCCCTGAGAAGTGGAGGAGGGTATTTTAATGACTAATGTTTCTCTTACTGTGCTTTCCGACATTTCTCTTACAACCTTTAACAGCTGCATTTTACTTTGCTTGACTCTACTTTGCTTTGAGTGAAAATGTTTCCTTTTCTCAAGGCTGCTTGTTCTCTTCTTACTCTCATGCTTGCACTAAAGACTGAGGCTGCATAAATCAGGTATGAAGTGAAACTGATTTCCTCTTCTAACTCATTTCTTACTCTCCTTTCACTCGTTGTTGCTGTCTTACTAGCCTCCAGTCATCTAATTGTAAAGTAGCGCTGTGATGTGGTTTAGTTTTGACATCTAATGCCCTCTGTGTGACTCTTTCAGGGTTACACTGGCTTCAACTGTGGGGATTATGAGATGGTCCCCTGTGCCAGTTTGCGCTGTCAGAATGGTGGACACTGTGTGGAGATAAAGGGTCGCCCGCAGTGCCAATGTCTAATGGGTTTTATTGGACAGCACTGCGAGATCAGCACAAAACGCTGCATGTGTCAAAACGGTGGCACCTGCACGACAGATGATTCCAACAAGTTGGCCTGCCGGTGTCCACCCGGCTTCAGTGGGCCGACGTGTCAAAAGATTGAACCTTCCTGCCCTTATTTGGAGTGTGAAATCCGGGCCAGAGACAAAGTGTGTGACCCGCAATGTAAGAACCCAGAGTGCGAGTGGGATGGAGGCGACTGTACTCTCCATTGGAACAAGCCCTGGAAGAACTGCCTGACACCAGAACCCTGCTGGAACTTGTTCCATAACGGCCGCTGTGACCCACAGTGCAACAATGCAGGCTGCCTCTTCGATGGCTTTGAATGCCACAATCGTACATCGGCAAGCACTTGCAAGTATGTGTCCCAGTGTAAATCTCGCTAGAGAATCACTGCTCTTCTTAGGGGAAATTGCAAAGATAATGCTCGAATAACATGTCTATATAACTTTTATCCTAAAATAACTTTTTTCTTAAAGACATGTTATATGTCAGAATATTACAGTTTTTACTGTTTTTGTACTGTGACATTGATTATTATATATTAATATTTTAGGTTGACACAATATATTATTTACATACTGTTGGATCCCTAGCCTTGTGGCATTTATTTTCTATACTACTGTTTACACTTTTTGTTAGTCACTGTATTTCACTATATTTCATAAGCTTTGAACAGTGACACAATTAAAGATGATTCAGATCTAATTGTCTCTAACTCCCATCTATTTCTCTCTTTACCTTAATTTCTCCTAAGATACGACAGATACTGTGCAGATCATTACGCCAATGGTCATTGTAACCAGGGCTGCAACACAGAAGCATGTGGCTGGGATGGTCTGGACTGTGCCACAGACACGCCTCCCAAGCTAGCTGATGGCACACTGGTGATTGTGGTACTGTTGCAGCCTGAAGAGCTGCTGGGTGACCTTAAGGGTTTCTTGCGCTCTTTGGGGACGCTTCTGCACACCAACCTGCGACTGAAGGTGGATGAGAATAAGAGACCTATGGTGTACCCATACTATGGAACTGAGCAGAATGAAATTCAAAACGGTATCGTCGCTATGAAGCAACGTGGAAAACGAGAGCTGGAGAAGGAGGTTATTGGGTATGTTCCTTGTCCAAAAATTAAAATACTGTCTTTACCTTAATGTTGTTGTATTTTTTTATGTGAATTAACATGGTTTTGATTTGCTCCGTGGTTTAGATCAAAGGTTTACCTGGAGATTGACAATCGACAGTGTTCTCAGCACTCGAAAGAATGCATCTCCAGTTCAGACCAAGCTGCGGCCTTCATAGCTGCACAGTACTTGAAGTCTCAGCTGCAGTACCCAGTCTACTCTGTGAGCAGTAAGTCCACTAACAAAACAGGGTTACAGCAAAATGCAATTGTATTTTTCACTAGGTTGTTCTCTGTTTATAATGTTTATCAACCTCTTCCACCTCAGGCGATAAAACTGTAGATCCTTCTCTGCCTACTCTACTGTACCTGGTTGCCGTGGCTGCAGCTATCATTATGCTGATTTTGGTGCTAGGTGTGTTGGCTGCCAAGCGCAAACGCAAGCATGGGACTTTATGGCTTCCTGATGGCTTTCTGGCAAAGAATGACAGCAAGCGGAGAGAGCCAGTGGGACAAGATGATTTTGGCATGAAGTGAGTGTGCTCCTGAACTTCCACAATGATCTCAGATTTGCTGCCTTCAAATCCTCTTGGGAAGCTCCTAATTAATAATTTGGAAGTTTCTATGATGTGACAGTGTTCGTTCAGTGGTAATTTCATATTTCTATGTTAGTTTTCAATTACCAACAAAGATGTTTTTAGCACTAATGTAAGCGTATAACTTGAGCTTTATGGATTTTACTGTTCCTGTACTGCCACAGAGAATTATAGGAAATGTATGTTTCATTTATCAGTGGAAAACCCAACAAAATTTCCCACTAAACACCATTCTTGTGCATTCATCTCTTAAATATAATTATTCTGACCCAGTCTCAATTGTAGTGTTGCACACTACCATTAGTCGTATTTACAATGTGACAGAAGTAATAGGTCGTCCAGGGACTTTTCGCCTATTGTTTTTTGAATACTATGTATTCAGACATACTACTCTGTTCATGTGACAAAATGAGCATATGGTGCCTAAAGCTTTTTTACATGCTTCTGTTCATTTGTTCATTTCAGTGGCATCTCTAATCATTCCTTACTCCTCTATTCTCTTCTTCTTTCTTTTAGGAGCATGCAGAAACCACAGGATGGAGGGTTAATGGATGGCAGTTCTACCCATCATTGGTCAGAGGAGGATCATCTATCTAAAAAACCCAGGGTAAGAGACGGTATCTCTACAGCCCTGATAATGACAGTAACAGATCTCTTTATTTAAGATCCATCTATATGCATCCCTCCAAAACCACAGATGGAGGATAAGCCATTGCTTCCTGTTGGAGGGGATGGAGGAGTGGACAGGAGAGAATGGACCCTGCAGCATCACAAAGCTGCTGACATCACACTCACACCCCCTCAGGCAGACATAGACATGGACAGCCTGGATGTCAATGTTAAAGGACCAGGTTAATAGACTGAGATTCTTTCTTGTTCACAGTCTGGGTAGATGAGTGTTTTAGCCCTTTTGCTTTCCTTTTCAAAGTTTTGCTAACTCTGTATTTCATGCTTGTAGATGGTTTCACTCCTCTCATGCTGGCATCTCTACGAAATGGCAGCAGCCCCGATTGTGGCAGCATGCTGGGAGAGGAGGAGGAGGAAAGTGGCGCTGACGAGCCTGGCACAAACGTCATTACCGACTTGATTGGCCAGGGTGCGTCGCTCAATGCCCAGACAGATCGCACTGGAGAGACAGCGCTTCACCTCGCTGCACGATATGCCCGAGCAGATGCTGCCAAGAGACTGTTGGATGCTGGTGCTGATGCCAATGCTCATGATAACATGGGCCGCACCCCTCTCCATGCAGCCGTGGCAGCAGATGCCCAAGGAGTGTTCCAGGTAAGGGGAAGTGCTTCTACACACATGCTCTGCTAAGCCTAACTTAATAATGAAATGCAGGGTTTTCACAGTCATGGAAAAGCTGGAAATATTAGGCAATTTTAAGTTATGTCCATCCCTGAAAAAATCATGGAAATGAATAAATAATAGTGACTAACGTATAGTTATACAATACATTAAATATAAAATATATTATAAAAAATGGTATAAAACAAAAAATGTATATATTTTATTGCTATAAATTCTCTAATTGTGAAATGTTTTTTAAATTGCTTTTATGATCTTTTTTAGATAAATAAAATAGGTAAAACATTATCATTTATTTCAGCATTACAATGTATAAAAGTAATTTATTTATGAATTTGTATGAAATTGAAATTGAAATGTATATGAAAAAATATTTAATATCAGTCCATATGATCAGTCTGCTTTTACTTTGGAAATAATTATATTTTTCATTATTTTCTCTTTTCATTTAAAATGTGTACATTATAATATATTGTTACCCACCAATTTTTTTTATTTTTTTCTTATAGAATATTGAGATGAAAGAGTTTGTTTGATCAGTGTGTTTTTGTCTGTTCTGATAACTACTTTGTTTGGAAGTCCTAGAGTATTTGTTTCCTGAATAACCTCTGTGCAGACCGTCTGCTCATTCATTGTGGAGAAATGTTTATGTAACAACATATTTGCACGGCTAGTGTAGTATGCAGATAGTCTGACGTTTTGTGTGCACATAACAATAATTACTGTTATGTTACTCTAGATTCTCATCCGAAACCGTGCCACGGATCTTGATGCTCGTATGAATGATGGCACCACACCACTCATCCTGGCAGCCAGACTAGCAGTGGAGGGTATGGTGGAGGAACTGGTGCACTGCCATGCAGATGTCAATGCAGTGGATGACCATGGTAAGATCAGAGTAAAGAACATAATAAATGGAAAGGAAATAAATTCTGGAAATAAAACTGTCACGCTCATCTCATCCTCAGGCAAATCGGCATTGCACTGGGCTGCCGCTGTCAATAACGTAGAAGCCACTCTGGCGCTACTGAAGAATGGAGCCAATCGAGACATGCAGGACAACAAGGTACTGTTTTATGCCTGTTTGTTTATGTGCATGTTTAAGCACTTTTTACACACACAAATATTTTGTGTTAGCCAACCACTTTAATTGAATTTGTTCTGTGATGTAGGAGGAGACACCCTTGTTCCTGGCTGCCAGAGAGGGCAGCTTTGAAGCGGCTCAAGTTCTCCTGGATCATTATTCAAATCGTGATATCACCGACCATCTTGACCGTCTGCCTCGTGACACTGCACAAGAACGAATGCATCATGACATTGTGCGTCTGCTGGACCAGTACAACTTGGTGCACAGCCCACACTCTGGACCTAATCACGTGGGTAATGGCGGAGGACACTCCTCGATGGTCTGTGGAACAAATGGCACAGGATTCATCATCGGCATGCGTCCAGGACCGCAGGGCAAGAAGAATCGGCGAGGTGGAGGAAAAGCAAGTGCTGTCACATCCGGGACAGCCAAAGATCTAAAAGAAATGAAGGCCAAGAGGCGGAAGAAGCCAGCCGGAGGAGAGGGGCCAAGTGTGGTGCCTGTGACCGGAGCTGGAGGAAATGCCACCAAAGCAGCCAGCGGTCTCTCGGAGAGCTCGGTCACCATGTCACCTGTGGATTCCCTGGAATCTCCACACTCATATGCCGGAGAGGTCGTGGCCGCCTCCAGCGCAGCAAATTCTCCCCCTCTGCTCAGCAGCCCATCAACACGGCCCATGTTGCCCCCTGTGAGTCACATGTTGGGCCAGCAGCAAAGCTGGGTGGGTCTGGCCAAACACGGCTACAATAGCCACATGTTTGGCCTCATGTCGCCCCACCAGATGAGCGCAGGCCACACCAGCATGCAGCAGCACCACAGCCCGGGAATGCTCACCCCGATGAATGTCACCATGAGCCGTGAACAGCTGCCGCCCATCGTCACCTTTCAGATGATGGCAACAGGCAGCGGGCAGAGCCTCCTCAAGCAGGCACAGCAGGGGCAGATACAGGCGCAGGGGCAAAATCAGACGCAAGGTCAGCACATGCACTGCAACCAGGGTATGATGTTCCCCATTCCTGACGTGGGAATGCAGCACAGCCTGTCGCACACCCTTCCGCACCCTCACGGTCACAACCACGCGCTTCCTCATGGGCTGCCAGAGAGTCAGGCACGGCAGGTGGCATCCTATCAGCCACGCCAGAGCCCCGTGGATAAATATCCCACGCCACCTTCCCAGCACAGCTACGCCACCGCAGGCTCTGAGGGAACCACCCCTGGTCATCCCACACACAATCCCAGCGAACACCCCTACCTCACCCCCTCACCCGAATCGCCCGACCCCTGGTCCTCCTCGTCCCCCACTCCAACTCAGACTGGTCCGATGTCACCACAAGCCCCACCCCTCTAGGAAACCCCCACACACTGCCTCCTTCCCGCCACACACACATTCCCGAACAAGCCCAGCTGCAGCCCCCGTCGCAGGCCGCACAGCCGACGCAGTCCCAGCAGTCCCAGCGCAGCAGTGTGTACGCGTAGGAACTCGGACCTTTTGAGTTTAATTGCACGGCCATTTTGATTCTCTCCCTTCAGCTGCCAAGGAGTGTCCAACTATCCTTCTCTCCACCCTCCTTGTCTTTGTTATGCTCTGCATGTTGACTGTGAAGTTTGCGTATCGTAAATTCCCACTAGCCTGAATATTTTATCCCACAGCAGCCCTGAACTAAACAGAAACGACCTTAACAACTCTGGAATTCTGTTTACGGCCGTCTACAACCTGAGGCACTTATGCCAATGGACAATTACACTGCCAAGCTAAGCGGATTGTGTCCTCAGTTTGGGGATGTTTATTTCACAATTTAGCCAAACTTTTTATGTTTTGAAGGAATTTCTTCTTTGATCATTTTTGTTAATGATATTCTTGGTTGGTACCAACTTTAAAGGGATAGTTTACGGAAAAGCGAAAGTTTTGTTAACATTTACCCTCGCTCATGCCATTACAAACCTGTGTGATCTTCTTCTGTGGAACACAAATTTTTTTTTAAGTTTACAATAGCAAAGTTGTTTAAGGTTGAACCCCATTTGTAGTATAAAGAGAGAAAGAATTAAAGCATTTTTCAAAATACCTTCTTTGTGGTACAGGTTTGGAACGACGGTAAGATTGAGTAAATAATGAATAATGAAAGAATTTTTGTTTTTGCCTAAACTATCCTTTTAACTGATAATTTAAATAATGTTTTTATATAATGGATCAGCTTTCATGTGTTTTCAGTTTTTTTTTTTTTTTTTGTGATGAAATGTTTCTTAAATGAATTGGTGGTACTTGTTTATTTTTTTGTGATTGGAAGCGTGGACGTGCTCCAAAAACATGCCCATATACATCTCATTCATTCATGTGTGGTTCAGAGCTAAACTGTGGTGTAAATAGTAAAATTTTACTTTTATATGTATTTCAATGTCGTCTGTTACGGTTAATCCTATGCCTTGCCAATGATTAAAAGGTGTGTAAATATGAATAGGTTCCACGTTGTGACTTTTGAAATGGTATGCAGTATTCAGTGGCCACGCAAACACGACAGAGGTTTGAAAAGGAATTCCAGCAGTCACCATCAAGCCACTTGAGCCTTTCGGAAAAGGAAACATTTAGACAAGTAATATTATCAGTGCCTTTTACAATGTATTTTTACCCATTGTTACTATTTTATTTGTTTTGTTCTGCTTTTTTGTGTCACTGTATATTAATATTTTTAGCAGTTTATCTGCTTCTGGTACCTTTTGTTTTTTTTCTTAATTACAATCAGCCTGTCTGTGCAACCGTTTTAATCACTTGGTTATTTAGAAATCATACTTTATACAGTCTAAATGAACTGTTTAACTTTTTCTTTTGTGTTTTGTGAGCAAAGCTTTACAAAATCGATTAGTACAATCACATCCTTTTTCTGTGTTTTGCACAATAAAACCTCTGGGTCTCTTAAATGCCAAATAAACACTCATAATAGTATTTAGAAATGCATGCCTACATTAGCCAGAGTGGTGATACAATATTGTCTAAGGTCTTTTGAACTTCCACTTATGCTATATTTGTTCAGATGGGTGCAGTAATATACTGTGTGCTCAAGGTCAATGCTTATGCAAATAGTAACATTTATATACTGCAGGCTCCATATGGCATATTCCTTTTGGAAACAGTTGATATCCTGTAGCACTTAAGAGCCCTTCAACAGGATGATCTTTAGTGTTCTGAAATCTGAGGAATTTAAAAGGTGTTAGTCCACCAAATAAAGATCAAAGCAAAGCTTTTTGAGCACCGTATTTTCACCCAAATGTTATGCAAAGCTATTTTTTATATGTGCTGTATATAATTTTATGTTTTTGGGTTTTTTAATGCCTATTGTATTTTTCTTTTCCTCTCCACCAAATATATGCATACAGTATGCTAGAATGAAGTAAGTGTTTCGTCTTAGTGTTTTGTAGATTAAACTCTGTCCTTTAAAGAACAAAAGCCCGTGTATTGGAAATAATCCAAGACAATTGATGATTAAAAATAGAGATGAAACAAATAAAGGAAACGCCTTTACAAATTGATCTGGCTAAATGAGTCCCTTTTTGCTGCTGGTACACTAACAAACGGAATTAAACATCCCATCCTTTGATCAACATTCACTCTCAACGGTTGAAAAACCTGCAGTCCTAGTGCTTGTCAATCAAATGCTCAAAGGAGCAGCAGTGATAGGGGTAGTCGTGGCCTAGTGGTGAGGGAGTCTGGCTCGTAATCTGAAGGTTGCCGGTTCGACAGAAATTGAAAGTGGGGATTGCGAATAAACAGCACTCTCTCCACCTTCAATATCATGACTAAAGTGCCCTTGAGCAAGGCACCTAACCCCTAATTGCTCCCCTTGTAAGTCGCTTTGGATAAAAGCGTATGAAAAATGTAAAAAAATGATACTCTGTCTGTCCATTGCTATTATTTTATCTATCCGTGGTTGAATTTTATTATGTATTAGATTTATTGACATTAGTAAAGGATGTTGGTAACACTTTATTTTACAGTGTCATTGTTTCTTATGCTACATGTAGTTACTATAGTAATAACTACAAATTATGCATAATTACATGCAACTAACCCTAAACCAAACCCTACTCCTAACCGTATAGTAAGTCCATGTAGTTACTTAATATTACTCAGTACTTAAAAGTATATTTACAGTGTAACAAAGACACCTTAAAATAAAGTGTATCCGAATGTTTTATAACATTCATCAAAAACGCCATGTCATATCAGTGAATTGTGCACTTCTCAATGAGGTGCCAAATAAATTCTATCCGCCAACCGACAGGTGGCGACAACGGCGCGTGATCCAAAGCTCGAAACAACAAAACACAAGGAAGTACTGCAAGATTGTTGAGATTCATATGAAGATTTTTTGCTCTTCACTTGACAGTCTGATTTTCATTCTTGATGGATGAGGGAATCCGCCACGACTAAAACCTGTAGCAGATGACCATGCGCAATGCACACCCGGAACGGTTGATTTTTTTCAAATAATAATAGCTTAGCAGCAGTAGCTCTGTGTTTAACTGTCAAAATTAGACTCCACTGAGCTATTTAACTCCTTGTTTGTAAGCTATATTCGGCTTATGTAGAATCTGCAAGGATGGATCTTTGATTGTGTTTTGAAGTTTATGTTTGCCTTCAAACTCCTACTCGCAAACTGCAACTCTTCCGGATTACTGCAATAGTCTCCTGAAAAGGTGAGACTATGAAAATATATGTGATGTTTATATCTAAAAACTAATGAGATAATAGATTTATGTTAAACGACTGTCCATGTCTTTGTGACTTAAGGTTAAAATATAGATATTTTTTTGTTGTTGTTGTTTTATTTTTTTGTTTATTCATCTGATCACTAGGAAATGCGGAAATACAAATCTTTTGAAATAATGCTTAATATTTTTGTAGCTAAAAATTCTGAATATCTTTTGTCCTTTTATTTTTTTTACTGCTCAGTTAAAGGAATCACCCGAAGCGAAGTAAATAATTGTTAGATATTTTTTTTGTGGGATAATCATCATTCACTCACTCTTGTGTTTGACTTTCTTTCTTCCCTGGAAACACAAGGTGATGACAGCCTTCAGTCACCATTCACTTTCACTGTATGGATAAACGATGCATTGAAAGTGAATGGTGACCGAGCCATTCATTCTATTTTTGTGTTTCCACTCAAGAAAGAAAGTGTGGCAGGATTGCAACAACATGAGTGTGATTAAATAATGACCCACTTTTCATGTTTGATTGATCCATCCCTTTAAATGTTCAACATTTAAGTCCTAGATTTCGTAAACTGAAGGGTTGATGTTTGATTTCTTGGTCAAGGACGCTATACTGCTATGTATCTCTGGACATCAATGTTGTTTATGGCCATTAATGTTTACAGAGCAGCTTGCTTGTCAGACCCAGCTGGGACAACATTGTATTTCAACATCTGTCTGCTCTTTCCCCTTTTCTGCCTCATGTCACCCCAGTCAGTCCTGGTCTCCTCTTGAGAAGCTGTCATCATGGCATCAGCCAAGCTTAAGTACCTCTCTCTGGGGGTCCTGGTGTTCCAGACAACGTCCCTGGTGCTGACCATGCGTTACTCGCGCACCTTACAGGGTGACGGGCCGCGTTACCTTGCGTCCTCTGCTGTGGTGGTGGCAGAGTTCCTCAAGATCCTCACCTGTGTGGGACTCGTCTTCAAAGATCACAGTAAGTTTCATGGTGCTTCCCTCCCCACCTCAAATCTGACTGGAGTCTGTCTCAGAAAGTCATCCACCTCTTTCAGTAAGTGGCTGTATACTGAGATGATATGAATGCATTGTGAAATTCAATGTGATATCTCTGGATTTAAAGCTTGCGAGATGCGTGAGGCACGGAGGTACATTTGCATAGTCCGTTTTGCTTTGGGATTTACTTAAAGTTTTGTGGTACTCGCCTTTCAACACTGAACAACATCTGATCTAATGAATTCCTCTATAACAAATTACAACATGCTGTATTAAAATGTCTCTGTAAGGCAAACTTTTTGTCAGCCGAACCCCTTTGTCCTAAAATACTCCTGAAATTTTAAGTTAATATTTTAACAAATATAAAATGATATTTTTTATTTTAATGTTTTATTTTGATCGAATGAATATTATTTAATGATTTTTATTTATTTTACATTTTTATGATTTTGTTCATTGTTAGCCTTTCATCAACTCATGAACCTGCAACTCTTTCCGACATGACCAAAATATATATATAAAAAATCAAATTATGACGTGGCAGTCTGTGTGAACAGAAAACGCAGAAGAAATAGTGTAAGAATGTATATAGAGATTTTTTTGCACCATATATCCAAAAGTATTAAGAAGACTACTGATTCATTCACATATAACATCAGAATGTGTTGTAATACTCTTGAATTTCTTTACTGAGATTGTGGCTGAGATTCAAAATATTTTTTTGAAACTTTGACACATACCACTGATTAGTTCTTTCACGTAATGTCTCGCGTAATATCGATTAAATGTTATTTATTCCTGTGATGGCAAAGCTAAATTTTCACCCTTTCATTCTTGACATTTATTACTTCAGTCTTCAGTGTCACACGATCTTTCAGAAATCATTCTAATATCCTGATTTGCTTCTCAAGATGCGTTTCTTATTATCAATGTTGAAAATAGTTGTGCTGTCGAAAGAAGAGCATTTATTTGGAATAGAAATCTTTATTGTAACATTACAAATGTAATCACTTTACGAGTAACTGCATCAGGGTGGATTGGTTGTGAATTTGATTCGTTATTGCTGAGTATTGTGATGTATCTGTGTGAAACAGGTTACAGCGGCCGAGCGCTGAGCAGTATTCTGAGACAGGAGATTCTGCACAAACCTATAGAGACGCTGAAGCTGGCGATTCCTTCAGGGATCTACACACTACAGAATAACCTGCTCTACGTGGCACTGTCCAACCTTGATGCGGCTACTTACCAGGTAAGCCAGTATCCATCCATTAGCTGCATTTTTGTTTTATGGCGATTGTCCATATATAAGTTTTATTTATCCTGTGCACTTCTAGGTGACATACCAGTTGAAGATCCTGACCACAGCCCTGTTTTCTGTGTCTATGCTGGGCCGCAGGCTCGGGGTGTACCAGTGGCTGTCTCTACTAATTCTTATGGCCGGGGTTGCACTTGTACAGGTAAATATGCCTTCATTAAAGATGACCTTTTTTGTTGGAGTCATTGATATATTAATGTAATTCATGATTGTTTGTTTGGACAGTGGCCAGCGGACTCCCCGTCAGACTCTCAGAAAGAGCAGCTGACTGCAGGCTCACAGTTTGTGGGGCTGGTGGCCGTGTTGGTGGCCTGTTGCTCCAGTGGGTTTGCTGGCGTCTACTTTGAGAAGATCCTTAAAGAGACCAAGCAGAGTGTTTGGGTCCGAAATATCCAGCTTGGTGAGTATGTTTTAAAGAAAATGGATTTTATATTACCCTGAATATCTCTATATTGAATTGCATTCAGTTAGATTAGTTGTATGTGTAAAAGATGTGATTATGCACAATTTTTGAAGTACAAGTTCACTAACGTTAATCTACTAACTCCCCTGACTGCTTTGTCAGACAAAATGGCAGATTCAGCGTAATGATTGGTTAGATCGCCTGTCAAACAAACTGTCAAACAAAATCTTTTCTCAGAATTGTGAGATATTAAGTCACAATTGTGAGTTATATGATCAGAATTGCGAGATATAAACACTATTGCAAGAAATAGTCAGAATTGCGCGTTATAAACTCACAATTCTGACTTCTTTTCTCAGAATAATGAGATCAATTCGCAATGGAGTTATAAAATCCTACTGTGTGGGGGGAAAAAGACACTTTTTCTCAGAATTGTGAGTTTACGTCTGACAATTCTGACTTGAAACTCGCAATTTTAAGTTTACATCATGCAATTCTGAGGGAAAAAATCAGAATTGTGAGATTAGAAAAATGCAATTACATTACGTTTTTTATTCAGTGGCGGAAACAAGCTTCCATACAAACCACATCGAATCTAATGTTTTCGATTCTGTTTTGAGCCACTTCCATTTGTGGTCCTGAATCAGACCCAAGTCTGTTTGTTTACAGTGTGACCTCAGTCTTAACAGTCATATCGGAATTCATGCGACTTTTACGTCACTCTAGATCAAGATTCATCACAATTCTGCACTTATGGGAATCACTCTAAAGATTTTACACAGCGGTAATTGTTTGGTTGCTCAATGAAAATGAAAGACGACAGCAAAGGTAGTTGGTGGAGGCACGGTGAGCTGTTTAACTCAAGTATTACTGTGACAGCTCTATACAAGCATGACTTGAGGGAAAACTATACAAGAAAGACTTTACTCTTTCTTCTAATCACCTGTGCACAAATTCGCTGGCTTCTGCTGCACATCACCTTATAAATGAATGACTTCAGTGGCCTCCACGTTCACTTCCGTATGACACCATGCTGTGTGCCGTCTTTGTTGTTGTTCTTTTGCGCGTACAGGTGACACTCAATTCTGATATTGGCCACATTTAAAAAATTAAACGTGAACATCCACACAAAGAGATTGGCTTGCAGCTTGGTCATAGCCTTAGATTCAAGAGGCTGTGAAAGCTCTCAAACTGCATCACTGCGATGGGCGACTAAACCCATGCGTTCCAATGCCAAAACACAAATGCCGAAAGATGGCGGCCACCTTACTAGAGGGATTTGCATATAAAGTCACTCAATATATTATGGTTTTAGTATAATCACACTGATTTTAGATTGGGTAGAAATGTATGATAATTTTCCTCAATCTTAACATGTTGGAGTTCAGATCAAATTAACACTTCACACGGCTTAGATAGGTGATAATTAACAGACAACAAGAAGCCATATGACACACATAACCTATTTTTAAATTAGAAGTCTGTTGAGCTTCTGTATAATCTGTATTTTCCTAAAAATGTTCCCACATTTCAAACAGCTGAAATTTTAATTTCTTTCAACAAAAACCCTTGCAAAAATGTCTGATGTTACATTCACGAGCTAAAAGCGAATATGTATAGGGGTGTGTGTTGTCATTCTTGCCATGTGGATTCTCAGTGTAAGGTTTATTTATAACTGGCAATGTGTGAATTGAGCGACTGTAGTGATTCACCTCCTAATGTGAACTTCTGTTCATCACAATGAACTAAGCCCAAAAAAGCATCCCTGTTCTTCAATGAGTACCAAGATAATTTGATCATCTCAGAGTTTATCACAATTATTTGATTTCTTTCCTCAGAATGAAGTCATTTGTTCATTCCCTGCTGTTTATACTCTACCATTCAAAAGTTTTGGGGTCATTTTTTTTTTTATAATACTTCAGCAAGAATCTATTAAATGGATCAAGAGTGACAGTAAAGACATTTATGATGTCAAAAAAGATTTCTATGTCAAATAAATGCTCTTCTTTTGAACTTTCTATTCATCAAAATATCCTGAAAAAATGTATTGTGGTGCTGCTTACATATATATTTCAATATATGTGTTTATCCTCTGTGTGCAGGCATGTTTGGCCTGGTTTTTGGGATCTTCGGGATGTTGGCCTACGATGGCGACAGAGTCCAAGAACACGGAATGTTCCAAGGCTACAGCACGGTGACCTGGATTGTGGTCGCTCTTCAGGTGAGCTTGAACACTTTGCACTACAAGACTTGTGAAGTACAAAAGTTTACATGCAAGTCAGAATCGATAATTGCTTCATTAACAACGAACAGGAACACATGAGCAACAATATAAATTGATTTTTTTATTTCCCACAGGCTCTTGGAGGGCTCGTGATAGCTGCCGTCATCAAATATGCTGACAACATACTGAAAGGCTTCGCCACATCACTCTCAATTATCCTCTCCACTTTAATTTCATATTTCTGGCTTGAGGACTTTGAGCCTACCAGGTAAAAAAGATATTTTTTTTTAATGGCTTGTGCTCAATTAATGCTTTAAATTCAACTGAATTAAGTTTAAAAAAGATTAATTGACTTGAAGCGAACGCAATCAAAAAACAACACTTATTTTTCTCTCCTGTGCAGTGTGTTCTTCCTGGGCACATTATTTGTCATAATGGCGACGTTTCTCTATGGTTATGAGAACAAGCCGGCAACCAACCCAAGCAGAGCATGATAAAGGGATGGATGAGGTGAAAGTGGAGTGGAACAAAAGGATGAAATGAGTGGAAGGACGGAGAGGAGGCATAGAGAGCGGGAAAGAAGGACTGATTCAAGGTTGGATAACAGGCTGGGCCACTGCTGTGCAGTGCTGAGCTGAAGCACACTGGGTGAAAAGCTCTGGGCCTCTGGTTTCAGTGAAACTCTCTTTTAGCTTGAAAACATTCATCAGCGCTAATCTCATTAATGGGTGATGGATAAAAACGCTTCATAACGTGCCATCTTCAAATGTTTCTGGATGCGCTGAGACCTTTTTTTGGATCAGAAGAACTCGTTTAGCTCTTCTCAATCATTTAATATCCGTTCATCTTCGAGGAGCAATGGCCGCTTTTGGATCGCTACAGTGATCCGCAGTAATTCGCCATAAATGAAACTTGAATCTCACAGTAATTCGCCAATGGATATTAAATTACTGATGGGGGTCGTTGCATCACTGTATTTTTGTGTCATTCAAACTTCTTACAAAAGTCCTACAAAAATATATTTTATGTTATTTTAATAGAATGGGTTAGATTCTGTGCTGTAGAAATTGAGGGAATAATGTACTTTTTTAAATATGATGTAAACTATTGATATTATTATAATGAAATTATGATAACAAGACTTATGACCATGATGCTAGCCGGTCTGTTTGCGGGATATGGTGATTACAGATTATTTTATGGATTACCTCTGTCACCAGGCAATACGTAAGTATGGAGCCCCTAAAGGGACTTGATGACTGAAAAAATATGCGATGGGAGGCAAAAATAGATCACAGTGCTTTTGGGAACGCAAACGTTTGTGAGAGATGGAAGAAAAATGCTTTTGCAAATCTCATGTTTTTTAAATCACTATGTGGCTTTAGGGGCTCTGTAACAAAGAATACTTGAGTTACTCCATTATATATGCAAGGAATGCTTCTTTAGCGACTTTGCACCATGTGTGAAGCTATATTGGGATCTGGTGAGGAGTAATAATAAATCAGGTGTTTAATTCTCTTTTTTTCTTCTTTTTTTTTTTTTTTCAAACAATACATACATTTTCACCAGGGCAGCACAAAATTTAAGAGAAAGAGGCTTGGCATTTGGTTCAGAAGGTGTAAAAACAGTGCATGCAATCACAGCTTGAAAAAGGTAATCAATTAAAAAGGCAAAAAGATTTTTCTGTTCTTACATACAGTCCGGCATTCAGATCCATGTTTATGTGATCAGTCAGGATACTCTAGCTCAGTGGTTCTTAACCTTGTTGGAGGTTCACAACCCCACCAGTTTCATATCCGCATTCACCGAACCCTTCTTAATAGGGAAAAGCGGGGCGTGTCATCACGAATCCTATGAGTCGGGTGTGTGTCTTGACCTCCGCCGAACCCCTGAGACTGACTCACCGAACCCCTGGGGTTCGAGCTTCTCGAATCCTTCAAAACGCACTGTGAACCACAAAAACAATAAATTCTACAATGACCTCTGAAGACCAGCATCGGTAATGTTGTTTTTGAAGTCTGTGCATCCCATATGGCATCATACAGTACATTTATTTCATACAATTCCAATGGCTTTAATGCTCAAGAGAACTGATTAATTTTTGATCATCAAGCAGTCACTCCACTGTAATTTGTGCAGGTGCTGGATACTCTTGAGGAGGAAGATGAGAGTGCTTTGAAGAAGAAGGTGAAGGTTGAATGTTTGTTGTGCTTTTGTGTCTGGATGTGTGTTCGTTATCTCAGTAGGAATGTCCGGATGGTTTGCACCTCTCTAATGAGTAGCGGTGGGAGTTTGTGTTTGCAGCATTGTTCAAATCTTTCTCTTCCCCTCCCTCGATTCCCTCGCTCCCAGGTGAGCAGAAAATCGAAATTGTAGACAGCTCCAGACATTCTTAAGCTGAGAGCATAGAAATTCAAGCAGACAAATCCTGTCATTTCCACTGCAGCAGTATTCACAGTCCAGGTTATGCATTGTGGAACAAAAAAGCCTTCTCTCTTCTTACTTCATTTACGCCGTTCTGTATAGCAAATATATCTGACGGTTGGAGCTTTCTGTCTTCTTCAAATGAACTTTGAATGAAACTAATTAAGCTAAAAGGCAATACTGAATTCAACTGAAGGCAGATATTCACTTTCTTTTGTTTCGCAACATCGTGTTTATAGAAGTAGCATGTAAAGCTTGCTGCTCTGCCTGAGCAAGACTGTAGCTCAGATGTTTTAGACTTGCAGATAACTTTTAAAAGAGCGAGATGGAGTTAAATAATTTGTAAATGGTTTAATTGGCTGTGATATCAACAGCCTTAAAGGAATCCTCCACCCAAAAATGAACATGAAAATTCTGTCATTGTTTATTCACCCTCATGTGGTTCCAAAAATGTATGCATTTTTTTTCTTCTGCCGAAGAACATTCTAAATGGGGAGTTAGCTCCGTGAGTAACTACTCACTTCTAACGCACCACAGACCCGGGGTTAATCCCCACCAAAAGGCAATTTATCACTTGTAAGTCGCTTTGGATAGAAGCGTCTGCCAAATGAATAAATTAAAAATTTAATTAAAGAACGTTGGGAGCCAAACAACAATAGAGCACTTTTACTTCCCTTGTATGGACAAAAAAAAAAAAAAAAAAACATTTCTCAAAATATTTTTTCTTCTATGTTCCACAGAAGAGAGAAAATCATACAGGTTTGGAATGACATTACGGTTATTAAATCATGACAAAATGTAAATTTTTGGGTGGAGTATTCCTTTATGTCTACCAGAAATATGATTAATTTACCTTCATTCCTTGAGGTTTTAAAGCACATGTCAATATCAAAATAAAGGGTTAGTTCACCCAAACTATCATTGTTCCAAACCTGTTTGACTTTTTCCTCTGTGGAATACAAATGAAGATCTTTTGAAAAATGTCTGTGCTTTTTTTCCTCCGTACATTGAAAGTCAGTGGGGTCCAATG
The DNA here is from genome assembly GCA_037194245.1 of Opsariichthys bidens. NCBI lineage: Eukaryota > Metazoa > Chordata > Actinopteri > Cypriniformes > Xenocyprididae > Opsariichthys > Opsariichthys bidens. The sequence goes on along the minus strand of CM074288.1, from coordinate 13,003,467 downwards.
TAGTTTTGACAACTAAAAACTAAAATAGCTTCTTACGTATTCCACACAAGGAACGAAAGTCATACAGGATTGAAATGATACGAGGGTGAGTAAATGATGACTTTTTTTTTTTTTTTTAATGAACTGTCCCTTTAAGTGTCTCTATGGCCATTGAAGAACCAAGCATCTCTTTAAAGGCAGTAGTGTGGATTTAAGGCAAATTTTGATTGAAAACCTTCATGTTTTCCCACAACCTGCTACTTGGAGGGGATCACCACTATTGGTGGTCCTCGCTTGGGCCTCCACATTAGCACTTGGGCGTCATTAGCATTAGGTTTACCCAGAGCGTTAGGGGGATCGGGTCCATATGGCTCAACACCTTGGGCTGGTCCTGGTGCACCCGGCCGGTGAGTCTTGCTCGAGAGCCCAGTGGCTTGGAGGGGTCCACGACAATGTCCACTTTCATCCTCCACTTCACCGTCTGCAGGAGGATCTTCTCCTGTGTGGACATATTCAAAGCCACCAGCCAAGTGGTGAAGCTCTGGTCGCGTTTGATTCGCGTGAGCAAAGGCACATTGCTCTCACTCACCGGTACGGCCCATGTTACGCTGGGGTAAAAGTTATCATTCATGCTGACAGTGAAGCGTGAGGGTTTGGATGCGGGGCCGGAAAGAGTCACCGTTTCTGTCGTGTTTCCGTACCACGGGTAACTCACGCCGTCAGAGTCACTGATAGCCTTCACCAGTCCTTCTCGTAACTCTGGCAGCTCCCAGCTTGACCTGCGGAAATGGACGTTTAGAGGTTAAAAAAAAACAAGCACAGTTATGGTATTAAATATATAGTGTAAGTGGAAGAAGATGGGGAGTCCAAGTGTACAAATGATAATTGGGGTTAATGATGACATTCATTACCAGGGACGCAGCTGCCTGTGTAAAATGACTCAGTGTGAGAGGACATTAATGTGGCTGGGTGTTGTTAGGTATGACCCGATGCTGGCATTTCTTCTTTGGTACGGCACCATCTGTGTCACAGTAAACCCCACGCAACCACCCGCTCAGGCAGTAATACACACCCCCACACACATGTCCACACCTCCACACAGACAGGCCCCCCAGGCAGCATCAGAAGGGCCCACATCACGCGTCACAGGGCTTGTGGGTGGGTGTGAGAATGTCTCCATCTCGTCTGCTGCTCTGTCTTTATTTGTAGATAATTGCGTTCGCCTGCAAATCTAAACTGTTTAGTGCAACCACGCTGATGTTTCAGAGCTGCTATTCTGTTTTTATCCACTGCCTCTCCCTGTCTGATCCAGTGACAGGCTGTGAAACTCATTTGTGGGAGTATAAATGAAAGAGCAGTGACTGATGAAGGTGCAAACACTCCTCCCCTCAGGCACTGAGCTGATGTATGCATACTCTCTGTGAATATAAATCACTGCTGCACTGCACTGAAGTTATCCTTTGCCATACACTATTTGAAGTCTTAATTGAACAAACTAATTTATATAAATGAAAGATGCACTCATAGATGAGCGAATGACGGGACTTTTTTAGTCATTAAAAATGCAATTCATACAAAAATGATTTGAATGTGATGAACGTTATTTCAATTTCTGAATTTTCTATTCTTTTTTTTTCTTTGAGTGGAGCTTAAAATAAATTAAAATTAAGTGGTGTAACTTTCCCGAGATTGGAGGAAAATAATAAAGAAGAAATTCTTAAAAGTCTTCAAATCTTGACTGTGTTATAAATACAAAATATTTCAGATATTAATATTTAAAGTGAATATTTTGTCTCTCAAATCAACGTCAATGTGGCATCAGTTAGATTCAAGTTTTAAGAAAATTTAAAAAAACACCCATTTTTAAATGTCATGTATAGGTTTATTTTGACCTTTTATGAAAAGGATGTTGGTAACACTTTACAAAGACGTTTTATTTGTTAACATTAGTTAAAATATCCATCTGTTCATTGTTTGTTCATGTTCGTTCACAGAGCATTAACTAATGTTAACAAATAGAACAAATGATCTTAAGGTAACACTTTACAATAAGGTTCATTAGTTAAACATTAGTTAATGTATTAACTATCATGAACTAACCAAGAGCAACACATTTGTTACTGTATTTATTAATCTTCATTAAAGTTAGTTAATGAAAATACAGTTGTTCATTGTTTGTTCATGTTAGTTCACAGTGCATTAACTAATGTAAACAAGATTTTAATAATATATAAGTAAATTTTGAAATTAACATTAATAAAAGATCAATAAATGCTGTTTAAGTGCAGTTCATTATTAGTTCATGTTTTCTAATTAACCTTATTGTCAATTGTTTTAATAATGTAGTAAATGTTGTTGTTAACGAACTAAGATTAATAAATGCCGTAGAAGTATTGTTAATTCTTAGTTCATGTTAACTGAAGAAGATTTTAACTAACATTAACAAAGATTAATCAGTTAGTTCATGTTAGTTAATACATTAAATAATGTTAATAGGTGTTGCCAGGATGGTTTTGAGTCAGAATGAGTAACTTTAAGAAAAATAGCTGTTCATGAATCGACTCAAATGATTCACCTGTATTAAGAGTGCAAGTATTTTTGTACATTTTTTGGAGTTATTTCATTCGAATCAGGCTAATTGTTTTTCAAAAATTACAGACTGATTTCGTTTCAGTTGTAAGAACTTTGCTCACAAACTAGATTTTCCAAATCTTACAATCTCTGACATCCTTGTTTGCTAATGATTGCTTGTGAGTGGCTAAACTTCTGTCATTTTAGTTGATTTTAGTGAAGAGCAAGGGCGTTGAAGGCATAAAACATGCAGCAGGCTTACATGCCGAGGTCTCCGTAAGTGTTGTAAAATTCCATTTGAGTGCACGCTTGTATCCAACCCACAACCCAAGTCTCATTTCGAGGGATTGGAGGCATTACTATCCGGGCGGAGGCCTTAAAGTACGGAGTTTTGTAGCGCAGCACTATGGGTGAATTCTCCTCGATCACTGTCTGGCAGTGGTCAATAGTCGCAGAGACGTCGTAAACAACGATGTTCTCGCGTTTGATTCGGGGCTTGCAGGCGACACTCTGAAGGCAGCCCATGGCTGGAGAGGCTCACAATCAGCGTGATGGACCAACCCAGCAGAGCGTTTAAAAAATAAATACTTTTATATTTCCGAAAAAACGCGTCGATCTAAGCTCAAATAGTTACTCCTCAAATAGATCATTAGAATTACGAAAAATCAAGAACAAGACAAACCGGGTGTCAATCAAAAGCACGTGCTTTCCCCCAAGTCAATGCCATTTAGATAAGATCAACAGCTGTCAAATCACTGTAGTTACTCCACAACAGGTTGCACGACCTCCGACCATCTCTTGATCTTTGGTGCGCCCATGCCTTTGATTGCCACTCGCGGTCGGGTTTAAGGCTTGTTTTGGGCTCCCGCTTCAATCTGAAATGTTCCCTTTCAAATCCACATGGCCTTTTGCAGCTCTTCGCCCTTTCATCCGTTTCTTTCTGGTCCGAGTTTTCATGTCACAACCGGAGGCAGAGCAAAAACAGTCAGGTGTGGCGGACCGCTCGCCTCGACAAGAGGTGGTCGCGATTCGGGTTTTCTCGATTAATGTTTGCGCTTTCCGAGCAACAGACAATCACAAAGTATTTCATGATTTGCGCGGAAAGTATGTCACACAGCGCAGTGTTGCTCTAGATCACATCACATTTGACGTGTATTCCTTCAGTAAACATGGACATCCACACAAACACACGAGGCGGATAAATCGTTGAAATGTGCGCTGTCAAAACTGCTATTCGGCTTTTACATCAACAGTTCCCGTGTCCGTTTTTTGATGTGCACACGCCGTGGTCGCTGTTCGGTTGCTGTGGTGCTGAATGAACGGTCAGAGGCGCGTGGGAGTACCGGTGCACGTTCTAGTCCTCCTTTCAACAGAACCAGGAAAAACTATGTAACGCAGTGATAGATTAATAATATGCATGACTCAAGATTGGTGTTCACCGTTCTCACCAAGAACGATAACTGTAAAGATATTAGCTCAACACCATCGTTCTGTTTATTCTAAGCGCGAGCTTGTCTGTCACTTTAAATGCTCGAGCTCTTCAAAGGAGGATGGATTCTGATTGGCTGTCAATGTTTTTATCGTTCATCGGCAGGGTAAAATCGTTCTGAAAGTGATTCCATATCGTTTCTCTGCCCTTATCGTTATAGCTGTGCCATTTTTTTTTTTTTTTTTAATTTTGAGAACGATTTTCACAACTATAACTGTATCTTTATACTTATCGTACTTAGTGTGAACTGGCCTCACCCCGAGTTTGAACCTGTTGATGGTGTTTGGATTTTATGAAATCCTTTGTAATATTCGCAATTCTTTATAAATAGTATAATTTCTACTCGTGCATGTATATACACTCTTATGTTTAACATAATGATGTCTCTTCTAATATCTCAACGTATTGATCTGGCTTATGTAAAAGTGAGATACATTTTTTAAACAAAAGGTAGGGGTGGGGTTCTTAAAAGTAGCTTTTTTTATTATTATTTAAGTATAGGCTATACATGTGTAAACCACGTCTCGCGCTTTTTAAAATCGCTGATTGTTAGTAAAGGTCGTCAAAATACATTAGAAGAAACTTAAAGTGATTGTTCACCCAAAAATGAAAATTATGTCATCGTTTACTCACCCTCGTGTTGTTCCAAACCTGTATAAATTTCTTTAATCTGCTAAACACAAAGAAAGATATACTGAAGAAAGTTTGTACCCAGGCTGCTATGGGACACGTGACTTCCATCTAGGAAAGAAAATTCTATGCCGCAGAACTGTTCGGTTTCCCACATTCTTCAAAATATCTTCCTTTGTGTTCAACGGAACAATGAAATTTATACAGGTTTGGAACAACATGAGGGTGAGTAAATGATGACAGATTTTAATTTTTTTGGTTGAACTATCACTTTAAGCGATTGCGCCATACAGAAAGACCGTGAGTGAACCTCAAATATAAACATAAACATAAACGTTTATGTGCTGCAATAGCCTACTTAAGATGTAAAAGGCGATTTTTCTACTCACTATAAGATCTACATTTTCACTTGCAGATTTGAATATAATAATTACTTTTTGTAACTTTGATCCATATTTACCTCCTCTTCTCTCTTACATATTAACACGGGGAGATTATACAGCGCGAGAGACATGTTCCGCTTCTTAATTGGTGGCTTTCCGTGTTACCATGACAACCAACATAGATGGACTGTCGTCACTAAGGCCGATCTCATGTCAAATTTATCCGTCAGGGAAACATCACTGTGAAAATTGGCTGGTATCTCGTTAAGTACGTGTGAGGTCAGAAGAAGATGATGGTGATTAGTGAAGGAGTAAAGTGCAGACTTGACAGATTAAACGTGTACAGGTTTGAGTGACATCAGTATAAAGCCAGTCGACTGTCTCCTTTATGTTTCTCATTTTTAAGTCACTTTACATAAAAATAAAACGTGTATAATTGATTTATGAATGTAATTCTCCCAATCCGTCCTTTCAAAGAACCCGGAGATAATGAATGAACGAGAACTTTTGAATGTCTTGCTTTCCTTATTTTACCAATGCGAGCCACGTGACATAAGCACTCATACGTATTCTATGAGTCACGCGGATGAGTAAAGAAAACACAAAAAGTTAATTTTATGTTTTATCGTATTTCGTTGTCTTTAAGTATTTTTTTTCCCTTGAAGTAGCATGCCACCGTCTCTCTAAGGCACAGTCTGCATTTACCAAATTATCCAGCAGAGGGAGATATTGCGGTAGAGAAATGTAAATCGATCATAGCCCTACCTCGGATTTTCTAGTGTCGTGGAGGTGGTTAATATCCACTCTTTCATACACACTTTTCTCTTTTTAGTGCTTTAGTGTGTAAAAATGTTTGCTATATTTCTTCCTTTCTGTTACCTTCCTTCATATGACGTTTTTTTATGACGCATATTGAAAGGTTTTCTGTTTCTGAATCTAGCTGAGGGTGGAAATAACAATGGAGAGAACAAGAGAGCAAGAGAAAGAAAAGGGAGGAAGGAGTAATCTTAGTTCAGCCGCCTGCTTCTATCAGATCAGTGGATTAGAGCTTGGGTGAAAAAGAGAACTGGAGAAAGAGCCGGGTAGCCTGTCTGTCTGAGATGGCCCAGCGCTAATGGACAAGTTAAGATGGTTTGTAATCCTTACATGGGTGGGTAAATAATCTAGGCCTTCCCTGTCCTATGCAGAACAGGTCTAGACCACTTTAGCATCTATTGAAACCGTGTAATGTGACTCAGTGGAGGGGAGCATGAGAATCCTCCTTTAGTAAACAAGTACGACAAAACACTTAAATCCATGCAATCTGGAGGAAACTGGGGCCATGGACGAAAGCATGGAAATACCCAAAACATCTGAGCACTTAATGCATTGAAGAGGATGTTCAGTAGTTTGCTTGGTGTCTTTTAAGGTGACATGGAAAGTGTGTGTGTGTTAGTGGATGAATTGTGGGAGGAGCACAGAAGGTGAGGAACTCATCAGAAACCTGTTTGTATCTGACCTTTCTGCTTTAATGAAATGTCATAAAGATAAAAGAGGAGCAATGTGTGTGCGTGCAGACGCAAGACCTGTTTGTGTGTGTCAGCAGAATATAGGCCTAGATGTGTACGTTATACGTTGTCTTCCTCTTTCTCCCTCCTCTTTCTGTCTTTCTCGATGTAATAAAATGTTGGAAATGCTGAAGCTCCGTCTCTCATCACTATTCAATGCTCGGCTACATCGCAGATGCCTGGAGACCATGTCTCCTGCCAGACTTTCGAGCTAATTACATTCAGTCCTTTCACACTATTCAGCCTAGTGCTCAATAACGAGCTTTTTCTTTGAAGAAATATAAAAATATTACTGACAATTAATCTCCAGTTACAGTACATATTGTCACATCTAGGCCTAGTTCATAAAAGGTTAATTCAATTAAAATGTGTATAGCTTATACTAATAAAAGGCTGGAACTTGAAAGTCATTATTTCTTGGAATCTAACCAAAGCTTTGTACCAGAGTTTTTTGAGCCGAGTAAAGACAAGGACAAGTGTCTGTTGAAAGATAAAACTGGAATAAGACAGAAGGCCCTTGTGTCTTTGCGGTCGTCTCTGTCTCTCATCTCAGAGCCTTGTGGCCTCACTTGCGTCACTTGATCACTTTTTTTCCACTGAGATTTTATTCGGTCAATCTATTTTTAGATGAACTTCAGTTTTGTATTGGTTCATTTTTACATCTAGTTTTTAGTATTCAGATATTTATTTTCTGTCTAATAGGGTCTTCTGCAGCGAAATAATTTCTGTGGTGCTTTAGGACTCTAGAGCCCCCGAAACCCGCTTTTGCTTCTAAATAGATTGAGACGCGTTTAGTCAGTCAGTCAGCAGTCTGAGCCACCTAACGCTTCAGGAATCTCCTGCCTGCTCAGGGCACTTCCCGCTCTGAACAGCAGACTGGAGAATCAACAAACCCACTAAAACCCACTGTAAACACCACAAACACTTTTATGACACACACAGTGAATTTACAAGGACTCTGCTTATTAGTAATATCCGTTAAAACATTTAAATTATTTTGAATAAATGCAACAAGTGTCTGTGTTAATGAGAGCTGGCCATCGCACTGGAACATACCACAACATTGATGGTATTTTCTAGGGATGCTCTGATGTTTTTTTTTTTTCTCTTTAGCTGCTACTGATGCCAATTTTTGTCACTTGCTCTCTGATTTGATCTTTTGTCATTAAAATAGATTAGTGTTTTGACCCCGTTTTAAATTTGCAAAGTTCAAAAACACATGCATTAGTAGTTTACTGCTGCATCATCAAATAATTTCTACTAAACATGGATTAGATCCATTTAACATTCAACAGGCCAACATAAATATAACCGAACAAAGATGCATATGAAATGAGCAGTGCTTTTCAACTTGGTCTGACAGTTTTCTGATTTGAGTGGACCTTTCCTGATCCCGTCCCCTCTCTCTCTCTTTCCAACTTCGCTTCCTGTCAATTTACTGTCCTGTCATAATGAAGGCAAAAACACCAAAAATATCTTAAAAAAAAAAAAAGAGTAGTGAGTGATTTTTATTTATTTTGTCTTTTGTTTTTTCATTAGTATTAAAACAGTCAGCAGCGTCTGAGAAAAATTAGGCTGCTATCACTTTAAGAGCTGCACTGATCCAATATACTGGTACACAATGGTTTTATTAACTCTTTACGTTCTTTTTTGACAAAAAACAATTAATTCAATGTTTGCACGCGGTCTAAAACACGGCTTTCTAAGTGTGCGCTTTGGACGTGTGCATGCACAAAACTTGTCACACAGTGAGTAAAATTGAGTTCTGTTTTGTGTCATCTTGTGCTTGAATATTTAAATTCGCAAGACTTAAAAACATGTGCAAAGGAAAAACTTTTGAGAAGATGCAGCATTGGCATGAAAATAGCAGCGACAGTTCCGTCAGTTGTCTCATGCGTTGTTCATGATGCTCCTGGGCAATCCTTGTCGAGCCCTGCTATTTTTTGTACAGATTTAATTTCATTTTAGCAAGTATTTAATTATTTTACTCAGAGAAAAGCGTTGGATTATGCAACATATATTGGTTCATTAATAAACTACTGATTTGTTATATCAGTATCATATTGTGCTGTAATTTTTCTTTACGCTGCTGATTGGTTTTAAATTGATTAAACTGATATCAAATCGGGTGATACATGGGTGCATCTCTAGTACCTGTGTAAATGACATCACAAAGTGAAATTTGACTTTGCTATTTGATTCTCAGCTTTACATACTTTTACCAGCGCAGTGACCAAAATCACCCAACACTGGCAGGATGATTGAATTAAAAAAGGAGGGGAAGCTTGATTTTTGGAGAGGATTTGACCTTGTGACCAAATTTGTGCTACTGAGAGCGAGTTCTTGTCTTTGTGCATGACTGCAAGCCCCGAGGCTTAAAATCACTAAGCGCTGTCATTAGGAGTTTGTTGATAAGATCAACCAATGCCTGTTGCTTGAGGCGTGCACATTTAGAGCTACTGGAGGATTACAAACATAAATCATGTTCTAATTTTTATTGTTTGCACTGTACATCTCATAATATTTCTTGAATGGAGTTCTACAGGATAAAAAGAAATGGGGACATGTTAATGTGTATAAAGTGTTTGTATACAGGTTGGACTCTATACATATGTGAGGGATGAAATTTTGAAGATGTCCTACTAATATGGTGACATCCAACAGGTTTGTGAGAGACTTCCGTTTCAGAGTATTGTAAATATTACTTCCATATAAAAAAACATAAAACATCTTTGCTAATATAATGAAAACGATGTGTATGTTGTTGTGGACATTGATATATCAAATGTTTATGCCGCTCTTTGCTGAGAATGTCAGTGACCTATGTGTGGCGCATGCTTGTACGAGCGTGCTAGTAAGTGTGTATATGCATTGTGTCTTTGTGTATGTGTGTGTGTATCTGTGAGAACCATGTTGGAGCTCTTTAGCGAAGCAGCGTAGCGTGCAGTACAGGAGTGATGTGGGCTGAGCCGACCTGACCGAGCCCCGGCCCTCCACTAATCCTGCCGTTTTCAGGAGCCCTGGCCCGTACTTGATGAGCTTGGGTAAGAAAAGGGGCATCTCTTTCTCCCTCTCGCTTTTCCCTCTTTCGTTCCCTCTCATTCTTTCATTCTCTCTCTCTTTTTCTCATGCACCCCCTCTCAAACTCCAGCCCTGCCTGGAGCCAGTGTGCAAATGAATGAGTTCTAAGTGTTTACTCAGCAGTTATCTCTCTTTCTCTCTTCCTTCACATCTCTCTCTCTCTCTCTCTCTCTCTCGCTCTCTCTACACTGACAGATATAGCAGAGGTGGTCACCAAGCTAAATATCTTACAAAATAGAAAAGTTCAATTGGAATAGATTTGGGATTAGAATTAGATGAGTTGTATTAATATAGAGTGGCTTTAAAATGTTTGGAACACTTGTGCTGTAAAAAAATGATCTAATTTTAACAGTAAAAGTAAAATTGGTTATCTACACATGCCCTACATGGTGAAAAATTTTCATAGATCTAATTGGACCTTTCATCTAATTTTACAGTAATATACTGTTAAATGTTCGATTTCATTTCCAAAAACTGTACAAGTCATCTTATAATTTGAAGTGACAAACCATAAAAATTGACCCCATAGAATTGTGAGAGACAGATTGCATTTTTCATTGAAATAAGTTTCTTATCAGTTATATACGTTAGGGTTTTGTTATATATTTTGTTGTTGAATGAATGTTTATTGAATGTTTTTAGTATCGTGTGTTATTACATCATGCACCTTATGTTAGTAATTGGCTCAGCTTGTGAAAAAACTTGAGCAACTTTTTTTTTCTTTTCTTTTTTTCTGTACTAGTGTTTTCAAGGTGGGTTTAGTATATATAAATAAAGGTAAAAATCGATATATATTTTAGTAATTTGTGGTGTGTATATATAGTTTTTTGTACCATATATTTGAATTCAATCTGTAAAACTTAAAATGTTGCTATTGGATTTGTATGGTAAAGTTTCTTTTTTTTTACCATAAATTTTATGAATTTTATTATTTTATGGTGTAGAAATGTATGAATGTCACTGCACATTTTCAAGCATAATATCTCACAAAGTGAAGTTGGACAAAAAGACAAAAAAATACATGTTTGGAAGGGCATGAGGGTGTCATTTTTTTCAGTGAACTACCCTTTTGAGTATCCAAAGTTTTTCCTGTGCCTTTACTTGAGGTTGCATTAAATCCAGAGGAAACGGGCATGAGTGTATTTTGCTTTAATAGCTTTCGGGCCATTAAATCTTAACCACCCATTTAATTCAATACAACCGCCAACAATGCCCTGAGGAAGGAAAATCTTGAATTTTACTGGATATTCACTTGTTTTAGACAAGTTTGTGTACATGTTCATTCAGACACATAAGCATTCCAAACGATTTATTACAGCACTTTTTCAAGAGTTGGCAGACTAGGTATCTCTGGTGTGTGTGTGTGTGTGATTAAGAGAGCAATATTACGGGGATTACCGTGAGATGGTAGGCCCTGGGGCTGGTGGATGAGGGTGCGGGGGAGGAGGGGCTGTTTCCTGGCTGTAGCCCTTGTTTGTCTGCCTGACCTGGCAGCACTAGGGGCAGATCCTGCTTGGATACAACTCTGATCCCACGCCTGTCTGAAGCTGTTAGCCAGCCGCTCTGTTCGGCTAGCTAGGCTTAGCGCGTCTGGGCACAGGGAGGGGCGTGGGCTGGGGCCGCCACATGCTTTGTGCTTGGGCAGTGGGGAGTGTGGGCAGGGGTGAATTCTGTTGTGGCTTATGACTCTGGTCTTATTCACCCCACCATTTCTTTCCTATCAGTCAGAGCTGAACACTATCTGTCCAGTTTCTCACTCTCGCATCACTTTTTTTGCTCACCCCTATCAAACATGGATGGACTTACCGGTTTAAATATAACAATTATATATAAACGTCTAGGGTAACTTTCTACCTCCTGACCTTCCTGTAGATCCCTTGTGTTGAAAAGCAAAGCCTTGGTAATTCAGCTGATAGGTTTAACTATTCATTTACGGCTAAGAAGAATTCTGTGTGCACGCCGTTATTGTCTTTCTGTAATTCGATCAGTGAAATTCTAGGTGAGAAGTTGATGTTGAGTGCTATGATGCTGTATTATCACCTGTCCCTCTATAGACTCATTCTGGTGAATAAAAATAAACCAGCAGTATTTTCTTAACATTCTGTAAAGTTTTCACAGCTCAATTGCTGTTTTTAAAAGCTTGTTATTATTTTTCAATTGGTGGATTGAGAGGTAGTTTGGGATGTCTGTTACAGCCTTTCTGTGTGTTGTTTCTGTCCTGGATACACTGAACCCATGGGCAAACTATGAGAGCGAGAGCGAAAGAGATCAAAGATAGAACTTTCAGTGAGCAGTCTGTTCTATTATTTGTCCTTTCTTGCACTGAAAAACATTTCAACCTGTTAAAATGTCAATCTGCTGCTTTTTTTAAGAGTCAAAAGTGGTGCAAATGTGGCAAACTGCAAGGAAAAGAAGTTTATTGAACTTTTTGAACCACTTTGAGTTTAATAAGAAAATCAAGTATACTGACAAAAAGTTAAATGGATGGATACAAAGATGTTTGCATCATAATTACACAAAACAGTTTTACAGTAAGCAAAAACGGATTATTCATAATGCTTTAGATGTTTGCTGATATGAAAAAGTCCTCTACTGAAACTGTAAAGTATTTAACCTCAACCTCTCCAACCTTTCCATCTTAATCCTGTCACTCTTAAAACCCCGAAGTCAGTGGAAGCTATTATGTAAGCCACTTTGCCTTATCTGATATCTCACAATGTATATTCCATATAAGGTCACAAGCAGGTACGACTTCCTTTGTGTTTTTCCTTGAAGGACAGAAGAGAAAATTGTTTAAGACAGCTCATATTAATCATTAAGATAATAATATGAAAAAGCTAGGTTAGACGTTTAATGTTTCAATTCACTTGCATTTTCCCCATTTTTTTATATAACATTTTGTGATTTATTCAGAAATTTTGTTATAAAGGCTAGTCAGTTTAATCACTTATACACGTCTTTAAATTACAGATTCTACAATATATAATGTGTTGTAAATAAAAAAAAATCATCCATCCAAAATGAATTTAACGCTGATCTTCTGACCTTGCATTCTTTGTTAGTGAGGGGAGAACTGTCACCCAATCGATCGTCACGAGGCGGCCGGTGTCGTCACTCCGCCCGCTCTATAAAACTCCCCCCGACTCACTCACCTGGTTAGACAAACACCTCTAATCTACCGCTGAGCGCACGACTATTTTGATAGTCAATATTTTTACAGCCTGTTTAGTTGGCAAATTGAGGGAATTTAAAAATTCTGAAAGCCCTAAAAGACAACTTTTATGAATCTTGCAAATTTTTCATATTTCACTGGCATGTGCAACATGACGGCAGAGTCCCAGCACTCGCCAGCCGAGGCGGGCAGTCCAGTGGTGCTGTCTCCCAACGTGAGTCTGGACTCCCCGATCCCCATTGCTCCACCAGCGCTGAACCACCAGGCTCGAACCAAGGACGGTGTTCTCATCAAAGCCGAGCCTCGGGGCAGCAGTCCAAACACCGAGAGGGAGGAAGGGGTTTCACTGGGTCAAACCGAAGAACATCTGCCTGCCACTGGCAGCCGGCGGAGGAAAAGGCCAGTGCAGCGAGGTAAACCTCCCTACAGTTACATCGCACTGATAGCAATGGCCATTGCCAATTCACCTGAGAGAAAACTCACACTCGGCGGCATCTATAAGTTCATCATGGAACGCTTTCCTTTTTACCGAGAGAATTCCAAGAAGTGGCAAAATTCCATACGGCATAACCTCACTCTCAATGACTGTTTTGTGAAGATCCCGCGAGAGCCCGGTAGGCCCGGCAAAGGAAACTACTGGACGCTTGACCCCCGCTGAGGACATGTTCGACAACGGGAGTTTCTTGAGACGGAGGAAACGCTTCAAGCGGACTGATGTTAGCACATATCCTGGGTACATGCAGAGCTCGAGCGCTTTCACGCCAACGCCGATGGGTAGACAGGCGTACCCCAACACCCTGTACCCGGGTGTGACATCTGGCTACGGGTCTCAGCTGGCTGGTTCTCCGCACCCGGCGATGCTGCATCACTATCAGGCATCGGCCGGGGTCACGCAAGGCCAGCCCAGGATGTTCAGCATCGATAATATTATTAGTCAGCAGTCAATGATGCAAAGCGGAGGAGATCTCAACCCGCAGTCTCTCGGCCTGGGTGCGGGAGACTTGGGTGCCATGACCTCCAGCTGCTCTGTATCGACCTCTGACCCAACCTGCTTTCAGACACAACCGATAAATCCAACGAGCAACATGCTGAGCAGAAACACGGGATCTCTTGCTTCAAACATGGCAGCCAGTTACACGTATCCCTCCTCGGCTTCGCCTACTCACCTGTCCGGGGTCACGCAGTCCAGCTTCTCTCCGGGAGGTTCACAGGTGTACTGTTCGGGGAACAGGATTTCGCTGCCGCCTGTGCGCTCTGGCTCGTGCGCAGATCATACAGAATCCCTTTTAGCTCTCTCCGGACCAGCAATGAACTCCTACAATAATTCATATATGAGACAAGCCAATTTTGCCTCAGGACTGGAGCGATACATGTGAAAACTTTTGCACTGTAATGACGCGTTCCCCTGTATATCGAGTTCATATTCTTATGTAGCTAACTAGTTTTTGATATGCGTTCAAAGTATTTTGTGTTGTATAAAATGAAGAATTACAGTTCTGGTATTGATATGTAGTCTGAGACATTGTTTGACTGTCAGAAGACAAAACAACGCACAGAGCAATGTAAATATTATAAGAAAATAAATGTTTTTTGTGTAATCATTGTTTTGTTTGTTGTCTATTTTAACTAAGTTTCCATCAAAACAATTTAATTCGATTAGGTTTATGTTGGATTGTCAATATAATAATAATTTATAATATGGTTATAATGATTGTGATCGTTACATTCATAGGCTAGACTTGACACGTTCATTGAGTTTTTAGGCTATAACACGTAACTTTAACCGTAGTTAAAGTTAAATTTAGTTATAATATTCTGTTATATTTATATATTTTTATAATCTATTCAAATAAATAGTTGTTCGGTCAGTTGAAATAAAATAGTCTGTGGATCTTCTCAACTGGATTACAATTACATTAGCTCATGGATTTGTCGTGCCATTAATGAAACGGACGTTTACGCCTATAAATATTATTGAATCTTCCATCACAAATTGTGTCGCCTACACTCATGTTGCTGGTGAGGGGGCGACATCGACTGGCTATTGAAACAAATGACCAATCATTTTTGTAAAACCGACACTTGGAGCATTTCACGTACAAGCCACTAGATGTCAGCCTCCACCAAGTTAAGACCAAGGCTGGCTTTCTAATCTGAGAACTTTTGTCAAAAAGCAAGGTCATCCATGCAGCAGAAAACTTTTGTTAATTATCGAGAGCCTCGGAACACTCCACAGTAGTAGGCCTACATTATCTTTCAATTTTATCACATCAAATTTACAGTTAACGACAACGCATTTTTTTCATCATTGCGAAGAAATTTTTAATTTCCGAGGTTTGGGTAAAATTAGCATTTAAAACAATACTCCGTAATATTTCTCTATATCATTGTAGGCAGCCAAACTCTGTTTTGTGAAGGCCTATAACATAGTTTCAGCTTTTCAAAGGAGGGCAAGTCGAGGTGGTCACTGAGCCATTAAATGCTGCACGTGTAATTTTTTTAACTTTAATTAGTCTAATATAATTTGTTTGAACGTCTATTTTTGAATAGGCACAGAAAGCCGACATTATTTTACCCTTTACATTCAGAATGTTTCATTTATTTCGGATATTTGTGAGCGCCTATAAGATGCATGCTTGGTGTTTTCAATTTCTTCTGATATTGGAGAGACAAACAGCGATTCCAACATTTAGCCTAAATTCAGCTCCCCCCCCCCCCCCCAACTGTAACGATGCCCTTAATTTCTTTTTATTCACATGAAATGAGTACTGCTTTGAGAAAAGGGCCGTTAATATGTTGTAAAATAGTATCAAGAGGTTTAGAATTTAGAATTCAGAGCGTAATTCCATTAGTTATTGAGAAACTCAGTTCCTCCAAGTTTTTGCTGCACAAGTGGATTTAATTATCGCTACATTTGTGCTTAGGAATCATATTGTTTATGTCCACAGTACTAGTTCTGGTGAAATTGAACAAAAATGGCCAGCGTTTTTTGTTCGTTTGGTTCAGCGATATTATTATATATTTGTGGAATACAGCGTATAACCGCTAGGTGGCAGCAATGCGGTTAGAAATGTTCCCGAGTTATGCTTTTGCAGTCCTTTTATTCAGTGCAAGCCCTCAACACATCAACTGGTGTGCCCACTTAAAAGCGGAAAGGAGGGGAAAAAAGGAAGCCTATTTGTCAGTTTAGGCCAAAAAACCGACGGCGATTATCTGGTTCTATTTCAGAGTGTCGCCTGTGGTTTGCACTATGACATTTATGTTGTCAGGGACCCTAAACTTGCACGACATTTCTTTTCTTTTTTGAATGGTCTGTTGAGACAGATAGAAAAGAGTGTCATGTGTATTCACTATAGAAAACTACATCTTTTATCTTACGACATTAGGCTACATTAGCCTACATAGTAGCCTACATAAAAGAAAAAAGTCATATTCCTGGAAATTTTTGAGTCATCAAATACAGCATTTTTTAATAAAACAGATGAGCGCCAACTTGACCTCTGAGTTTGGGACAATGTCACAATTCTCAGTCCGCGCCAATCGTTTCTAACTACAATTTTTTTTTGCTATTTTTCTTACCTTTCCTCTTTCCTTTAAAACTTCAACTCCCACCTTTAATAAATAATGTTTACCAGCCATTAACTAAGCCGCGCATGTGCATAATTCGCAAAATGCCTTGTGTACTTTAAGTTTAATAGCAGAAAAGACTTTTAGCCTAATGGAATATAAATTCATAGGAAACGGAATAAAATAGAAAATATTTGACAGAAAATATGGTCACATTTGGCACATTCTGACAGATTTTAAGGTGATTAAGGCACAGCCGTCTAGGGGTTTGTATGTGAATAATGATCATAAGGAAAAAGAAGTCGTTAAATAAAGGTTCTTTATTGGCATTGACGGTTCCATGAAAACCCTTTAACATCCATAGGAGCTTTCCATTGCACAAAAGGTCCTTTAGTGGAAAAAGGTTCTTTAGATTTTTAAAATGTTCATACTAAGAGAAAAAAAAAAAGGTTCTTATAAGAACTGTTCTCTGAAGGTTCCGGGAACCTAAAATGGCTCTTTAAGCACCAAAACCCCCTTTTGGAATCTTCGTTTTTAAGAGCGTTCCGTGGAGCATAAAGCTTGTCGTTCACTCATAAGCAATGACGAATTCGTTTGGAGAGATGTGTGCTTTTTACACAGATACGTCATAGGCTAAACAGAGAATTCGAACGCAGAGAGAGATTTTGGATGTGCGAAAAATTATATTTTGTGAGCAAATGTTATTATATTTATACACAATTTAAGATAATTTTCATGCCAAATAAATAAATGTTACTATTTAAATATCCTGTACACCTGCTTTGGTACACAATGCAAATTGATACAAGGACCTTTTGAAAAATCGTGAAGTATTTAAATATGTGCAATAAACTGACCTATAAATGCAAAATTGATACGCTTTGATTAAATCTCAATAACATTCAAATAATTTGTCCATGTCCTTGCTGTGCAATTTTTTGTGAAAAATTAGCTACTGTCACTTTGTGATATGAAATAAAAAATATTTTACAGTCTCATATAACCGATTATTTAACCTGTCAATTTATTGGAACATTTGATTTGTTAAATATTTTTCAAAGAGACGATTTTATACTATTTACTTTGTATACTATCTTTTGGACAGACAAAGAATAAACGACCATCTAGTCATTTAATACAAAGTATATCCTAATGCTCTTCTTTCTTTCTTTATCGTGTTTTTTGCCCTATTATTGATTATTACTGTATTATCGATTATCGGCTATCTAGTAATAGCATATAACTATACATAGCATACCATAATGCAGTATAATAACAATAATATACAATGCAAAAAATAATGGTTAATTTAATAAATAGTTGTTATTTTTATGATAGAACATAAAACATAGTAAGCAGTGAAATTGTTTGTTCTGATGTGTTGCCAGTTTATTTGTCATCTTTGAGTACTCGGTTTTATTAAAGTTAAATAGTGCGCAGTTCAACCTGTCATACAGGACTATGCTGCAAAATGTTGTATTTTCTCAGTTTTATTTTTTCGGGAATTTTAGTTAAATATGCCTGATTGAAGCACACATGTTAAGTCGAGCTGATAACACGTAGGCTACTTGCTGTCTTCTCTCTTGTGCTGCTTTTCTCGGCTGTAAACTTCCCGTAGTTCCTGGTTACCGACATGCTGATCACGTGGTTATGGTGACTGGATAAATAGTTTTTGGAAGCCGCGCGGGGGTATACTTGGAGGCTCATTCACGCACAGCGTTCCGATTGTACACGAGAACAAATAGTCTACTCGAATTATGAAAACTGAAAACTAGTTAGTGAATGCATAGTCATAATGCTATTCGTATGATCCAAAAGTTTATATTGCATATGGAGCGACTACACACTCCATGAAGAGAAAATTGAGATTTTAACCGAGTGTCCAGTTCGACTTGAAAGCGCTCGGAGCTCTGGACGTTTGTTGTGTAATGCAAGTCCGGTGTGATTCTTTCGAGTCTTTTTTCGTTTCTTAAGGTGCGTTTTCTATGCGGCTCCAGGACGTGAAGACAGCGTATTCTTGGCTTCTGGAGGACGGGAGTTTTGTCGTTCCAGAACGCACAAGTGACTGAGACGACACGCCGCTTGTGCTGGGTGCTACTCGAGACTGGACACGGAACGCGAGAGAGGAAGACAAAAAGACTCTCCAAGGATGACTCTGGGGACGGACATGTCGGACAGTTCTGCTCTGTCCGACGACGTGGACATCGATGTTGTTGGCGGGGATATTGTAAAAGAGGGTAAATATCTTCACCATCATCATACTTTTCACTTGGACAATGACTCCGATGACAATCTCTCCCAGAATGCGGAGGAGGGCGCAGTATCTCCGAGTCAAAGCAGCTTGGACTGCGCGGCTGACCGGGTCGGGCCACGGGATGACAACAGAACCGGAGCGTTGACTGGGGAAAAGCCAGGGAAAAATGCGCTGGTGAAACCTCCATATTCTTATATAGCCCTGATAACCATGGCTATCCTGCAGAGCCCGAAGAAACGTTTGACTCTCAGCGAGATCTGCGAGTTCATCAGCAACAGGTTCCCGTATTACCGGGAGAAATTCCCCGCGTGGCAAAACTCTATCCGTCACAACCTGTCTCTAAATGACTGCTTTGTCAAAATACCCCGCGAACCCGGTAACCCGGGCAAAGGCAATTACTGGACCCTCGACCCAGAGTCCGCCGACATGTTTGACAATGGGAGTTTTCTGCGCAGAAGGAAGCGCTTCAAAAGACACCAGACCAACGAGATCCTAAGGGACGCGGGGGGATTTCTACCTGGCTTTGGCTACGGACCGTACGGTTACAATTACGGCCTACAGCTGCAGAATTTCCACGCTCATCACCCCTACCACCCACACCACCCGGGAGGTGCGTTCCCTTTCCAAAACGCACCTTGTGCTCTCCCGACGCCTTCCTCGATATTCTCCACTCCACACAGCTTGCCTTCGTTTTTAGGTACCGAGCTGAGAAAGCCTTTCTACCCGCAACTCAGCCCGACTCTTCCGGTCTGGCGCCTCTCAAAACGGACACTAATGGCCCTAGTCGGCCTTCCTTCTCTATAGACAATATAATTGGTGCAGCTAGCTCTCCAGCTTCGCCGTACACCTCACAGCCGGGTGGACAGGCTCAGATCTTGGCCATGCTGACTCCCACACTCGCCTCGGCCACGAACCACTTGAATCTAACGCAGGAAACGATGCTTCAGCCCGGCACACAGACTTTCTCGAGCAAAACGTCAAGCCTTAACAATTGCCATTTCTAGAGTGGCAGCAAATAGAAAGTGCAGCAGTCCAGTTTAATATGGTTGTTTCGTCATTTGCTAAGGTAGGATTTACACTTTTGCAAGATTAAAATGCCGCCCGTTTCATGTTTCTGAATTCTTAAATAAATGGCTAATTAAGTATATTTATGAACTGTACATATGTAAGATTTCGAAGAGAGAAACCGGCTGAAGAGAGGAAATTATGACCATGTAAATAGTAAGCTAAGATTTCACCTTTGGACGGGCAGTGGACCTTTTCCGTTTTGTCCAGAAAGTCAAATAGTTTGTACTCATTGACATGGAATTTCCTCGTTTGGTTGACTTAAATGAAGATTGTTTTAATTATTTTATTGTTTTGTATATTTTGTGAGTTTGTGAAAAGCACTGTCAATACCGAGACTTAAAACTCAGGATTTACTTGTTTTGAAAGCACATTGCCAGAGACAATAGGGGCTGTAAATAGATTACATAGGTTAACGTCCCACTTCCCCTAATTCTCTCAACAGAATTGTTCTGGTAAATATATATATATATATTTTTTATTTTATTTCTGTTGATAGATGATTATGTGGTTCTTGGTGTAAATCGCATTACCTCTTTCTGTCTGACTCTTGTGCATACGTTAATACATATTTCATTATTCCATTGAGAAATTATCTGTGAAAAAAGAATGTTGTTATATGTAAAGAGACAAAACAATGTCCATAGGTCATTTTCTGTTGTAATGGCAAGACAATAAATGTTTGTGAATTTTGAAGATGTTTTCGTTAACTTCTTTTCGTTTAGTCCTCGATCAGGCCCAAAAGAGCTGTCTAACGTTTATACACAAAAGAAATAGTTTGAATTTCGAACAACTATGCGATTTTTACCAACATTGTTTTTTTTTAGTTTATTCTAATCATTTTCACCTTGTGCACACAGCCTACTAGAACTAATAAGACAATTCAAGTCAAAGAAAAATATTTTGTTACGTTGTTAAAATGTTCGTTTAATGTTTGCTGCCACACTCGTATTTATCAAGGCTCTAAATAGATCTTAATAAAACATAGTGTGACGTTTTCACACCAGTATTTAGTAGGTTGCAGGCCCAAGGCACATGTTTCCTCTTGTGTGGCGCTTTGAGCCATGATAATTGACCAGTTTCTGGCAAACGACAAAGAGCTAAAGCAATGGGAACATCAGCGCTTGAAAGCCTATAATTGAATGTGATGGTTCTACATGGAGACCCACGAAGTCTTTTGAGGATTCGTTGCTAATTTGTGGTAGCATTTTCTTCATCTGGAATCTAATCCACAATAATGCAGCTTTTTGCCCATTTGTTGATGTTGTCACTGAAGACCTTGTCCCAAGGCTTGAATAGGCACCCAGCAAGTGGTCCCAAGCGAGACAAGCCACACACATTTGCTTCTGAAAGGCGATCGTCTTAAAAGACTCTCGGTTGTCCGCTTTCATGTCATCTGTGTTGTCTCGAGACATGTACAAAAGAAGCAGCGGGAATTCACCGGAGTGCGAAAAACAGACAGATGAATCAATTTCAGAGTTGGCCGAGCACACGGTACTGTTCAGAAGGTGGTATAAAAAGCTGCCTTTATTTACTTGCTTCGTGTGCAAATGGGTAAATTTGCTTCGTGGGGTGTTTTTGACAACTGGTTGTTAGGCTCAAACGAAGGGTTGACTCACTCTCCGTTTTTCTTTTCTTTCTTCTTCAACTCCGCAAGTCCTTCTGACTCGAATGCGAACATGTCGGTCCTGCTTGTAGCCTATTAAGGAAAAAAGTCGTATATTTTGTCATCTAAAAACAGACTTAAATATTCTCCCCGTCTTTCATGGGAACAAAAGTGGACCAAACTAATAGCTAAACCGTATTTTCCAAGCATTTCTGGACCATCAGCCAAATGCGGCGCGTGAAAATGTCAAGTATTTTTGTCTGTCGTAATAGTAGAATAATATCAAAATATATGCCTAGTTATATAAACATTTAATATTTTTTTAGATATATATATATTAAGGCATACCGCTATTGTTTTATACACCGCAGTGTGTATTAATTTGCAGGCTAAACTATTGAATTATCAAGGTTAAATGAATATAATGCGCAGAAGAGGCCATACTTTTTGACTGTATGCAGTTCACAGTAATGTGATGCTTTGTGAATAATGAAATCAAGGGTCCTATAATTATAGTTTTATAATTATATAACTATATACATAACTTTTTATATTATTATTATTATTATTAATTTTTTAGGATGACTTCAATTTGGGAAATCAGGCTGACTTCAGGGCAGAGGTCATGTGCTTCTCTAGCAAACACGCGTAAAAAAAGCCTGGGAGGAAGAACGACAAATGTAGTGCTGGTCGGAGGTGACAGAGAGCAGCAGTGAGGAAGGAACATTACACAATAGTGTACTTTTGATCTACTTGCCACAACGAATAAAACTACTTGCGGCCTATGAATGAAATCAGTACAAAACTCTCCTCAGCCGAACGCTTGCACACATGTTTGCGCCTGTCATAATTTACAACTTATGAATTTGTGGTGATTAGTTAAGTTTTAGAAAGACTGGCTCTTGATTAAAGGAGGCAAAATGGGCTTTAATGTGAAAAAAATGAAAAAAAGAAAGAAAGAAAGAGATTTATCTTCTCTCTTGACGTCCAGTACTTTTGAGTCTTGTTTTGTCTCTCCATGAGAAATCACATCACTCTCCTTTAATCGGATCGAAAGTGTAAATCATGGGTTACGAATCCCACTAATTGCCCGTTCATTGCGCTTTCATTTTTTCCGTGTGGCGCGTTAGTTACACCATGAGGGGACCACCCACGATTAAGCATGGAGCAAAGCATATCTCTACTTATCTCTTCTATCGCTGCAATTTTAAGAAAGGATATCTCTAAAACAACTCCGTATTCGCTTCTGGCCTGGTGTTTTATGTTGCGACGTTGTCAGTTTTTATTGTCGGCTTTTTTTTTGTTACTTGGACTATTCATCAAAATCACAGGGTTCACACTGTTGCGTGCAGTGAGAGGCCTTTCAAATTATCTAGTTATCTATGCTTTTATATATATAAGCATAGATAATTAGATATATAATATGCGCTGTAGTTACGCATAAGTTTCTGCATTATTTCATGTTTAATTTGACATATTTTTCAGTTATCAATAGTTAAAAAAATTTTATGGGATACCTAGCTTATCTGCTAGAGAATGTATTCATGTTTTTTATGCGTAAGTGAATTAATATATGTGTGTGTGTATATATATATATATATATATATATATATATATATATATATATATATATATATATATATATATACATATGTATATTTGTCTTAGCCAAGGTTTTCTAACAGACTCGTGTAAGATTAAGCAGAAATCAGCAATTTCATATCTTTTTCATTTTAGAAACGTCTTTCTCTGGATGCGAAATGAAGCATAATTCAGCAGCTATACAGCCTTATTAATATTTCAGGATAGATGTTGCAGTAATTATTCATTATTTTGTATTGTGATTTATTATTTTTTTCATTTGTTCGTTAAGAGAATTATCGATAAAGAAGTTTCACTTGGCTGTGTTTTGCATTTATTTTTGCGGCGAATAATATGTAAAATCGCTGGCAACGATTTCTTCTTCTTCTTCTTCTTCTTCTTCTTCTTCTTCTTCTTCTTCTTCTTCTTCTTCTTCTTCTTCCAGTCACGATTAGGCTGCTTGCAGACCACAGTTTATTTCATACATCTTATAATTCATATTCATAAAATGTGTGAAATAGGAGTATGTTATCTGGCATTCGGTGATAGTAATACAAATTAATTTTGGAAATTAATTTTCTTGCATGATATCTCATTATGAATTTAAATGATATTTTACGCATTATTTCAAAAGTAGCCTAATAATAATAATAATAATAATAATAAATTGATGCAGTTGTTGTTGTTGGCTTGTGACGAACAGCCTACTGTGTCTAATATTAGTAAGAATCCTGTTACAAGACCATAGCTTCTAAATCTATTTTGCTATAATCAGAAAATTATGAAATATTGATATATAAAAAGTCTGAGATTTAGGGTACAAATCACCTTAGATGAACTGCGGCACCTGCTGCAAGAACGACACTGCAGCGCGCGCTCGTGCGGCTCCATTGAATACATTTTATTAATCTCTCTAAGACTTTTTTTTTTAAAAAATGGCACAT
This sequence comes from Opsariichthys bidens, assembly GCA_037194245.1. NCBI lineage: Eukaryota > Metazoa > Chordata > Actinopteri > Cypriniformes > Xenocyprididae > Opsariichthys > Opsariichthys bidens. The sequence goes on along the minus strand of CM074288.1, from coordinate 12,979,598 downwards.
TTATTTTAAAATTCCTCTTTTAATGCGTAAAACGTGATTGCACTCTTTTTTTTCTTTCTTTCTTTTCTTTTCTTTTCTTTCTTTTTTTTTTTTGATTGTGTGAAATGGGTGTCAGTCGTCCAAAAACTAATAAAAACCCGTTGATGTAGTCCGGACAGCAGCCTGAATAAGACAGTGTTCGATATATTATTATTACAAGTACAGTGTGGCTTGGGAATTTTCCGCGCTCTGTAATTATCATCTTGCTCGTTAAAACAATTATCGGTGGATTGCGCTTTAAACTCTTGTTGTGTCTTTAAAATTTTTCTCTGTCTCTAACATACTCTTTCATTTAAAGCGGTGAAATAAACAGATGATGGGAGCTCTAGCCCTCATTGTGAAGGAATGCCGTCGGCCGAGTCCCCTGACACCCTGGCATGAAGCAGAGATGTACGGCCACAATAAATTAGGCCCTCCCTCCGCAGCCCAGCATCTCCCCCTCCATGTTTTTCTAGCGCACCGAGGAATCCTCTGCTTAATTAATTTAGAATGTGTAAATAAAGCAGAGATACAGGCCTCCCCTCTTCTCTGGAAACAAAATATTAACTTTGGAAGTGTTCGCCCCATCGACTTCGACTCACTGGGATTCACTGAAGGACACCTGCTGTTGGCCTGCCATCCCACACACAGAGAAACACACGGGCATCACCGCGATGAGCGATTACTGAAGAATAATTTCAAATCTGTCCTGTCATCAGAGGAGCACAATAGCTTCTTTATATGACCTAAAAATGACCGCTCGACAAAAGTGATGCATGATCCGTTTAATGACGATCTCCATGGCAACATGCCCAACTTATCCTCCCGTGCGTCTCCTCTGTTTGGCAGAAAACAGTAACACACACTCCTCCAAGATATCACTGAATCGGAGCCTGGCTTAGTGACGGTTTAGTGTTAACATTATGGAAGCCCGAGGACTTAACTTGTGACCCAAAAACTCTTAGTTTGATGGAGAGGGACAGCTGTCGTCTGTCCGCGAGCATGCTCCCGTTATCCGGTCAGGATACCACCATAAGCCCCCCCCCCCCCCCCCTAACCACTGAATGACTTATTTTCGGGTTTACTTGAATCATTTTATTCACTTATAGGCTACACCTTTCTCTTTACATGCAAATCGGACCTTAAGTGGCACACATCTCAAAATGACTCTCTTCACTTGGAGGCATATAATAACTAGGGTTCGCTTTTAGTAAGAACTAAACAAACTCCTGCACTTTTCCAATTTAGGAAATGACAGTTAAATACAGAGAGTGCAACGAAGGTAGTGATTTTTCAATTTAGCTAGTCCCAAGAAACTATCAGCGACAGACTGAGAAAAATCTGAAGTGAAATGTGGGGATGTCGAGCCGCCTCAGATAACGGCGTAACATTTCACCTATAGTCTCCCTGCTGCACTCTAAAAGACAGATTTTCCCTCAGTGTGAAATTTTGAGGTCTGTCTAAACAAAATAATGATCTTTTGGTTTTCAGGACTAATCCACACACGTTTCTCAACGGAGAAGCATGCATACCTTTTTCATCTTGAAATTAAAACTTAATTCCCGTGTCACTTTTAACGGCTCTATTTTCCACAGTAAAAGAAACTAGATACTCGTCTGTCCCTGAGCCAGGTGAAAGAGAAACTTTGTCAGTGTGTAGGCATTTCATATCTTCGTAAACCGAAGACTGTTTTCGGAAAGAATGGGAAAGTCCCGCGATAAAAATGAAGTTTACTATCCAGAGTGAAATGCGATCAGAGAGAGGTCGCGAGGCCAAACTTTTTAAGACTAATGTTTATTTAGAGAAGTGAGCGCTGTCTATGAGCCTCCCGCGCGCTCCTCGAGCGCAGCACTAATGTCTTTAGCAGAGCTGACCGGACCACCGCGCGAGCAGCCCTCCGCGTGCGCGCGCGCGAGCCTCTCCCGGCTACTGACACTGTGGCGGGAACCCCTCGAGGAGACTTGTGTGTTAAAAAGCGCGACGGACAAATCACAATATTTGGGTTCAACAGCATTTATTATTTTGAAATTTTAACAGTTGCGCAAATGGACTTGTTTCAAACCCAGATGACCCGAAGCTTTTTGATAGCCCAAAACCTTTTCTATGACCGTGTATGAGCATTGTTTGTGAGGAGATCGAGGCTCCATCGAGCTCTGTGTTTTCTTACAGTTTGTAAAATTGAATTAGATACGGTTAGGAATCTGACCTCGTAGCAGACCCGCGCATATTTCCAACTCCCAGGTTCATCGTGTTTTGGGGTGTTTTGTTTGTTCAGCTGGAATGGCCATCAAACAGCCAGTCCATGTCTTCCGCGTCGAACTCCCTCTCCGCTCCTGCCTGGCTCCCTCCTGAGACGGCTGTCCCCTCTCACGCTCTCCCGGCCGCGCCTCACCACCAACACGGACCCAGCTCTGGAGGAACACCTTGCAACCCATATACATGCATTTATAATGCTTTTTTTTTTTCTCCACAAAACCCATCCCTGACACCAGATCTGAAGTAACACATCGTTTCTGGCAATTCATTGTGAGATCCTAGGATGTGCTTAACATATGGCTTGAACTTATGATTATTTGGGTGTTTATTAAAATCTGAAATTAAAAGTACTCATTTAGTTTATTATAGCCATTTTAATAAAATGTGCATCTGGCACTTAAAAATAAAATTTCCAATTTGAACCAAATCTTAACGTTTTAAAGTTTAAACTTTGTATTCATTAGCGAGAATAAACCTCCTGGATGTAGGCTAGTGCAAAAACAAACAAACAACCATATCCTCTGCCTCTACAAACTTATATTGGTTGTATAGAGTTGCAACAACTACAACATTGCTTACAATTTAAGTGTTGTTGCATTAAAACAATTGGGCAAATGCCACACCACTGAGATAAGGCCATTGAGAGCACAGATACACAATGGCTGGGGAGCAACACATACCAAAGAACATACTCAAGTGAAGAGGCAAGCGGGCAGAGAGCGCAGGATGAAGCCTCTCTGCACTTCACTCTGTTATAGCCTACTACCTTTATGGGACCCTGTCACGGCAGAGCCCCCTGCCTCCCAGATCTGGGCCAGCATACGGGCACAATAGCTTTGAGTTCACCGGGTGACTCGAAACACTTAATGTTCCACCGCTCTCAAGCACCTTTCACCAACCCCATTCTATATAGTATTGTGGTGTGAGGTAATGAGAGAGAGTTTGTGAGTGTGTGAGTGAGTGTGTGTGTGTGTGTGTGAGAGAGAGAGAGAGAAGTGATAAACAATACCAGATAATCCATTGCTAGATAATCCGGATTTGTTGCACCTATAGTGTTTAACACTATGGACAAACGTTGTCCAAATGTGTCCTCTCCAGTGATTCATTGTTTCAAGATGCCGTCATGCTCCATGCACCACTATACTAATTCTTAAATGAACTGGATTGCTGCTATCTGAACAGATTTACTGTCATTATGCTCACATTTGTAGATCTGTGTGCAGGAGAGGAAATGAGGAGGGGAAACTATTTGCACATTTTGGAATTTGGAAGTCTTTCCCTCTGCTCCTGTTGGTCATCCCTCTTCTACACCCCAGCCAGCCAAAAGTGAATACACAAACAAACAAGTTAAAATAATAAGTTAAAAATAACATATATATGTATATATATATATATATATATATATATATATATATATATATATATATATATATATATGTGTGTGTGTGTGTGTGTGTGTGTGTGTGTGTATATGTAATTAGTGTTCATAAGTTTATTGTCCTTTAATGTTTAATGACTTGTTCAACATTTTTGCTAAATGATGGATAGATGGATAATGTATACATGTACTTGTGTATAAACATTTGAATGATTTTGCATTATTAATTTATGACAGCCTATGTATTTTTAATGAGCAACAAAGCTGGATAAAAGATTATTATTTGTTATCTGTAAAAGAATTTATAGTAAATATATATTTTTACAAATCTCATTAGTGAATTATATACTTTACCTTTTTCTTTAGAGAAATCTAAAAGTACATAAGGGCTTAACCTCACGTATGTAACATCAACACAATGTTGAATGTTATACACCTAATACTTACGTAATGCACCTTCATGCTATTGTTATAGTCATGAAGGGGTCATTCAGTGCACAAACATGCCAATATTAGGTTAATATATCAGACGATGTGTTTATGTCCGCCAGATTTTTACCTGCAGCACATGTGTGTGATAGTAGTCGACACTCTTTTTAGATTTATCTATGATTTTGTCTGTTTATTCACGTAGCTGACAGGTATGAGGCCAATATGTTCAACTTACTCTCACTAAAATACTTTTTCCTGCATCACCAATCACCTCAGGAGCTGTGGAGCACTGTTATTACTACATCAACTCACTGCCATTTTCAATTTCACACAACGAATGGAGAGAGGAGGTGGAGACTACTTATCACTCCTAGAGAGAATTTCTAAGGTAGTAACCCTACTTTAGTGGTTTTAGTCCTAAATACTGCTTCTCATACCCTAATCCTTTAAGAGAGAACTGTGTGTGTGTGTGTGTGTGTGTGTGCGCGCACATGTGTAGTTATATTCCCCTTAGCCTTTTGTTGCCTTTAGAGAACCTTTCCTAGGACTATTTCTTAGTCCTGAAGCACCATGTTATGAAGGAACAAGTCTTTTGTGGCGTATGTGTGGGTTTCTTCATGTGCATATATGTGTATGTGGCCACACAGGGCTAAAGGTTCTGAAGTGGGTTGTGGTTTTCAGCCCCGAAGTTCAAAGCTGAGGAGGGCTGAAAAGCGGGAAAAGATGATGAGACCTCTCTAATGCGTCTTATTTAAAAAATGTTAGGAATAAAGAAATAAAAGCTGGCCAGAAACAATGGCTGTCCTCCCTGAGAGGCAGCAGCAGCGGAGGTGAAGTGCCCTGAGATTGCAGAGCAGAGGCTCAAACAGAGAGGCATCTGGCAGTACAGGGGCTGCTTATAATCTGCCCTAATGATTAATGTCCTCTAGTAATTTTACTAAGGATTTCTCCTCTCCTTTTCTGTCATGAATGCATTGTGTGAGACCTCAGAGAAAGTATGCCTCTGTGTGTATGCGCATGTTGCCGGCAGAGAAAGTGACAGAGATGAGGTTAAGTGGGCTGTTTAGATGTAACAGATGCTGAGTGAGTGAGAGAGAGGAGAATGAAAGGACATCTCAGGGCTGCGGAAAAAAGCTCAAGTGAAAATAATATAATTGCACCGGGTCTCTCCATATCCTACAGATGCATATGCGTTTGAACCCAGAGTGTTGGATATATACGTAAATACAGAGTCAAAAACCCATAAATCAATAAAATGTCTCGAATAACAATAAAACCATCTGACTCCAACTATCTTCCTTCTCTAATGTAAACCTTCCTCTATTTTTGCTCCATCTCACGTTCGTTTATTTCTGGGTCATGTTTTGGAGTAGGGCAGGAAGTTTTTCCTGGGTATTTATGTGCCGAGAGGATGTGCCGTGGAGCACGAGGGAGGCCGACAGGGTGGCAGACCCCTGTGTGAGTAGCATGATGGGAGGGAAGAGGAAGTGAGCTGTGTGTCCACCACTGTTTGTCTTCCCCTGCGGTTCTGCCCGGCTCTGTCACAGACCATTGTGGCCTGGGTAGATTGATGGGCAGCAGTGGCAGGAAGCTGAGAGCTGGGAAAAAAAAAAACCTCTGAAGCAGGTAAAAGAATATGCAGCTCCATCCTCGTGACTTTTTCTTTCATGTCTTTCTTCTTGTCATACATTTCTGATTTCCAGTAAGGCTTCCAATTTTGTTGGCATAGTAAATAAGTCGCTTTACATCGCCAAAGCATGGTAAAATTAAATAAACATACACTGTCAGAAAAAAAGTAAAAAAAAAAGTTGCTGCCATAAATTTTTAAAGTATAATCGAATCAGCTGTAAGTCATTTAAAAAAAAAAAAAAAAAAAAAAAATTAATTGACTTAAATTATTTTGATGAGTTAAAGCAATTTAAAAAGACTTTGTCATGACTTGTTGATCATATAGTTTTTTATAGTGTACAAGCACATTTACACAGATATAAAAAGATATGAAACGGGCAATAGAGCAGCATGTTATGATTGCCGTGTTTCAGAACTCTCTGTTTGTGGTCCTGTTCTCCTAGTTGTCATTTTGCTGTGGGCTGGATGTTCCTTGCAGCCAGGTTTGAGTTGATACCAGGATACTTTTTATTTTTGATCAATAGAAATCAAAGTTCAAAAGAACCATTTATTTCTAGTAGAAACCTTTTGTGAAATTTATAAATGTCTTCACTTCTAATACTTTAATTCAGCAAGGATGCATTACATTAATCAAAATTGACAGTAAAGTAAATCAGTATTCTTTAAAAAAAAAAAAAAAATTATTCACGGACCCCAAACTTTTGTGCGGCAGCATATATGACAGCGTATGCAGACAACATGTGGTTCCATATTCCATATTCAACAAGAATTTATGAGTTCCTGCTCCATTACTGCCAGCCATGATGCCCAACCTCAAGGTAAAACCAGCATGAATGACTCACTTGTTATATTTTACAAGAATCTGACGGTACAAATTTAAAGGTGAATTTGCACTTATTTAGTTGAACTTTTCATGATGCATGAATTTAAATGTGGATCTGACAAGAGAAGATCATAAAGTTGCTATAGAAATTAAACACATTTCAATTTAAATTAAATTGTTGTGTTTTCCTGACTGCTCTTCTATCCTCATCGTCATCTGTTTTATTTCTCAACCTTGTGTTTCATTATCATTCTTTTCGTAAACCTTCAGAACTGACCATATTTTTACTGTTTAACCTGTGCTGGAGCATTACAGGTCAGGAGCTGAACTGAAATCAGCTTTGAGAACCAGGAGCAGCATAGGATAAAAAAGAATCGGACTCCGGATGAGTCCTTCTGTTTTGTGCTGCGTTATGAACGCCGGTCCATATGGCAGAGAACTGGTATGTGCTCAGACCAAGCCAACTCTCTCACCCTCTGCTGTTCTTCTTCCTGTGCTCTGTCAATCTTATTGTCCTAATTCAGTTCAACATGCTTTTCTTGGCATTGACATGTCAGGCCCATGCCTTTCTCTCCCTCTTTTTCCACCTTGTTTTAGTGTATCCCCCATTCTAGTTTATGATACTTCTGGTTTGATTTTTGTACCGATACCTTCCCTTGCTCCCTTTCTTTCTTTATTTCTCGGTCATTCTGTTTGTACTCTCTCTATAAAAAGAGCCTGAGATGAGTGAAAGCAAGAGGGAGAAAGGTCACTCTCGGGTGAGTGATATCACCCCTCCCAAGGTCTATACCATATGCTCACATTCAGTACAGGCACTCTTTTGCCATGCATACTTGCAAATTACTAGATACAGTAGTTTTTTTAAAGATAACAAAAGAAGTAGGAATTAATTTTAGTTTCACAGTACGTTATATTCCTATCTCTGGTATTTACTGTACATGTGTACCTGCATATAGCATATGTGTGAGTGTATGTGTTGACACAGCAGTAATTTAAAGAGCCAGTCCGGGCGAATGAATGAATGAGTGTGTGTGTGTGTGTACGTGTGAAGGGGATCCTGTTGAGAGTATTTGTGTACACAGATGCAGATCGAGGAGAAAGAGGGGAGAGTACGAGAGAGAGAGAAAGAGAGAGAGAAAGAAAAAGAGAGAGAGGAGATTGGCCAATGTGTTAGTGTGGAGAGGGCAATCGAGGGGATCGTCTTCCCCGCTGGCCCTTGCCTGGCCCCAGCCGTGGTTCTCCAGGGGTCCCTCAGTTCCTTAGGAAAAACATTTCAGCCCCTCTCACCTCTGAACCCAGCCCTCGGCCTGTTTATCTTGGCTGTGCTGCCTGACAGCTTTACTGATGTTACATATAGCCACACAGGGATTGAAGTAAAGGGAGATAGAGAGAGAGCGAGAGCGAGAGAGAGACAAAGAAAGAGGGGAAGAAAGTAGGAGGCAGAGTTGGTTTACCCAGATCCTAATCGCCACGTTTTGGAGCATTTTTTGGTGGTCTTGTTCAGCACAACTCATTTGTGGAAGCGGAGAGAGGGAGTTGAGAATGAAAGTGGGAGTTGCCCTTAATGCTGAATTGCATAGAATTAAGATCAAATATACATGAGACCAAGTCTTGATGTAAAGGAAATACTTATAAGCAATTCAAAGTGTTGATATTTGTGTCAATTTTCTGTCACTACAGTTAAAGGAATTTCACTTTATCTGGTCATTTAGACTGTATTTGATTTTCATCTGCTGTTCTGAGCCCTGTACATGCATGAAATGGAAATTCACGATTTCATGTATTTTCTAAATGCATTTTAATGATCTTATTGTGAAAAACTCATCCATGCAGATATGCTACTTTCTAACTTTTTCACCATGTAATTTTGAATCAAAATGTCATGACTTGATCTTCCGGTAGAATGACAGACTTCTCTCTGATGACGTATGCAGGACTTCTCCAATCATTTAGTTTGCTTAAACACCGCCCCTTTCTGACAATCAACTGCTACTACTTGCAATCGATGCTACTTCTGGTACATTGCGACTTCAATACTTTTAAACACTGTCTGTGTTTGCAGCAGGTCTGCCATTAATTTCTCAATTGTCTTGCGAATGCCTTTTAAAGTCAAATTGAGTTCCTCAATTTAAATCGAGGAAGCAAAGAATTCTTAAAAATAATTGAAAATCATATTTAACTCATATAAACTTTTAATGTTGGAATGACAAAGCTTTGTGTGAAATTTTTGAAAAAAAGTTCTAAAACCCTTAAAGTTTGAAGGTTTTATAGATACTTTTTTTGGCAGTAATTTCCTCTTGTCATTCTACATAATTCAACTTCCTGTAGAGTGCGGCCAATTCTTGTGTGGCCAAAGCAAATACGTACATTCTGAATTTTGCTTAATCCAAAATTAAGACCGAATGAAATTCTCCACTGGATTCGAGAACATTTAACTCAATCAAATGGAAGGCATTTAGAATATTTCCATTTTTTTGTTCCAAGTTATAAAATAGATCTTGTATGTTTACACAGAGAAAGAACTCGTTCTTGTCCCGAAAACTGAGTAGTCCCTAAATAATCTGTAATATGTCTACCCAGCAAAAGACTTTTTTTGGTTTGCTTGTGTTTGAAACGGTTATTTTGAGTAGATTTAATGGTGTTACATGATGGTTTTGATGTGGTTTGGTATGATAATGTTTACGATGATGTTTGATTATACTCTCATTTGTTTGGTATGATTATGTTCAGTTTGAAGGTGCTTAGATCAGTCTGGTATGGTGGTGTTTAATTTGGCGGTTTATGGTGGTATGATGGTGTAACGTGATGTTGTACGGCTTGGATTTGTCTTGGGGTGTGTTCAGTTCTTCAAGGCATTGTTGCTTATGCAGCTGGACAAGCTGTAATAACACAAACACAACTTAGCACAGCACTGCAGGTTGTATTAGCCCAGATCATGTTTCCCACAGCACACAACCTGACTTGTTGGTGGGGGGACTACACCACAATTACTACAGTGATTAATCATCTGAGACAGTGCCTTAACAGATGTGTTTGTTTGTAAAAATGTTTGCTTGTCTTATTAGCCCCAGTGTTCACCCATGCAAATCACACCCCAGTGTTTCTCCTGTCTAAAAGGCTGTTGCTCTTGCGTAGTTGTGATAATACCAAGTGACATTATTGTTTGGGCTGTTGCTCATTGAATGTTGAAATCCAGTGGGATAGCAGATTAGCGGAGCCATAAGGGACTATAAGGGTGTAAAAACATCCAGTGCACGAATGTGACAAAATCCAGACCGTAGTTTTCATCCCCTTCGCTAAAATTCCAAACCAGAAAACATACTGACATTTGTACCACAGAGTATATTAGCACTGACATAAGCAGTTTTCTAATGCCTACAGACTACATGAGCTCAGCTTGAGTGCTTTAAGACATTATCCATGCGAACATAAAACATTCTGTATTATTCTTTATGACATCATCTTTTTTCTCAGAAAATTCTATAGCATATTTTCTGACATCATTCACTGTTTTCCATCCTTTTCCACAACATTCTGTAGCAGGGCCGGGTAACCCTAGGGCTTTTCACACGGCGCTTAACCCCAGGTTATCGTCGTTCTAAACACTGCTATTAACCCCAGGTAAAGTAACGTTTCACACTTGCAATTTAGATGCAGGGTACAACTTGTACAGTGTGAAACGATGATGGCTTAGAATGTTCCAGCTAGATGGTTAGCAACAGAAAACCAATCGCATACTTGTATATTTGCCTGCTTTGGACAGTCACAGAAAACACTGTGCATTGTAACAGTAACTACGTCAAAGGAAAAATGCCAATTCCTGACAGAAATCGCGGCAGTTTGAGTGAAGAAGAGACCGTTTCATTCTTACCTTTTATAGTGGGCAATTCGAGGATGTTAACAGGTCACATACTGCGTTTATCAATGACAATGACACCGCAAATTTGCAAATAATAACGTTAGCCTGGGGTTATCTATCTGTCTGTCTAGGCTGTCTATCACTTTAAAATATATTGCCTAAAATAGCAGGAAATGCGGTTGTTTGGATTTCATTAATTTTAGAAAATAATATGTATTCAGATGATTGTGCAGTCTAATTAGAAGGATGGGCAACACTTTATTTAGTGTCCTTTTTACACATGTTATATAGTTACTGTAGTAATAATAAATATAAATTATGCATAATTACATGCAAGTAACCAGAAACCAAACCCTAAACCAGTTGTATGTAGTTAATTGTTATTACTCAGTATTTAAATGTATAATTACAGTCTGTAACACAGACACAGACTTAAAATAAAGTGTAAACGAAAAGCATACAATCTTGATGGACTATAGTTTGCTATTTTGCAAATTTGCTTTTTTTTTAAAAAACATATTTTGGCTTGTTTTGTTTTACAAATGCTATTTGTACTAGTCATATCATAACATAATTATCTTTTAATATTTGCATTTTATGTTATATTTATAGTCTATTGTTTCATATTTTATTGGTTAACTTTTCTGTCCTCTCTCTTTTTCACCCACAAGCACATGAAAATATTTTGCAGTATATTTTCTATGAGATCATCCTTCCTCTCAGGAAGAATTCCAGACATACTTAGCACAGCACTTTTTACATTCATTGTGCAAAATCTGGGAACATCATTGAACACATACATACAAATTATGTACCATTTTTTTCATCATTCTCACATTGTGTAGTATATTTAGTGAAAACATCAATCCCTTTACACAACATTCTGCAGTGTAAGTTATAGCGTCATCCATCCTCTCCTTCTGTTCGGTCTGCCATCTCTGTGGAAACCGTGTTCTACAGTACAACAGCTGTGAGAACAGAGGTTGCAAGGGTCAGTCACAGGCTGAGAGAAAGACTGTGTAGGCCTGTCAGTAGTTACATAGATTTTAACATCTGGCATGGCCCTAGAGAGAGAGAGAGGGCAGAGAGAGAGAGAGTTAAAGCACTCTATGTCATGCATTGACAGCCTAACCCTGACTGACCTTTGACTACTGCTGTCCTTCATTCTCGACCAAACCAGGACATTAGTCAACCGTGGAATCTCCCTTTCACCTTTACTCTCTCTAGATCTGTTCTCAGAAGAAGTCTGAGTTATTTTAAAGCTATGCTTAAATATTATGGAGAATCTGAGTGTAAATAATATGTTTAGTTTAGCCCATACTGCTATATATACGTTATTTGTTTTAGACTTTGCATGCACGATGAATTATTTAGCTTTGTTGGGCACGGTTTTGGAACATTAGGGATGACTTTGAGGGTTTTAATGTTGTTATAGAATAAAGTACTCACAAAACATAACAAACAGTATTACTATGCAGGAACCAATTCCATAAAAAAAATATAATACATATAAAAAAAAATAATAGAGACGAACGGCGTTCAGCGCCCTTAAAGGTTTCTGCATGTTTGTTATTCTACCGACACTGACGGAATTACTTTTATGAGACAGTTTGTTTTATTAAAAAGTCTTTGTAAACACACACATTTATTTTAAATGTATTAAATATTGAAATGATCTTATTTGACAACTAAATCCCCCAGTTTTATTACTTACAGGTATTAACCTATTAAGGAATCATAATTGTTTTGTTTTGTTATACCAGGGGCCTAAACATAGCCTTATTAAATTATTAATAATTATATTAATAATGCATTACTTAATGAATGAGAGCTATTATCTAATTTGCCATTTAGCTGATGCTTTACAAGTTTGGTGGAGTTCTGCATTGGAGTTTTGTCTTGTTTGAGTGGCAGCAGTTAGACCCACCCTCCTGGACCGACCCGTCTCGATACCTCTTATCCCATGAGCACCAATGGCGTTTGTTTGGTTTATGTCAAGTTTATACTAAACTGCATCCGATCTGGCATAAGAACGTGTGTTCCACATTAGGCATTGGGAGCTGGGACTCTACAGAGAGAAAAAGAGGACGGAAAGAGTGTGAACAAGGCAGGAACCTTAGGAAAATGTGGGGAAAACATAGAGGTAAAATAATCTGATCACAAAACTGATTATGAGTTAAATAAAGAATATGCGATTAAGGGAAAGGAATCGTTTTCCTGAAGCATGCTGAGCATGGACACCCCGCTTACAAATGCCAACTGGCCTAGAAGTGATAGATGAGCTGAAGGAAGGAATTGAAGGCAAGGGTGGAGGGTGGTAGGGCACAGAAAAGGGAAGCAGCTACAAGCCAAGAGAGGGAGCCCAAGAAAGAGTGAAAGGGCATTCTGAGGCCGTCATGACCAGACAGCGAGAGAGAGATAGAGATGGGGATGAAAAAAAGAGCAAAATTGCAAGTTTGATTAAGGATTTCTCAATAAAAGGGGCCATATTGAGAAGAGCGCTATCTGGACCGGCACATCTGCAGAATCCATTACAGGGAGTGCAGTGCATTCGTGTGTTTTTTCTGCCTGACTGGCCCAAGACCGTGCAGCAAAGCTGAGCTCAGGTTTCGCCTGTGTGCGGCGGGGGGCCGTCTCCTGTTGACGCGTGATGATTTAGTCAGGTGTGAGCGTGCACTTTCCAATTTGGGGGGAAATAAATTAGAAGTGATTTTTTATGAGGACTGTGTCCCAGTTCCCTGCCTTTCAGTCCACCCCTACTGTGCACTGTCAACCCAACTGATGTGTTTATAAAGAGCGCATAGGCCAGACCTCCGGGCCCTTACTAGAGCTCACACACGCGCTTATTAAGATATTTTTGATGAAATCCGATGGCTGAGAGATGCCTCTATTGGCAGTAATGTCATCGAACTTCTCAAGATCAAGAAAGGTACTCAAAACATATTTAAAACTCTTCATGTGAGCACAGTGATTCTACCTTGATATTATATAGCGATGAGAATACTTTTTGTGCCCCCCAAAAAACCCAAAATAACAATTTTTCAACAATATCTAGTAATGGCCGATTTCAAAACAATGCTTCGAAGCTCGGAGCGCCAAAGGCACGTGATTTCAGCAGTTTGATACGTGATCCAAATCACTGATTATGATTACTTTTATCTCCTTAATGACTATACACAGGAGAAGTGTCAGTGCGAGGCTGCTTTTAAATTCAGGATATAAGTATATGTGCCAAAATACATATTTAAATCTCCTAAATGACTACTTAAATCTTGAAAGTATTTATTGCTGAAATAAAACAAACATACTGCCACGTCTATCGAAGTGTATATAGGGGATTATATGGAATATGCTAATATACGGGTGTGAATATATATCATTTTAACTCTAATGTGCAAATTGTATTAAAGCAATAGGGGTCGTCCAAATACTAGACATTCTTTAAAAAAAAAAAAATTCATTCATTCAACTTTTCAAATGCTGATAATACTGACTACTTTTTTTATAGAACCAATTCTACAAGTGGCCTCAAACCCCCACTGTATACAGGTGAATAACATGTCTGGGTCAGATTTTACCCCCCGAAATCAAAAGACAACAATAAACTAAATTCTGCTTAATGAAAAATAAGCTATTTAAGATTTTCCCCATTGTTATATTACTTTCATGACGATTCAGCACATTTTACTTACTGTATTGAGAAAATATAATTCTCATTACCACATTGTGAAAAAAAAAACTCATTTAAAGTGTAAAGTATTTCTATTAATAGAGGTGTTATTTGTTAAATCATTGACTCACATTTTAATGCAATGAGAATCATCAAGAATAATGAGGGAAAACTTAATGGCATTTCAGTAATTAGAATGTGTGGGAAATGTGCTTAATTGTCATGAAAATAAAAATGATGTTTGATGTTTTAATTGTGTTGACCATTTTCTGATAATCTTCCTCAATCAGTTACATTGTCTTTAAGCAACATGTAATTTCTTTCTTTTTTTTTCTTTCATATTTTTCTGATTTTGATGTGAAGTATGACTTGGAGATGGTTTTCACCCACACATACGGTGCTTGTGTTTGTGCTCGGCAAAGTGCAGTCTCACAGAGTATTTTGTACATTAAGGTGAAGCCATGATTGGCCATTATCAAAGCTGGCAAAGAAAAAAGAATATTTTCCCTCGCTCTTCTTTTTCCCATGTGCTGCTTGAAGACTAATATTTTTGCAGAGGAGGCTGCAGTGAGTGGGCTGTGCTGAAGGAAGCGTCCTGACTGAGCTCTACAGGAGGCTGTGCTCAGGAAACCCAAACCCTCAGTGACCGCTGACCTTTGCTACCGCTGCAACATCTGCACCAGAGAGAGAAAGAGAGAGGAAAGGAGGAACGGACAAAGAAAGAGGAACAGACACTGAGGTACAGTGAGGATGGAGAGGGAAAATTAGAAAAAAAGCAAGTCCCATCAGACTAGGTGCTAAGGTTTGGTTTGTGGTAATGTGTACTGCTGTAATCCTCTGACAGCAGTGGTGTTAATGACAAAGCCAGATCATGACAGCAGCGGCAGGAAACAAGCTCTCCTAACCATCAAGAGAACAGCAGTCTCACTCTTCTGAGGGTTTGCAGGACTTTGAGACTTGTGCCAGGTTCACACTGCAACAACAGTAGCCCACTGGTAATGGTGGAAACACTGAATAGCCTTTATAAAAGACTTCAGTGCACATGCTCCTGAGACTCAAGCATAGACTTTTGCCCACTGTTTCTCTTCTGAACATGTCACAGTTTTAATTGTAAAAATTGATGACATTGATTGAATGATCAAATTTAGTACTATTATGAAATTTTGTAATCAGTTAAATCTGACTAATTTTCAAATTGTTTGTCATGAGTCAACATCTCAGGAAATTGTAATGGGGTTTCAAATCAGAATATGACTTTCTGTTACGAAACAGGACATCAGTTTTTTGCGTCCACTAATAGTGGTCACCAGGACCGAAGGCATGTAAATCAGGCATTTTGGGAGAAACAAGTGAGTAGGGAAGGAAATTATACATCAAGATTCCCATGAAACATTAGATATTAACATGTTGCCAATTATTACACTTCTTTTTCATTACACGTTACCCCAAGATCACATTAATATGCAAATTGGATACAAGATGCATTGCATAGAATGGGAATACCCATTCATGGCCATTTTACACACATATTGCAGTAAAATAAGTAAAACAGTATATCGAATCATTCTGTTACATCTTTCATAGCATAGTTGAGAATCTTATTTATTCAATGTTTGGTTATAGAAAATCCTGAAACCTAAAAATTGATCGACAAAAAAATCCATTGTTTTGGCCTATACGTCTTTTAATGCATTGTTTTTTAAATAACGGAATTCTGATGTCCACTACAGTGGACATAACATAAAATAAAATATCTGTTTAAAATAAATAAATAAATAAATAAATAAATAATTTGATTCTTATGCTCCAAACAATGTAATGGCAATAATAAAAAATTCACAAAGCATTTTTTTTCTGGTTCTCATGATGATATGCAAAAAAGTAACTTCCCTTCTCTCCCCTATACCTCTTGAAATCCTCAATGTATAGATAGGTCTTCTACTTGATGTTTAATGGACACGCTGTAGGGCAAGAGAACGGGGTTCAAAGTCTCACCTTTACGAGCTGATATAACATGACTGGGAGTGGCAGAGAATATGGGAGGAATAAACTGAGTCTAAGAAGAGGAAGTGGACAGTGTAGTTTATTCCAGCTCATGCTCCGGGCTGGGTGAGGGGCTGTAGTGATGGGCTGGGTGGTCAGAAGAACTGTGTGTAAATGTAGAAAATCTCATGGGCATAATCACAGGACTCTCAGATTTCTCTTACAAGAGCTTTATCTTTGTTTTGATCACTTTTGCTCAGTTTTATACGCGCCTCCATGTTTACATTTATGCAACCTAAGTTGGCTGTCTCTGTTTGGGTTTTTACTTTGTGAGGTCCCAAGAGAACAGTAGTCTGAGGGAAATGTTTCAAAAATCATATGCTTTAACACGTCCCAAAATACTCAACAGCCCTTTGAGCCAGTTTGCTGAATTTCAGTGCGCCATTCAAAAAGCAGATATATAATGTTGCGTTTTTTTCTTGTCCAGTGCTCAATTGAAGCCCAATTCAATTTGTCCTCTTCGGCAATATCAAGCCTCGAGATGCACAGCAGTGTTTGGGAACTGAGCGGGTGTTGAAATCTGCTGAGTGGTATTGTTAACAGAGCTCACAGGTCAGTCTGTTGCTCGGACTGACTCTGGGGCCCACTCGAAATGTCAAATCTGATTGGCATGATTGGCTACGGCGCTGTGGGAAGCGTCCTGCCTCGATCCAACGGAGAAAGCTGTCAGCAGATAGGGAGAAACCCAAACACAGCCGGCCACAAAGCTCGGCCGTACCTCCAAACCTAACACTCACGGTCAAAAAATTTAAGTTTAGATGGGTTCTCTTTAGCTTGCTCCTGTGGCTTTCTCTCCATTTCTTTTTGTCCTTGCTCTTCCCCGAACACTTACTATCCTTGATTTCTAAAAACAAATCCATACAGCACGTTTGAATTAGCAACATCTATTCAATAACAATGATGTAATCCATTTATACTCAGGAATCCGGCTTTAATGCAGCAATGGAACGCTGGAATGCTGCAGAAAAACAAACGCAGCGTAGGAAAATAGACAAACTGGGATAATGGTAGGCAGAGAGGAAGAAAGCACATAAGAGAAAGGGAGACCCTCAGAGACAGAGAACATTCATCTTAGATGGAATGGTGAGAGCATGAAAGAATTGCTAATGCGTGTTGTTTTCTATCACTGCCAGATCTCATGAGGTATTTTGGTCTTTTTTGGCACTTTCATATAGGACAGAGAAGACGGAAAGGACAGGAAATTATGGGGAAGGAGGGTAGAATCAAGAACAGGACTATATCCCAAACCAAATTTGACCTCAAGTGTCCTGTATTAGACTCCAGCTCGATGTGTCCGAAACCAGTAGGCCATGGATCCATAAAAGATTTGTTTAATGAGGGCTATGAAGGTTAAGTGGGTTTGACAGAGGATAGAGTCACTCAACTCCTGCTCCTCCCTTTAGGGAGAAAGAAAGAGGAGCAAAAGTGTTGACAATGCTGAATTTTGTAACCTAATGCTAATACTGAATACACGAGTTTTCCATGCCCACAGTAATTTCTCTGTTCCCTGGCTTGGTTCAGCTGCTGCTTCTCATTGTCCATGGGGCCGGCTCACTCTCGAAAACTTAAAGGCAAATTACAAAGTCAAAGCTCAAATCATAAATGAGCATAAGATAATATTTTTATTCTTTGGGAGGAGGTTCGAGAGGAAAATTTGTGCTCCTGTTATCTTCTCTTTGCTGTGCCGTAATGTGTTTGCCTTATTAATGGGATGGAAAGGACAGAGGTGACAAAATCATTCATGATGTCAAAGAAGGAAAATATAAACTCTTGCTATGGAGAGTGTCGACTGCCGTGGCCAAAAAATTGACATTCTACTCATGATCTAAGATAATCCCTAAAAATATAATCAGAGGAATAATAACAGACCTGACAATCTGATTAATCTGCATTTAATCCAGGCAAAATATCTTCAGTGGATCCTGTTCAAATGATAAACAGATGTTTTTTTTTTTTTTGTGGATGTATTCTAGTAGTTGTGAAAATCGCTTGTAGTGATATAAGGTTGTTGTATACTGAAGTAATTATAATGCGTTTAAGGAGTCTTGATGGTGTCAGCGGTCAGGGTAATCTAATATTGTCAAATTAAACATATATGACATGTACGTATTGAGCCACCTGGTGGACCTCATTACTGTAGCTGTACACACAGAGGTGGGGAAGAGGCTCTGAGCAGGTATTTACAACCTCCAGAGTGACGTGCTAGCAGCTTTAACAAGAGAACAGGAGTTAATGTTTAATTCGAAGCTGGTCAAATGGATGCTCAACTTTCTGTATTCTGATGTGATGACATGGTCATGAAACTCACACAACAAACACACAGTAAAAATATAAAAACAAGCAGCTCCTTTTATTAGTTCTGAGGGCTATGAAAAGTCTTGAAAAAAAAAAACTCCTATCTTGATTAAATTACAGAAGATTTTAATGTGCTATTCTCTAATAAATGTGCTATTTTACCATAGCTACAAGGTAAAAATTGATTTATAAATCTGATGTGTTTAAATCAAATTATATTTATAAATTATATATTTATAAATTATCAATTGATTGGTTTATTATTTTTATTTATTCTCTTTCTCCCTCTCTGTATGCTTATATATATATATATATATATATATATATAAGCATACAGAGAGGGAGAAATATTTGTAGAAGTATTTGTATATATATATATATATACACACACACAAATATACACACACACACACACACACACACACACACACGCTCTCTCTAATATATATATAACAAAAACAAACCTGTCTTAGATTGCGCAGTCTTTTTCCAATTTAATATGAAAAAAAGTCTGTTTTTGTCATCCAGAAAATTATGTCAAGAAAAAGATATAACTTCTGGGTCATTCATCACATTGGAAAAGGAAGGTTAAGTGTGTTGTATTATGGGATATAGTATTCCTCAATGCTTTGCTTATGCATTGCACATTTTCCGGAATTCCTATTTGCAAAAATAGTTTGAGCAGTATGCTATTCCAAACATAGCCATAGCTCTGAGCAGCCTCTCTGGAGAGTTCCTCATATTCAGGCCCGCTACTTACACTCCTAATGAGCAGATCGTTGTCCTCTAACGAGCCTGTAGAAGAGAAAAATGACAGCCCTGAAGATGCCTCTTCACAATGCTAACAGGATCACTCAGCTCATCTCATAAGTTAGCGCTTTGATTAGCTAATGAGGCAGCAATAATATTAGCTGACTTGACACAGCACTCAAGAACACAGTGATGTTAAACGTCAGGACAGTCACTGTGGAGTTTCTACAGATAAAACTCAGGGAGAGACTGTTGAAGAACCAGATATGAGAAATGCTGTTGTTTGGTTTGTTTGGTTCTTCAGTGATGAAACCCGGCCATGGGTCCAGGTGTATTCTCTAATTAAATTGATCTCATTCTACCACTTATTATACTCTTGTCCACTCTGTAGAACTTCTGTTCACACTTCATTTACAGCTTGTCTTTGTGTTGCCACCACAGAAGCAGTAACATCTCAGGCCTGGAAAAACATGGCTGCAAATGTGGTGTGTGCGTGCGTTCATGTGCCAGGCCAAGGGAAGTTAAAGCACATATTACACACTCTCGCAATCTCAAGTAGCCTTGACCTCCTGCCCAGAGTGTGGCTTCCCCACAGCTCAGCTCATACATCTTCAGACACACATACACATACATGATCACACACCACAGTACAGTTACAGAACAAGGTAATTGCCCATAGCCGGGTGGGTCTGAGGGCAAGAACAAGGTTTTACAGCACAGATGAAAATAAAATATAAGGACTTTGTGGTTCACAGTACAGTTGGAAAGACAAATATTATTTTTTACGAGGGAGCGAGAAGGCCGAGGCTAGATGTATAAAACACCTTAATGATTGAATAGCTTAAGTATTAAATCTTCCGACCTGGCCTCTGTCAGGGAGCCTATAGCATTAAATTGGACAGGATGAGGTTGAAGCGAGAGACCAACCATGTGAGTGTGACAATGTGGCCAGAGGGAGAATAAACCCTCCCAACACTTTGCTTTCTGGCAGGGACACCCTCTCCGTAAATCTTTGTGTTGGACAGCTTTTGGTGGTTTAATAATTACCTGTGAATGAATAAGCTTCACTTTTTGAAGTGAACTCCGAGACTAGGG
This sequence comes from Opsariichthys bidens, assembly GCA_037194245.1. Lineage (NCBI taxonomy): Eukaryota > Metazoa > Chordata > Actinopteri > Cypriniformes > Xenocyprididae > Opsariichthys > Opsariichthys bidens. The sequence continues at coordinate 12,959,350 of CM074288.1, read as the reverse complement.
AGAAGGATGCATTTTTGAATGGTGAGCTGTGTTGCTCTTTCCTTGAAATCGAACACTTTCTGGGATTTAAAAAAATGAAAATATTCTACATGCTTTTGCTTTTCTAAACCACTTAATCTCTATGAAATCAATTATAAAATAATTAAAATAGTTTTGCCTCCTTCCAGCGGAAATAATCTTAGTAAAAATATACATGTATTCTTTGTTAATTTTTGTTAACTTATAACACATAATGTTAATTTATAGAACTTGAAATTTTGTATAAATTATTGTTTTTACTTTTAGCTCATTATGCATTAACTAATATTTACTGTTAATTGAGCATTGTTGTAAAATGTTACCTTTGTATTTTAATACTCATAAGTTGTGAGACCAGGTGGCAGATGCTTCATGATGATGTTAGTTTTGTAGTTTGCTCATTTTTTTCCTAAGGGCAACTCTTTTTTCTTATTTACTATGCCTACAAATGAAAGGAAAGTTGTAAATGCATAGTCTAATTTTTGTTAGTTTGCTTTGTGCGTGCTACTGTATATGTTGAGTTGTGGTATTGTTGTGGTACAGTATATTGGGCTGGTTTTGCATGTAGATCTGGCAACCACGCTGGGCAGGATGATAAAGTGTCCATCATATGAGAGTGACGAATTCCAAAGATATGTATTTTTTCATATCTAGATATTTTTCAAGTAAATAGTTTTTCAGCCAGTATAGTCAAAGGCTAGACTTAAACCGGATCCACCCTTGTCTGTTATATTTGGATGAGGTAACAGCATCTACCATGGTAACAAATGAGTCCCGCCCAAACATCCACAGTCTTTCTCATCTCTAACTTGACCTTGAGAACAAATTTCCGCCCTCACCTTGGCGCTACTTTCTTTCCATGACTCCTGCCGAGGAATCACGTTATTTGGTCAAACATTCTTGTGGTCTGCAGACAGCGACGGTGTGCATGTTTGGATGGTACAATATACAACTCAGATGGAGAAGATCAAAGACAATTGAAGAAAGAATCTCAGAAGTCCGAGCCAAGGCTCATTACCGGTATACACATCCTGCTCCGGAATGTTAACACGGAGGGTGGCTGTGTCAAATTCTCCACATATGCTTGTCGCGGTTCAGTTACTTTTTAAAGCGAGATACCGATATTAAAAACTTTGGTTACGTTACCTAAGGCGATGGTGATGAATATGCTAATATACCGGCATACCAGAGAAATGATTCGTCTTGAATATGTATTTTACCCCTCGGGCTGCAGACGAGGTCCATTCACTGAGGCGCGCGTGCGCATTTCTCAAAGCCCTCAGATTCCGCGCGCATTTTCTCTGGAGCGGCTTGTGATGCAAGCACGCGAGCTATTTCAACCTGCGTCTCCTCAGCGACAGTGTGTAGAAAACCAAGATTAGCAAAGGCAGCGGGGGGAACGTTTGATTTAAATGCGACAGAAAGCAAAAAAAAAAAAAAAAAAAAAATCAAAGGAGAGCTGTGTTCACAAGTGGCAAAACCTCAGCGGTTCGCCTCTTTTATTCCTTTATCAGTCTCTCTTTCTCTCCGTCTGCCTCATCCGCATTCTCTTTCAGTCTCAGTCTCTTTTTCTCTCCAGCTGCAGCCCTGATGGCAGGACTTCCTCCTGGTAGCCATTATAATATGTGCGTCTCTGGGTGGTCCAGCCTCAGTTCCACAGCTCTAATAGTTTTCTACTGGTGTAGCCCTTGCAAGGCCCAAGGGCGTAGAGAGAGAGAGAGAAAGAAAAAGACAGAGGGCAGTTTGTCTAATAAAACCCTTGTCCAGACCGCTGTATGTCCCTCTTAGCACTTCCTGGACACTGCCCCCTGCCAACCCCAACCACCTCCTGTGCTCCACCTCTAATGGGACACAGCTGGACTCCCCTATTACTTTCTTTCTTTGTATCCATTTTGCTCTACCCATCCTTCCTCCATCACTCCTTTTCCTCTTTTTATCCGGCATGCTGCCGTGCGGCCGCTGCGTCTGCTTCTCTCTTATGCTCTCCGCTCTGTTTGTCTTTTTCAGTCCCCTCAGTGCTCGGGGACAGATGTATGACTGCATGAGTGTGGACTGGCTGGGTCTGGTTCTGTGATGTGGCGTGAGTCAGGATGTGAGGGGCTGCAGAGAGGATAATGCTCATTTACACACACCCCACGGCCCTCGGGCCCTGCCTTCCACTGTGTGTGTGTTCACACATCAGTCCGTTTCAGCACCACACAAGCACACATACTCTCTCTTGTTCTCCTCCAAACATCCTCCTCCACCGTGTGGCCAGTAACAGCTCCAGCGTGGGGAACATTTGTTCTGCAGATACAACTCAATGGATGAGGGCGGCGCTGAGAACCGCTTTAGGATTTTACAGTACGAAGGCTGCAAAACAAACAAAGCAGAGAGTTTTATGCACCCTTGCTGCCTATAAAACCCACACCCCAACATGCGATCCCAGGACGGCTCTGTCAGCCAGATCTCGGGGTCACGCGGTGACGTTTGGACATGCTTTTGGCAGAACGTGATGTCTTTACATCTTCGACAGCTTGTTCTGTGTGATGTGCAGCACGTGGGTGGGCAGATACATGGTTTCTAATCGCAGATGTCACTGTAAAAGTGAAGACTCTCAGTAGATCAAACTGTTGGAGTGGGGAGGGGGTGGATGTCTTGAGAGATTCTGTGAAAAAGGCGGTCTAGGGTTTTTAACTCTAGGGTTTGACTTTGCAGAGGGTGGTAGAGACTAGTTGAAAGAGCAGAAGAATTTAAATTGTAAGTAAATTAAAGAGCAAAGAGAGAAGCAGGAGTTAAAAATGCTGATTTGATCCAAAACAAGTATAGATAGAAGAGGATGAGGTGACAATATCACAGAGCTGTTTTTTTTTTTTGTAAACACAATGGGTTTCATTCATCATGCATACTCATAGTAGTACTTAAAACCTGTGTTCAAACATCATTGACTTTGCACTTCAATTTATTCAAAGATAATCATTTATATATAGTTTTTAAATGTAAAATTCATTCAATTTCTCCTTCTTAATAATAATAATAATCATCATCATCATCATCATCATCATAATGAACCTTGAATATTTCCAAGTAACAAAAATGATGTGTGTACTTAGTATACAGCCATTCACATCTGGTCCTTTTGTTGTATTTCAACTGGTTTTCAATTTGGCTTTACATTGGTTTTGCTGCACATGCTCCTAGATGAGATTGTATCTCTACAGATTGATATTATATGTTTGTAGAGAGCTTGTGTCGATAGTCCTTATAGACGTATGGTTTGTGGGTGTATTATGCTAATAATGTGCTCCCTCATTGCAAAAAAATTGGCAGAAAGTGTTTTAATGTAAATTCTATTTAATTAAAATAATTATTTACAATTACAATTTCAATTATTATTTAATAAGGATTATATATATATATATATATATATATATATGTATGTACATTTTAAGATTATTTTAAATACTAATAATTAATAGGTTTTTGTAAGAATAAGACAGAGCCTGGTCATGCAAGGTCATGGTGAATTGCAGAGTTTTTCAAAAATACTATTTTTATGGTGGAAGTGTCTGATCAGCCTTGTGTTTCCTACCAAAATGAAAACCATCCCATCTCTCTAAGCGTGCCACAGTGGTTACGTAGCCTTCTTTTGTTTACTGCCCACAGACGCCCAGCAGACGCCCAGGCTAAACAGGAAAGGACAGAACATAGAAAGGGGACAAAGAAATGCAAATGCAAATTGTTGAAGCACTGTCACATATACTATTTCATCCAGATGCTCTCTAGACCTAGTGAGACTGTGTATGAGAATGTGCTTTCATAGTGTTTTGAGTATGTGTGTTAGTGTGTTCCTTATGTTTGTGTTCTGAATCTTGCTTCCTAATCTAGTTGACTAATAAGCCTGGCATTTTCTATTATAATTGCTCTTGGTCTTTTGACGAATTGCTTTTGTTACTTTTTTTTATAAGTCGCTTTGGATAAAAGCATCTGTTAAATGCGTAAATGTAAGTACATGCATGCGTTTACTAATGTGGGCAACTCCTTGCGACATAGAGTAATATAAACACTGACAGAAAGAAGGAAAGTTTGCTTTATGTGAGAGACATAGTATAAATCATTGTGTGTATTTTAAGTGGTTGCACATTGCTGTACTTTAAAAGAAAATAAAGAATTATAGGCAATAATCCCATATTTTTTTATTGTGAGATATGTTAGGTAAAACATTACTATCATCATGAAATTAAATTAGTTTTGTTAGTTAACCATAAGTTAAATGCAACAAATGTTTTTATAAATGGTGGTTTCAAACATGAGCTGATATTTAATTTTGTCACCAAACAGTTAGCTACAACTGAATCTTACAAATTGTCTATTTTTATAAATATGGATTGCCAGAAAATTACATAATTACACAAAATCAAAAATGTTTTAGATATGCTCCAAATTTTAATATCGGGGGTTCTTAACATTACAGTCAGATAAACGGATAATGGGTTTAATATTTAGTTTGTCATCCTGAGGTTGATGATTAGCATTTTCTTCCACTGGCCATTTCATTGAAAAAGAAAAATACTGTTATTTTAGGAGTTTCAGATGCTATTTTGTACCCTGTTCGTGGAAAGTGCCTGGTAGACACTATGTTTGTGTATTTAATGAATAAGACGGTGCCCACACACACTACTTATGATGATGTCAGATTAACATAAAATTTTAGCCCCTCTTGTGTGTGTTTTCATTTGCATGACCTCTGGCATTGACTTTGTTTTCCAGTCGGATATGAGTGTGTGTATGTGAGAGAAAGTCCTCTTAGAGCAGCCTGAACATCAATAGCAGGGCTGTGAGGGGTGACGTGACGAGCGCTGGTCAGGGTGAGGGCTGGATTTTGTCAGGACAGCTCCATGACTGTGGCTCCAGTGACAGGACAGGCGGAGACTGGCGGGCCTTGACTCGGTGCAGTCTGGATGCAGGAAGCTTAGTAAGTTTACCTAAGAGGCTCGGTTTACGTTCTGGGTCACCAAAGTTAGACCCATACACTGTTTAGCTTTAGACCACAACTAGCATAGTGAGGTTGTTTGTCAGGAGGGTGAGTAAATGATTCATTGTATATGACATGTTACAGGACAGGTTGAACTAACCTGTGTTTCAGGCTTAATGGTTAAATCGGACACAGTCTTGCAGACTTTTACAGTATACACTCTCCGGGAAAATGCAAAAATGACACCTTTAAACACTTTGGATTGTTGTTACAGTAAAAAGGTTTGCTAAGTGTAATTCAGTTTTATTTTTATTGCAAGTTTAATCTGATGATCTGAATTGAATTGCTCTGTCCCGGATGATACACTGTGACACTGCTGAAGGGAACAGTGCCAGCTGCAGACTGCAGAGGTGCGGAAATACCCAGCTGTTGGTGAAATTGAATTCATTCATTCATATCAGACAAGACACTGCAGTGATGACTGCCATGTTTCACACATCCTTGTCAGCCTTCTCTATCCTCCCACTCACACACATTCATATATATATGTATATATACGTATGTATGTTTATATATGAATATATGTATTTGTATGTGTATATACATAACTTTCAAATATATGTATATATATATATATATATATACGTATGTGTGTGTGTGTGTGTATATACACACTAATATTAATACTGATTTGCTTATTTAGTGCTCAAGAAACATTTTTTTAAAACAGTTGAAACAGTGATACATTTCGTTTAGAATTCTTTGATGAATAGAAAGTTCATAATAACAGCATTCATTTGAAATCTACAAATACATATAGTCCACATTTCACCTTCTGTGTGTAGACACAAGTTTGCACACACTTGAATTATTTGAAGCTGGTCAGATTGTTCTCTCGATGTTGCAGGACATTATTCACCTCCTTACTGCAGCTCTAGATCCCTCAGGTATGGTTGGGCATCCTGGCCTCTCTTTTTCTCTTTCTTTCTATGAATCATCAATCTCAGAGCTACAAAAGCCCCATAACAAATGAACCTACTGTCGCAGACCTTTCATAAGGCCAAGCGTCAGTGTATGTCAGGCCGACGGTGGTTTCACCTTCCACGGAGGTCCAGGACGCTGTGTGTTGTGGTCCTCACCCCTAGATAGACCCATTCAGCTGCGGGACCTAATGAACACTCCTGGCCTCATTCACTCCTACAATGGGCTTCTCCACTACCATTGAGTGTGAGCACAATAGAGAACATCGCTCCAATTAAACCCCAGGGGACAATGCATGTGCAAGGGGGCCAGCGCTTGGGTGTTGGGGGTAGAAGATGTTGGGGGTCCCTCTTTGGGTGCTAGAGCGGGGGTTCACAGGGGTAACGAATGTCTCCGACCGGGTGCTTCTGAACGGAGGGCGGCTGAAGTGGCGGTGTTTGTGATGTGCTATTAGGATCAGCAAGGAGTAATTATGTGACCAGAGACCCTTACTGGCCCAGTGGAGGGGGCTGTTGGCTTCACAAGAGGGGTGAGGTGAAGAGAGGGGAGGAGTAAGAGGAATGATATATGTGACATATTATCATATTGCTTTTGCTGCTGTTTTATAAACTGAATATGCCTCTTCAGACTGTGTGTTACAGTGATTTTTACCACAGTTAAGGGGGGTTTAGGCACTCGGATTTTGTGTCATGCCAACAAAAAAGCACAATAATTGCTTTAGTTTTAATTTTTTTCACTTGTTCTTTTACATTTATTTATTTGTCAGATGCTTTTATCCAAAGTGACTTACAGGGTAAGTATGGTGTGTAATGTATTATAATAATAAAAAAAAGGATATAAAATATTTTTTGAAAGAAGTCTCACCAAGGTTGCATGTATTTATATATTTATATATATATATATATTCTATTTTAAAATATTCCTGTGCTGTGAGGCAAAGCTACTAAATTATATTACTTCTAATATGCTGCTTTTGAGCTCAAGAAACCTTTTTGTATTATTATTATCATCCACATTAAAATGCTTGTGATGCTGAATACTTTTTGTGGAGACTGTGATATGTATATATATATATATATATATATATATATAATATATATATATATATATATATATATATATATATATATATATTATACAGGATTTGGACTTGAGGGGGAGTAAATGATGACTAAATATTATTGCTTTATATTATTACTTATTATCTCTTTAAATTGTGTTGTAGTCCATCAGAAAGGTCTTCGATTGTTACATTTTATTAGGATGTAACCTATAGAATTGTTCATAATTGGCTGAATAAACCACCAGAAAAAAAGCCCCAGCGTCCAGACCAAAATATCTTTATTCAAAGTTTTGAGGTGAAGGCCACTGTGCCTCTGAGTGCAGACGGTCTGAGTTTTCTTTGTGGCCTAGGTGTGTAATTGAATCGGGCAGTCCTCTGGACAGCTTTGTTCCTCTCCTGTCCCTAGTGGTCCTGGCAGCCACACAGGAAGACGCGTGTCAAACACGGAGACAAGGGAGCTCTCTCTGCACAGCCCACACAGGAACAGGGAAACAGAGAGAGAGAGAAGAAAGGTGGAATTAATGCTGTAAGAATAAACACAGAAAAGAAACACAGGAGAGGCGGTTAGTTAAATAACAGAGGGGGGGAAAAGCTGCTCTGGGGGAACATTGAAGACATACCCGAATTTTTTAAAGTAAAGTCGCAGCATTGAAAAAAGGTTACAAAACCCCTGTGTAAAGAATCCTCTGCCATATTGTGGTTGTATAACTCATTATTGACATTTCTACACAAAATAGATAGAGGCCTTCAGAGAGGTGACATTTCACTGGGCAGGACAGCCAAGAATACCAACAAACTGATGGCGTGAGATTACAGAAACACCTGAATTTGCCCTTTTCTGGATGCTCAGGCAAAGGCTGAACCAGAACCACTGCTGACCAAATGGCTGTCCCATGCATATAATATAATATAATATAATATAATATAATATAATATAATATAATTATTACATTATTATAATATTACAATATTATATTATTATAACATTACATAAAAAGATTTTTCAATGCATATCAATACTGAAATATCTGAAAAGCTTCGGATACTCATTTTCCACAGAATATATTCATGATACCAGCAGTGCGTCCTCGTTCTCTCATCTCTCTGACAGCGAGTTGACACACAAACCCTCACTCATTTCATTTGCTCCGGATGAATATTGTTTGTGTTACAGGGCTTGAATTTCAGTGTGGTATTGCGCAAACTGCTCATAATTTTTCTCATACCTGCAGATTTTGTGCTCAAGCTCAAATGCGTGCACTTACAGTTAGCTCACTGCTTATTGCTCTTAAACGGTCAAATACAGACAAAATAATGTCAAATGCTGGTCTTGGCGAGTATTCATGTATTCATCACAGTCAGTTGTGTTATGAGTGAACGTAAACAGCTGAGAAAGAAAACGCATGTAACAGTGTAACAGTATAATGGATCTGTGCATCAGGTCTTAAAGTGACAGCAGCCTAATATACCTGCTGCCAAATTATGACATAATATTAAAAATATCTAAATGGCAGTTTCCCACCATGGTATCAATGTAAAAATTGTGGCCAGTGAAAATGCTGAAAATGCTAACTTTTAATTTTTAAAATTGTAAAACAAATTAATAACAAATTATATATATATATATAATAAATTATTCATGTATGTATATATGCGTGTATCTGTGTGTGTGATTAAATATATATTTTTAATTTAATTCTATAATATTAAATTTGCATTTAATCCTATAAATGATCAAATAAATAAAATAATATTTTTATATAACAGATATATATCCCCTTTTTATCCTTAATTTATTTTTAAATAAATTAATGTGGACAGTTTTAGTTAATTTGAAGAAATATTTAAAATGAATAAATATTGGACAATTTATATGGTTTCCCCTACCTATCCATAAAGACTGCGTGAGTGTCTGTAGCAGCAGCCCTGGGCTGTTCTCTAAATGGGCTGAGGTGGCTCTCCATCTCAGCAGGGTCCCCAAAGAAAGCTATAGTTGATCCTGTCGTCTGTCAGAGCTGGAGGTTGTTGTGTTCTATCCATGGGATCAATCTTCCTGTCTGACTGTAAAGGACACACTCAGAACTCTTAAGGATGTGGAAAGAGAGACAGCATAATCCCTGCTTGTTCCCTGTCAGCCAGACAGCTGAGGACTGTCCTCTGTGTATATGTGTGTTTGTGTGTGTTTGTGTATATAAGAACGAAGTGGATGATGAGAGTCTGTGTATATGAGGATGTGTGACTCTGTGTGTGAGTGTTACCAATGCACTGGTAAATAGTTTCTCAGGTACAATAGGCATGCTCTCATTGAAGTGGTCAGCTGTAAGATGGATAAACCCATGTCATTTAGCTCAGCGGTGCTAAGAGCCCTCCAGCTCTTACGGCTGGTTCCTTATTCTGCACTCAGAGCAAACCAAACATCTCAGCATCTTGTCCGCTCTCCTCCGCACGGCTCCATTCACAAACTAAACTCTCCGTTAGGCCTCATCTGCCCTCAATTTACTCCTAACGCGACCTCTGACCTGTCAGTACAGCATTCCTTTCTTTATTACACAAAACACCATATTGTTTTCCAATGAAAGGGGGAATAAATAGTCTAGAATATTTGCCAGTCTACTCGAGTGGAACCAAGCCGTGTTATTGTAAATCAAAGGCCGGGGGAGAAGTTGCTGGACTGCAAGTGTGTGTATTGTGTTTAGGGGTTTGCATTTGCGCTAGGATGTGAGCCTTAGCAGTGATTTAAAGCGGTAGTTATGGATCTTTAGTGTGTTTGTGTCTCAGCATACATCTGCCTTTATGTATGTGTATATTAAAAGGTAGGGGGCACTATATACTTCTTTACCTAATTTAAGACTCCCCGTGCACCTTTCAACTGGGGCACAGCACAGCTTTCTCTCTTTTTCAGATTCCTTCTGTCTTCCTCTGCTTCCTCTGGCTGATGGAGGTGAGGAGAGCGCTGGGATGGGGAACTAGGTGTGTGTGTTAGGGGTATATCGTGTTCTCCCCGCTCTCTCCCACAACAGATTTATGGGGGCTTGGGCCTTCTCTAAATATTTGGCTTTCCCTCTGTACTGGGAGAGATTGATGGCCTTTGATGTGGGGGGGTGGGGGTTAAGGGAAAGCTGGCAGGCCCAAGTTAAGAACATGGCTCATAGTGTTTGTATGTGTGTGTTTGCACAGGCTCATTCAAACACTATCCACTCTCAACTTTGATTAAAAGTTAGTTCTGAATCCTTTTAGAAATCTCAGTAATTATACAAGACTGAAGAGATAGAATAGATAGAAAATTCTGTCACGAATAACTCACTTTCATGTCAATCCAAACCTGTATACTTTAAAAATTGCTGGGTTTAAAACAACCCAAGCTGGGTTGAAAATGGACAAACTCAGCAATTGGGTTGTTTAACCCAGCGGTTTATTTAAATGTTTGCCCAACCTGCTTGATAGTTTTATTTTATTCAAATATAGTTTAGGAATGACTGTATTGTTTGCTTAAAAAAACAAAATGTGCTGGAAATGAACATGTATTAATATGTTTAATAAATGTACATTCATTAATAAAGTTAATGACTAATAGTTAAACAATAATGCTAATTAATAAATGTTCACCTTTTCATTATTGTTGCCTCTAGTAATTGTGTGTCTAATTTCCAACCAATTTGGGTTCATTTCAAGCCAACCATATAATGATTTTTAAACAATAATTGGTTTAAATAAAACTGCCTAGCACGTTTGGCAAACATTTAGCCCAACTGCACACAGCACGGACAAATAGTACCAATGATACCAATTTTTTCAAAAAACTAAACAAACACAAAAAATGCTGGGTTAAAAATGGACAAACCGAGCGATTGGGTTGTTTTAACCCAGCATTTTTTTGTGTTTTTTTTTGTTTGTTTGTTTCGTTTTTTGAAAAATTGGTATCATTTTGTACTTTTTGTCCGTGCTGTGAAAGACAGTGGGGTCCAATGTTGTTTGAACCCCCAATTTTCTATACAAAATATCTTCTTAATACTATTTAAAAATAAATAATAATCATAATGTTGACTGACTAATCGCTCGCAATATGGACCAGGATTGTGTGTTGAAGTACATAGTGCCAATTTTAAAAGCTTCAAAAGCTAGAAGACTTTTCTTTCAGAATTTCTGAGTGATTATTTTAAATAAATATAATTTAGTATTCTCTAAATTATTATTGTTATTTTAATTAGTTCATTATCTTTAAATTTTTTGCCAATCAGAAATTTAGTAGAAAGGCATATTTTCAATGCATTGTCAGTTGCTGTGGACACAGCGCTGTGTTTTTGGTAAAATGGCCGTCAAAGAAAGGTGAGTGTTGATTCATGTTCTAGGTATTGACTGCAAAATATTCTAGGCAAAGATATTGTAGATTCTGACCTTTCTCTGTTTACAGATGTGGGCCAGATTGCTGTGTAATGTTGAGTCTGAGTAGCACATGATAAAAGCCATGGGAGGCTACAGTCTGTGGAAATGCACTCCAGAGTTACAACTCGCTATTGTTTTAAAAAGATGTCTGTGAAAAATCAGGGGCAAATTTCCAAAATCATTTCCAATGGCAATAAATATTGCATAATTCAGGGCTTGGATTTAAGGCTTTGTTCTGTGTTTTTCTGTTTTGATCTATAGCTTCTTGCATCGGAGATGACAAAGAATGTCATGACACATGTGAAATAAGGAAAAACATCTCTTGTTTTCATGTTCAATTTCTCTCCCACACACTCAATTTGTCTCACTCAAACAAGCTGAAGCAGTGAACTGTGTAAGTAACTTTATTGTCCAAGCAAATAATTACAGTGGTTATTTAAACATAAACATGAATCCAGCAACTCTGATGATAATGTAAACTAACTCTCTCTCTCTCTGTGTAACTGTGGGGTGTAAGGGAGTAATTGTGAAGGCTTTGGCTATTGTGAGTGGAAACACGCTGTCACATTACTAAGCTTTTCTCTGTCTCTCAGCTTGTGGCACGGAGGGACTGCGTCCTCAAAAATAAGCATCATTCAAAACGCTAATGATAGCAAAACCCTCACGGCTACTTATAACTACATGCTTTTAATGGGTTCAAAGGGAGAGAAAGAAAAGCTCATTTAGTCTTATTCTTAATTCAATTCTTATTGCTGTTTCTTCATATTTAAACTTATTAATTGCTCTTATGCTGCACATTAAATGAAATAGGTTTCACAATGAAGTCTTTCATAAATATTACATGTTTATGCTTGCGCTTACAATGCCCAATTTATCATTGTACACAGACTTTTTGGCAATACAAATGTGCAGTTATTGTCATGCCAATAATGCACACTAGAGTTGAGAAAGAAAGAGAGAGAGCGTGCTGTGTGTGTGTGGGAGAGAGCAGTACCATTAAAACAACAGCAGCAAAGAGAGAAAGGAACTTGTAGCAGTTTGGACTCCTGTTCTCCGGCTGGAATGTGCAGCAGTGGCATTTACACGTTCATGGCGATTTATGGATGCTGGCTTCCTCCTTCATTCTCTCTCTACAGTGTCTAAGCCAGTGGAGACAAGGGATTGCTATAGTATTCTCTCCCCCCTTGCCCTTCCACACCTGTTGTGTCAATATGACATTGAAAGCGAGTGAGAAAGAGAGAGAGAGAGAATGAACGGTTGAATGCGTGACAGTGACAGTGACAATCTGTTAATGTATGTTGGTCTTAATGTGCATTAAGGCAGCTGTAGCGATGGTCCTCCTGTTATTTAATATGAAATAAAGAGAGACCATGAAGATTTACCTCTCTTCACTGCCTCCCTTCTGCCCCACAATTGCCTCGGTGAGTAATGGAACCAATTTATTACACAATAATTTAGCCATAAAGTGATATCAAACCATCCAAATTGGTATTATAACTCAATGTGGCTATGACAGTGTATTCCCTATAGCTCAATGAAAGTCTGTTGGAATCTCAGTGCTTGGCAGTTCAATCAGGAGTATGAGAAGAAGAGAAAGACTCAGATGTAGATGAGACTTACTGTAAGCTCGTCTGAGGTACATGAGGATTGAGTGGAATGGAGTGAGGGATTGTGTTCTTTCACTCAGCTGTGATATAAGAGAGTATAGAGAAAAGAAAGACGAGGAGGAGTTATTCATGTTCTGTCACACTGATGGGTCGGAAGACTAGTGTTATTGTAGTATTATTGGTTAAAGTGTTTATTAATATTGTTATTAATTATTTATAATGGTTGATAGTATAATTTTATTGTAGTATTTAATATTTTTTGTAATTTCTTTTATTAGTTTTTATTTTTAAAATAATTTTATTTACCTGTAATTTATTTTTATTTCAGTTTTAGTTTGATTAATTTAGGTTCTTTAACATAAAACATGAATGAATTGAAATTCTTTAAAACATTTTTTAAATTTAAGTTTTTCATATTTATAGTTTCATGTTTTAAAAAATGTATTATGTAATAATATTACGTAATTATTCATGATAAAATAAAATAAAAACAGAAATTTTGTACAAGCAAAGTAAAACTCCAAAGGTTAACATTGCATTAACCTTTATTCATTGGTGTCAGCCAAAGCATCAGTGAATAAATGTAATATCAACCTTTCAAAATATATTGCATTTTTTGCATGCTGTATATTGAGTATTATAAAATAACTTACAAACAAAGAATATCAGTGATTCATCTTAAGAAGGCAGAACTCCCGGAATAATTATTATTTTTTTTTTTTAAAGTTCAGAGACGAGCCGGAAGGCTTATAAAAAGTCTAAACGAAAGCAGTTCGGTTTCCTCTCAGTACCTATTCCTGGTTCAGGACATCTATGCAAATCTGTGCATCTAACCGTGCCCTCCAGTGGACACAGAATTAGCCCATTTCTACACTTGTTTACATGTCTAAAATTAAAACCCGCAATTAAACAAAATAATGTGTTGTTTTTGATGTTCTTTTTGCGTTGCAGTTATGTTTGACTGGGGTTAATGAGCAGGAGACGGGGCACTCATCACTGTAAACCCCCTCCCTGAACCCAGCGTGTTCTCACCCACCCCGAACACAGATCTAATTGGGGGCAATCACTCAGATAAAAAGGCTCAGGAACAGCACGGCTAGGCTCTGCACACTCTCTCTCTCTCTCTCTCTCTCTCTCTCTCTCTATCACTCTCCCTCTCTCTTTCTCTCCCTTCTCCTCTTGTCTGTTAGCCCTCCCATTAAAATACCATGTCCTTCTTTCATTTCTCCACTGAGTGATCCAACCAGCTGGCTTTTGTGTGGGAGAAGGAGAAGAGGCAGAGAGAAAGAGGAAGAGATGGAGAGAGAGAGAGAGGGCAGCCCCGTTGTTGACTGGTGCCATTGTCTCGGACCCCTATGAATTCCCCTCCTTGAAAGTGCAGACCCCACAGGTTTTCAATGGATGTTCTCTGTCTCTCTTTCTCTCAAGTTTTTTTCAATCTCTTCTGTCGACATTACAGGTGAAATCTGTAATTTTTTTTAGTTTTAAAATACTTTTAGTTTAATGTACAACTATAAGCAAGTCATAAGTGTAAACACATTAGTGCTTTCTAAACATAGTTTGTTTAAGGGTTGTGCATCAGCATTTTGGTGTTTTTACATGTAAGCTGTTCAGAAGGGACCTTTTTTTTAACCATTGATATGTGGATGGGTTGGTTGAAATGTTTGAAAACTTATTTGGAAACAATATCACTATATTTGCTGTCCTTTGTAGTTCTGCTAGTGGCACAGAAATGACACCTTTAAAGGCAGCAAGACACAGAGATCCCCTCCCTTCATTGCTCCGCCCCCAAAATGCACCTAAATGCAATGCAAGAGTGGATGTCTCTTTATCATAGCTGAAGCGAAGCAAAATAATGCTTCGTGAAAAATAAAGTGAAGATGATGAACGACAAAGAAGAATAAAAAATGAACCTACAGCAAACAAGAGTATATACAAGCAAGCGTCGTCAGCAGCACACCAGCTCCAGACAAACAATGACACTCAAAACTGTAGCTAACATTACAACAACAGCATATCTTGGTTCTGTAAAACAGCAAAACCAATGTTACTCACGTATGGAGCAGAATTAACACTTCTTCCCGCTTAGCTCTCTCCAGCACTGGAAAGCTTTTCTAATATTAACGTGCATGGGTCCTAAAGCTCTTGCCTGATCTTGCCTCTTTTTCCAGTGATATTCCTCCGACCTTTTCTCTTTTGTAATGTCTCTCAGACGTCTCTCTTTCTACAGTCTTTCTTCAAATCTCACTCTCTCTCCTCCCCCATCATAAGCGGACACGCCCCCTACTGCTGATTGGCTACAAATGTGTTGTGGTGCTCTGTCCGATCCACTTTCAACCGCGTTTCTCGAAAATCACTGCTCCTTTAACTATGCAGTAAGTATATTTATTACCACCAGCAGCCCCATACGGAATTCCAATGTGTTGTTTTAACACTTAGCTATGCCATTTTGAGGCAGGGTTACCTGTTTGCACTTGCAATGGTAGACAGAGGGTTTTTGATGGGGCTAGGGTCTCAAAAATTACACATCGTAAATTTTAAGATTTATATGAACACTGATATGTGTGCAACTGGTGCATGTTGTTCCAGCGGAAGTAGACTGTGGTGAAGAGGACTGTTCGTGATTGCCACATGGGCTTCAGAACAGAAAGAGACTGTTGATTTGGAAATGGTGCAAAATGAAATATGCACAATGATTGCAAAGCTCTTTAACTGAAGAGCCAGAGCCACCCGCACTCTGAGGCCGCCCCCCGCTCTTTCTCTCTGCATCTCTCAGAGGGTGATAGCATTTGGAGTCAGCGTTGAGTTACGGATGGTGCTGTTGGATGAAGAGGATGGTTGGAGGCTAATAGGGTGGAGCAGACTGACTATTGAGAGAGCCAACCCCACTTAGCTCCTTCACTCCTCTTTTTCTCTGTCTCCCGCTCTCTTTGAATCCTCTTCTTTTCTCTGTTTCCATGTAGACTCTTCTCTTTCCACTCTCAGGCTTGGGGAAAAAATGTCTCACTTTAGTTTTAAAAAGTTGTTAAATTGAGCATTTGATAAATGCTAGAATCCAGTAAGAGGCTCTATGTGTGTGTGTTTTTTAACCTTTTAAAAATGAAACAAATACAATAAATTACTTTTATTAAATTTTATTCTTTCTAATATTGTTATTTTAAAAATCAGTGTCATTTAGAATTATTTATATACTGTCATAGCATTTATTAGTATTTTGAATATGCCATTATTTTTATAGTTTTTCATGTTAATTTGTTTAATTTTAGTAATTCTGTTATGTTCGTTTTTATTATGTTATATTTTTACATAGCTTTTTATAAAAACTGTATACAATTTTTATTTCAGTTTTAGTTTTTTTAATTAGTTGCCAAAGCAACATTTCTGATTTTTTAGTTTTT
The DNA here is from genome assembly GCA_037194245.1 of Opsariichthys bidens. Lineage (NCBI taxonomy): Eukaryota > Metazoa > Chordata > Actinopteri > Cypriniformes > Xenocyprididae > Opsariichthys > Opsariichthys bidens. The sequence goes on along the minus strand of CM074288.1, from coordinate 12,942,946 downwards.
AAGATAAAAATCTAATATTATTTATATTTTATTTCAACTTTATTTCAATTAATAAAAACTACAGTTTTTAATCATTTTATTAGTTTTGGTTAACAACAACAACTCCGATAATGATGCATAATAAAACAATTCAGATTTTCCTATGTCTTCTTAGTGTGCATTGACAACTATTAGTAAGCAAACTATTGAGAAACCTGTTCGAAAGCAGTCATTATTTTTTGTACAGTAGTACACACGGACAGAAATAGTCCAAATACTGGAAAGAAAATCTGTAAAACCACTAAATATTGCAGAGACTTTGAGATTTTTCATTGCTCTGCCACCGTTCAATAAAAACAGCTGATCAAATATTGCAGGGAGGTTATGAATCCAAGTCAAAGTGTTCTGTATTATCACATTACATTAAACATGAGAGCTGTACCCACAGCACTCAGTTTGAGTACGTGTGTGTGCGTTAGTGAGCGCAGCGGCGCTCCAGTGTCCTCTACAGAGCAATCATGTTACACCTCTCCAGTATCAATTAAAACCAACAGTCCACTCGGTACTCATCGTCTGCTTCTGTTTATCCATAACTCTCTCTCTCTTTTTCTCTCTCTCCCCCACAGCCAGTGAAAACATTAACATAAGTAAGCTCTCTCCACGACAGGCTTCTCTGTAGCCCGTGTGTGGCTGCAGAGACACAGGGGAAAACATCCTAGTCCAGGAGAGCAGCTAATGAGGGAGCGTCGGCGAGCCAGGGGCTGATGGGTAAAGCCACACGGCGCTGCCGATGGGAGAGGACTAGTGTAATTGTTCAGGCCCTTGTCTCTGTTGATACAGGCTCTTCAGAAAGCATGTGATTTAGCTAAAAGCCATCTCTAGGCCAAGTAATTAGAGACACCATTTAGGACTGGCATTAGCCAGATCCACAGTTATTGACTCGCACAAAGGACACACATGCGCGCACACACTTTACTACCAATTTAACACCACGCGGTGGGTGTTATTCAAGCTATTTGTGGCGAGATTAGTTGCCCGGTGTGACTGAGAGAGTAAGTGAGTGGACAAGTGTGTGTGTGTGTGTGTGTGTGTGTGCTCATGGGTATGTGTTTCTTAATATGTTTTCTCTGTCTGAGCAGGGTGTACATTGATGTGTTTAAATACCGAGATCACTGTATGTCCTCAGACAGAGGCAGTACACTTGACGGGCTGAAGTATTTAGTGTGTGAGTAAGGGCTGTTTGTCTGTGTGTTTCGCTGGGTTCACTCTCTAACAGTGGTGGGTCAGTGTGGCAATTAAACCCATCCAAACTGTGACTCAACGGCCAAGAGGACACGCACACACACACACACAGAGATTTACACAAACACATAAAGTCATGTCTTTCCAATCACTCAATTATTTTTCTTTTAATAATATTTTAAGTTTGTTTAACTTTTATGAAAAATAATCACAAAAAATCTAACCTTTCATTGAAGTAGAACAATTGAAAATGTGGGGAATATCTCAGTGTGAAATCAATGTTTTATGTTTACTCAATGTACTTTTGCACACTTTTTGCCAAGATAACAGCTCTTGAGTCTTCTCCTCTAAAGCCTGATGAGTTTGTTGAAATCAGACATCTCTTTACAGATCATTCAAATGTTGATACACTCTCCTCTTCAGTTTTGGATTCAGGTCAGGGAACTGGAATGGCCATGGAATTTTTTTCTCAGTGACACATTTGTGTGTTGGTTTTGATGTTTGCTATGGATCATTGTCCTGGTTGAAGATCCAAACATTGCACATTATAATATTTCTAGCAGAGGCAGTCAAGTTTAGACTTTTTAAATCTGTTGTTATATGATAGAATGCATGATACCATGTATCTGATCAAGAAGTATAGGAAAAATAGGCCCACGGCAGTAAAGATCCAGCAGTATATTTAATCGTACGCATAGGGTGCTTTTTTATCCCTGTTTGTACCAAATCCATGCCTTGGTTTTGCTGCCAAAAAGAGCTTTTTTTAGTTTCATCTGACTGTAGAACCCAATCCCTTTTGAAGTTCCAGTAGTGTCTGACAAATGCATATGAGAGAAGAGGATTTTTTTTCTTCAAACTCTTGTGAAGATGTAGTGCTGTTTTATTTATGTATTTAATTTTAGGCTTTCTGGTCCCAATACTCAACTGTTTTTTGCTATGCTCCAGCTGTGAGCCTTGGAGAGTCTTTCACTGTAACTATCCTCCTTGCTGGGCATTAACACAATATAGACACGAGTCCTCTTCCATGCAGATTCATAACATTTCCTGTTGATTGTAACTGGGATTGTAAATGGGAATTTTCAATGCTTTAGCTATTTTCTTACAGTCACTTTCTATTTTGAGAAGCTCTACAATCTTTTTCTGCACATCAGAACTAAATTCTTTGGTTTTACTCGTTGTGATCAAGGGAATTTAGCCATTGTGTTTCTTCATATTTATACTATTGTGAAACAGGAAGTCATGGCTGGATAATTTCAGGTTCCTAGTCACCCTGGTTCAGATTTATTTTATTTATAAGAATTTCTAAGGTACCAATAATTGTGACCAACAAGTATTTGAAAAAAAAATGTATTTCAATCTGATTTCCCCCCCACATTCATTAGTTTTACTTCAATGAAATTAAATGTTAGGGTTTTTTTTTTATGAAAGATTTATTTTCACAGCCTTATTTGATTATATTTATCATGGGTGCCAATAATTCTGACTATGAACATGAATATATATGTACATTCTAAGAAAGTCAATGGACATATAGGGCACAATGTATAATATATCTAAAGCGACAGCGAAGACATTTATAATGTTACATAGATTTTATATTTCATATAAATTAAATATATATAACTGGCAAAAAGTTGCAAGCCAGATTTGAACTCTCCCATAAGTGCCACAACTCAAGATGTCAGGCGAACAGTCTAACCTCTAGGCCACGTTTCCGACAGAACGAGCTCTTAATGTGTTTGTCATTCCCAGACGTCCATCTGAACGTGTACCTGTGACACAAAACAGGAAAGTCTGATGGCTACCATGAGGGAAAAGTCAAAACCTAACGCTTAGCGGGTCTTTAACGGTTAATAAAATCAACCTCCAAGAATAGCGTTCCCTGGGTGGGCTCTGCTGAGATGAAAAAGCGAAATGTGATAGAATTTACTGGAATGGAGTGATAGGCTGAAGGAGGAACAAACAGAAAGAAACGGAGAGAGGAGCGTCTGTGGAGAGGTGAAGTTAAAAAGATCAGGGAGCCCCTCGTGGCACCTCGCTCCCTCTCTGCCGTTCTCTTTATGGGTTACCCGATTCCCTGACAGTTTGTTTTAAATTTGACCATGCAGATGTTTCTCTGGGTGACTGCCTTTTATAGTTTAGAAAAGATTATATCAGTTTCCCGCAGATTGTGTTACTGTATTTAAAAAAGAACCGACCATAGAGGGAGAAAGCGAGCGAAAGGGAGGAAGGAGAGAGAGGCCAAGGGGCCTGGGGGAGCAGGGGCGCGGGACTGGAAGGAGAACGCTGTAGGTCTTTAAATCCTGGGGTCTCAGTGGCACAAAGAAAGCGAGAGAGAGAGAGAGACAGAGAGAGAGTCAGAGAGACTGGAAGTGAAGTTCAGGGGAGCCAGGTTTGGCTTATAGCATTAGACACAGATTCTTTCTAATTTCAAAGGACAACATAAGCGTCAAATTTGAGGATATTAGTTTTTGATAGGCAGCTGGGGCAAAGAACTTGGAGGGGAAAAACACACTGTTCCCATTACTGACTTCAACTTCCACTCCAGCCTGCCAGAGAACAACACACACACACACATCTCCCTTTGCACTCGCTCTCTTTCAGTATCTTTAGATCTCAAACTTTGTTTCTTAGACTTTCTATCTCCTAATCTCTCTCCTGTTAATTCATTATTTCTATCTATATTTGTCTTTAATGCGAGAGTTTGTGTGTAATCTTTACATGGTGTGCATACTGTTGCACTTAAGCTGCCTACCCTGATAGTGGAACGATTACACAGTTTGTAGAAATGGGCCTCTGAAATTTCATAAACATTTTGAGCGTTCACGTTCTATTTCCTAAATAACATCTGATGCTATTTGGCAGGGGCATTAAGGGCTCTAAAGGACACAGAATTAAGGAAGTGGGTTGAGTGGGCTAAACAACGTATGATAGGTGGATGGTAATGGAGAATTGAAAGGGGGTTGTTCGAGAAAATGAAGAAAAACTTCACTGCTGCCCGTGTCGGAAAGCATTTAGCGCTGCTCTTCTGTCAGGACGAATTTAAAAGGTCATCCGTCCTCGGCCTGGAACTTAATCAAACCCCATCAACACCAAATCTTACTTTTCCTTACGAAAACATGTAGAAAAACCAAAGGAACACAATTGACAAGATTAAAGAAATGGATAGTACTAACTTCAGGGATGAAGCGAGAGTATAAGTTAATATGTAGATGTCTAAATCAGTCTTGTGAAAAAAATACTATTTGGATCTGGTATTATTTATTTGAACTTTTCACATTGGTTTGTAAAATTCAGAATTTATCAGAGATCAGTGTTCTGCTATGTACAGTCAGACTAAACCGTCTGGGAATGACTCAGGAGTTTTCCCAGACCATTGAGGGTGACTAACCCATCCTGCATCAGCACAGTTTCCTGTACTGTGTGTCTCAGACCACTAACAGCCTGAAGATGCTTGTGCCGCAATGAAGTCTGTGCAATCTGGCCTCGTGTCTGTCAGTCGGCTCAAATAATCTCCTCGAAACTGAGCCACACCTTCCTGCAGTAACGGTCAAGGACAACACACACTGTCTTTGTCAGGCTTTTAGCCTTTCAGTTTGGGGTGACTTTGTAAACATTATTCCAAGACATCTCACCCTCCAAATTTTCAGAACAAATTGAGTTTCACTCTGTTGCAGATTTGGTGCAGATACATGAAAATCGAGTTAAAGAAAATTAGATTACGTTCAGTTACATCATACGTTAAGTTAATGTTTTAAAGAGCTTAGTTACAGATTGTTTCTTTTCCCTGTCTTGCCGTTAAATTTAACAAGCTAAGAGCTTCGCTTAACTAGAGAAGCTGCAGATATCTGACCTGTTTCTAACACCATGGATCTGCACAACCCACAGCTATTACTCTTGGAACCACTTTCCCAGTGTGGATTATACCTAGAACTGGACTGAATTAAACTATCAAAGGAGATTCTCCATATAGATTTTAGTTCGAAAACGAATCAGTGTTGCACACTCTCACAACACTGTTGGACAAAATTCAGAATTGAAGAACTGGCTTTCTTTTAATTAATCAATTGGAATTTAAAGGTTGGATTGGTTGGTTGGATTAGCCACAGACCACAGAAATATGATAATGGGAATGCATTCTGGGAAATTAAGTGGTCTGCCACCCTGCAAAAATAATTAACTGTAATTCTTTTTCCTCACAAATTTGAAATGAAATTCAGCATTCTTTTTCCTACCTCAAATTAACTTATTGAATTTTGTTTTAAAATGCATTCTCAGTTAAATTCTGAATGGCTCACCCCACCTCACAATGGCTTATACTGCATCTACATTGAAGTTAACAGACTAAATTCATTTATAATTTCAGTCTCCCTCTATCAAAATCACTCTGCTGACCCTAACACTCTCTCTGCTTACAGCTTGCTCAGATAACTTCTTGTACTTTAATGTTTGTGTCCCCTGGCCTGAAATTGGGTGGGTTTGTTGGTTTGAAGCGAGGCAGTTGTTGACTTGATTTTGAATCAAGATGAAAGACCAATCTTTCTTTCTATTGCATTTGATCAGTCAGTTCCAGTGACTTCTTCGAGTTCAGGTTCATCACGGTCAACCTCTGATCCACTTATCACAACGTGATAGAGGTGACAGCAGAAGTGTCTGAGAGCCCCTGACTCTGGCCCTTCTCTCTCTCTCTCGCAGTGTCATCAATGACTTTGATTATTATGGGCTCAGTGATAGAATGGAAGTGCTGTCATTTGCCTGTAATAGCAGCACAATCAGGCTCTAACACTCAGTCTGTATTGCTGCGGAGGGGCCAAACATTTACCTCAGTGTGCGCCAGCATATTTCTGCTTTACATGCCGTTTACACTAAGTGACGTCCCTGATGCCGTGTGCACTGCTCGCTTCCTTTCTATCCCTCTGATTATTGGCTTTTTAACTGTACATTACGTAGTATAGAGGAAATATATGTACTTATGCTTTCAATTGTGAAGCTCTTGGGCTGATAAGCTCTTATGTAGATGTTCCTTTAATCTGCCTCTTCATTATAGCAATGTTAAGAAGGGAGAGGGGGAGGAGATGGAGGAGAGAAAAAAGGGAAACAGAGTAAGTAGAGAAATGTAGTGGAGGGAGAACTGAGAGAGAGAGCTAGTGAGGGGCATCTGTGCATCTCCCTCAAGTGTTTCTGCCTCACCTTTAATCTATGGAAATGTGTGTATCAGATGAGAAGTAATTGTAAAGTGGAGTTTGACCATTAAAATGTCTGGAGAGCATGCTTGATCAGCCGTCCAATGATAGAGCTGAGATAATCGCAGTCACCTCGCAGGACACTGATGATGGGGATGGAATTAATTTGTGGCAGAGGAAAACAAATTAAAGCACTCGCTGCAGAGCTCTCCATTAGACAATAGCATATATAAATATTTGATCTTGTGCGATACGGGTTTGCAAAGGTTTAGCACATGCTCATCCAGATGAGAGCTCACACTTCAAACGCTCGGCTCTCCTTAACCTGCAGCCACCTCTCTTCCTTCCATTGCTCTCTCTTTCTTTCCTTTCTCTCCTCATCCCAATCCATCTCTCTATTATTTATTCTCCACCTTTTTCCTTACCAACATTTTTTTTTTTTTTTTTTTTGCTGTACAGAATGATTCTACATTACTAAAACTAGAGCAGCAGCATCAACACTGTTTAATGTGAATGGTTGAGAAAAAGCATTAACCCCTCATAAAGAATATAGTGTGAAGCGTGCTTAATAAGATTCAGCTGGCACTATTCTAAATGTCACAATGCTTTATGAATATTGCTATAAATTTTAATGGACTCTATAATTGGGAGTTAGAGTTACAGTCTGACTGACTCCTAAACGTTAGTTTCTGGAAGGATTGTATTCACGCTATTATAGGATTAAAAGGAATTGCAATCATTTACATCACAGCTTCACAATGCCATTTTCATTTCGTTCCATCTATCTGTCTAGTTTATATAATGCATTTCATATTTTTTTTAGTGCTTTTTAGCCATTGGCAAAATAGTCGGCAACACTTTAAATTAAAGTTTATTAGTTAAGATTAGTTAACCACATGAGTTAACATGAACTAACAATGAACTGCACTTACACCGCATTTCTTAAGGGTAATTTCAACCTTTACTAATACATTATTAAAATCTGGTTAACATTAGTTAATGCACTGTGAACTAACATGAACAAACAATGAACAACTGAACGTTAATGAAGATTAGTAAATACAGTAACAGATGTACTGCTCATGGTTAGTTCGTGTTAGTTAATACATAAACTAAGGTTAACCAGAAATTTTATTTTAAAGTGTTACCAAATGGTCCAATCAATGTTAAAAATGGGCTATATCTTGTGTCCTACTTCGGTGGAAGAAGGTCAATCATGCAGATTTCCAACGGCACGAGGGCGAGTGAATGATGACAGGATTGAAATTATATCCCTTTAACAGCGCCTGACGAATACGTCTAAATCCTGTCTAAATTCGTGTTTTTCTTTTAAGAAAGTTGAAAAATTTGCCGTATTTAAATGGGTTCATATTGCTCAGTTTAGTAGCCACAGAAGCGTAACCAAAGAGCGTCCATGCTGATGTTCATGGTTTGATTAGCTAACAACAGGCGGCCGTAATTATCTCAGCTTGCGTTAATGTCTGTGTCGGTGCGCGTGCAGAGAGTTACTCACGCGCTGCTCCTCCCTCTCCCGCTCGGACTTAATGAGCCTAGTGCTCTAATGAGCGGGATTTAATGGATTTATTGCCGTTTAGGGCTTGGGGTACGAGGCTCCCTGATGTCAAATGGCTTTAATTGGCGTATGGAGGTCGCTCTAAAGTCCATTCTATTGTCATCTATAGTCGCTCGCTTGACGCGAATGTGCTGTCAAGTATATCCGGGCTGTTGCCTAGTTTCTTCAGGCATGTTGTCTGGATAGAACCCAAGATTATTTAAATTAGCAGTATTGTCTTTTTCCCCCCTTTCTTTTTGCTTTCATTCATTCACTCATTCATTGCCTCAGAAATTATTCAAGCTTATTTTATTATAACCTTCCGATCATATGAACCAGGTTTGACATTTGGGTTTATATCTGGATCTTCAGTTAATTCAGCTCCTTCTTTGTTCATTCTATCTCACATGTTGTCTGTATTCCACATCAGTTGAAAGTCATTTGAGTAGCCTACTTTCACTGTTTGCTCTGGCCAGCTGTCAGAGGAGCTGCGTCCTCCAGCTTGGTGATCAATACTAATTTAGTGTTAATAGATGTCAATTGATCAGATGTCCCCAGGGTGTGTGGCATGACCACACGCAGAGTTTGACATCTAGCCTGTAAAGAAGGTGGTAATCCAGGGAATTGGGAGCCACACAGTTTTCTGATGAGACACATTGCAACACTATCAAGATAAGATTAATGCTCAAAGTCAAAGAAAAAGTGGCACAAGATATTTGCTATGATAGATGGAATGTGATCTATTTGATTATAAATATTGTAATTATTGTTTACATTTTAGATTAATTTCTTTGTTCTAAGTTATAATGTCTCATTTACATTTATTCATCTGGCAGATGCTTTTGTCCAAAGCGATTTACAAGCGAGAGAGATTGAACTCGGGTCTCTGGTGTGTTTGAAGTGAGTGTTTACTCACTGAGACAACTCCCCACTCATTTTTTTAGAAGGCACTATTCAAAATTGAGCAGAATGGCAAAATTTCTGAATTTGTATTGAATTTGAATTGAATTTCAATTGAGGTAGCAAACAAGATCAAAAATTCCAATTTGAATTTAAATGTAATTCTTAAATGTAAGTAAATATTCACATTTTTAAAAATCATGTTACTGTATTTTTAACAAAAAAAAAAATTAAGTTCAAGTTTGTCAAAGCTTTGGGAAAAGTTTTAAAAGTCTTGAAGATAGATTAATTGATTGATTGATTGATTGATACATAGATAGATAGATTGATAGATTGATTGATTGATCGATAAATTGATAGGTAGATTGATAAATAGATAGATAGATAGATAGATTGTTAGATAGATAGATAGATAAATATATAGATAGATTAGATAGACTCTAAGTCCGTTGTTCCCTTCTAATTTTTGCTTGACCCTGTTGTTGAGGAGCAGAAACAGGTAACATTTTTCATTCGTTTGTTTATTTCAGATAAAGCCCCACCTGCAAATACTGCAGCTTCAGCAGAATGCTGGACATATCTTTACCCAGTTACTTCTCTGTTTCTTATAAAAGGTCCCTGTGATGCTAAGCTTGCCCTAGAGACAATTTGTATTGGCTGATGCGTAACATTCAACAAGCCCTTCTCTTCAAGGAAGGAATTTACCATTTATAAACATAATCACATAAAACAACTTTTGCAAAATAGGAAACAGAAAATTTATAGTTGAGCTAAAACATGTTTAATCCTCTGTTTGTCCCACCCCTGTGGATCTGGCTCACAGCAAGAGAAGATCTGGAGCACGCGGATTTGGAGAAGAAAGGAAGAGGAACTTCGAAAGTCTCCTTGTTTATTCCTGTCCTTTACCCATATTTACTTCTGAACTGTCACTCATCTTTTTTTCTTCCCTTGTTCGCTATGCCCTGCGGCTTTTCTCTCACACACAGGCTGTGTGACGGCGCTGTTGCAAGCGGAGAAATCTGGGGGACCATCTGAAACCAATTAGGGTGGTGCAACAGCCACCCAAAGACTCGGTGACGGATGGGGCTCTTGTATTTATAGCCGGGGTAATTGGCAACACACACACACACACACACACTCATACACACAGATTGTGGTGCATGAATGCACTTTTCTCAAGACGTGTGAGGGAGAGCCAGGCCAAGTCCCACCAAATTATGATTCATGTTACATCACAGTTTGATAGCACAGATGTGTATGAGATTACGATCCTCCCTCGCTAAGAGCGAAGATGCTTTGAAGTTGTTTAGGCTGCGTACGCTCGTCATGCCTGCCAAAGAAAATCTTTCCAGTGTCCACGGACCAAATGGTCTGGAATGAACATATTAATACGATCATCAGTCATTGTGGAGGGGACGAGGTGGAAATCACGGTGGCTGTGTGCAGCTGATACGGAAGTCAGGGCCGAGGCCGTACATCTCAGCTATCTGTCCGGGGCTGTCAGCGCGTCAAACCTGCATGTGAAAATATACACACGGCACATCTGCCTCTCATTAGCCGCCATAAATGGCTGCCATGTGGTCTGCTGATAAATAGGCCAGTCTATTTATTGGAACACAACAAATTGGCTACAAACACTGACATGGAATCGAAGCACTATAAATACTAGACGCGATGAAAGTTTTAAAACGTGCTGCAGGTATTTTATGAGGTTCCTCGTTTTTCCTCCTTTCTTTTTATGTACTTTCAGCCATTCCTCTCACTCCTTTTTTTTTTTTGCTCTGCCAAACAGGAGTGGACTCTCTCTCTCTCTCTCTCTCTCTCTCTCTCTCTCTCGCGCTCACTCTCTCTCTCTCGCTCCTTGGCTGTAAGTGATCAAGCATAGAATGTAGATCCGGCACCGACTCCATCACGGAGCAGAGTCTCTGTACACTAAAAGCCATAAGATTCCTGAATGAATTGTCAACAGACAAGCCCTAAACCCCGTGTAATTACATATTTGGAGTTTATCTGGGTTTATGCGAAAATGCACAAGTTTCCCTTCCTTGGTGGTCCTTAAACACATCCATATGTCTCGAGTGTTTCCCTTTTCACTCCTCCCTTTCTCTCGCTCTCGCTCTCTTTCTCTCTCTCCCCTCCCTAGTCTTTGGAAACATTATCCTTTCGCATGAGTAGATTAGTAGACCTGTTGGTGTGGTGTTTTTCTATTGTTAAGTTTGTTGTGGCATTAGACACTTTCACTGGCCCAGATGAGGTTTCGGAGTGTGGAAGATCTGGGTGGGACGGTTTGCAAACAGAATCAAGCCACAAAGCACATCCCTGCAGAACCAAACAGGAACACACAGTAAATGTGGGGAGGCCTGGGATCGTGTGTGGGCCTGTTTTTCCTTTTTTTCTCCCTGCTTGAGAAAACCGATCTGTTTTAGAACACGTGCTAAATATTACCATATTTACATTTTCCTGTTTGAAAAAGGCCAAGCCAGGAGGGAGGGTGGTGGGGTTTGCAGTGGAAAGGTCTCGAGCCGGGTTAGGCTCTGTTTGAAACTCTAAACCCTTTTCATGCTTATTTGTTTTATGATTCTGCAGGGTACTGTGTTTACACTCAAAGTGCAACATCTGGATTAGATAATTTGTTGAGAATTAACCGAGGCTGGATGCTTATCGACCTCTTCTGATTAAATCTGTTTGATGTTTTTCTATTTCGCTTCACAAAGATTTTTTTGTCGGTCTGTCAGCTTGTATCTTGCATGATATATTTTGCTCTAAAAACTTTGTGGGGAAAAAACAGGTGAAGGCGAGGATTCTTGTACTGGAATGGCCCCTTTAAACACACAGACAGAGAGCGAGAGCGTCCACGCTCTAATCACATTCATGGCCTTTGATCTATAATGGCTTATTTGAAAGTTAAGCATGTGGTGACTGTTTGTCTAAAGGCCACTCCTGCAGACTACACAGTGGAGGACCAGAGAATGATTAAATCCCTCTTACTTCAGTAATATTTCTGTTGTCATTCGCCAGCTTTTGTGGAAACTGTGTTTTACATATGTGGTTACGTTTACTGTGACAGGAGCAGAATCAATGGATTATCAAGTGAAAGTTCATCAGCACATATGCACATCAGATGCAATTATGAATAAAGGAATGCAAAATCGATTTGATTTAGACTGTATGCTTCATGGAATATCTACATGTATCTTTAATACAGGTGCGTATAAATCTACAATAAAATAAAGTAAAAATAAAATATATTACAAAATATTAGATAGTAATATTAAAACTACTTAATTAAAAACACATAAAATGGAATAAAATATGGTATGGAATTTCTAATAAGGTATAAAAAAACAAATAACTGCATAAAATATTTGTAGAAATATTTGTAATTTTTCTAATAATATTTTTATTAAAATGTATTATATTAATATTACTTTATATTTTGTTATTTATTTATTTATTTAACTGGGCAGATACACCTGCACACTTACACCAAGTGTACATATTCTACTCCTGTCCTATTTTGTTATGAATATCAGGACATATGGGCAATATAGTGAAATTTTGTTAGTTACTTGGGTCAAAACAATGGAATGTACAAATTCAGCTTGTTTGTTTTGAGTCTTTTCCAAAGACAGCATCAGCTTTTATCAGCATGGTACCACCAGTGCTTTGAGATCATGTCCCAGTGAGGTTTATTAATATATATTTAATAGCACAAAAGTTTTCTGTAGAAAAGCCAGTAATGACTCACAGGACTAAAGAGAGCTGCAGTAATTTGATGGGAGCGTTTGAATCATGGGAAATTCCTTGCTTTGAGCCGCTCTGCCATGCAGGGTTCCAGTATGGATTGTAAGCTAACTGTGTTGCCGAGGTCAGCCATAGTTCCAGTTCAGCTGGTGGTGTGGGGTCTGTGTCACATTAATGTCTTTACTGTCAGAGTGAGTGTAATGAAAGAGAACAATACGTGTGTTTTACGATCCTGAGTTTGTGTCTTATTATTCTTTGTGTTGTTTTAGCTTAAAATGGACACAAAGCATCTGCGGTGACATGCTATGAAATAGAACATTAATTAAGTAAACACAGCACTGTGCCAAATTTGTCATAAAAAACCAACAAGGAGACTTTCTATGTGTCCAGAACAACCCCCTTCAACAATGGAGGGCCGGTTGTGATCATGCAAATGATGCTCGTTCATCAAGAACATCCAAGAGGGATTAGCCGAGTTACTTACTCCCACTGAAAGATGAGAGGTCTCAGGAGCGAGCCCAGAGTCCCCCCCTCCATTCCATCACTGCTGTCCCATGTCTCTTCAGCGAGGAAATTACTCTAATGCTGGGGAACAGATGTGTCAGAGACACGATTTGTGTGTATTTTATTGACTATGTCCATCTGTTAATACAGTTGCTTGTTTCTTGCAGGATGTTTTTTTATGATTCAGAGACAAGCATGTGAGAATGCCAGAAGAAAAATATAGGAAGGAAAGAAGAAGTACTGATGGTGAGATGAAGGAGAGGATTGGGGTATAATGTGTTGAGATTTAAGAATTATATTTATTTTATAGATGACTTTTCATTTGAATTACCTATCAGTCTCTCTCCTTTGTGTTCATTGTTTGCTGCATTTTCCAGTGAAGCAATTTATGCTAACAATTAAAAAAAAAAAAAAAAAAAAACCCATAGTGAATATGAGAAAACTTTGCATCTGTTGTAATGATTAATTACCGTACAAAATGACCACACACAGTGAGGATATTGCATGTCTGCCATTGGAAGAACTCAAATTAGCCCTGTAGAATGTCACTTTGGTTATACCTGCAAAAGAAATAAAATAAAATATATAATGTAAAATATAAAAAATATAAATATAATCAACAAAATATATAAATAAAATCTAAATATTTAAAAAATAATTTTGATTTAAATGATTTATTATTATTATTATTTGAATTATTTATTAGAAAAAATGCATCGGAAAAAAATTAGATGTAAATTTATTTTATTTTAGACATGATCATCTAGTGCTATTATATTCAAATATTGGATATTTGAGCATTAGTGTAGTATAAAGAAGGTTCAATATGTAGAATGTAAGTGCTTATAGGTGACATGCCTGCTCTCGGAATCATGTGACCAATGAGTTAAAAGCTTGGCCTCTGTGGGTCAGTGGTTAGCAGGTCCTGGGCTTGAACTTACACTTGACATGACCACTTTCTTCTCAGATTTTGTCTGGCATTGTCCATGGTAAACATTTTCTTTGCACTTTTTAACCGTTCTGTGAACCTGAAGATTGTGAAACCTGAACATAAATTTCTTTAATCCACTAAGATTTTGCTCGGACTTTATTATATTAATGTTAATTGTGAGCTTAGTTGGTTAACTTGAAGCCATTTTGTTTAACGGATTTCACTGTGTTTAAAAATGCTCACACACAAGTACACAAGTGTACTTCATATATAGTTCTCCTTGCTGTGATAGTTTTCCATTTGAATTTTTTTCCCTGAAAAATGTACTGTTCCATTCCAAGCTGTTTCATCAGCACAGTAGAATGTGCTATAAATGCCATTGGTCAATATCAATGTGTGTGTGTTTTTGTGTAGAGATAGTTTAGAACATCTGATATATCTGCCCCTGAGAAATGCTAGTAAATTTATAGATGTTGTTACCATTCCCTGTGCTCGGGAAAAGCCTTACATTCTTCCTGGCCTCACATTTCATCCCCCACTTTCCATCTTTTTCCATCTCCATTTTTTCATCCATCTCCCTTTCTCCCATTAGCAGTATATCTCACAGTTTTACACTGTTTTACTGATGTATTTGCAGTGAACTGACTGTCCCGATGCTGTCTGCTCGATTTACAGGACTCAGAGGTTGCAGATGTCATGTGATCTAGTCCAAACGCCAGCTTCTGGTCTCCTATCAGCCGTGAAGATTTTGAGTGCTGACTGCTTTATAGCTTTTGAATACCTTGAAATCACATAACTGCATAAAATTCAGCCAGTGTGGCTATACTCCACAGTACTTTGTTTTGTTATCTCTGTTGTCTCAACACTTAAATCAGGACACAGACTTAATGAGACAATGGAGGGTTGTGTGGTCATAACCAGTGTTAGAGAATCTAATTTGACATTGTAGCTTGTCAAGCCATAGCTAATTATGATTTGATATAGGCTACAGTGAAGATGCTGTTTTGAAAAAAGTATTTAGCTTATCTCAATTATCATGGCAGTATCAATTTGAAAAGGTTTACTACTGAACTAATGCGGCCTTCACGTGCTATAATAAATTTGATAATTCTCACTTCTGAAGTCGTTATTACAAGCTCATTGCATTCAAGTTTCGAAATGGGATGGTGTTCATGTGCAATTTTTATCTAGGAAACTCGTATTTATGATAATTCTGAGACAACAACAACACTCCAGTTTGCACATATACATGTCTGGGATGCGAATTGGTGAATCGTGTTTGTGAATCTGTTCATTTACGTGAACCGTCTGAAAGAATAAAGCTACACAGTTAGCTTACTGACAGTACATACATATGAAAGGAGACCATTTAGGACGTATCTATACTCTAGAATGAATCAGATTTTTGCTGGCTTTACTATAAGAGAGAGAGAGAGAGAGAGGACTGTTGAGGTAAGTGAGTCTTAATGTCTTGAGATTGTTACCTCAAGACATTAAGAACAGCGATGTAGCATTTGGTCACATTTTAGCGTTAGTCTTTGGATAAAGTAGCTTACCGGAAAAATTACAGTAACCTGTGAAATAGTACTACTGTCACACTTTTGAAAAATGTCACTATACTTTTAGTTAGTTATGACTACTCAACACTAGCTATAGCAATAGTATGAATTCCTGCCATGTTGAGATGCGATGTCTTGGCTCAATTGATGATTTGATTAGTGATTCGTGAGTATTTCTATTTTACTTAAGTATGATTTTCAAGTACTCTTTTCACCTCTGCCTAAAATCAATGTGAACCTGTTGAAACTGAGGTGGAAACAGGATAGCACTTTATTTTACAAGTCCTGTTCCCCATACTATGTAATTATCGTAATTACAATAACTGGGAAATAACTAGGTACTAACCCTGAAACTACCCCTAAACCTTACTTTAACCCATGTTACCTGATATTGCCCAGTACTTTCTTAGGTAAGTGCACATACTGTAAAATAAAGTATAACCGGAAACAGTCCTGATCAGTGTTGGGGCAAGTTACTTTCAAAAAATAATGCATTACAGCAGGGGTCTTCAACGTTTTTCAGGGCAAGGACCCCTTAGATGAGCGAGACACGGAGCAGGGACCCCCCCACACAAAATATGTCAAACAGCTCGCGATTCGGACTTTATATCTCGCGATTCGGACTTTATGGCTCGCGATTCGGACTTTATGGCTCGCGATTCGGACTATATGGCTCGCGATTCGGACTTTATAGCTCGCGATTCGGACTTTATGGCTCGAGATTCGGACTTTATAGCTCGCGATTCGGACTTTATATCTCGCGATTCGGACTTTATGGCTCGCGATTCGGACTTTATGGCTCGCGATTCGGACTTTATAGCTCGCGATTCGGACTTTATAGCTCGCGATTCGGACATTATGGCTCGCGATTCGGACTTTATAGCTCGCGATTCGGACATTATGGCTCGCGATTCGGACTTTATAGCTCGCGATTCGGACTTTATAGCTCGCGATTCGGACTTTATGGCTCGCGATTCGGACTTTATGACTCGCGATTCGGACTTTACGGCTCGCGATTCGGACTTTATGGCTCGCGATTCGGACTTTATGGCTCGCGATTCGGACATTATGGCTCGCGATTCGGACTTTATGGCTCGCGATTCGGACTTTATAGCTCGCGATTCGGACTTTATAGCTCGCGATTCGGACATTATGGCTCGCGATTCGGACTTTATAGCTCGCGATTCGGACTTTTATAGCTCGCGATTCGGACTTTATGGCTCGCGATTCGGACTTTATAGCTCGCGATTCGGACTTTATGGCTCGCGATTCGGACATTATGGCTCGCGATTCGGACTTTATGGCTCGCGATTCGGACTTTATAGCTCGCGATTCGGACTTTATGGCTCGCGATTCGGACATTATGGCTCGCGATTCGGACTTTATAGCTCGCGATTCGGACTTTATAGCTCGCGATTTGGACTTTATAGCTCGCGATTCGGACTTTATAGCTCGCGATTCGGACATTATAGCTCGCGATTCGGACTTTATAGCTCGCGATTCGGACTTTATGGCTCGCGATTCGGACATTATGGCTCGCGATTCGGACATTATGGCTCGCGATTCGGACTTTATAGCTCGCGATTCGGACTTTATGGCTCGCGATTCGGACTTTATGGCTCGCGATTCGGACTTTATAGCTCGCGATTCGGACTTTATGGCTCGCGATTCGGACATTATGGCTCGCGATTCGGACTTTATAGCTCGCGATTCGGACTTTATAGCTCGCGATTCGGACTTTACGGCTCGCGATTCGGACTTTATTGCTCGCGATTCGGACTTTATAGCTCGCGATTCGGACTTTATGGCTCGCGATTCGGACTTTATAGCTCGCGATTCGGACTTTATAGCTCGCGATTCGGACTTTATGGCTCGCGATTCGGACTTTATGACTCGCGATTCGGACTTTATAGCTCGCGATTCGGACATTATGGCTCGCGATTCGGACATTATGGCTCGCGATTCGGACTTTATAGCTCGCGATTCGGACTTTATGGCTCGCGATTCGGACTTTATAGCTCGCGATTCGGACTTTATAGCTCGCGATTCGGACATTATGGCTCGCGATTCGGACTTTATAGCTCGCGATTCGGACTTTTATAGCTCGCGATTCGGACTTTATAGCTCGCGATTCGGACTTTATAGCTCGCGATTCGGACTTTATGGCTCGCGATTCGGACATTATGGCTCGCGATTCGGACATTATGGCTCGCGATTCGGACTTTATGGCTCGCGATTCGGACTTTATGGCTCGCGATTCGGACATTATAGCTCGCGATTCGGACTTTATAGCTCGCGATTCGGACTTTAGCTCGCGATTCGGACTTTATATCTCGCGATTCGGACTTTATAGCTCGCGATTCGGACATTATGGCTCGCGATTCGGACTTTATAGCTCGCGATTCGGACTTTATGGCTCGCGATTCGGACATTATGGCTCGCGATTCGGACTTTATGGCTCGCGATTCGGACTTTATAGCTCGCGATTCGGACTTTATGGCTCGCGATTCGGACATTATGGCTCGCGATTCGGACATTATGGCTCGCGATTCGGACTTTATAGCTCGCGATTCGGACTTTATAGCTCGCGATTCGGACATTATAGCTCGCGATTCGGACTTTATAGCTCGCGATTCGGACTTTATAGCTCGCGATTTGGACTTTATATCTCGCTATTCGGACTTTATAGCTCGCGATTCGGACATTATGGCTCGCGATTCGGACTTTATAGCTCGCGATTCGGACTTTATGGCTCGCGATTCGGACATTATGGCTCGCGATTCGGACTTTATAGCTCGCGATTCGGACTTTTATAGCTCGCGATTTGGACTTTATGGCTCGCGATTCGGACTTTATAGCTCGCGATTCGGACTTTATGGCTCGCGATTCGGACATTATGGCTCGCGATTCGGACTTTATGGCTCGCGATTCGGACTTTATAGCTCGCGATTCGGACATTACGGCTCGCGATTCGGACTTTATGGCTCGCGATTTGGACTTAATGGCTTGCGATTCGGACTTTATAGCTCGCGATTCGGACATTATGGCTCGCGATTCGGACTTTATTGCTCGCGATTCGGACTTTATGGCTCGCGATTCGGACTTTATAGCTCGCGATTCGGACATTATAGCTCGCGATTCGGACTTTATAGCTCGCGATTCGGACTTTATAGCTCGCGATTCGGACTTTATATCTCGCGATTCGGACTTTATGGCTCGCGATTCGGACTTTATAGCTCGCGATTCGGACTTTATAGCTCGCGATTCGGACATTATGGCTCGCGATTCGGACTTTATAGCTCGCGATTCGGACTTTATGGCTCGCGATTCGGACTTTATAGCTCGCCAGGGGCGGACTGGCCATCGGGAGCACCGGGACATTTCCCGGTGGCCTGATGGTCATTCTGGCCTGCTGCTGTGCTGTCGATCAGACTGACGTGCAATAGGCTGGTATGCAACTGCGAATTAATTGACGCACTTATGAATCTACGAATCAGGCGATCGCGGAGTGAAAACGACACCACCACATGACCCAACATCAGCGAAGCACTGCCTGATTGGCTGTATCCAGAGACAGGCTTTATCTTGGAAAATAGAGCAAAAAATGGAGCGTAAATGCAAAGGAGGAGCAGAGAGGGAACGCATAAAAAGGAGAAAAGCCCTGGCCACAGACAAAATCCCAGCCATGTTCGCCGGTAAGGGAACAGGTCGGTCAGAATTACATTTACATCATATTTACTAGGGGTTGGAAAAAATCGATCCGTTCGGTTCTCCACACTCGGTTCTCCACGCGCTCGGACGGTCCGCTGTTCAACTTAAATCTGACAAAGCATCTGTAATATGGTTTACTGTAAATAACACGTAAAACAATCAGAGTTCAGTTAATATATGTTTCTGTTGATGGATGAACATTCTGGGTTCCCAGACATTACAACAACAACAATGAAAAAAAAAAAAAACCGAACCGTGAAAAAGTTTAACTCTAATAACCCCTAATATTTACTTAATCATTTGGCAGATGGACGCTTTCATCCGAAGCAATTTACAATAGATCAAATCTATTCTTTATAAAAAAAAATAATACAAATATATTTAATGATAGAAGTTTTAAAAGCGCATCTTAATGACAAACTAGCACATTGTTTTACATACTGTATGGGGATACATAGAGCATTGGAAATATATAAAATATAAATATTTTAACATGTGAATATGTATCTTTTATTATCCCTTCTTAAAATGTGTAAGCCAATTTTATATTTGTCTTTGGTGTGGTAGTATAGATGGTATTCCTAGTGAGTTTTTGAGGGTTTATTTATTTATCCATATTATGAATGGTCGTCTACCTGTTACATCAACTAACAGGGTTACCCTATAAGTTTAGCAGGCTGGTGGACACATGAATTTGGTGGTGGTGTCTGCAGCAGCAGAGGTGGCCTGGGGTGGAGTCAAATTCCCGGCCTGATTTACTGTCCCAGTCCGCCACTGATTGAAACTATCACATGCTATCTAATACTACAAATTTTAAAGCAGAGAATGGCCACAAACAAACATGCTATAGCTGCTATTGTGTGTTAACCAGAAAATAAATAATATTCTTATGGGTTTTTTTTTTTTTTACAGTATCATCAGGCACTACAAAATGCAGAGCACTTCAAGATAGTAGTAGATGGAAAAATAGCAAAAAGCAGAATAAAATGTCTTAGTATTTGTTAGCTTCTTTTCCTCTTCCATCCCTCTCATATAAACACATGGCACCACAAACACACACTCTTTCTCAGACCAGCTGAATAGTTTGGGTTTTTGGCCTCTCCACAGGTTGAAGCAAAAATAAGAGGCTGTTTAACAGCACTGGCAGGAGCTTACATAAACAGGCAAGGGGATTAGAGTTTCATGAGTTTCTGTCTCTCTGTCTGGTATCAGCACTTGAAGAGAGTCAGGAGAACCAGATGAAACATTTGGAAGGAATGAGCAACCAGCTAACGTCACATCATGCATTATGGATGAATACGCTTTCCATCTTCGTGGAAAAGGCTCACATTGTACTGTTCTTGCGTTATTGTTTATATGTAAATGCTTGGTAGTAAGTTACAATAACATGCTTTGCACGTTTCATTACCTTGACTAAATCTAAGCATAGAAATATGGTTAGGTAAACTGTCTGTGTCAGAGTTATTGATGTGCAATAATTTTGTAAGTGCACGTATAACATTGCTTATTTTAGTTTTAGTATTTTAGACTGCATTTATGACCCTGTAATTGTTCCACATTATGCTTTATATTGAAAGGAAAAAATGTAGAATAATGCACAGCATTTCTGAAACTCTGTTTGTAGTGGCAGAACAGCTGAAGGCTATTTCTTGTGATCCTTGTTTCATTCAAAACATCTGATCGCTTCCGAGAAGCACAAAGACGATGTCTGAAAACCAACACAGCCAGTTTGTGTTCATGTGAAATTCTTACATCCTGCACAACCACTATTGTGGCAAAACACATGGTGTTTGTGGAAATCAGGCCTGTGTGAGGAATCTCATTGGCATAAGGCGAATTGTATGTTGGCGAGGGTGCAGACATGACTGTCCATGTGTCATTCCTCTCTCGTCTTTCTCTCTGATGATTGTCTTTCAGCTTTGTCTGCCCTTGGGCAGTTTTCTGGATGCCTTGCTTTGATCTCAACCATAAGTGAGCTGTGACAACAACCTTGAGATGAGATGTAAAGAAAATAGCCATGTTTTCATGACAGGCTCGTGATATGTGCGTTTCTTCTTACTGTATGGCCCACTGATGCGTCTCAAGGCTTTTCATGCATCATAATTATCATGTCCAACTTTTAATCCTATTTAGAGATTTTTGTGATTGATGGATTACTGTAAATCCTCATTTATCTCAGTGAACCTCCACGATCCTCTTCCTTATGTAGAATTTCTGCAGTGAGTTTTATCCTGTCCCCTTCATTCTCTTTGACAGAAAATAACGACAATTTTAACATGGCCCACCTGCTTGGTGTCTTATCGACAGGGCCGTAGCTGGTCTACCCAGGGCCCCGGTGCAGGTTGTTGCTGTGGGAGTCCGTGAATTGGCATTCCACGGACAGGAGGGAGGATTCCCCCTCGGTTGGAATCGCAAATTATAGAATCGACACCACCTTTCGCTCTGCTAGTGAAGGCCCTGCTTATCGACCACGGTTGTGAGGACTATGGGAAGTATTTCATGATTTAATTGACTCTTCGCAAAGACCCGCCCCTTTTAGTTACTGTTGCTATGCGCTCTCACGCCACGCATCATGTTCTCATGAAGTGAAAAATACATTGTGGATTAAAGAGGACACTGACAACACGTCGACAGACAAGACAGAGCAGGCTACTTTTGATATGAAACAGTTTCATATTTACAATATTGTCATTTTTTTAAAGAAGTTTAAAAAATAAATAGCATATAGTGGCTCTTTAATGTGTCGTGACCGATAGCTGTAGCTCCTTCAAGCTGCTCGTGAACCAACCATCTCTTCATACTAGTTCATTTATAGCATCAAATAAACATGAATGGACATCAGAAGGAATGTTGTTTCAAGCGGGAAAGACATGAGTACACACAATTTTCAAATTTAAGTTCACAAACGTTAATCTACTAACTCCCCTGACTGCTTTGTCGTACTAGATGGCGGATTCAGGGTTCTGATTGGTCAGATCGCCTGTCAATCAAACTGCCGGAAATTTGGAACTTAATTTGTTTCTAAAGGCTGAGGAGAGGAAAAGTTCAAGGCAAAGAGTGGAGAAAAAGAAACTGTTCAGCTCACCTGAATTTTAAAGGAATATTATTAGCAATTTTCTAAAATGAAAGGAAATGTTCTATTTTTAATATTAACTAAATATGTAATTAGTTAATTCGATATTAATCTAATGTAAAATTTTTATATTATTATATATTTTAATGTATAATGCTAAATGTTAAGCTTTTGTTTCATAGGTCTTTAAAACCTATTGGACTTAGCAATTATTTCATGATGTTGGCTGAGTGACAACACTCTTCCAACAAACATGCTTAATGTATCAGTGAAACAGATACAATGCCAGTTCAAGTGAAATATCTGAGTGCCTTTCCAGTTTTGGCTGGGGAGCAATAAGCGCATGCAGGTGTTTCCATATGTCTATACATTTCACATATGTTTACTGACGGCGAGTTTGTAGGCTTTCAATTGTGGTCTTGTCTGTTTGTGTGTTAAAAAGTTTGCATAAACATCTGAAAGTCTGTGTGCTTAATCATGTACACAAAACGATGGTAAACTCTCTCTCTCTCTCTCGCTCTCTCCCTCACTCTCACTCAGGCTCTATCTCTCTCTCTTTCATAAGGACTCCTTTGCTTTCAGTCTGTTGTTGCTACTAGCACTAACACACTCTTGCACGCACAAGCTTTTTGGCGATCACTCTCTCTCTCTTTCAATCCATTGCACCTTACTGCACAAACACAGCTATCCCACCCAGAGGACTCTCTCGGGGTGATCTAAAGGGTTTTTGGGGGGAGTGAGGCAGAAGCTCACACATGGGCAGCTGTGTGTGTGTGTGTGTGGGAGGGCTTTGATCAAAGACAGGGGGAACAGCCAAGTGGAGGTGGCTTCAGAATGCGGGCTGTGATCATTGAGGAAAGGGTGGAATTGGGGGGCCTCACTACTGAGACACACTAGCACTGCAAAGAACAAACACCTGCTTATCTCCTCACCACCTCCTCCACATCCAAACCACTGCCTGCTGCCTGTCTATGGACTCACCAAGACAACCAGGAATAGGGGCTCTGGGAATAGGAATAGGGGAATAGCATTCAATGTAGTAGTTATTAGCTGAAAAATAATGGCCTTTTATTTAGATCTTTTCTCTCCCAATTTGTTCCCATGCATCTGCACATTTGCAGAGCTCTTTATTGAATAAAGTCAAGGTGCAAATTATGGAGGAATTGGGAGGTGTGACCTCCCTAATTAAGGCTTGAACCCATCCAAATGAGGTCAAAACACGGTTGGTTGTTGGGGGGGGTCTTATAAGTAGGCATTATTTTTTAGATACAAGCATACATGCCTATGGCTTTCAGCATGTTTTGAAAACAACGTTTTAGCAAAGATTATTTGTGTGCAAAGTAGACGCAACAGAACAGACTCTGCGTTCCGTGAGTAAACAACAGTAGAGCTCGACAAAACATAACTGCTGCCATTATTCATCACTTTATTATAGATTTACACATCAGTTAGGCTATAGGCTAATACAACAATCTTTAGCTTTGTGTTCTGTCTAGTTAAAATAGTTAGCTGTGAATGAGAGGGGCGCGAAACGAACCTCAAGCGAGTGAAAATGAACAGAAACGTATGAAAGTAGGCTAATTGAATAATTAGGACGCTAAATAAATCGAGAGAACAAAGAACAGCACATAACTTCGAAGAATTAAATC
Source organism: Opsariichthys bidens (assembly GCA_037194245.1). NCBI lineage: Eukaryota > Metazoa > Chordata > Actinopteri > Cypriniformes > Xenocyprididae > Opsariichthys > Opsariichthys bidens. Next base: position 12,918,919 of record CM074288.1, on the reverse strand, counting down.
ATATAGGCTATTTACTCAATTGACTAGGGGCAGTGGCTTGCTTATTGGGGACATATTGTGCTGGCTGAGTATGTGGAAAGATTTAAAAAGACACAGTATAGAGGCCCAAACGAATATTATGTGTGCACGTGGCGGTCAAATTGATTTATTCTGATGCAGGTTTATATTTGAGCTCAGAGCAGCTCATTCTCCCTCTTCTGCGAACGAGAAACATATTCCTAATCTGACAATAGAATTGAACCCAACCCAGTCGTTCTTATTACAGGACATTTAAAAAATGCCTGAAAGTGTGTGATTTTAATATGTGTTTGGCTAACAACCAAACCCATTGGAATATAATCGGTACTGCTGGAAATATATATTTTTTCGTTTTCAGGATTTGCTTCAGTTTCTGACACGCGTGAAACGTTATGCCTAACTCAAAACACATCCAGAACAGCTTTCTTCAAAGAGTCTGTGTTTTCCGTGTGTCCAAACCTGATTTATTTTCAATAAAGCAGCTGTGAGTTGTCCGTTTGGACAGAAATATAATAGTTCTCAGCTTGTATCAATATTTTACAGACTGTCCGGAGAAGAAAAATTAATTACGAATAAAATAAATGAATAAATAAAGCCTTTGAAACGAAAGAATGTCAGATCGGGAAAAGCTCCACAATCCTTTGCCAAGCACAACTTACAAACACGCTCCTGAAAACCCGCACGGTTTATTAGAGTTGACGCATAAAGACGGAAAATTAAATTCGACAAAGATAAATTAATAACAGAAGGCAGTGCGGGCAGATTTTACTTGGGTTTTGAAGACAACTTTCCATAAACTATGCAATATTTCACTTTCACCAATAATAATAGGCCTAATAATAAATTGTTATTATTATCATCAAAATTATTGTTTTTACACAATGTTTTAGTGTGTAAATATAAATCCTGCTAATTAGATATATAGCCTATCATAACTGTCTAAATTATCAAACTGTCTACCAAACTGTCTTGGAAATTATTGAGAATAGGCTAATAATAGTACGTTTTCTTAGTATTGCTATGTTATTATAATTGTTATTATGCTGCGTTACTGGTTAGCTAAGTTACTGTTCTTTGTAGTCTTTGCATGAAATTTGCTATATATATATATATATATATATATATATATATATATAATATAATTATCAGCTCTGCTTTTCTATGATCCTTTTTTAATATAGCCTAGGCTATCTACACTTTCCAAGTCCAGAAATTAATTTAATGAACGTCACAGTGCTCACAGTCCGCACAAAAACGTCAGAACGATCCATAAGTGGCTCTGAGGAAGAAAAGCCACAAACGAACATATGTTTTAACTTTAGCTCCAAGCCGACTAACACACCGAATTGAGCTGGAGATGCCGCCGACGTTTCATCCGTTTCATGCTCCCTGAATGATGTCATGTAATGGAATCACTGCGGAAAATGACATTTCAGTGTGAGGAAGGAAACGCACAATTAAAATCAGAGTGAATCGGCATTATACAAATCCTGATTTTGGCTGCTGCACAGGTCTGCCCCGTGTGCAGTGTGTCTTATTTTCAGAAGCAGCAGAGCTGTATGAGTGTGTGATGTTTGAGCGTCTGTCGTGTTGTTCATTTACATCTAAATAATAAAAAAAGCCTGTGTGTTAAACAGCAGTAGGACAGAAGAGCGTTGGACCGAGGCTTGGCAGTGAGACCCCGCAATTTATTTTGCAAGTAATAATCGCCACATAGTTGCTGCTTCCTTGCCAAAATAAGACAACCTTAATAGATTAAAATGGCATTTCACTACAGGAAATCCCATTATGTTGATATTATTGTTTATATAACTGGTTAATTATATTTTTATATGAATTATGAGTAGGCTATTTATTATGGGCTATTTGTTGAGAACTCGACTGTTTTGTGTGTGTGTTTTTATTTTTTGTGTCTAGAAAAAGCTTAACCGAATATAGTGCCCCCTTTTACCTGGAAAAGGGAACGCGGAAAACGCGGGAATTAAATCGATGTGTGTTTCCAAACAAATCGAATGGTATCAAAGACGTGTTTGGTTGTTCTGTGGTTCTCTCCGCGGGCGATCTCTCTCTTCTTCAGATGACCCCTCTCTGGAGTCTTGGATTGTGCGACACAAAGGGGAGCAGATGGACTCCAGCCTCCTCTTTCTCTCTCTGCACGCAAAACTAACACACGTCACAGCGCCGTTTCTTGAGGACGTGCTCTTGCCACCATTACCGTCTTAAACAGCCACGGGTCAATTAGACATTTTGGCTAAACAGTAATGTGATTCCTTTCCAATAGGCTAAATGAACTTCGTTGGTCTGGTTCGTTTTGCTGGCTTGACGTGAGCTTGTCTAATTGTTGTAGCCTATCTGTTCCAAATGCAGGCTACTCGAATATCAACACAAATGTTAAAAGTAGCCCAATTAAATGAATATTTCAGCGCGCGCATTCTCCACAGAAGTGCGGCCAGGCCTGAGAATCCGCCGTGTTCGTTGCCCTTCCAGCCCACCTCGAGAAGTGGTTCAGTCCTCAGAAGTGTATTTGGCATGAATAGCTCGGAGTCTCAACAAAGCGGCCGAGCTCTGGGCTCCTCGTCGGTGTTTGGAAACCACTGGTTCGTGTGATGAGACCGAGGGGAGAGCTGGGTCTGGGGCTCTCTCTCGCTGCATTAGGCCGTAATAGGTTTGGGATGACCTAAACGATTTGTTGACTGGGACAATAAATCTGTTGTGTGTTTCTTGGCATGCTGAGGGGAGGATTACAAGTTGTCGTACAAAGGAATGCAAATTGCTGGCCAAACTGTTGGAGAGGGCTTGGAGGAGGCGAGCAATTCGCACCATTTGTGCGGATCCCTTCTTCTTTTCTTCCCTTTATTTTATGTTTTTCTATTAGGCCTAATAACTGTGAAGGGGTTGAAAGTAGCCACTGTATTCATCCCAAATCAATGGATCACCCATAGCAAGCCCTGTAGACCCCGAGATTTGCATTCCATTGAAATATCGACGCTGTGAGGTGACCAGGAAGACAATGTCCTTCACTGGTGTTGGGACATTTCTATAGGGAACCGCGTGAAAAGTCTTGATGGTTTTCTTCACCCTCTTCGATCTCTTCTTAGGCTCCCCGTAATTATTTCACATGAGTCTGCTGAGTTATGGATTTTGGACAACCGTCACACTAAATCCAAAATATTGACTTCAATTTTATTCACCTGCCACTGTTTGCACATTTGATTGCACTTGCTAAAAGCTACAGATGGAATTTAGAATACTTTCATGTTATGAGTTTTGAGGAAAATACGACATGACAAATCAAGTCATATTCTTAATTCATGTTGTGCCTCTAAAATCCTTATTTATTTATTATTATTTTTTTAAAGTTTAGCCTATTATTATTAATATTAATTTGTGGTCCAAATATGTGATACAAAATAACATGTCTCATGTCTGTGATGGACTGTAAAAAAAAACAACTTAATTCAGCTCTAATCTGGTTCAAATAAGTAGCCTAATTTCAACACAAGTATTTCAGCAAAGTGTGGTGGAGCTTGTAGATCAATCTCTTAGGCCTTTGTGTATTATAAGCACAATTAAATGTCTCTCTGTAAATAATTTTTCAGGTTTAGAGTACGTTGGATGTCTAATTTGTAACATTTTATTCTAGCCACTGTAGCATTCATCCATCTTGGCTGTTCTCTAATCGCCGTGGATAAATTGCCTGTCCTGCAGACGATTTCAGCTTCGTTGCTGAAGAATGAGAGGGAACAAAGCTGTGTTCAACAGCGCCTCCTAGTGACCTCTGAGTACAATGCAACGCCCGGCTAGTTCCCTGGACACACCTCGAGTCCTTGAGAAGTTATTAAGTTCTGCAGCGAGAAAATAAGAACATATGACCTGTGACTATATGCGCCACATATCCACTCAAGTCAAATATAAATATATAGGCCTGCTAGATTAGTTATATGGCAGCCTTTAGCGTCATCAATCAATGTCAGTGCTAAAAGTTAAAAGCAAGTAGGCTATTTCTCACCATCAGTTATAGTCTAATCTACTAAAAGAAATTGGTCTTTATTGTTGTTGAAAATTAGAGTCTATCTATCTATCTATCTATCTATCTATCTATCTATCTATCTATCTATCTATCTATCTATCTATCTATCTATCTATCTATCTATCTATCTATCTATCTCTGTTCGTCCTTGTGGAATCGTACATGCGCGTGCGTGGAGGGGTTGCTGTAAAATTCAGCTGACTCCAACACATTGTCAAATCCCTAAACCTACTTGAATTCGCTCTCCTTTACCTCCCTACATTTTGATCAATGGGGAGGGATCCGTCGTTTTAATTAAAACACAACAACAACGTTCTGGTTTAAAAGTGTGTTCTCAGAGTGGAAGTCTCGGGAGACGTTAGACTCCGCCCAGTTAACAGGTTTAACGCTAAAAGCACCTGTCACGTGAGAGTTACAATATTTTACGATCGCCCGCTTCTAGGGACCAGCCATAACTGCGATCCTAATAACTTTTTAACAGACTTTTTGTTTGTACGATGTTGCATAACACCAAAGACACTTATTTAAAAAAGACAACGTGTGAGAGCGACAGGATGTATCTGCATATCTAGATTTACCTCATAAAAACGGCAGTTAGCACTGATTCTGGCAAGCCGTTTATTCATTAAAATGAACTAGAATCTAGACTAACAGGGAATTTCGTTAAAGGTTTGCCAGATATACTAGTGAAACAGGTGAATTCGAGGCCTCGCTTCGAGGCGAGTCAGCGTGAAACGTTTTATAGCCTATGTCGTAGGGTGTCGAAGACAGTCTGCTCATCTCTTTATGCAAACCTATGCTCCCCTCAATTAATCTCATTGTCTTTGATCAACACTCATCGCTACATTTAAACCCATCGGCACTTGGCTACCCATATGTGGCACACCGCGTGAGTGTCCGTGCGACCCCGATTGGTTTGATAAATACAATAATGACACGGCACAAAAGACCTGAATATCCATTTCTAAGGAGTGGCGTGAGTGGTTTTCCCGCCACATACAGTACGTCGCCCTGGTAACGGCGCCTCTAGCATGCAGATCAGGCGCTCGGCTCTTGTGTTCTTCTCAGCAATCGAGTTTGATAGCTGTCACTTTTGTTCACAGGAAAAGGGGGCAGGTGGAAATTACAATGTGCTCCGAAACCATCGCCCAGATCTTTTTCCTCTCTCCAGTTCTGAATTGATCAATTTGCCTCTTTTTTTTCTTTTTTGCCCTTCCACTTACGAGCGCCAGAGTCCTATAAAACCGCTCACTTAGGCGCGCGCGGCGGCAGCGGGAGAGAGGTCAGTGTTATCCAAACAGTGCCATCGGGCCATTTGCTATAGCACCCTCCAGCCAGCAAGCCGGAGGAATCAGAGCCCGTCACTTCAATCAAGCTTACAAGCACAAGCTGTGCACAATGAATTTATAATGCCAAGAGCAGAGGAGCAAAATCACACCAGAAGAGCAAGGGAGAGGGAAACGGGGAGAGAGGGATGGAGAGGAGTGTGTGGGAGGTGAAAAGCATTACACACACACACACACAGAGAGAGAGAGAGAGACAGAAAGAGTATTATGCTATCGGTGTCAATGGCTCCTATTTTGCTTGTGCGTTTGCTTGTTTACAGATGGAAATAAACAAGTGATTGTTGAAGGTGAGAAAATAGACTGTGCGCAAAGCCAGCAGTAAACAGGGACCTGTTGTCATTGTGTTTGTACATGTATGAGTGTTAATGTGCTATTCTCAGTAGCTGCGGTGTGGGTGTCTGACTATGGAGGGTTTTTTTTTTCAAGAAACGATTGTTTTTTCAACAGTTTGTATATACAATAATACTGTGACTATTTGAATATGGTGTGTGTGTGTGTGTGTGTGTGTGTGTCAGAGCTGTTTGCTCATTTTACGCCTGGCTGCTGGCCTTTGACCACATTAAGTTCTCAGTTATTATGGCTGCTCTTATCATGTCCAATCAAACATTCAAAGAGAGGAACATATATGTTTGCCTAAAGAAATCGAAGGGGAAACAAATTTAACTGAATGAGAAAGAAAGAAGAAAATAAGTGAAGGAGAGAAAATGGATAGATCAAGCTAACATGGTGCAGTTCCTCATCTGTCCTCTAGTTTTAAAAGGAGGATGGCCAGACTTTGACAAACAGGATGTTTTTACGAGAAGCACTGCAATTACCTGTTACCTTGACTGTCTCGGGTTTAAGAGCTCGTCGGCCTTGGGGTTACCTGGATACACCTGGGGGAGGTGATAAAGATCTTAAGTTAATGGAGCCAGTGAGTTCAAATTAAACCCATTCTAAGTTAGTCTCCGGGTTCTCCATCAGTGTGCGCCTGAGGCCTATTACCTTGTTTGTTTCCAGGGTCTCAGTTAAGGACAAATGCCCTTGATTTGTGTATGTCTGTGATTTCAATAAAGCTGTTTCCATGGCATCGACTGCACCCGGCGACACTTTCTGTAACGTTTCAAACAGGTGCTTGGATACTGACTGATGGGAAAATATTTGATCTCTTATCTGTGCATGCTTCTCATCACTTATAATCACACATAATTTGCATATGTATGTGCGTGGATGTCTGTATGTGCCCGTGTGTGTGCATGCATGCACAGTTTGCACAGTGAGCATTTAGCATCAGTTAGCAGACAAGCCTCACACTCACAAACAGACACACACACACACACACACACACACACACACACACACACACACACACACACACACACACCTATTAGCAATGTTTGATCAAATTTAATCCAGGGCCATTTGACCTCCACCTTCCCTATGACCTCTAGCAAACTCCTCAGGGAGATGAAGGCTAAGGTGTGTGTTTGTATGCCTTGATGTCTGACCAAAGAGTAAACGCTGATGGTCAAACACACATCCCCTTTTTCTTTCACCCTCTGTCTACTCACTTCAAAATCCACTCCATCCATTCCCCTCCTCCTCCTTCTAACACCCACCTAATAGCTCAAGTTCCAGAGTGTGAATTTATGAGCTTGAAAATTGATCTAAATAATTACATTAGATTGATGATGCTCTGCTCCTTGAAAAAGTCTTCCCAAGTTTGCTCACAAGATGAAATAAAGGCAGAGATCTCCAAAACATGAAACTAGTACATTTTACATCATTATGATTTTTATTTGATGTATCTTATATGTGAACAGCTGGATAGTCAAATCTGTGTCTTTGTTTGTATTTTTAGTTTTCCTTTTTACGAACATAAAATTGTTCTTGAACAATGCTTGCTGATCTGTAACCTTTATGCTAGACCATTTTGGGGTCAAATGATGCCTCATTTTGCTTTAGTCAATAAAAATGATCAAAAATTAGAATTAGAGTTAATTACGAGAAAAGTATCTTTGGATAAAATCATATTTGTTTCTCTCTTTTTTTACCCCCTCGCTGCCTGAGACAAGCTTTCATGTGTATGTAATTATCAGACATCATTATGTGGTGATTGTCATCACTGGAGCATCAAAGCTTGGGATCCCCGCGTGCGTGGCAGTGAAGCTTACCACTACTTTCCACCCTCTTCTCTCTCTCTCTCTCTCTCTCTCTCTCTCTCTCTCTCTCTCGATAGCTCCAATTATTTATTTACTAATTTATTTATTTATTTATTTTGAATAAATTTGTTAGCGTCTGTTTTTGAGAGCACTCTCTCAAGCTTCAGTCCGTATCAAAGAGAGCGCGTGAAGTGAAGTGCCCCTTGTTCACAAATAAATGAATCGGTGCAACGTCGAGAAAACCTGTGAACCACGATACTCGCTCTTTTCTTACCTCGCTCTCATTCTGTTTGCCTGTTGAAACACTTTCTCCCTTGCTGGCAAAATATTTATTCCATAGCGCGACATTATTATGTGATATCGTACATACAGCCTATAGGGTACGATAAATCAGAATTGTTCTTTGCATATTTAATGTAAACTGTTTTGTGTTGCTGTGTCTTTGTTAAACGCAGGGAAACCGAATTCAATTTTGTGGACCAATTTACCGTGGTTATCACTTGTTCAAAACAATTATTATTCTGTTTCCCATCACCCTTTTAATTTCATTTCAAAAATTTAATTGAACATGGTAAATATTTAATTCGAAACAAAGCAAATTAAATCGAAAACAAACATATATAGCCTTGCATTAATCATGCTAACAACGCTAAAAACATTAACAAGTGTGTTTAAAGCAGATACTGTCCTGTTTTTTGCAACCTTTGTGGATATTCTATATCAAATTAAATAACAGAACTTGCCAATTTAAATGACAATCTTTCATGTCATCTACTATTCATGATTAAAATTATAAGCAAAATGTGAACATTTTTAAACATATTTACACGGATCTAACTGTCACCTCAGGTCATGTATGATACTGACCTCTGTAGTTCATTTATAATTGGTTAAATTTCCTTAATTATATGTGAATATAATGACAAAAGTAGCAAACTGTATTAAAAGCCCTTATGCAAATTCTATATTTACAGATTATGCAGGCAGTGTATTGTTTATCGTAAGATATTATTCCAGAGGCTTTTTAAAGCTTTGAAACTCTTGTAAAAGATTTATCCTTGCATGGCTCTTGCTTCATTGTTTGATATCCACACAAAGGCAAACCAACCTCAATATCGATAGTCACATTACAGAACAATAATATATTTTTGTAATAAAACGATATTATCAATATTTTACAGTGAGGAGAGCTGTTTTTTTTTTTCAAGGTGAAAATTGATGCACTAATGTTTTTTCCCCCAGATGTTCGTTGTAAAGGAACAGAAATAACAGCTTTTATTTGAAATAATAAATTGTCCTTTTTTCTGGTGATCTCTTAAGAAGTCCTTCCAATGGCAGTCCCCTGTGTAAGGAACAAAGCCACCCTCTTGTTTTGTGTCCCTGAAACTTTTATTGATCAAATGGAACATAATATGTTGTCTGAATTAGTGTTATATTTGAAAGACCTTGAGCTGATAACCGTTGCTTTATCTTTCATTAAACTCAATTATAAATTCTCTAGACATATATACAGAAAGCATTTGATGGCCCCAAACAAAACTCAGACAAAAGATAAGGGTTATATATAAATGCAACTATCATCGGGATCTAGGCAAGATGCTGAAACCACGGCATCTTTGTCTGGCCCTGGTGGGCCTTAACCTTGGACCATATGACCGTGCAAAGGGAGGCTTTAAAGATGAGGGGGTCCTGGAGGTGTGTGGGCCAAGTCATGCCTTCCACATTATATGCTTTAACATGGATGGCAAATCCAGCACGGTTAAACAAACTTAACCTTCATTTGTGAAACGGTGCAACTCAAAGGGCAGAAAATGACTTGTGAAAGTAATTACCACTGGGGAAAAGCAACAGAGGGAGCGAGAGAGAAAGAGACAGAGAGGAGGTAAAGAACAGAAATCATTTACGATGAAGAGGCATTTTTAATGAGTTTGCTCAGACATTGATTTTCCCCAGTAATCTTTTATTAATATGCAGTGGGCGTTCTGTCCCCAAGCCCAGGGAGGGGTCACAGCCTGTCAGGACCCCTACTCCCTCAAATAACACCCCAAAGCCCAGGCAAAATGGTATTTTAGCAAAGGCAAACATTGTCCTGTCTTGGCTTAAGGGGCGAAATATCTGTTTATTTTAAAACTTGTTTCTCTCTGCCTGGATAAGTGAGGTACTTTGAGGAAGAGTGAAAGGAGGTGCACAGATATAAAAGATATGCATAAAACTGATAGGCCTATATATATCTATTGCTTGATTTCATTTAACACTTGAGGTGTGAAGTCAAACTTCACTCAGTTGCAGTATTAATACAGTTTAATTGCCTTTGGTTATAAGAACGGCAAACATTGGCCTATATACAATTTTAAGTGATGAACAAAATGCACTGTAGTAAGATAAAACATTCATTTTGTGTGGGAAACCTTTTGTTTTTGTTGGTCCCGATTATTTAACCAATTTCCATTTAATATTAAGCATTGCGTTTTGTCAGTGCTTTCAGTTTCTTTGAAGAGTGTAATTGAGAAAGAATTTCCAAAGATGAAGGCATAAAAAACTATGTTATTAGGCTATTTATTTTTCTTAAAAATATTGTGGGCCAAGGCCTATTAGGTTTTATATCAGTATTGTTCAATATAAACTTAAATTTTATTATTATAATTATAACTTAAAATAACATTGTTATAAAAATGAGATTATTATTATTGTTCAACGTATACAAAACGTCTTTTTGCATACAAAAGTGTTTCTGGAGGTTGAAGATTGGATTGCAACGTTTCAAGGTACCTAAAGGTGTTGTCTGCCACCTAGTGGCGCAAACAGGCTGGGTTGATTGCATTAAATCATTTAGCCTATTTAAGGGATTCCAACGCAGTACCTATTTTTTCCTTTCTTGAAACAGAAGGAGATAGGTAGCTTTTCAATACAATGAAAGCGTATTACTATTTTAAATGCCAAGCTACAAAAAGAAAGATAAAAATGTGCTACCATAAAACTAGTCCATACTTATGGTAATCAATATTACAAGTCTTAGTAGTATTGTGTGAGGAATTCAAATAAATAAATAAACAAAATAAAAGTATTTATTGACTGGTTTTCCCCCTTGCACCTGCTCGGGGCCGCGTTATAAAAAGAGTCTGTTGCGATCGGTCACATGACATTCGAGAACAAATGGGGTTTGGCGTTTTTATAATTTGGAAAAACTGGCTGAGAATATTCGCTTTTCTCATTCACGGAAGAAAAAAAAAAGTGGAACTGCACGAGGCTAAGTGATGGTGACGAAATTATACCATTTTCATTTTGGGTGGACTGTTCCTTTAAATTGCATGCAGGAAATCGTTGAGAATGTATAGACTAATGTAAACTACTGACAAATAGCGACCATATATTCTCCATTAATAATTTAAAGAAAGAAAGACAGAAAGAAAAGAAAGAAAGAAAGAAAGTGCCAGTAGAGGGCAGTATGCGTTCAAGTTTCAGCAACGTTGAAAACCTCAATCAAGGGACAGGACAAGGCAAGTTTGTTTACATAACTATTAACTTTAATACTTGTGAAATGCATGAAAATATACTCTTCATGAAATAATAAATATAAAATTTCTGTATGAACAAATGCACAATTTACAAAATATAAGTGTCATCTCTGTGAGCTATTTAAGTTATTCAGTTATCTGGTCAGAGACCATATCACACAATAACAGTCTCTATTACATAATTTAGGTTTTTAACCTTTATATGATACTGATAATTTGGTATATTTTCTTTTGCCCCATTTCACTCATTAGAAAAAAATAAGCACATTCATGTTTTGCTGTCTGCACTGATGGGACAGGAGGGAACTGTCATGTGGGTTTTCACATCAAGGTACAATCTTAGCTGATTCTTCTGAATCAACTCTGGGAAGAGTCATTGCATAAATAAAACAAAATGTTCTTGTTTTTCTCTTGTTGTTATTCTTACAGACTATCATTCTGCCAGATGTAACAATTAGAAATTTCTCACTTCTACCCTTACATTCTGTGGCGACTAATTTACTGTAGGCAAAATTGATCTAAACAGTACCTAAATGTACTTTACTGCCATTTATTTTTACCACAGGCAAAGTCACTTAGATACAATTCTGAGTTGGTTTGTGAGATTCCAAGAGACCCATTCTCTTCAGGACTTGAAAAGCAGTTGTGAAATGAGACCGGCCAAAAGGCAAGTCAGCGCATATGTTGGGTTTGGAGCAGCGGAGTCAAGTACGCTGGGGTTTGTGGGCAGGCTGGAAGCCTTCAGTCTGTCTCTAAGCGGCGTTCGTCTTTGCTGTTGTTCCGGTCGTGTTTGAGGAGGTTCCACCGTCACGTAGCCATTGGTTATCCTTATGTTCAGGTGTGGAGTCGTACTATGGTCAACATGAAAACAAAAAATGAGGGTTTTATTAGTAAAAAAGCAGCTTTGAATTTCCTGCTGTGGAAATGTGGTTTCTGGCATGCGTCGTGTCCTCACCTGTCTCCAATGCGCACCCACAGGTCACTGAACAGCCGCGGTCGACTGTGTGTATGATGGGTTTTACGAGGGCGCTTGTAGCGGCCAAACTCCTCGAGCTGGCTGAGACTGTCTGGCAGCAGCATGTGTGAGAGTTCTTCCTGGCTGATCTCCTCCAGCTCAGGAGCTTCTGATGGCCAATCCGTCACCGACTCAGAGCTGCCTTCAGTGGGATTCACAGTAGTCCCCTCAACCTCAGACCAGCTCCTTCTGTGAGAACATGTGGAAATTAACAAACTTATGGGATGCAGAATCTTAAAGAGAAATTGTCAGAACAAAAGTAATTTTATATATATTAGCTGATATTTGATTGGCATGATAATTTCACTACATTTTAAATTTAGATGATCTTTACTGTCATCCGATGCTAACTCATATCTTTTAAAACATTATTAATTTAATAATGTAAATATTATAGAAAATGTCAAAATGAATATCCATATTCCTACAAGTTTCAGTTTTAGTTTTCAATTTACTTAAATTTTTTTTAATTAAAATTTACAAATAATAATTATTACTTATTTTATTTTAATATCAGCCATTTATATCATAAAAATATTCTTAGGCTATCAAGTTCATTTTAATTTTAAAATTAAATTAAAATAATTTAAATATAGATATATTTTAATATAAATTTAGTCATAGCATTTAAAAGGATTCCTTTAAGCTTTTATTGTTTTTTTTTTTTTAATTTAAAATGTATTATTCATGAATATTTTTAACACCAGCCATTTATAACATGAAAGCAATTCTCTGATTATTGGTATAGGTCAGAATTTTAATATCGATGTATCCCTATTCCCTATGTAAAATTGTGGATTGATACATGTGAAGGTTATTTGAGAACTGGGCAGTGTCAGGAGACACCTTTTGAAGTACTGAAGATAAAATCCTAGAAGTGTTTCAAAAAAGCTCTGGCTTAGTGTGTGTGTGCATGTGTTTTGGAGATACTTTGGACTTCAAACAGCTTCATATCAACCTTTCGGCTTGCTAAGAATTTACAAAGAGCCAGTGAGGTCACATGGCCAACCTCAAAGTCTTGGGTTCCCTTACTGATATCCAAATTCAGGCTTGCATACCAATCCATATACTGCTATTAAATGCTAGTTTTATACAGTCGTGAATCTCTTTTTTCATTTTTGAATAAAGAATTTCAGATTATGGACTTTTGGCCATAAATTTTACCATAGTGAACCAGTAGGGCGTAGCATTGCTCAAGATTATGCCACTCTATACTTGTCAACTCCTGCTACTTGTGCCCACTGGAGCATTTCATCGGGTAACCATGACGACATTTGGTAAACCGTACTTCATTCCAAACTGCCTCATTGTGGTTAGGCCAACCTACAGTGTTTAGTACGTCCATGAAGTGTTTTGTTTGGTTTGAATCTTGTAATCACCCATATGTGCACCACAAACACACTACAGGACTGCTTTCAGGCCTCGAGTTTGTGGTTCATGAGCTTTAGTAAACACATGTCCAGCTGCCACTGCACGTTGTTTTACTTGCCCATCATATCACCTCATTTTTTTCCGCTTTACAGAGTAGAGAAAGTGAGCTGGAGGGAGCGGGCCTGAGAAAGCTGGAAGGGTTCATGTTTCTAAACCACAGTCAGTCCGTCATTCAGCCAGTCCATCCAGCTGTCAGCTTGTTACCACAGCCACTGTCATCATCTCCAGCAATCTGAGAACCCCCCCATGCTCTCTCACTTCCAGTGCCGCAATGTGCCAAAGGAAAACGTTTGCACTGAAATTTGCAACAGGAGATTTTTCAGATGACACCGACTGGATGTTGTGCCTTTCTGGGACTGTTTGCTTTGCTCGCCGTTCTCATTTTTCCATTTGCGCCTTTGATTGGGTGTTGGAGCCATTACAACATCTATTTAACGAGTACAACCTACACAGCCTTTGGATCACCTTTTTCCACCTCCCCTAAAGGCCTGTTGAGTAATGGTACGAGTATGCCAACAATGGAGGTTCTTTGAGCAGGCATAGCACCCCTCTCTAAAAGATAACTGGGTGAGGCCTGCGTTTGGCACAGTGCTGGTCTGGCCCACCTCATCATGGTTAGTAAGGGAGATCAAAGGCATAGTTTAGCACTGTTTGCAGTTTAGTAGAGTAGGTGGAATATCCTCCTGGTGAATTACAAAGTGCTTGGGGTTTCTATGTGGTGAAATACGATGCATTACTGAGTCTGTGTATGTAGTGCGTGCCATTATATTCTGCGCCACGGAATATTCAGAAAGGTTTTTTGTTTAAATAACTTCATAATTATTATGTGTGTGTGTGTGTGTGTGTGTGTGTGTGTGTGTGCTTGGCATGGGAGGAAAAGGAATTAGTAGAAGGCCGAATCTTAATGGGGAGGAAAAGCCAAGAGTGTGAAGCAGGGTTGTGTCCGAAATTCAGTTCGTGATGTTGGATTGAGGTAGCAAACAGGATGCAGAATTGCAGTTCAAATTGGAATGCAAGGAAGTAGAATTACAATGAATTACGAAGAAATTCAAATAACTAATTTTGAACATGAGTAGATAGATAGATTTGATTAAATAAATAATTGATTTATTGATTGTGGCCCTGGGTAGAGTAACATTTAAAGGCTTAGTTCAACCAAAAATTATCCTATGACCCTCAAGCCATCCTGGGTGTATATGACTCTTCTTTCAGATGAACACAATTGGAGATATGTTTAAAACTATCCTTGCTCCTTCCAGCTGTATAATGGCTGTGAAGTAGGGGGGCATTTCTTGCTTCACTTCTGAAGGACTTTATTAACTCCCTGGAGTTGTATGGATTACTTTTATTATGGATGGATGCATTTGTTTTGGCTTCTAAATGTGGCCCCCCATTCACTGCTGTTAGCAACGGCGGATCAAGGATATGTTCAAATATATCTCCAATTGTGTTCATCTGAAAGACGATAGTCATACACACTTAGGATATCTTGAGGGTGAGTAATACATGGGATCATTTTCATTTTTGGGTGAACTAACCCTTTCATTTCCCAGAATGCATTACTTGTTTAATTTCTTTGCATTGCAATTCAGTAAATTCCACTTCATTCTAATTCCAATTTCAACTCAACTAATTGTGGATTGTGGCCAACAACCTCAACTAAAAGGGAACTAATTCTGATTAATCAGTTCTGAATTTTGCATGACCCTGGTATGAATTGTGTGTACTTACTGTGTGATGGGCTCTTGCGCTGATGTGTGCTCCACCTCATAGCCCTCCTGCCGCAGAATGTCCAATACACTATGATTCCCCAGGAAATGACCTGTAGCATACAGGAAATAAGAAGCAGCCATGTTAACGAGGATAGGTTTAAGGTGGGCGTGCCATGTGCAAATTTGAAGAGAAAGCAGATAAGTGCATATAGTCATGGGGAGACGCTGTCTCAAGAACCCTCCGTTTCTCTTGTTCTTGATCTTGAGGTGCACTTGTTGCTTCAAGAATGAGGCTATATAAAATGCCCCCGTGCTACTGTCTCTCCGCCTCGGCTCTCACATATAATACACTCATAATTCCTTCACTCTTGAGACATCAAACGCACGCGCTCCAGAGCCACGCTGATGAAAGCTGTTTCACTTCTCCGCGTAGCCGATAATCCCGTGTGTCACTCAACCCAGCAATAAGCGCTAATACAGCCTGACCTCATCGCCTCAGCATGCTCCATGAGCTTATTGACGGCACGCTGAAAATCTTCAAGGCTGTCTTTTTTCATGCTTCTTTATCATCATTATTTTGCTGATCACTCGTGAAGACAGGGAGGGGGAGGGGGAGTGAGGGGCCCGCGGCGCTTTCTTGGCCGCCAAGTTCAAAGGCTGCTGGGGCGACTGGCACGGAGCGTGAAGAGGCTACCACTGAGCGTCGGTCAGATCAGACGGCCAGATTATGCCGCTACGCCCTTCGGCACGGTGGGAAGGAACAGGCGGCCCATTGAGGCCGGTCCTGTTGTGTTCCTCACCTCGTCTCCTATCCCAGTGCTGACTCAGACAGGTTCAATGACACGGCGGCATGGTCGGCAAGCAATCACAGCCACATACTCTGATTAATGTTCATATTAAACATCTAATTCTTTTATAGGAATTTTGAGTAAAACAGCCATGCCTCTGTGTTCTGCATGTAAAGTCGAGTGGTTCATTTCATTTGCTGTATTTATTTACAGGTTTTCAGCCATATAAATAACCCAGCTGGACAGAACGTTCTCACAGACTTTTGGCGACCGAAGGAAGTAGTTACTTGAGAAGTGTTTGGTTACTAGAGGAAGTAGTTAGATTAAGTTTCAGGCTGCGGTGAGGTGCGGGTGGTCACCTGGCTACCAAATTGGTGAGGTTTTTCTATGTCAGAACTTATTCAAGCCACATATCTGAAACACTCTCCTTTAATTAATGCAAGGAAGCAGATGCATGCTGCAAAACAAATCAGCCTCCTGAACTAATCTCTTGCTCTTTCTCCGTAGGCACCCACACCCAAAACACTGGCACACGATAAATAAATATACACACCCAGAAACAAACAAACAAACCCGTGCTCCATACACACAGACTCGCTCCACTACAGGAACTTCTGCTCTCCAAATGCTGACACAATTCATTATGTATATTTGTGGTGTTTATTTTGAGACCGCAGTTAGTATATTCTGATTACCAAGAGCAAAGTGCCTTAAAAAAATCCATTTGAGACTTAGCAAAAGCTCCTGGCTCGCAGAGACAGAGACAGGTGCAGTGACTGTCAGTTCGCTCCCTTTGATTCAGTCAGAATAGAGCAAGTGTGGCGTTTCCATAGTATGTTTTTCAACCTGTATCTCAGCATGGCAGGAGCAATTCCATGGCTATAGGTTCGATTCCTGAGAAGCATGAATACAATGAATTCACTTTAAGTGGTTTTAAATAACTGTGTCTGGCATATATTAAATGTAGGCCTAAATGTTTGACTAATGTCCTTACGGGCTGGTTTTTACTGTAATGCTTAAGCTTCAGCTAAAGCTCTGAGATTTCTCTCTCCCTGACTTTCATCAGACTTGTTCTCGTTTTTTCTCTAAGGGTAATTAGGGTTCTCAATCACTTTTTAGCAGGAATGCTTTGGTACATTTGTACATGTTATGAACCCCCTCTCCTCTTGCCCCTTCTTCCTACTCAGAAGATGTACTGTGAACGGTCCAAGGGTTGGTTTGAGTATTTTGGGTTGTGTCCAGGTATGTCAGCACCTTTATGATACATTATACATGACACAAACCACACACACACACACACACACACAGCCATTCAGCCAATATTTTAGTTTTGTATGCAGTTTTTTACACAGCAGGATTTTTTGTTATTGTCCGCTTAAATATAATTAATACATTTTGTCATATCGGTCAATTTTTTTTAAATTAATTTAACTCCCTCTAAAATAGCAAATAATGTTATATCAAAATGCAAAACAGACCTAACATTAACTAATTAGAGTGAGCAAAAGTTAAAACCAGTTCAGTTACAATTCAGGCATTCAAAACTATGATTAAACATACTTTGAACTATTTACACCCCCCCTCCCTCCTTTTATTTAATACTCATAATAAAATTGGTTTTAATTATTAACGCCCATTATAATTATCATTTCATTGTGCGTCTTTTTCATCTAATTTTTGTTGAATTAAATCAAAAGCCCTGTCATTTGCTGTAACATTTTCATCAGTAATCAAAACCTATTTGCATATATGCTTAACAGTTAAGTGAATAGGATCTCACCTAGTACAACATGTTCCTGGATCAACATCTTTGTTGATCCTGGAATAACATTCCAATCAACCAATCAGATTTGAGGGACAAGTTTATAGTTTGTCAAGTTTTTGCTTCTACATCAGTGTTATTCACCTATCATTTCTCTCTGATTTTAGGAATAAGTTATGGGTTAGGTTTAGGGGTAGGGATAAGGACTAAATTTTCAGACAGAAATGTTGTTCCAGGATCAACAAAATATGTCTTTCTTAGCAAAATCATGGTGACCCAAATTGATAGACAGCCAACAAACAAAATATTTCTTGGAGAGAGCGAACAGTTGAAAGAGAGGAGAAAGTACATATTGAGACTTGTGATATGAAATTCAAAGGCATTGTGGGCCACTGTTGTCTTTGTTCATAGTACTACTTTTGTATTCTTTGCTCCCTACTTGTCCATTCTGTGTATCTGTGGTTGTGTGTGTGTGTGTGTGTGTGTCAGAAGATGCTCAAGGGAAGCCTCCACATCTGACTCATTCATTTTTCTTCTATCCAGCGCTCAATCCCCCGTGATTACCCTTACAAACTACTGACCTGTAAAGCAGCACAGCTCCATCTAATCCACACACACATGCTACCCTCTGCAAGTTTTTACAGCAGCAGGAAATCTATAAATCTCAACATGGTCTCTGAGTCAACAAACCCTCCGCACTGCCCTGAGCGTGCGCGAGAGTATATGACCACAGATCAGCGAGGAGAGCTGCTCTCACACCTCCTATAAATCTCTAAAGATCAGGAAATTCCAGCCTTCGGGCCATCCCTGGGATATGAGCTGAACTGAGAGATTAGTGAGAATTAGGGGGGTGCTTCTCTCTTTTACCTGTCCAAAGGGACTCCTCTGGTGGTAGTTCAGCAGACTCCGTAATGAGCGGACTCTCCCTCTGGGGCGCTACCATTGGGCCTGGTGGGGTTCGGGGAACTAGACTGAACTGCTTTAAGGTCTGTTTGGGGTTTGATGCAGAAACATTGAAACTGCTTCCTTTATGGCTTTAAATATTTACATTTCTCTTACAGTGACTGTGGGGTGGCGGGCAAGCAGATTTACCAAAGAAAGAGAAAGTCAGTGCAATGGATGGGGACATTTTCACAGTTGGGGAAATGTGAAAATGGAGGAAAGAGACAAAAATAAGGAGAGCACGAGCGCATTAACAGTCAAAGCTCACAGGGGTTAAAGCATTTAGGGGAAATTGCCCCTACAGTTTGTTTTAGTTTCTGACAGCTGGGGTTTCTACTTCTTTTCTTGGAATGCTGAAGTGGCTTTGTGAAGCAGTGGGCATGTTTAAAGAAGCCTTTCTTGCACATAAATACATGTGTAACGGTATGTGCACTCACACTGGAAGAGCACAAACTAAATTTGTATTGATAAGACAGTGCACAAAAAAAGGCAGTGCACACAGTGTGTGTGTGTTTATGTTACTTGTGTGTGTGTGTGTGTGTGTGTGTGAAACATTATAGCAAACATATATAAAACATATATAACTGCATATATATTAGAAAGAAAATGTTTATTTATAAATTATTTCATAATAATATATATCTATGTAATGTAGCTATGAAATTATAAATCAAAAATGTACATTTTATATATATATATATCATAACTGAGGGTTATCATGGTGTGTCATATTATACTGTATCGTTCACATACTGAATGATTTCACTCCTGCATTTTAATGTGGTTGTCACACCCAAGACTCTCTAACTTCGTTAAATCTGCAATACTTTCCACAGTTCTTTTTTCTGTTGTTAAGCTACACAAGGCTGCTTAAATAATTTGCATGATAAATCATAGAATTTGTCTTGTAGTGCATCCACATGCTCTTTGAATTTGTCTGTGTGTGTGTGTGTGTGTGTTGCGTTTTTGTGATCTATGAGGACAAAAATGTGTGTAATGACATGGGTATTACACTGGTATTACAATGTAAACATGAAATATGAGGACATTTCACGAGTCATCATTTTTCAAATAGCTTTAAAACATACTAAACAATGTTTTATTAAAAATGTAGGGTAGGGATGGTGTAGGGGGATAGAATGTATTGTTTGTGCAGTATAAAAACCATTACACCTATCGAATGTCCGCACTTTGATAGCAAAGCAAACCTGTGTGTGTGTGTGTGTGTGTGCTGGTTGAAATCACATATGCAGGTAGAAGCATCTGTGTCAGTGCGTCACTGTAAAACAGTGCGAGGGTGAAGAGAAATCATGTGTTATATGTATAATGTGAGCTTAAATTCCATTACAACCCAGATCAGTAGTTTTAGTAGTTAATGAGGCGTGTGATGGCAGAGTCAGATAATGAGCTCTACTGATCTAATTAGCACTGAGAGTCACTTTAGCACAAATGTCCACAGAGATACAGACCGACACAACACCGCAGCTCAAGACAATCAGACTCTTTTCTCCAGGGTGCTGAAAGCCATTAGATTTGATTGGCATTTAATAGTTGAGCTTTTTATTATGTAACAACTTGGAGGAACCATTTAATGACTTAGATAAAACACTTCCTGCTTGCTTTTTGAGCCCACATGAGAGTCACCTTCTATTATATAGCATTTCTTACCAATAAGAAGACCAGTTGCAGTGGTCATTGTGATGCCATCTGGTGGAAGTCATTTTTAAATCGCTTGTCAAGCTACAAGCTACAAGCTAAAGTAATTTAGTTACAGCCACCCTACTTTTTGAATCCCAGTTCAGCTCAAAATAATCCACGAAAGTTCTTAATTTAAACATCCATCAGAATGAATTTGAACTAAAATGAATTGGACTTCCCAATGCTTCATGTAGCTTTATCAAACAATTGTGTGACCATGCCTATGCCCTATCCCATTCACTCTGTAAGGTTTACATGGTATATAATGTATTTTAACCTCATCATCCCTAACCACTGGAGCTTGCAGCGCATAGAACCTTGGGAGTGAAGTGTTCCTCGGTTGGACACCAACGAAATATACATGTCGAAGGGCCTTTGAAGCAATTATTTTGGAGCACTTCTGCAAGGAATGATAATAGAATGACCACCACAAACAACTGCAAAACACATGTGCTGAGAGTTCCTCACCACACACAAACACACGCATGAGTGATCACATTCATACAAACACAGTACAAACAGTGTCCCCTGTGCTTACTGGAACTGACTGCTTTACTGCCCACGATATTAGCTTTGTCATTTATTAATGTCATATGCATGTCAAATCAATAGCAAAACAAATCTGAGGCGATTAATGCAAAGACAAATGCTCGCTATCAATGTAGCGTGTGTATTAAAGAAGAAAGTGGTGCCTGGGTTGTGGCCGTCGCAGGAAATTCCTAGGGATGTTTTCAATAAGAGCACGAAACTCCACGCAGCACAGAGGAACCAGGCAAATGAGAACCTGCTGAAACGCCACACACACTTTCTCCTTGCTCAGCAAATGGCTAATTAGGAAGTGAGTGAATATGTTTGAGGAAAGCTAAATTATTTTTATTAATATAAGCAAACAACGTTTATTATCGTATAGCATTGCATTGCCTTTTTATGCAAGATATATGTGTTTGTCAGAGGCTTGTTAACAGATTTCTAGTGGATGTGAAATATTAAGATATACTGATGTTTGTGTCTGTGATCTGTACCATAAACAGATGTGCCATGTTCCCGCTTATCATCTGACCTGTTATGTAACTTTTCAGTCCTTCTCATAAGGTCGCACTTACAGAAGAACAAAGCAAAACAGATGAAAGAGAATAAGAATAGATTTTCTTATGAAAAACAGAATTTTAGCAAAACTGTCTACACGAAGCCTCGGTTTTAATACATGTGCTTTACTACTCCAAACCAGTAGGGAGCAGTAACTTCTACCACAAAAATTTAAAAGAATAGTTATTATAAAAGAACAGTCTATTTCCTATGCATGTTTTTAAACTTAAAGGGATCATGAATTGAGAAATCAAAAAAATGTTCTTGAGCTTTTGATACATAAGAGGTCATCGTATTATAAGAATATACTGTAAGTTTCAGAGCTGAAAAATTCCTTGTTAGTCCAAATAAAGCTTTTATTGACACCAGGCCCAGCGAACGACTGGTTCTGGAATGTGCCAATCGTCTTAGATAGATGAAATGTCACCTCCGCAGAAGAAATCAATGCCTACTTCATCATTGCAACGTTAGCCCTGCCCACTGGCACGTTGGTGACATGAGGAGGAGAGCGAAACAGTACTCAAAATAACATTACCTTTCAAACCAGTGACTAAATGGTCAACTTCACAGTGTTTCATTTAGGAGGATGAAAATAATTGGTTATTTAAATGGTGATTAAATTATATATAGAAAGCGACCAAAGAACGCGTCAATCAAACTGCGTGAGTTTATCAGTTCTGGGCTCATGCCAAAATTCCCGTTTTATTCAATGAATCTGTTAGTTACATCGAGTTTGCACAGTTAGTTATGACACTGAAGTCTCACAGCAGACACGGCAGACAAGAGGGCTAAAATCAGGGTAGGAAAAATGCTTTTTATTTCTATGACAATTTTTTATGTAAAAAGCATACTAACATTATAAGTGGACCCCAGGAAACATTATAAAACATTCAAAACAACGCAGTTCATGACCCCTTTAAATATAATCCATTTCATTTGGATGTATGTATGTCACAAAGTGGAAGAAAAGATGTGCCGCTACTTCTGTACCATTACATTACATACTTTCTGTTTGTTTTTCATGCAGTTACAATGAATGGTGACTAAAGCTTTTAATCTTCAAAAAGTGAGTCCTATTCATAAACAAATCATTTAGTTTTGTAAACTGTGTGTCAGTTGATTCATTGAACATATCCAATTCTACTGAATGATTCATTCATGAAATTGAATATGTCAGGTAGAGCTAAGGTTGATTTTTCACATAAATTACATGGATGACTTTTAGGAAACTTTTTACAAAAAGGTGCTTTGGTGTCATTTTCATTCAAGAGTCAAGGTTGCGACTAAGTGCACATGTGTATGTTTTTCCAAAAGAGCCTTCTAGTCTGTGCCATAGGGGCTTCCTGTTGAATCAAAACATGCTATTGGAAAGTCTACAAAGCAAGGGTGGCAGGTTTGCTGTGGAGCAAAGATGGATGGCCTGTTTAACCACTTTACCAGCACAGTGTGAAGTTTAATCACCCCTACAGAAACTTGCGGAGCACTCTGGTAACTGTAGAACCCTCAAGAGCTCAGGTTTTCAGCTGCAAATTTTGCTTTCTGTCAGTTGTTCTGACTAGGTTCTGTGTGAAATGGCCCAAGTGAAACTGTGAGTAACTCAAACAAGAGCTCAGAGTAAACAGAGACTAGCACACCAGGGACAGACAGACAAACCAACACTTCAGTTGCCCAATTATTAGTGAGTTGGTACATGGTGTACGGACAAGATATTTACCACAGTCCTTATCTTTTGAGATTTTGAGCTGTAAATGTCAGGGCATCTTCTTGTTACATGGTTAGTTCACCAAAAAATGAAAATTACTTATACTCATGTCATTCCACAGCTGTAAGACCTTCGGAACACAAATTAAGATATTTTTTATGAAATCCGAGAGGTACAGCGAGTTATCCACTTTCAAGATCCAGAAAGGTACTAAAGACATCGTCCTGACGTAGAGCCTAGAAGCGCTGAATGTAAACAGAGTACATGAATGACAGAGAAGAGAAGATATTGTTAGATGTAAGTACATAAGTACTCTCATCGCTTCATAACATTAAGGTTGAACCACTGATGTCACATGGACTGTTTTATCAATGTCTTTAGTACCTTTCTGGACTTTGAAAGTGGTGGTTAAATTGCTGTCTATGGAGGACTCAAAAACCTCTCGACTTTCATCAAAAATATCTTAATTTGTGTTCCGAAGATGAACGAAGGGTTTACGGGTGTGGAACGACACGAGGGTGAGTAATTAATGACAGAATTTTCATTTTTGGGTGAACTAACCTTTTAAATTCTACTTCTACTCCATTAACACATACAAACTGACACACAGGTTCCCACACACACACTTGTCCAGTAGAAAACCTCAGATTCACCCCATCATTACTAATGAACATCACACAAACATAAACGTGTGCTCATACACACACAGCTATCCCTCAGGACTTGATGAAGGTTCAGAAACATTAGCAGCATTAGCTTGGAATGCAAATGAAAACAAACCGCTCACACTCTCACAGATGAGAGTAGCTGTCAGTTCTCTCACCCGGTCTCATTAACTATTAAATGCATTCAAGTGTTCTTAGTTACGTGTTTACGAAACGTTACTGCGCGCATTTTTTTTTAAACTAGATTTAGAACAGGTGTGTACACACATGCATTTCTATTCTCATTCTAATGAATCCAGATTATTCTACGGCATATGGCCAGAGTCTGTAATTAGTATTATACACACCCTAACTCTCACTATATGCAATCCTTTTGATGATTTGAAATTTCATAATTCATAATTTCATGAAAGTAATGCATTTTGTTAGGCATGCATTTGTCAGAGAAAGACAATCACACACAGGTGCACGCAGAATAGGAATGAAAGTGATGTGTTCTCAGTCGTGGGAAAAATTCTGAGGGCCGTTTGGTTTTACTGCCGTCTGAGGGAGTTTGTGTGTGTGCGTTTGTTTTGTATGTGGAGCTGGATCTATTCCTAGTCAGTGTCAACTGACCTCATCTTAGGAGTGTATGTGTGTGATGGTTATAAGTTTTGTGTGACTCACCAGCTCCAAAAGCAAAAAAGAAGCTTTGGGTGGGACTTCTCTGAAGGAGGGCGGAGACCCGACGGGCCATTCGCTCGTTGCGCTTGTAAATGAGCTCCTGCCGCAGGTAACTGTCAATCTGCTGCGCTGTCAAGCGCTCGTGAGCTGGCAGGGAACTGTTGATGAAATGTGGAAGCTGAGATAGAAAAAGAGACAGATGTTATTAAAGGCCTGGCATGAATCTTAGTCTGTTTATGACTGAGAAACTGGGCAGCTGAGAAGTTTATTCCACTTTGTGGAACGTGACAGCCACACACACTTACAAATGCTGTCTTGGACTTCATATGCACTGATTGGTAAAGTGTATAGAAAGCTTTCTGGAGCAGGCCTGGTCAGTCTACACAGTTGGTCTGCTTGCTATTAATACAGAGGGATGGAGAGAATAGATGGAAGGAGAAAAGGGAAAATAGACTTCAAAGAAGGAATAGAAGAGAAAAAGTCCCCTTGAATTGGTTTTCCACAATGAGGTGACGTATTTCCGATTGAAATGATTGAGCTTCTTGATTTATGGGTTATTTTAATGGAATAAAGTCTAATGGATTATTTAAATTGAAACATTTCTGTCGTAAACCTCAGTAAGTTAAAATCATAATAAATTATAGCATTAATGATGTGGATGTGATGTGAATGATTTTATGGCACAAAGCTGTCTACTGTTTTCCTTTTCGATGTTGTTTATAATGTCAGGGTTTTCTAATTGTTTCAAGGTTTTTAAACTCCATATCGCTTAAAAGTAGAGCTTTCTGTATGATTTCATTGGATCTCTAAGGCCTATTTATTTTTGTTAGGAAAATTTGAGGGAAATTGTCTAGACCAAAACCTTACATTTTATTGTCAGTGAGGTTTTTTTATTCATGAGTCCATGAGAATCTTGATTTTAAGGTTTGTCACGGCAAGAAAAAAACTTGTGGCCTCAGTGTAAAAATAAAACAGATTATTGTAAGAGTTTAAAATAAATATTATACTGTTATACATTACATGAGATAGAAAGTTGCAGTTGTGAGAAATAAAGCTGCAATTACAAGATATGACGTCACAATTATTAGAAGTTACAATATAGACAGAAGTGTCAGTTAAGGCAGTTGAGGTGCAATTATGAGAAAGTCACAAATGTCATATATAAAGTTACAATTTTACTTATACATTTAAGTTGTAATTACCTTTTTATTTTTTTTAAGTGTGCTTCTATATGTTTAGAATCCATCTTTAGAATTGGAAAAGTGTGTATGGATCTTTGGAAGAGAGCAGGGCATTAGGGAAATATATGGTTATGGAGGTCGATTCTGGTCCTTTCTAATTGATGGTCGGAAACACAACGCTTCCCATGTCTTGACTGGCTATACATACACCAGAGATTGGGGAGGGGTGGATAATGAATAATGGTACAGGGACGGAGGAAGCGAGAGAGACTTAAAAGGGAAACCGTGAGGTGGCCTCTTGTTAGAATCCAGAGCTCTGGAACGTCTAAATACTATGTATGTATGTGTGTATTTATCCATTCGCCCTTCTAATGAGAGAACAGTTTGGAAATTGGGAGGCAGAAAGGGTAAATATGGCTGTGCACATGTGTTTATCTGAAAGATTCCTGCCTGAGCTGTGCACTAAAGAACTGAAGTGCAGCGTTGCAACCATACGTTTGGCTCCACCGTGTGTGTGTCTTTGTATTCAGACACTGATCGATGAACTGCTGTACCCCTGTAAGCATCCAAACCACTTTTAGAGAAGGCTTTTCCCGTAATGCCCTCTCTCTCTCTCTCTCTCTCTCTCTCTCACTCTCTCCTCCTCCTCTCTATAAGACACAGAGAACCTTCAGTGTGCTAAAGATCTAAAGATGTGAACAGGGTCTCTACAGAAGCTGGAGGGTGCCCAGTTAAAACCAGTCTCCAAAATTAACTTGTATATTTATGGCACTATTACATTTAGATTAAATTATTTATTAAAAGCCATGAAGTTGTATTTTGGTTTAATTAGACACACACACACACACACACGGACATACGCACACACACACACATACACACACACACACACACACACATATATAAATACAGTACTGTGCAAAAGTTTTAGGCAGGTGTGAAAAAATGCTGTAAAGTAAGAATGCTTTCAAAAATAGACATGTTAATAGTTTATATTTATCAATTAACAAAATGCAAAGTGAGTGAACAGAAGAAAAATCTACATCAAATCAATATTTGGTGTGACCACCCTTTGCCTTCAAAACAGCATCAATTCTTCTAGGTACACTTGCACACAGTTTTTGAAGGAACTCGGCAGGTAGGTTGGCCCAAACATCTTGGAGAACTAACCACAGTTCCTCTGTGGATTTAGGCAGCCTCAGTTGCTTCTCTCTCTTCATGTAATCCCAGACAGACTCGATGATGTTGAGATCAGGGCTCTGTGGGGGCCATACCATCACTTCCAGGACTCCTTGTTCTTCTTTACACTGAAGATAGTTCTTAATGACTTTCGCTGTATGTTTGGGGTCGTTGTCATGCTGCAGAATAAATTTGGGGCCAATCAGATGCCTCCCTGATGGTATTGCATGATGGATAAGTATCTGCCTGTACTTCTCAGCATTGAGGATACCATTAATTCTGACCAAATCCCCAACTCCATTTGCAGAAATGCAGCCCCAAACTTGCAAGGAACCTCCACCATGCTTCACTGTTGCCTGCAGACACTCATTCGTGTACCGCTCTCCAGCCCTTCGGCGAACAAACTGCCTTCTGCTACAGCCAAATATTTCAAATTTTGACTCATCAGTCCAGAGCACCTGCTGCCATTTTTCTGCACCCCAGTTCCTGTGTTTTCGTGCATAGTTGAGTCGCTTGGCCTTGTTTCCACGTCGGAGGTATGGCTTTTTGGCCGCAAGTCTTCCATGAAGGCCACTTCTGACCAGACTTCTCCGGACAGTAGATGGGTGTACCAGGGTCCCACTGTTTTCTGCCAATTGTGAGCTAATGGCACTGCTCGACATCTTCCAATTGCGAAGGGAAGTAAGCATGATGTGTCTTTCATCTGCTGCAGTAAGTTTCCTTGGCCGACCACTGCGTCTACGGTCCTCAACGTTGCCTGTTTCTTTGTGCTTCTTCAAAAGAGCTTGGACAGCACATCTGGAAACCCCTGTCTGCCTTGAAATTTCTGCCTGGGAGAGACCTTGCTGATGCAGTATAACTACCTTGTGTCTTGTTGCTGTGCTCAGTCTTGCCATGGTGTATGACTTTTGACAGTAAACTGTCTTCAGCAACCTCACCTTGTTAGCTGAGTTTGGCTGTTCCTCACCCAGTTTTATTCCTCCTACACAGCTGTTTCTGTTTCAGTTAATGATTGTGTTTCAACCTACATATTGAATTGATGATCATTAGCACCTGTTTGGTATAATTGTTTAATCATACACCTAACTATATGCCTACAAAATCCCTGACTTTGTGCAAGTGTACCTTGAAGAATTGATGCTGTTTTGAAGGTAAAGGGTGGTCACACCAAATATGGATTTGATTTAGATTTTTCTTCTGTTCACTCACTTTGCATTTTGTTAATTGATAAATATAATCTATTACCAAGTTTATTTTTGAAAGCATTCTTACTTTACAGCATTTTTTCACACCTGCCTAAAACTTTTGCACAGTACTGTATATATATATATATATATATATATATATATATATATATACATATCATGAGAATTAACAATGACAATGTTAATGTATTTGGTCTTTTTGGAATAGATCTGCTGCGCTGCTGCTAATTTGCTGCTGCTGTAGATTATTGCTGTTGTAGGTTATTGCTGCTGCTGCAGAGCAAGTACAGGAACTTGTTACTGCCAATACATACACCGATACGTTGCTGCGAGTAAGACATAGGTAAGACATAGTGCTGCTTCACGAATAGCATATGTCAGTAACCTATAGCAGATCTATACAGGTGGAGCTGGGGAAGGTGGAGGGTTTTAGAGAAACTCTGAAGCATGCTGCAAACTGCTATAGTGAATGTAGCCAGCCATTTAAATGTGTGAGCAAAAAGCTCATTGACTGGAGACATGATATGAACGAATAAACTTGTTACAAGCAATTAATGCTGTAATTGTCATCAGGACCCTTCAGCCTGCGCCATTTAGAGTTTCATGACTGAACTGTGTAGATAGATAGATAGATAGATAGATAGATAGATAGATAGATAGATACCAGGGGCAAGGGAGGCAGTGCCTCCTCCTCCTCCTCAAAAAAAAAGACTGGATAAGAAAATATTAAAAGTGTAAAAGTCACGTGATTTTATAAGTAACACTGTCCAACAGTGACACCTGCAGGTGAAGTTACAGCAGGATGCTTGCCTCCCTTGTCATATTGAGTTAAAACAGAACCCCTAAAGCATGTGGTGGGTTTGGAGGGGTAATTGAGAAAGAATGGGGCAAAGTCATGTGAGAGGAGGCACGTCAAAATCAAACTTGAAATTGCCTGAAAACATGATGAGTGTAGGGGGTTTTAGTGAGCATTCAGCTTTATGAAATTAAAGGTACATATTTGTGTCTGTGACCAGTGTGCAAGCTTGGTGACTGCTGAAAATAAGATGACTAATAAAAAGAAAAGCTGATCAAATAGTTCACAAAAAATATAAATATATATATATATATATATATATTTTGTTACTGCCTTTAATTATTTTAAAATAAATGTAAAAATGCATAAAACACAAACTATAAATTTATAAACATAAATCTTTATGAAATTTATACGTAGTTTTAATAAATAGAGCATTACATAGTGTAAAAACACAAAATAGAATTGTATTTGGTCTGTTTTTTATGTAATGTTTATTTAACCAGGAAAATTAAGTGCAACAGGGATATAGGCCTAAATTTACATTTGATATGTATAAAAAAATTGCTTTGCTTATTCATTTTAAAACACCAAAGAAATATAATCAATATAGTTATACTCAAATATTTAATTTGTGAGTGAATTGTTCATTTGAGTTGTTTCATTTCAATGAATCGTTCATTGAAACCAATTCACATAATAGTCTGAATGATTCATTACTGCAACAAAATCCTTTTCAAAATGACTGGAAAGGGTAATGTTAGTGCTAAATGAGTTTATGTATACATTATCCTTGAATGTGGTTTGGCTTTCTCTCTGTAATGAAGAGACTCAAGCAGAAAACTCAACTCAAGCTCTAAATCAAGTACTACATGATTTCCACATAGAGTATAGAAACTGAAATAGAGAGAGACAATGAGGTTGAGAGGCATAAAGCAGTGAAAGGGAGAGCACAGATACCTTATCAGACAGTAAAGCCATTAGCTGCTCTGCGTCTGATCTTTGCAGGAAATATGGAACAACAGAGAGAAATTCCCTCCCTCTTTCCTCTTACTGCTCCCTCACATTTTTCCTGAAATGTTCTTTCCCTCTCTCACTATGTGTGTGTGGTGTTGCTTTAGTCTCTTAGCATGCAAGGTGAAGGCCATCCATCAGAAGGAACCTGTTGCTGCTCAAACTTTAAGCTCATAATGACTTCAATACATCACATACATACAGTTACACAACACACATACTCACATGATGCATAAAACAGGTGTGTGTTTTGTGTTTTGTGTGTGTGTGTGTGTGTTTGTGTGTACCTGTGATGTGTCATGATTGAAAATGATGGAGTTGAGGTCTCCACAGTTGTAGTGTGAGATGAGGTCCTCAGTAGTAAAGGTGCCCTGCAAAATGCCTGCACGTAAACTCTCATGCTGCAGTAGGGTCTGGTTCAAAGCAAACAACACCT
Organism: Opsariichthys bidens; assembly: GCA_037194245.1. Classification (NCBI taxonomy): domain Eukaryota; kingdom Metazoa; phylum Chordata; class Actinopteri; order Cypriniformes; family Xenocyprididae; genus Opsariichthys; species Opsariichthys bidens. The sequence goes on along the minus strand of CM074288.1, from coordinate 12,888,594 downwards.
GCAGACACACAGAGAGAGAGGGTCAGTTTGTCATTTTGAACACATAAAATACACAAGTTTAGTCATTCATACTCCCACACACATGATTTAAGTCACAAACGCACTCTTCATTTATTCACACACTATAAACATACTCCACATGAACAATTTTCCTTTTGGCAGTGCCCAAATATTACGCCAGCATACTGGCTAATAGTGTTAAGCAGGCAGTTTCTAGAGAAACAGGTATGAGAGAGAAACAAAAAAGACAGGGAGTGCTCCTTTAAAAATGGCTCTATCTCCAGGGTCCAAGGGTCGTAAATTTACAGCCCCCATTAAAATAAAAAGTAAACTCTCTTTAGAGAGAATTTATGGTGTGCAACAGCCACAGACCACAGTGACACTGCAGCTGTCCCAGACTCCTGGGGTTAAACTTCACACTCCCGCCCACTTCGCTCTCACACCACGCCTGACTGGCTGACTGGCTCAAATCTGGCTGTCAATCAAAGTTAAGCGTTTCGACAGCACAACCCGTTAGAGATGGGAGGGGGGAGTTTTTTCGGTTATTTTGCTTGGAAAGGTAGATCAAATTTCACACTTTCGTGCACTCTGCTGGCTAACACGTTCGTACCCGATCATGTGTGGTCAGTTGATTTGTGTACTTGATTACACCTCTCTATTCTGGCTGGATACCGTCACACTAATTGCCTTGGAGATTTACAGGGAGGGTGTGTTCGTGAGCATGTGTGACAGAAATACAGTAATGAAAATGGTCAATGAAAGTAGTGATGCTGACTGATTTATGTACTAGCTTAAAGGCTACAGAAGATTTAGTTCCTGCCTCATGCAGAAAGGTTCGAAATGAGAGTCTGTTCTATTTAGCACTGGGAACGAAATGCAGAATGCTGTTTTGGTTTGTCTACACTGTAAGCATTGCCAACAACCAAGCTTAACATCACTGTGTTTAAAAACTTTAGACTCATTGCCTAGCCCAGCCTGGAACTTTTGCTCTCCCACCTTCTCCAGATCATTTATTGCCCCCTATCAATGATTTTATAGATAAAAATATAAAAGTGAAAAGTAAAAAAATATAATTCACAAAAAGTGAAAGTAAAAATATTTTATTTGATCTATCTCTGTCTGTCTGTGAAGCAATGCCACATTACTATTTTTTTCCTAAAAAATACATGCACAACATATAGCCACAGTTTTTTAAAACGCCTAATTTGAAGATGTTTTTCACACTAAAATTAAAATGATACTCATGAAAAGTCATTAATACGCATCAGTGTAGTAAGTTACCTTTTCCCTGTAGCTTATAGTATAACTATCTACTTTCTCAGCTTGACTAATGTTTGTATTAAGAACTTTTTAGCTTAGCTAGCTATACCTTTCTTTCAGCATTGTATTTTAGTATTTTTATATACAATTATAGTATGTATTAAAATTTTAAATTCGCTATTATTTTTTATTTTAGTAAAATATTTCTATATAACTATTTTTGTCAGTTCTTTAAGTATGAGTTTTTCATGTAATATATTTTTATTTCATTTAAGCTTTATTTAAAATACAGAAAATGATTTTCAATAGTTTTATTTAAAGGGGTGCTTGATTATGATTTCACTTTTTGTATCTTTAGTTAGTGTGTAATGTTGCTGTTTGAGCATCAACATCTGCAAAGTAACGGCGCTCAAAGTTCAGTGCAAAGGGAGATATTTTCTTTTAAAGAATTCGCTGTTTAAGGACTACAACAAACAGCTAGTAGGGACTACAATGAGCTTCTTCCTAGGTTAGTGACATCACTAACCCTAAAATCTACATAAACCCCACCCACAAGAACATGCAACAAAGGGGGTGAGGCCATGTTGGGCTGCTTTAGAGAAGAAGAAGAGTTGTTGTAGTGGAGTGTTGTTTCCATGCCATCATTTTACGCAGGACTGCTTCACAAACAAGGCTCAGTTCAACGCTGGATTTGCAGAAAAGTTTAACATGACGACACATGCTAGTCGATGAGTTGAATCAACTCCACAGCAACTACATAAATCCACAAATCATTCAGAAACATCCAGTTGCATCCTAAAAGTTGTAACTCCTTCCTGAGTCTCTCCATCAGTGTCCGACAGTGTCTGTTTGAACAATGTAAAGCTGAACACCGATACTGACAATCCTCATTTTGGCTGCGTGAGATTCTCCAGCTTTGTTGTTATTGAGCAACTGAAGCGTGAGCTGTTAAAGCTGCGCCCTCTTATGGAAAGCGGACTGGGAGCAGTAGCTCATTTGCATTTAAAGGGACACACACAAAAACGCCAGGTATTTGCTCACACCCAAATAGACACATTATGGGGACACCAGAGACTTAATTACATCTTGTAAAAGGGGCATTATAGGTGCCGTTTAACTTTCCCAACACTACTGGAGCCTGATGTCTCTGTCAGTGTGGGGTTAGGGATACTATTTGATCTATTAAACACTTTTAAAAACAATTCTATTTTCAGCCTAGTGCTGTGCAGATCTTTGTCACGCTGCCAGTGCGGTAATCCCAATATGGACCACGATCAAACCAGCACCAGAACAGCACAAATGCACTCCATCTATCGCACTTCACATTCAGCCAGCGCTCTGTGCTCCGAGCAGCCCCCCTGCCGGCCTTGTAATCGCCGAGCGTTTATTTCGATATTGCGTGTGTTGTTTTATTGTCTTCATTTTTTACGCTGCCATGTCATGTCGGGTGTTGCCCTCCTGTACAGATGTGCTCTGGCTCTGTGCGCCACGGTGTGTGCGCCACATAGTGATGCCAGCTGCTGCTGCAGGGGCCATGGCACGCTCAGATTATGAGATGGGTGTCTGACCCATCTGCCTTGCTTCTGTACTGGTGCCAAAAATTAGGAGTTTCCCTCAACCTTAAGCATATTCCATGTGAGAAATAGAGAGATGAAAGGACGACTGGGATGTGATAGATAGAGGGATTAAAGGATGGGACGGCGAGGACGAAAGCGAGCCAGGAAAGAGAATTGGATCATTCTGTGCTCCTCTGCTGTTCATTTGATGGACGGAGTGCAAGAGAGCATAGACATTAAGGCCTGATGTTTTGTGTGTGTGTGTGTAGGATGAAGGATGGCTAAAGTGTGTGAGAATGTTCCATTTGTTGAAGTGTGAACACCCTTTAGCATTTTTTGTGCTAAACAAAAGCATATTTTCACAGCACTTTCTCTCTGGTAATGGAGGTTTCACGGGGTGGTAGGTGTGTGATCTACCCAGATGGACTCTTCTGTGTGTTTCTTGACATGTGAGAGGCCCAGTTTACATTTGATAATAACATCCGTTTTGGAGGTCAGTTTTAAACAAGATGATGCCGAATGCAAGTGTTAAGATTTAGATATAAAATAAATCTTAAAGGTGTATTTGGGAGAAACAGTGGTGAGAATTTCCTTTTGTAATCAGATCGCTCAAGACGGATAATAGGTGTAAACGGGGCTATAGTCTCATGGACTGATTAAACACAGAAACCCCTTTGCAAACAAAAAAAGTTTGGAGAACCCAGCCTGCTTCTGGAACGCCTTACCTTCTCCCAAGCATTACATTCCAATATTTCATTAGCGGTTTGGAAAGAATAAATAAAGAAAAAGACCAAGTGAGGGAGGGAAACACAAAAGAAGAGAATGTTAATTCCCATGTAATGTTCCCAAATGAGGAGAAAAATGAACGATGCTATTTCATTGACGTGTGTGAAAATGGAAGAGGTTCACTTCTTGTTCGTTCACGTCAATGGTCCATCTGACTTCTTTTTCTGTACACGACAAACATGCAGCTCATGACATTGTCACTCTCACACCTTAATTACTTTGTGTGCCTTTCAATTCTTCGACTCGCTTGTCTTCATCAGTGTTTATGGAAAGTTCTGAGGTAGAACAGAGGGGGTGGAGGGAGAGAGGATGGCAAAATAAATAATAGCTGGCTGCAAATGCATATGCACCACAGCTGGAAGTGATTTCATCTCTTTTAGAGTGGTCAGAGGCATTATGGGAAAAGTGCAGATGGGCACAGGTGCAGTCAGTGGGCAGTGCGAGCCAAAATCAGCTCAGAGTATCCAAACAGAAAAGGAAAAACAGCTGACCACTTCAAACCAACATCTTGTGGATGACACTTGCTCTTTATTGGTCATTAATTAGAGGTTCTCTCTTTCTTGCCATATTTATCCTGCACTTTTGTTCTCACTCTTGACTGCCTCCTACATGTTACAGAGATATAGTGCCTTTCGTGGATTAGCTTGGGATAACTCAAAACAATACACCGCATGAGGTTTTTAGTTGCTAATCTTTCAGCAGTACATGTTTTTCCTAGTAGGGTTAAGAAAAATTCAGAATGTAAGAATTGGCGTGAATGAGTGTGAATTTGAACTGAAAGTTTAGTGTTGTCAAATCCAAAAATTTCCACCACATTGTTTCAGTAAACTTTATAACAATATTAAAATTGTAGTCTATTTATTTTGTAATATGTAATGAACGATTAAAATATAATATTAAGTAGTCCATTAAAAATGACACAAAGTTATATTAATTTCTTTGCATTTATGTTGCATTTTAATTGTACATTATAAATTTAAACGGCATTCTCAATTCAATTTCCAATGACACACAATCATGAATGAAAGATTGAGATTTTAATGTTGTTTTGACATTCTTCTAATCGATTTTTGTGTAATTCTACATTTTTTCTTACTGTTCTATCAGATCCAAAAAGCATCAAAAAGTTATGATTTCCATCTTTATTTGACTGAAAAATATTTTATTTGTGCGAGCATTTAGAGGTAAGTGGTTCATGCATTGCCTTAAAGAAACAGAGCAGACCCTTTGCAGCATATGCTTTGAAGAGCTGTCAGGGTTTCTTTGTTTCTACCTTGCATACTAATTTTACATGCTTTCCTTGTCTTGTCTTTCTTTTAACTCCAGGAGCTTGTGAATTACTGCCAAGAGAAGTTTGGTAGCACATTGGTGCAGTTTGGTTTTCCGCTCCTTCCTGACAAATCTCTTCATCTCTCTGTCTAATCTCTCCATGCAGTCGTCTCCATCCTGTCAGTCTCTATCTTGAACCCGCTGTCAGCCTGCAGTGACCATCTGTGTCTGTTTAATAAGATCATGGAGAGAGTTTCTCTTTTCCTCTCTTTTATTTTCTCTCTCACACCCTCGCTCTGTCTTTTTGCACTTGTCCAAAAACAAACTCTGCCATTTGACTTGGCAGCACCGGTAGCGGAGTCTTCAGCCATTCTTTCCCTTCAAACAAAAAAAGAAAACAAGACGAAAGAGCAGGAAAATAATCAACTATTGCTCAGCGCTCCAGCTGCTTCTGTGCTTTGAGGAGAAAAAAGTGGCAAATTACAAGAGAGTATGAAACGTATAGAGAAAGTGAAAGGGTACACCACTGAGAAACAGGAAAACGCTCAGGCCGGTCTCTAGGAGCTGAGAGAAAGATGGAATGGAGGGATGAATAAACAGAGTAGGAGAGGAGCATTGTTGAGAGAGGTCAGAGGTCAAATAAAACTCAGCCTCCTGAAAGCCCACTGCTCTGAATAAACATGCCAGTAGAGATGAGCTGCGCTGCATGAGGCTTCGGGACATTTATTAACCCCTGTGTGTGTGTGTGTGTGTGTGTGTGTGTGTGTGTGTGTGTGTGTGTGTGAGAGAGAGAGAGAGAGAGAGTCAGGTTTTGCTTGCCTTGTAGAGGGGGGAGCACTGTTAGAACAGGATTGGTTTTCTAAACGACATTACAGTTTAACATTCAACTCCTGTGTCTTCATACTGATTTGGAGAAGATTGGGATCTGTAACGCACCATCATTCAAAATTTTGTGGTTGTTTTTTTTTTTTAAGAAGTCTTTTATACTCACCAAGGCTGCATTTATTTGATCAAAAATAAAGTAAAAACAGGAATATTGTAAAATATTATTACAATTGAAAATACATATTTTCTATTTTGAATAGATTTTAAAATGTAATTTATTCTTGTGATGGCAACACTGAATTTTTAGCAGCCATTACTCCAGTCTTCAGTGTCACATGATCCTTCCGAAATCATTTTAATATGCTGGTTAGGTGCTCAAGAAACATTTCTTATTATCATCAATGTAGAAACAGTTGTGCTGTCTAATATTTTAATGGAAACAATGATTTTTTTCAGCATTTTTTAATTAAAAGCTTTAAAAAACAGCATTTTAAATATAAATGTTTTGTAACATTACAAATGCCTTTAATGTAATTTAACGTTTTTTTTGTTAACGGTAATTTTTCAGATTTAAGTATGAAAATTTTAGTCAGAAAATACCAAACATGTCTTAATCCATAATAGTGCATCAGGCCAAGTAACGAGACATGGAGAAAAAAAATAATAATAATTTTGATCAAAGTTGTGTAAGAACAATACACGTTTGATTCGGATGCTTTGAAATCACCAAGTACACCAAGTAATCAGCACAAATTTGCCTAACTTCCTGAAGGAAAACTAGTCTCTTATCAGAATAAGGCTAAGGACCAGATAAAATACTAAATATGTTTAATCTAAATATATAAAAATGGAGGGGAATTTTTTTTTTTGTGAGATAGAGTCAGAGGACAGAAAATATAATTTGCTCAGTATATAAACAATAGAAGTCAATGAAATTCCTCATGATTGATAAACAAACAAACATGTGTGTGTATGTGTGTGTGTGTGTGTGTGTGTGTGCATATACTGCACTCTTGCATTGATCCTTTCACATTCTGAAGATAGTGGCCCCTCCCACTGGGGGAGATAACTGACTCCTACTGCTCTTTATCAGACCCTGGGGCATCTGATAGCATCTAAACCATGTGATCCTCATTCCTGAGCAGAGTGAGAGAGAAAGACAAAGACAGAAACTGAGAAAGTCCTTCCAACTTCTCTCTTATCTACGGGACAGGCTTTCGTCCATTTAATGTCCTCAGACAGTGTAATTCTCCATGAGTGATTTGTAGTTTTCACAAACTCCTGCTGGAGGGTGTGCTGAAACATGAGTGCAACCCATAAGTTTTAATATGAAGATAAATGTGCTAAGGAAACTGGGGGGAAAAAGCAGGACTACTGCTGCTGTTCATTCATATAGACGGACCTGTGTGTGTTTGAGAGAGACTAAATGAGAAGCAGACAGTGACAGTGTGTCAGAGTCACAGATGAGATCTGGAGCACAGATGGGCCGCTCCCCACCTAAACCTGCAGACTTATCAACATCACGTCCTCTTTCTCCCTCTCTTTCTCTCTGCGTTTCATCCTCATCATAATGTTTATTCTCCTTTCATCTACTCCCTGCCCTTCCTGTGCCATTTTCCTTTCATGTGCGTATGTGTGTGCCCACTAATGTTGGCCGAATCTGAGTGTGAGTGTGACTGTATAGTGCTCCAGTTGGTTTTTACATGACTGTAGGATGCACTGATGATTTGTTTTTTCAGTCAAAAATGGCATAAAAGCATTTTAAAATGAGCATTTTGCAGATCAGCTTGTTTTTTTTTTCCCCAATCCTCCTTAAAAATGAAATGATACATATTGCGAAAAACACAACCAATTAAAACATATCTAATCTATATTGTACATTTAGTTGTTGGAGCAGGATGATGGACCAATGAGATTTCACTGTGGGTGGAGCTCCTGAGCATAACAAAAAATAGAAACCAGGCGACCAACAAAAGCTTTTGTTGCATGTCACGCATGCAGCTGTTAAGGATAAACTCAGACTGAGATTGAAGTCAGAGAGTTTGTCACTTAGGACTGAGTAGTCTGGATGTGACTTTGTGTCAAACCATGCGCAGAAACGGCCCACTAATGCAGCCTAAGCCCAAACAAACACAGCATTTCACGGCAAATCTTTGCAGAAAAGTCCAATTTCACACATAGACTGCACCAGCACTGCCTGCAGGCCATATAGTCTCTCAGACTATAGGAGAACCAGGGAAAATGTGTGTGTTTGGCTAATGGCAGGCATATGTAGTCTTGATTGTGTCCTGTGTGCACAGTACATGTGGCCTGATGACAGAAAACATGGAAGTGTGTGTGCTGTCATATCAGGAGCATTAACATGTGTGTTGAACACATATGAGTGTGTGTGTGTGCAAAGGCAACTGCGCTCATCCACAGGGGTCAGCCTCCTCCGTCAATTTCAATGTATTCCATTACAGCACGAAAGGGTCCTGTCAACATGTGCATACACACTGCAACAAGAACAAGCTGTCTGAGCCTGAGCAGATATTGATGGAGCTTTCACAGACTGGCGCACAGACGCTCCGTGTGATTCTGTGGAGGAGGCCAGCGCTCTCTCAGAGCTGGCTAGAATGCAGTCAGAGACTGAAAACAGAATGAAGTGACACTTTTTTCCTGATGGAAAATATGTACAGAGTGCTTGAGCAGTCTTATGTCATACATTTCTCGTGCTTTTGCTCTCTGGCCCACAAGTACTGTGTAACATACACTCCTGTGTATTTATACAGATGCATACAGATGAGAATGTTGAAGAAATTAAACAAAAATACAATACACTTTCAGGAGGTCCCATTCTATGGAAGCTTGTTTCTGCCACTGAATCAAAAATAAAAAAGGTAATGGCTACTTTTTTTCTAGCAATTCAGGATTGCGTGATATAATGTCGCAACTGCGTGTTATAAAGTAAGAATTGTGAGATATAATCTAGCAATTCTGAGAAAAAAAGCCAGTCATTTTTTCCTCAGAATTAGACTTTAACTAGCAATTGCAATTGTGACTTTATTTCTCGCAATTGGGAGTTCACATCCTGAGTTTATATATCGCCATTCCGACGTTATTTCTAGCAATTGCGAGTTTAATTCTCGAGAAATAAAGTCAGAATCATTTTCACATCCAGCGACACTTTGTTTAAATAGCAAATGTACTCATCTGTTCACCCATGGGTGTGCTGGTCTGAAAATGAGGTGTGTTCAGGTGCATTGTTGGCATGTTGCTATTTTGAGGCAACTGAAAACTGCGCCACTGACCAACTAAAACCTGGTCAAAAGGAAGTGTTTTTTTGTGTTATTTAAAGTTCATGTTAGTAATATGTGCACAACGCACATACACTCTGCTTGTTACACACACAGGGATGCGCAGCAGCAGACAAACATTTCTTAACATTAAAAATAAAAAGGATTCCTAAAGGGAATGGAAGATGTGACTCTGATTGGTTAGGAAAAAAGTCAATGTTGCACAGTTTATATTTCAAAATTCTTTATTTAAACTTTATTTCTAGCAATTGCGAGTTCATGTCCTGCAATTGTGAGTTTATAATGCGCAATTATATTCTCGTATATTATTATATATAAGTCATAAATGCGAAAAAAGTCAGAATTGTGAGATAAAAAGTCACAGTTATTATTTTTTATTTAGTGGCGGAAACAAGCTTCCATAGCATTCTTTGTCATTGGATTAAAAAAGAAATCTTTTTACATTTTATTTTAATCAATTTAATATAAAGCCCAATAGAGTGATCAGTACTCAGACATGAAGAGGAGGGCCCCAAAAATGTTCTCACTACTCAAACATGTTGTCAGCATTATATTGAAACCTCTAGAACACCATGTTTGGGACTTCTCTATTCGAGATGTTCATAAATCTGCCAAATCATATTTTGCTTCAAATCTAATAATGTCAACTGTAAGGCTTAGGATTAGATGTATGGCAAATCATTTTTTTTTAGCATGAAAACCATTGCATTTATGAGAGGTCTTCACTAAAACAGCTTCAAAGGTTTGTGTGTGAGGTGCATGCCGCCTCGGACCGCCTTCTTAGGCAAAGCCCAGCTCTCTTTTCAGATCACCAGAATACATCATGTCAGCTCTTTCCCTCTCTTCCACACCCATCACTACACAGAGTGAGGGAGCGGGTAGCTTGGCAGTGGAGAGTGTGAATTAGAAGCAGATGAAGACGGGGAGTCACAGCCAGTGTTTCGGCAGGAACAAGAGCATTTTAACTCTCACAGAGACCCGCAACCCAGAACACATCCACTACGCGCACACACACAGAAATAGACACACATGCACACGCACAGACAGTGCTTCCGTTTCTACAGCTGGCTGGATCCTTATCTTACCCTATGTATGAGACAGAGAAGGAGAGAGAGGGAAATGGAAAGAGGGATAAGAACGACATACACAGACAGACAGACGACAGGATGAACTCAAGGAAAAGAGACAGAGCGAGCCAGGCACGGATGGAGCCAGGCAGACAGTCCCACACACACAAACATAGAGCCTCTTTGACTATGTGCTGGTCTTAATTAGAAAGTGGGATTCAAAGTTTCTACCTCTTTCTCCCTCTATTTCTCCCTTTTTTTCTTTCTTAGTGTCTTTCTCTCTCTCTCTCATACTTTCTTTTGGCTGTGCCCAAGTCTCCAAACCAAAGAGACATTTATTACTTTACGAGAATGTTCCACAGGTGAGGGCAAGGCCAATTTGTAAATAAGCCACTGGGCAACTTGTAAAGTGAATCATGCCCAACTGCAGAGATATATTTGAATTCATTTAAGTCTTGTTTCATTTTAGTCTTCATTAGCCTGTCACAGCATTATTGATTTGTATATTTATGTGTTTTGTGTATTTTTGAAACACTTTGAGTATGATGCAAGGTTATTAGAGGACTCCATTTAGATTATATTCAGTGTTTAGTTACTCTTCTAGATCCTTATCGGGGTGAACAGAGTGCTGTTAGAGGCTTAGATTGTGTGAATATATGTTATTGACTTTGTTAAAGATATAAAATATCAAAATATGAAAATTCTGTTATTTACTCACCATCAAGTAATTTCAAGCACATATGATTTTTTTCTGCTTCTGTGTAACACAAAAGTATGTAAATTATGTAAAGCACAATATCGTTCAAAAGTTTGACTTTTTGGATATTTAAAAAAAAAAGAAGAGAAATTAATATATACATTCAGCAAAGATGCTTTAAAATAATTACAAATGAAAATAACAACTTTGACATCGTGGCCAAAAAATTCTATTTCAAATGAAAGAAATGCCATTAAACTTTCTACTCATCATAGAATTCATCAAAGAATCCTGAAAAAAAATGTATGATGGTTTCTACAAAAATAAGCAGCACAAACTCTGGGATATTAACAAGAAATGTTTCCTGAGCGCCATATCAGCATATTTAGGATCATGTGATACTCAAAGAGTAATGAAGCTGAAAATATTTGTCATCACAAGCATAAATTACATTTTAAAATTCATTAAAATAGAAAAAACTATTTTAAATTGTAATATTTACTGTATTTTTGATCAAATAAATGCAGCCTCTGTGAGCATGAGAGACTTCTTTCAAACACATTACCAACCACAAACTTTTAAACAGTAGTGTCTCTATGAGTTTCATTTTGGATGAACTGTTTTAACGCAAAAGTATCAGTTGTGGTGGTCCTGTAAATTTCACTGTTTCGTGCGTGTCTGTAATTCTAGATGGACTTTATAGGTGTTTTCCAGCGTAATTAGCAGCTCTCATATCATTCATGTGATGTGTTTAGTACTGGGCAGTCCAGAGCTGATGTCATTTTTCTTGTATATTTACAGCTGTAGTTGTTTTCCCTGAATGTTTTATTGTTGTGTTGTGTGTTTGTAGTTGTGTGTGTATGTTTTTATGGTGGTTTGTGTGTACGTGTACGTTTGTTTGTTTGCCTTCCAGTAGTAGCATGCATTTGGCAACCTCAGGTCTTTTTCTAAATTACAACAGCATTCGGTTTACTACATTCTGTATCAGTTTGTGTGTGTGTGTTTCATTTGTGGCTCTTTGCTTTGAAAAACAAACATTTTATTATTTCATTAGAACCTTTAATAATGTGCAGCATTAGGAAAAACAGAGATCTGGGATTTGGTTTCCTAGTACTGACAAAAAATAAGGGTTGTTTTTCTGTCTTGTGGACATGATGGGCCAGCAACCAATCACAAACAATCCTGACTTCCAACTTCTGCCAGCGACCAATCATAAACCAATCTCTGCCTCAGCTAACTGATCCCTTGGAAACCAAAAGCCTATTTTTGAGAGCATACGCACACAAAGATGGGTTGTGTCATATAAACTTGTTATCTAAATAAATGTAAGCTAACATTGATTGATAGTCATTTGTACTACACACAGCACAAAAAACACTACGCACACCTGTGCTCACTCACTTTTGTGGCATAGATTTGGATGGCAAAAGCCTGGAAAAAAAAGTGCTGATGTTAATGGAACAGCAGGGAGAGGGAAAGGTTTGCACCATATTTTAACCAATAAAACCAAAGAATTACAGCTCAAACGGACTCCATGGCAACACACACATACACAGTCACAACTCCACACCGGAAACCATCGAAGTTTTGCACATAATATATATATATATTTTTTTAAATAATGAGTGGTGCTTACTGCTTATTTTGTGTTGCTGGGAAGTTGCTGTGTGATTGCAAGAGTGCTCTGTGTGACTTCTAGGTAATGGTTACTGGCTTAAATCAAAAGAGTTCACCTCCAAGTCTCTATGATATAATGAACCCTAAATATGGCTCGGGTCCTTCCATCAAGTATGTCAGGCAAAATCGTTAATCTTATTGCTTAGAAAATAATAGGACACCTCTCTTCAATAAAGCACATGATTTGAGGTATCATTCATGTCTGTAGAGCACAGATCCGAGCCGGACAAAATACATGCCAAAGATTTGTCCTAATCCCAAACCTTAATTATGGGCAATAGGGCTAATGATGATCGTCTTAGCAAGCACCACTAAGTGTGATCAGACTTTTAAATAACCTTTTAATCTTGAAAACATTTTAACCATCACAGATTGATTCATCCTTGTGGGACATAGTGCCATTAATGTGAATCAATCCAGTTAATAAAGTTTGATAAGTTGTGATGGAGCAGGTGAGGAAGTGGGTAATTTTGTGGTAGCCCTAAATGTTACTTCGGCTGGAGCAGCTGTGAGCAGTAAATCCAGCGGTGCCGCCAGGCTGATCTCAGCTGATTTAATTCAACGAGTCGTCCCTTTCCTGCTCTGGACAACACGGCCTCCCATCACATTAGGGCCGTACTGAGGCCTCATGGGAATGCATACAATGGAGCTCTTTTATTGGACTCTCCACTACTATTCTTTCTCTCTCACTCTCACTTTCTCTTACTTTACTCTCTAATTTTGTTCATAAATTTGAATGGGGCCACTCTGTTCGGGAGCAGAGGACTTTGTGCTGGGTAAAGCTGGTTTAAAGTCTCCTGTTTCTATAATAGATGGTGCTGATTAAGTCTTCAGAGGACCAGGCAGAGTCTTTTGCAGCTGTGGGAGGTGTGGAAGAGAGGGCAAATGTGTATGAGGGGATATGCAGGGGTATTATGTAGCACATTATGGATGCAAGGCGTCATGGGGCACAGTTAAGGATGTAGCAACTGTTATAACTGCATGGGGGAATAAAAATGAGAAAGTTCCATATGTGCCATGAAAAGTACAGAAAGAAAAGTCACCTAATTCAGTGTTTCCTAACCAGAGTGCCGTCTGGCGAGAGTGGGGGTGCCTTGTAAAAAAAATACTTCAAATATTTTTAAATTGCTAAAATGTGTAAAAAATAAAAAGCATTGAATATATACCATCAATTTCTGATGTCTCCAATAACAAATGATACACAAATTCATAATAAAAATGCAAATCACAATAAAGGTCGGTCTGAATTTTGAGGTGGGAATGGGAATTTCATTCCTGCAATCACATCCAAGGTGCGCACAGATAAAGCCGCCTCTCTAAAAGCTTGCGAGTGCCAAATTGATTTCTTTTTCGCAGCCTGTTGTGCTTAAAAGGTGAAAAACACACAAAAATATTGTCACAATGTCCGTCTTACCGAGTATTCACATAAACGCAATCAGTTATGTCCTACAGTTGTGTTCAAAATTATTCAACCCCCACTGAAATTGATTGTTTTGGCCGGTTTGACATTGATTTTGATCATTCAGTCATCCTGCTTACAATTAAATCAAAGAGGCACGTGTAGGTCAGACAAATATAACATAACATTTATAATGAAATAACCACAAATGTCTTTTCTCTGCTCACATCATTATCAGTTTTATTCAACCCCCAAGTGACATTCAATCTTAATACTTAGTACAACATCCTTTTACAGTTATAACAGCTTTTAAACGTGAAGCATAGCTTGACACAAGTGTCTTGCAGCGAGCTACGGGTATCTTCGCCCATTCATCATGGGCAAAAGCCTCCAGTTCAGTCACATTCTTAGGCTTGCGCACTGCAACTGCTTTCTTTAAGTCCCACCAGAGGTTCTCAATCGGATTTAAGTCTGGTGACTGCGATGGCCATTTCAAAATGTTCCAGCCTTTAATCTGCAACCATGCTCTAGTGGACTTGGAGGTATGCTTGGGATCATTGTCCTGTTGAAAGGTCCAACGTCTCCCAAGCCTCAGGTTTGTGACGGACTGCATCACATTGTCCTCCAATATCTCCTGGTACTGAAGAGAATTCATGGTACCTTGCACACGCTGAAGCTTCCCAGTACCTGCAGAAGCAAAACAGCCCCAAAGCATGATTGACCCCCCGCCATGCTTCACAGTAGGCAAGGTGTTCTTTTCTTCATAGGCCTTGTTCTTCCTCCTCCAAACATAGCGTTGATCCATGGGCCCAAACAGTTCTAATTTTGTTTCATCAGTCCACAGAACACTATCCCAAAACTTCTGTGGTTTGTCCACATGACTTTTGGCATACTGCAGTCGACTCTTCTTATTCTTTGGAGACAGCAAGGGGGTGCGCCTGGGAGTTCTGGCATGGAGGCCTTCATTACGCAGGGTGCGCCGTATTGTCTGAGCAGAAACTTCAGTACCTACATCTGACAAATCTTTTCTCAGTTCCTCAGCAGTCACACGGGGACTTTTCTCCACTCTACGCTTCAGGTAGCGCACAGCAGTCGAAGTCAGCATCTTCTTTCTGCCACGACCAGGTAGCGTTTCAACAGTGCCCTTTGCCTTGAATTTGCGAATGATGCTTCCTATGGTGTCTCTTGGTATGTTTAACATCTTTGCAATCTTCTTATAGCCATTGCCCTTCCTGTGAAGAGTAATCACCTCTTCTCTTGTCTTCCTGGACCATTCTCTTGACTTCACCATGTTTGTAACCACACCAGTAAATGTCTAGAAGGAGCTGAGTATCACAGTCATTTTAAAGCTGCCTAATTGGTGCTTATTAGGCTTTATTGCTGGTCCCTGACATCCACAGGTGCTTTCAATACCTGATTGAAAACACTTCAATGGACCTCTGTTCTTCAGAGTGGTAGTCTTTAAGGGGTTGAATAATTGTGTCAATGAAGAATTCACAAAAGAAACATTTACTACTGTATTACAAAACCAATTGATGTCATTTTAGTTGCATATGCTTCTTTAAGAAGTCCTTGTAGGATTTCATTCTGAATTCAATTACAAATGTACTCTAAATTCTCTAAAACCATTTACAGCATTGGGGGGTTGAATAATTTTGAACACAACTGTAAGTGAACGTTAACAGGTCAGAAAGAAAACATGTTTAACAGTATATTTGATCCGTGCGTCAGGTCTTAAAGTGACGGAAACCTAATAAACATGCTGCTGTCTGTGTTTTTAATGTTAATCAAACAACTTTTGCAACTTCTGTATTTGTATTTATTTTTACAATGAAGACTATCCAAGGTTATTTTACATTTAATTACTTTATTCAGTTTCTGTAGTATTTCTACCTGAATAACCCCACTACTGTTAAACCTACCTGAAAAACTTAAAGCAATTTATATCATTTGTATCTTTAATCTATTATGTTTATTTGTGCTGTCATTAGTAATTGTGTTTTTTTTATTCAATTCAAAGTTTGAAATCAAGCTATCTTCTGCAATTTCAACATAATTAGCCCATTGTACAAACACAAATACACTGAGTGAGCAAACATTTAGGGTGAGATAGTTGTAATCGTGACAACGCTTGAGCAGAGTGCCAGATATTTTTGAAAAATTTCAAAGGGCGCCGTGAAAAAAAAGGATGGGAAACACTGACCTTATTAATATTCATGAGCCAGACTGAAGATAAGATTTATAAAATGTCCCATTTTGTAATATGAGAAAATAACAAATCTGTTTATTGTAGTCCAATTTTAAATACCATATCTGACACTGACACTGCCTCATATTGGCCGCTCTCTGACCCTACAGTTATCTGTTGTTCAGATCTCCCAGTGGGTTTCAAGCTACTGTCTGGTTTGGCAATGCCCCAGGTCATTTAACCGTCCATCTCACATTCAGTCTCTTCTCTATCTCTATCACTCTTATATTTAAACACAGTTGATTTCATTCACTCAACATATGTATACACATCTGGTTCCATATTCACAAAACATCTTAAAGCTAAAAGTAGCTCCCAACTTGCTGATTTAGGAGAAACTCTTAAAAATAATGGGCGTGTCAGTCCTAATTTTAGGACTCCTAAATGTTTGCTCTAAGAGTATTTCACCATGCATTTTATCAATAAAACTAGCTCATAAATTTGTGAAGCATTAAGAGTAGTCAAGAGGACTCCTAGATCACTAAGACCAAATCACAAAAATAAATAATGTACGATTACCTGTGGCAGTTGTTTACACGAGATCACACTTACGGATGATCGAATCGAGTAAAAAAATATAGTAAGTGTATTGGGTGTGCTGTCCAAGGGGATCGAGGACTCCAAGCATGGACTTTAGCAATGCAGAGTTCTCCCCCATATCCCCACCCAGAGTGAGAAACGGGGTGGCGGAGGGATACAGAAAACAGTCGAGGTTACTATTGGTGAGTCAGCTCTTGTCTGTGTATATAGACCTCCTCTCGAGCTGATTAGATTGACCGTTTGAACACGCTCCTCCAAAACTTTGTTTAAAAAACATCATTTGTCGCTTGAATTCTACATTCTCTCGAGACGCAGACATGGAAGTGGCTGACAATTGCCTGAACATATACTAGTTTTATTATCACTTTGCCTACATTTTAAAACCTATATTTGAGTATGGTAATATTTATATTTTAACATGATACCTCATTCTACAATATTTCTATGATTAAATCACTAACAGAGACTCCTCCTCCTTAATGTGTTGACATCATCCATAGCAACAAGGTCAACCCCACCCTTACTCTTAGCTTAAGATTTCTCTCTATTCCTTAGTAAAAGTTGGTCTCAGCAACTTTGTGAATCGGTTTTAAGAGAAAACTCTTAGCTCTGCTATTTAGGAGAACTCTTATTGGTAAGATATAATGTTTTGTGAAAAAAGTAACAAGGACATTTATGAAATTTCTATTTCAAATAAACTCAGTTCTTTTAAATTTTCTATTCATTAAAGAATCCCGAAAAAAAATATTGTTAGCTGTTGAAAATGCAGCATTGCCACCACAGGAATAAAATACATTCGAAAACATACTGTATTAAAATAGAAAAGTTATTTAAAATTGTAATAATATTTCACAATATTACTGTCTTTTTGGTGACTTCTTTTGGTGAAAACTTTTTTTAAGGTTATATACAATATATATATTGTATTATTTATATGTATTATTATCTTAATCTGGGATTGGCTATGAATGAACATTAAGTCAATAACAATGTTTTTTGGTGATGCAACTCCGGAGAATGCATCTTAAACCTTGTGGAGAAATTCATGTGCATATGCACTTCTGACTCTTGCAGAATTTTTGCGTGAGAACCATTTCTGCCGACATAAGCAAGCACTTGGACGCAATTATTAGCGAAAGCGTGAATATGAATAACTTTGACAGTGGCAAAGCCTCAACCTGAGTGTATATGTCAGTGTGTATGTCTGACCCCAAGCTCAGTTTCACCCAAACCTCAGGACCCAGTCACTTCTCATGAACCTTTTGTTTTTTGAAATTAACGTTAAAATTGAAACAGACATTGGACGCGGACAGTTAAAGCTCCTGTGTTCGGCCTATTTCTATCAAAATGTTTGACAGAGATCTCTCATTAAACTCTATCAGAAGCACTTAAGTTACGAGGAATGTGTTTTTTGTTTATGTGTTTCAGAAGAGAGCGATAGCAGCTCTCATCTTTCAGTCGGGCCACTGCTCTTGTTTCATTTAGTAACAGATGCTCCGGGTGAGTGGTTATGGTTTTGGTATCTTTTGGTGTGTGTGTGTGTGTGTGTGTGTGTGTGTGGTGCGCTGTGCCTCCTAGACACAAACTAACCACATTTTTATTGCTGTGTGTGCATACTTCGGTGCCTTTATTCATAATAGGACTGGCAGAACGTGAAGAACTATCTCAGCAAAATAAGTACTCCATTCACCGCAAACACAGACACACTCATACTCTTGGCTGTTTGAGGAAATGCTTAATTTTCAAGGCCTTTCCACATAGATTACAGGCAGTGAATTGTTCACCCCATAAACGGTGTGAAACCAGAATCCTTGAGAAGGGATGATGAGCTCTTTGGGTTATTCCAGGTCACATAGACACACACTTGCAAACTCTGCTGATGGCTGTAGGGGACATTTAAAGGTGTCAATTAGACAGACCACAACACACACGTAATAAAGTCCGGTTTGTGGGCAGTCCAGTGCCCGCGAGTCAAAGCACAGCTTCAAAGGTAGCCTTGAACACCATTTTCAGAGAACATTTAGACATTACTTCTCTGTCTGTACATTTAAACAAACTCAAAACAGCTTTCCACAGTGTGTTAACTGAAGCCACACACCTAGAACACAGAACCGGATCAAACGGCTGGCATATACGGTAAAGCTGAGATATGGTGCTGATTTGGCTGATGGGGTTAGGGCTTTGGTTTTATAAATGATCACATTACGTTTGAAATCTTGTAAGATATTAGTATCTCACTTATTTAGGCGACATTTCATGATTCACACTGTATTTGGGTGGGGTGAATATACTGTATAAACTGTCCATTTTATTCACCCAACAAATTGTCCTAACTATTTTATTGATACTTTTCATAAAATGTGCAGTTTATTTATTTATATTAATTTAAAAAAAACACCTCACATGAAAAAAATTTTTTGATAAAAAATAAATGGCACACATAAATGATGGTTAAATCATCAGATTAGCTGATGTGCGTTTCATTAAATGTACTATTTAATTGATTTATTTGAATGAAAAAATAGCACATTACATGAAAATTATTTTATTGATACACATATTAAAGACACAATATGTAATTTCCGCCGCTAAAGGTTGCTTATTCAAAACAAAGGCGTAGCTTGATGATGCCTTAATTTCGTGGAATCATGGGAGGTGTTGTTTTCGCGTCTATAGCCAGTGTCGGACAGAAATCATATTCATGGATGAGCTAAAGATTTATTAACATTACTGTAGTAAGAAGCAGAGCAGGGCCGAGTGCTCTATGCTGTGCACGCAGAAACAAGGACACTGGAACGATTACTAATGAGAGACAAGTGCGTCACACGGCTCGAGAGCAGTGGAGCGTTCATTATGCCGCAGATGACTGCTTCCGCTTCTTCCGGTCATGTGTATGTGGGATAAAGCAGCGCTGTTTCATCATATTAGATACATTTATGTGGTGAAAGTTGTTATAAAGCTACTATGAGACACTTTGTTGCCCACTATAGTAAGCTAGATCGATATTAGGCATGGTTAAATCAAGAAAATGAGATTTAAACAATAAGACATACTGTGTTGAGCTCTATAACAATGAGTAGATTTCTGTTGATGAATGTATCCAGACAGTTGCTCACCTGTCAAATAAAAAATCTAATACATTAAAGTGTCTTTGGTGTTTCCATGGTTTCTCTGAAATCATGGAAACTGAGTGTAACGTGGATAGGATGTCATCGATAGGTGACGCACGGACATGGTCCGTGTCCTGGTTAAACATTCTTGGAAACATTAGGGATAATGCAAGTACAGTTTTTGGATATATTAATCCAAAAATCTTACATATTACACCTTTAGTGATGGATAAATAAATTAGATTTATCTATTTTATTGATCATTTTTAGTGCTGTGTCAAATATGTTTATTTAAAATGGACTTTTCTCTAAACTCATCCGCTATATTGGATTTTCTTTTTTATTGAGCTCAATGCAAGACATTCTAGGATTGCTTTCTCTTGAGTACATTTGAATTTGGCCAAAAGAAGATATTGTAGTAGGCAACATAATATAGGCAGCTTATGTAGGGATTACTGGAAATGCCTGTGACAACGTTCAGATTGCCGGGCACTGATGAGCACTTGTTCAGAACAAGATTTGTCAAAGAGTGTCTTTAAAACAATTATATAAAAGTATATATAACATATTTATAATAAGAAGAGACTAACAGACTTGTAACGTGCTTGTAGAGCAATAATGATGTCTACAAATTCTGTCTGGTTAGGCAGCTCACTTGGTTTGGGTTTTGGTCAGTGCTGATGTGTTTCTCTCTCCGACCAGAGCAGGGACCCGGGACACATGGTTATCATTGAAGAGGATTGTGGATTCCTTTCATCCGGTGACTGTCTGTTTCCTAAACCCCGCTCTGACCTCCTTACCTTTATCTCTCCCTGTCTTTCTCTCTTCCTTTCTCTCCCCATTTTCACCCACTCTCATCTGCTTCTTATCCATGAGTGAAAGTGAATCGGGGGGTTTGGAATCAGAGCTTGTGTAATGTGTATGTCAGTGCTGGACTCTAAACCGTTTTCCCATGTAGAAGTGGAGGTTATCTATTCTCATAATACGATACAGCTCTGAGTATCTGCAGCAGATAATAAGCCAATAGATACACATGGATCACCAGTCTAAACAGTGGTTTGTCCGAGTAAATGTGTGGGCCGCTTGCCTTTCTGGGGAAAAAAATCCAAATAGTGATTTGACGGGGCAGCCTGCCATTTCAAAACACACATATACAGACGTTCTGTAAGGCTGTCAGTGCCTGTTAGGTTTGGCATCCTGATTAGCAGGCGGTTTGGATCGACTTTCAGAAGACCTTTTCCCCTCTACTCCTCTCCCATACACAGACAGAGAGAGAGAGAAGGATTATGGGAACGTCTGAAAGGCTTCAATCTCACTGAAAGGGAGAATAGAAATATATTAATTTTCTATTTTACAGAAGCATCTGTTTGTTAATTTTATTTGTATTTTGAGTATATTTTATAGTATTTTTGAACTTTCTTTTAATTTTAGGATTTGGACTTTTTAAGAATTCATAAAAAAAATCATTTAGCAGTTCATTATTTGTTATTGGCCGATATTATTTATTTATTTCTGAAATTATATATAATATATTTGTGAATGTTCATTTCTCCTATTTTTAAATTTAGATTAACTTTGAAATGATCAAACACTGACTTGAATTAATTTTTTTGTAAAACTCATATTTTAATATCACTCTACATGCATAAACTCACATGTAGCATTTAATTTTTTTTTTTTTTTTATAAATTTATTATATTTATTATATTTATTTATTTATTATATTTATTTTTTTATTTCAAATTTAATTTATTTAGACAAAATAGTATTTTCATATTGGCTATTTATCTGTTGTCTCTCATTTAACATAAAAATAATTATTTATTTTAGACTTTAGTTTTCACTCTTTGAAACAAATCCTTAGGGAATGGAGCTGATAATGAGTATTTATTTGTGTTTAGGAGTTCTCAGAGTTAAGACTAAGTCAAAAGATCCCTGTGAGTCATTAAATCCACAGTAACATCAGACTGAAAACGGTCTCAGATCGCACACTCAGCCAATAATGACAGAGCCTCAATGCAGAATCAGAATCTATACTGATGATGTCTATCTCCACAATAAACGTTCTATCACCATAATAAACAAAAAGGCAAGACCTGTTTTCCTTGGATGCAAAGTGTCTAACAGAGACCAGTCCTCTAAAGGTGCTCTTTTGCTCTAACCATCTCCCGTTCACCCTCAGAGGAAAATCATTAGCTCCTACTTTTCCTCTATGGATAATGTGTTTCAAATGACTCCTTGCAGCTCTTTCATCCCTCTTTGTCTCTGTCCTGTGGGGCAGGGTGCCTCTTGAAGGGCTTGTTTGGAGAGGGATGTTTCCTCCTGAGTTTGGCTAGGGCCCACGTCAGGTTCGAGAGGGGCCCCTGCAGGCCTCTATTCTACAGGTTGATGGATGGCTGTTTCACCTTGGACAGCACTGAGGGCGGGGGGAAACGTTGCTGCTTTGTAACACCGTAACAGGGCTCGTCCACCCCCCCGAGACGGATGGTACTCCAAACAGAGTGAGCGGCAGGGGTCCGTAAGGCTTGGTTAGTTAACAAGCTCCTGTGTGCTTTTCTCGCAATATACGGAGCACTGTCTCACTCGACCTCTACACAGCGGGGTCACGGCTTCTGTAGAACGCAAGGTGGGAGGAGGTCCGCATTTGGCCGGTAAAGACATTATGGGAGAGAATGCTCACACATGCACAGAAACCCCCTGGTATCTCTTTTTAAACCCCTTTCTTGGTGGCTTGAGCCCACTGAACAGAAAAACGTTTTGCTTTAAAGACTACAACTAAACTAGAAACACCAGGGTTATACCTGATAAAGCGTATACCTTGAATGTAATGTAAGTAGCTTAAAATAAAAGCGTCTGCCAATGCAAAAATGCCAATGTAAGTTTGATTCTCATTAATATCAGGTATTATTGAAATGAACAAGATAGAATAGAATACATTTGCTTTTATAAAATGGCGCCAACAGCAATATGATAAAAAGGGACGTATATTCAGTAAATATTGTTTTATTTGTTTGTGTACTGTAATAATTACATAGATCATGTTTTCCTCCAAGTAATACAGTTCATTAGCCTAACTGTCGGTTGTTTGAAAAGTAACTTAATATAGAATTCAACTGATGTGCTGTCAAAAGTGTTTTTTATTTGGCTAATGTACATCCACATGGCTGATTCAATCAGATTTTAAAGCTGGAACCTATTCAGTGAGTTTTAAAGGAACATTTAACAAAAGCACAAGCTATCAATAGCACCTGTGATATGCTGTTGATTACCACAGGGAAAATAAAAACGGTAAACAGTACTGTTTACAGTCATTTATATATCATGGAAGTCCTTTCCTTGTGTAGTATCTGAAAAATATGTGCAAAAATTTTACCTTTAAGGGTACAACAGTTGAGGCAGCACCCTTTAACCCTTTATCTACACTTTAAGGGTGCATATTAGTACTCTAAGGTTAGATTTATCTTTGGGGTTTGTTTTGGGGTTATCCTTTAGAGTATTTTTAACATTTATCCTAGCACAATTCCTTGCACCAAGACTTGTATTGTGAGTGTTTAACATGCTAGCGTTCCACTGTACCGCCTGTGGTGCACATACCTTTCAAAAGAGACCAAAACCATGCATTTATTCGAAATGGTTCAAGAACAGCATGCAATTTACTTATGATGTTTTTGAAAATTCTGTCATTATTTACTCACCCTCGTGTTGTTCCAAACCCTTAAGACTTTCGTTCATCTTCAGAACACAAATTAAGATAATTTTAATCAAATCTGTGCCAGTTCTGTACTCTCCATAGACAGCTATGCAACTACCACTTTGACACTTCAAAAAGTTCTTAAAGAGATCATGAATGTAATCCATATGAATTGAGCAGTTTAGTTCAAATTTTATGAAGAAACACGATCGCTTTAAATGCTGAACAAATTTAATTTAGGATTTTATTCACATTGATCAGAGAACAGAAGCTCAACCAGACCTGCTTGACGTGCGAGAACAAACCTCTTGCGGAAGCTCAAACGTGCTGCGTAACATATGACTGAATCTCTTTGGTTCTTGCACGTCAAGAAAACATGCTCTAGCTTCCGTTTACCACAACTGTTGTGTGCGCTGATGATGTTTATTGGTTAAAAAAAGCCTAAATCTGTTCATCATATAAAGTGATCTTCAGAAAATTTGGACTAAACCGCTCAATTCATATGGATTATTTTTAGGATCAACTTTTTGAAGCATCAAAGTGGTAGTTGCATAGAAAATGCTCTGATTTTTATTAAAAATAATTTCATTTGTGTTCCAAAGATGAATGAAAGTCTTAGGGCTTTGGAATGACATGACAATGAGTAAATGAAATGACAGTAAATGACATAAATGACAGCGATGCTGTTGATAGAGTGTAGCTTATTTTGAACCTAGAACAGTCCTTTAACTTCTCTCCAAAAGTGTATTCAATCTTACTGTATCTTCTCTGTAGTGACCTGTTTCACCCTCCTCTGACCTGTTTTTAGGAATTTGTCGGGGAATTTACAGCAGTTGTGGGCTGTATACAAGCCAGCTGACACAGAGAGTGTCTTAAGCACACAGATATACAAACACAGGAAACATTTGTGCATGCTGAGCGGTATAACTGCCAGTCAAAGCTGTGGAGACACTGAGGTCATCTCAGGGCTGAAGTCAAAGGTGCTGAAATATGTAAATCTTGGCTTGAAAAGCCTGAAAATCTGTAATTGCTTCAGCTGGTGGGCCAAACTTGACGCTGTAATAACAGACTCGCAGGAATCACAACAATGTCTCAGTACTTATTCACACTCATGTTTTTAAACTCTCAGTTAATTTCTCTCAGCATTTTTCCAGCAAAAACACATTATGCTATTAATTGAACCTCTCCAAGATGTTTTTTAAATCTTTCAAGTCATTTTTGGCTGCCTTTATGTGTAGATCTAACTGAATCCAACAAGCATTGATGGTGGTAAGATTCAGGATTAGTGGACACCAAGGAAAGCTGACGTATTCGGCTCAGTGAGGGATGGTTGGAAAGACCCATCCTCGCTCTGTCGACACTCTCTTCCCATCTCCAGTTCTCTGCCGTGCTAATACCACTCCTGTTAGCAGGCATTAAAAAGCCATTCACACCGCAGCCATGTGCTTGAGTTGGCCGCCATAATAGCCGTGCTACGTCTGGGAGGTGTCCGTTATTCTCTCACTTAGCTTTGGTGCGCCAACAGCAATCGGTCTCTCTAGACCCGTGCTTTGAGCACCGTTGCCGCTCAGACACGGCAGATAAAGTCTCCCATGTGGCTTTTTTTGCTGAAAACATCCGAGAAATGGCTGTTTTGACTGTTACCTGTGAGAGCTGGAACAGAGAAACGTGATTTATGTGTTTGAAAACGAAAGGATTTGCTAATGCATGTCGATCGAATATCACGGCTAGCCACGGAAAAGCGCTTTCTGGCACGGACGAGTGCCTGAAGCCATATTTTTCACATTAGAGGTTCTGTAAAGTTGCCTTGTATTGCACATATCCGCTGGCACCCTGCTTGGGGGACGATCAAGCCTCGCAGGAGCTGTTCTCCTACTACGATGCCCATCTGACCATCATCATAACTGAATACACTGCATATGGGCCCGCCAATGATCCATTGTAGCAATGGAGGCTGAATTGGGGGCATTTTTGGAAAGTCAGGGAGGGGTTAAGGGCTTGATGGGTGGGATAGAGATGCTGTAGTGCAAGTCTCTTTTTCTCTCTCTCGCTCAACCTCCTCCCTTGGGCAGGTGGTCTGGCCGAAAACTGACAGGGGCATCAGAAACCAATTACCCAGACTGCTTACACACAGGCTTTTCACTGCCAAACCAAACTATGCTATCTGAATAGGCCTGCGTGTTCACTCTCACCCAAACCCCCCCAGCTCTCTTTTTCTCTGTGTCCAACTCTCAGCAGAAAGAATGTGAGATGGTACCGTAGTATTCCCCTGTTCCCAATTGTTATGTTTTTCCTCATTTTCATTCATCGCTGACATTGCTTCAAATGTCCATTCAAATGTTATAAACACAATTAAACTGTATTTATAAAATGATGGTGTATTAAGGAGTTTTTCTTTATTTCTTTCTTTGTTTTCGGATTATTTATATACTGTTATAGAATTTGAGAGGGGCCTGGAATTTGGAATACTGGAATTTGATTTGATTTTTTAAATGTGTCCGTTAGTTGAATAGTAGTATTTTTAAAATATTTCTGTTTAGCTTTAATTTATAAATACTTCAGTTTTTGTTTTACTGAATTACATTTAGTCCTTTGAACCCCAAAACTTGATATTTCTCTCACTCGTTCTCTCTCCTCCCGTCTTCCTGTCTTCCTGTCTGGAGGGTGTAATTTCAGATGCCCATCATCATCTCCCATGGTAACTGGTTCCTGAGGAACCAGAGCTGGAATCGTTAAGCAAATTTGATTTCTCAACTCATTTGCCTTCTATAAACGTTGCCATGTGTTTGATATTACATATAAGCTGTTCCAGTGAGTGCAGAGGGAAAGCTGAGAGAGGAGAGAGGTGGAGAACAGGAATCGGAACATTAAATGGCAGGTGAAATTGAGCGAGATCTGAGGCGGAGGAAAAACAGGGAAGATGAGAGGAACGATATGCCAAAACATCTCTTTTCTTGGCCACAAATAGGGAAAAAGACAAAACATTGCTTCTTTCAATCAGTCTGTTTTTATGCGCGCAAAACAAGAACATCCGAACGCTGAAAGTTCAACCGGCAGACAACCGTGGCAGAAGACAACACGACTCCACAACGAGACTTAAACAATGCAACATTGAGTGGCTAACCAGAATCTCTCTGTAGGCTGAATCAAAAGTATACAGTTTCTAGGAAAAAAAGATTGTAAAAATATAAATGTATTTAACTCAAGGACAGCACGAAGGTTGGACAGTTTTCTGCATTGTGAGGAATGTAAGCAAAAGAAAATTGTCAACCAAAGACAGGCCTAAAATCTTTCAGCAAGGACATTAAGGGGAAAGTTCTGAAAATTCTAGTATCATTCAATCACTCGCATGTACTTATATAACCCATGTAACTTTCATCCAAAAACAGAATGTCAAAACTGCTTACTGTCCATACAGTGAAATAGCGTAGGGAGCAGGGACAAAGGACCAGGAGTGCCAAACTAATAAAAAAAATTTTTTTTTAAATTGTTCATTAAAAACGACTAAGATGTGTAAATATAGATGTCAATCACAACATCAGTGTCCAAAATTGCAACTGCCGTTTTTTTCTTTTCTTTCTTTTTTTTTTTTTAGTGGGGTGAATTTATTGTCCCATTTCTGTATTTAAGTTGCAGTATTTAATGACACATTTAATAAAAAATATATATTGTGCTCACTTTTATTGTAGGGAACACAGACTGTACTCCACGCAGACAGTCAGTTATACAGGTTTGGAATGACACTGGTGAGCACAGTACCTGTCAAATGTTTGGAAACATAACAATTTTTTAATGTTTTTGAAAGAAGTCTCTTCTGCTCACCAAGGCTACATTTATTTAATTAAAAATACAGTGAAAACAGTAATATTGTGAAATATTATTTCAATGGAATTTCTTTAAAAAAAATATATTTAATAATGGAATTTATTCCTTTGATGGCAAAGCTGAATATTCAAAACAGCTTTTGCTGCTTAACATTTTTTGTGGAAACAATGTTTAAACATTTGTGGTAAGATTTAAAATAGAGAAAATTAAATCTTTTATTCATCAAGGATGCATTAAATTAATAAAGGGTGACAGTAAAGACGTTTATAATGTTACAAAATAGAAATAGATAGAAATAGAAAAAACATTTCTATTTAATAAAGCCAGTGGCTATTTTGCAATAAGTGCAAATATAGCAAATAGAGCTATTTACACTAAGTGCAAATAGCGATATATGGGGGAACATTTTGAGCTCTAAATGACGAATATGTAGGGGTGAGAGTGAGTGCAAAGATGGGTATATAATATTTAATGAAGGAAAGAGGATAAAACGAGACTGGGTGATGAGCTGTCAGTAATAGATACACGTACACTGTTTCCCCCGGTGATGTCACTAGCTCTAAACCAGTATTAGCGCTGTGCAGAAACCTAATAGTGTGCTAATCTGGACCTATCTGCTGCTGTCGTAGACGGACTGGGAAAAAAAATCCCTTCAAATGCCATAAACAAGCCCTAAAGATGTACTTGCTTCCCCATGCAGCTATATAATCCATTCTCGAACAGCCATGAACAGTGAGCACTGCATTACAGCCCTGTTTTATTGATGAATTGGGGCTGAATTTGCCTGATCTCATTCTGATCTCATTAAAAAATGGATGGAGGGATATACAATCACTCCCATGATGCCTCTCTCAAGAGTGGAATGGCGATAACTGTGCATCTGAGTATGAGACCTTGTTAATATCACTGAAGCCTATCTGCACCCTTCAGGCGCTGATGATCAGGGGTTGTCCAGACTCTGAGCCTGCGAAGGTTACAGTGACAAAGTGAGGGGAAACCGGTTTTGAGGGGAAGAGGTTGACAAGGAATCAGAGGATTTATGTGGACGCCAGTAAAATTTTACGAGAGGAGCTGCATTTCAAGCGATCCAGCGGGCGTTTTTCACATCAGTCCTGACCCGGTGGGGGCGAGCTATAAAAACTTTGTCTGAGGCGGAGGTAGAAATGATAAAAGAAGAAGAGAGATGTGTTTTAGTCAGTGGCTAGCAGCATCTGTTCAAACGATAGCAGCCTGACAGAAGCTTCATGGTACAAACATGTCAATTAGGATCACGAATATTGTGATTAGGGCAATGATTCTTACTCTGCGTGCCTGCTTGTCCAGGGGTCACAGAAGTAGCCATATTCCCAACTTTACTCATCTCGTGGGGTTTGTGTGCGGACATGTGTGGGCAGGACCCAGAGGAGTGTTTAGGGAGAGTATGGATTGTGTTAGAGCAGAGGTCACAGAGTGTGCCCATGTGTGCTATGAACATGATAAGATTCAGAAAAAAGACCCTAGAACCAGGAGGGTCTCTGGTTTATCATGAAACTTCAGCCTTTTTTCAGTAAATTTCATTTACTTTCAGCCTATTTATATATATGAATTTTCTTGAAAGAAGTCTCCTATTCTCACCAAGCTTGATGAAAAATAGAGTAAAAGCAGTAAATTTGTGAAATATTATTAAAATTTAGTATTTTTTCACTGTTTTCTATGTGAATATTTTTAAAAATATAATTTAAACCAGTGATGGCAAAGCTGAATTTTCAGTAGCCATTATTCCAATCTTCAGTGTCACATGATCCTTCAGAAATCATTAACCTCCTAATATGCTGATTTTGGCTCAAGAAATATTTCACATTAAAAATGACTGTACTGTTTAATATTTTGGTGGAAACCATGATTCATTTTTTTTTTTTTTTGAGGATTCTACGATGAATAGAACCACATGTATTGGAAATAGAAATAGAAAGTCTTTACTGTCAATTTTGATCTTTTTAATACATCCTTACTGAATAAAATTATTAATTTCTTTAAAAAAAAACATACTGACCACAGTAATATTCAATCCAGTAATATTCAGTTTCTCATATAAAGGCAGTTTCTTTCAATTCATGTACTTTCAAAGGTGATGTAGTCGACCACACAAGTGGATTTCCAGTTTTGTGTCTGTGTGTGTACATGACAAAAATGTTTCAGTCTCATTTCAATCTTCTTTGTTCCACTAACAAAAGCATTGCTGGAAAGTCTCCTCATATTTCTGAAAGGGTGCCATGTTTGTGGTCAGTCGCCTCAGAATCTTTCCTATGAAGAGAGAAACACTCTCCAAACCTCTTTATCCGTTGACTGTTTGAAGGGTGTTTGTAGTGTGTTATCTGATTTAACTCTTTTACACCCATTGGTTGTATTTTGTATGTGTATATATATATATATATATATATATATATATATATATATAATTTTTTTTTATTTATTTATTTATTTATTTTTGAAAATAGACATGTTCTCACTGATAGGTAAGACAGCTGGTGGGCAACCTCTCGCGTGACGTGAGGCCATTAAAGCAAAGATGAAATGACTGTTCCATTCTCAAGGAGGAATGCAGTGAAGATGATGAAGAGAAAGGAAAAGAAAGGTGGATCTTGGCGCTGGGATCACAGCTGTGTGGAATAGCACTCTGTCTTGTGCATTCCCAGCTGTTGGGAGCTCATAGCACGATCCATCCCCAATGTGCAGAATTCATTAGTGCTGGAATACTGTAGCACAACAGACTTAGCAAGACATTCCATTCATTCAGATGTTTCATGAATCACTAACAATAGGAAGCACCAGGGAAAATTAACTGTTAATTATAGCAACACCAGGGAAAATTAACTGTTAATTATAGCAACTCAAAATCAGACTTTATATCTGTTAAGATATTTATCTTGTGTTTTAAATGAAAGTTCAGCAGGAGAATTTTTATCTATTCCTCTTAAGCACACAATAAACTCGCCACTTGACTTTTTTTTTTTTTTAGCTTGAAAATTTTTGGTGACAATTCCTTAAAGGAGACCGAGTCTAATAGCAACTGTCAGCTGTACACTAAAATTCTATATTCATCCCTGTTAAAGCACAGCCACTAAACAAAGACACATTGAAGACACAGAGCTTCTGTGCTCTACGTCACAAAGCAGACTCATTATTGGCCGGCTCCTGCGTCAGCATCACACGCATGCGTCGAGCTGCTCACGTGAACACCATCGTCCAATACTGAGGAGGCGCTCGGACATAAACACGGAAGCTCTGCACTGTGTCTTCAACGTAAATTGTGTAGGAGACTGATAGGTTAGAGATAAAATTGTTGAATGAAGTTATTATTTTTGTTTCGTTTTTGCGCAAAACAAATATTGTCATCGCTTCATAACATTAAGGTTGAACCACTGTGGTCACATTGACTATTTTAACAATGTCTTTACTACTTCTCAGGTCCTTTGATGTAGTAATTTCATTGCTTTCTATTGGAGATTAAAAAAAACTCTCAGATTTCATCAAAGACATCTTAATTTGTGTTCTGAAGATGAACAAAGGTTTTGCGGGTTTGGAACGACATGAGGGTGAGTAATTAATGACAGAAATGTCATTTTTGGGTGAACTAACCCTTTAAGACAACTTTATATTTCTAATTAATAGACTGTAGCTATGTTTCCATCCAAAGTTGCGAATTTAACTTGTGCGCAGGATTGCAATATCGTAAAAAACATTTTCGAATAAAGCACTGTTTCCATCCAGTGAGACAAAGAGAACAAAATTGTCACTTCCTGATAAAATGGAGCTAAATATTAATAAGAAATGTAGGAGATTCAAAATATAATCATTTCCGTATACAATAAATTATTTGCGTCGTGCAGATGAAATGCAATAAACATGTTATCTTGCTTTCGGAGGCAGATGCTGCTGTTTGGAAACGCAGTCAATTATAAGATAGTTTTGGGAGGAATTATACCGAACCACATTGACGACAGATTTCTGAATGACCAAAACGTGCATCGAGGAATTTATTCGGTTTCCACGTGCGTGTTTTTTCTTCTCAAACAAGCGCATACATTTTTTTATGAGCATTTTTAGAATTTCCAGCAGTTTTTGATGCCAAAATGCACATAAAATAGGTGGATGGAAACATAGCTTGTGTACACTACCAAACAAAAGTTTGTGTTTTTATTATTATTTTAAAAGAAATGAATACTTTTATGTAGCTAGGACGCATTAAAATGATTACACTGAAGACTTTCACATTGCTACATTGTTTTCAAATAAATGCTGTTCTTTTGAACTTTCTATTCATCAAAGGATCATGAACACATATCATGGTTTCTACATAAAGCAGAACAGTTTTGAAGATTTCTTTAGTGCCGAATCAGCAAATGATGTCTTTGGGATCATGTGACACTGATCACTAAAATATATATATATATATATATATATATTATAATAGAAACAGTAATTTTAAATTGCAATAATATTTCATGATATTACTGTTTTTACTATATTTTGGATCAAATACTGTAAATGAGCATGGTGAGCATGAGACTTCTATCAAAAACATAAAAACAATCTTACCAACACGAAACTGGCAGACAGACATCTTTTGCTATTGAGTCAAAATTCATTTTGTGTATTAACAGTATCCACTTCTGTTTTCAACTTGACAGAAAGGCGAAAAAGCCATAGGACAGGATGTTTGTGGGGCACAAGCTCATATGTGTACTGCATGGACGATTACCTCTGCGAGGAAGGGCGCACCCTCAGCACAGACACAGAGTTGGTCTTGCTGACCACTGCTTCCTCGCTGTGTGTGTGCCACGCTTTGGGGAAAGATGGCACTTTGATGTAGGTAACTACCTCCCATTTAATGAAAGTAAACATTCACGGTATCCATGGCTTGGCTTTTCCACTTCAGTGAATTCCAGAGCAAGCCTCCTTTTCAGGCCAATACATAATTGTCTAAGTGGTCCTGGACAGCAGGGGGCAATTTAGTCATTAGAAAGGCCAATTAAGTAATTAGGCCAGCGGTTTGACTGCCGCGTGTACGCTCACGGGCCCAGCAGATTGCCTGATTTGGCTCCGGTGCCACTTCTACGCACATTTGCTCTTGATAACATTAAAAGCTTAAGTCTCCTAGTGGACATCCTCCAAATGGAAATTGCATTTCTTTAAGGGCATGATGTGTGATTGAGAAAATGAAGTCGTGGATATACAAAGCGAGGTCATTCCTGAGTCAGAAGCATTTATGAAATAGAGAGTGCCAGAATCTTGGGTAATATTTAAAGATATGCTTAAAACATCATCCAATCAGCCACAGGAAAACACCAAGCTCTAATACCATCTTGAAACAATGAGGAAAGAATTCGATGATAACATCTTTGCTTCCACCAGACTGAAGCTCTTGTGTTCACATTCCCATATTCTGTGATTCTAATTATCCATTTATTCTAATTCCGCTATGTGCTGACATTAAAATTCCACTCTGCAGGTAGAGTGTCACAGAGGTGTGCAAAAAGCCTCCACGAAGTGGATGAGAGAAAAAGAGGAGACAGAGAGTGGTAAGGAGAATATTTTTGGCTAGGAGGTTATCCAGCAGGAGCAGAGAGGTGGATGATTTTTCCATTATGCCGTTGCTCATGCCAGCAGATCATAGCGCCCAGTTCTTACACATGAGACCTGGAATGTAAATATTTATATGCGGCAAAAGTCAGATTCTCCTTAATTTTTTCATTTAAATATGCATTATTTATCTGAGGTCCATCACATGGCTACAGCATGGAGTATAGAGTAAATATTTGTAGCAGAATGCTGATTATAAACTCTTCTGAACACAAGCCAGTTGACTATTTGCAAAATATATGATGGAAATTTTACACAGTTTTTCCATAATAGTATCAATAACATTTCTAATTAAACATTAAGTATACAAGCAAGAGTGCAATAGTGCAGAAACAGCATTAATATTTTTTACAATTTAAAATAACTAATTTTATATATTTAAAAATATATATTATACAATAATGATATAAAAAAAATCAGTAGCCATTACTCCAGTCTTCAGTATCACATGATCCTTTAAAAATCTTTATTTGGTACTCAAGAAACTGGTAAGGCTTTACAATAAGGTCCCATTACTTGACATTAGTTAATGCATTGAGTAAGGAATAGTTGTGGCCGCTGAATTATTAGAAAATAATGCACACCCAAGGTGATTACGTAGCCACGAGGTTGTATTGCAAGACATTTGCCAGGTTTTTGTCTTTAAAACCCTCTTGTGTGTAGGACTAATTTCATATGCATCTCATCCAAAACTTCATTTTAGGGCAAGTAAAGGAGGCTTGAGCTAATGCAGTTATTAATGCAGTTATTAGATAGACAGAGAAAGAGAGAGAGAGAGAGAGAGAGAGAGAGAGAGACAGAGAGAGTCTGTGCGTTTCTTAAGAGTGTTTGGCAGCAGGATCTCTACTTATAATGAAACTGTAAGTTTATCTGCTTCAAGAACATTGCCGTTATTACCTCTCAAGTGAAAAATGTCATGAAGCTTTTATGTTGCTGAACTACATTACTGATAAATATGTCAGAGACAACACGTTTCTGTGCGAGTGTGTGTTCATACTGTATGTGTGTGCGGTTAAGTGGGAGAAAGAGAGTATGTGCTTTCCGTACAATAAAATGTAATTTTGTGGCAAAAATCATGGAAATAATTTGTTGTTTTTTATCCTATTGTTTACTATATTTATTTGCTTGGTCAGTGTTGTTGGGGTTTTTTTTTTTTGCTGTTGTAGGCTGTCCCTGTTGAAAAAAACAGCATATGCTGCTTAGGTATGTTTTGAAGCATAGCACCTGCTTTGAGCTGGTTTAAGCTGGTCCTTAGCTAGTCATGAGCTGGTTTAAGATGGTCAAGTGCTAGTCCTAAACTGGTCCTAAGCTACTAGCTCCAGCTCAGGACCAGCTTATAACCAGCTCAGGACCAGCTTAAATGACCAATTAAGGACCAGCATAAATCAGCTCAAACCAGTTACCATGCTCCAAAATATACCTAACCAACATATGCTGGTTATTTCAACAGGGGTAAGGACTTTTGAAATAATTAAAAAACCATTCGGAAAAGTCATATAGACATGTAATGTGGTCAAGACCTGCCTGGAACTACTTTAGCCATGCGTTTCCCTGAAAATAACTGCACACCTTATAATGTTCATTAACCAAACAGCCGTGTAGTATAACTACTAATGAACAATGCATTTATTGCAGAATTTGTTCATCTTTGTTAACGTAAAAAAAAAAAAAATCTTATTTTGATTTAATAATGTATAGTAAAATTTAAAATGTAAAATTAACATTAAGATTAATAAATTCTTTATAAGTATTTTTCATTGTTAGTTCATATTAACTGTTGTATACTAGTGCTGACAAATGTAACACAATTGTAAAGTGTCACCAACATTATCAATGTGGAAAACAAACTGTGCTGCTTAATATTTTTATGGAAAATGTGCTACTTTTTTCAGGATTTTTTGATGAATAGAAAGTTTAAAAAGTTCAAATTTATTTTAAATAGAAATCTTTTGTAACATTGTAAATGCCTTCAATTTTAATGCGTCTTTGCTGAATAAAAGCATAAATTTCTTTCTTTTATTTTAAAGAGTTTTTGAACAAATTAATATAAGGCAACTGACATATCATTCACAATATGGCTGACCATGCTGTTTATTTTTGCACTGCCAACAAAAACACTTTGGCTAATACAACTGGAATTCTCTGTAGCAAACACAGAGAACAAGTGATACAAACAAATTAGTGGACTGGAACTAATTGCTGTATAATAATATGGCGAAAAGCTCATGACAACTTCACAGTGAGTGTACAAACATTTCTGCTGTATTTGATCTATATATTTCTGTTAATCCCATTTTAACAGACTATATCCCACCGAGGTCCATCAACACTTCAGCACTTCTTCACAGCCGAAAACAGATGTGGCTTCTGCTAAAGTGTGATATCCAACAACTTTATGCTGTTAGTCTAAGTTTGCAGTGGGGTTTTCACTCCATACATAGAGCCTAAAATAGCCTTGTGACTTTCCCTTTCTGCTGGTCAGAATCACACAGAGACTCTAGTATACATGGGGTTGTCTGCGTCGTCAGCAAGGCCATGACCTTTGACCTCAGCCGGGAAGTTGGCATATATATGATGTTTCTAGTACATTTTTTGTCTTCTCCCCAATTGTCAAATTCTAGCTACAAAAATGAATAAATAGGCACATGCGTACATTGCTTTAGCACAGGCATGAGGCATTCAGTCCACTAATGTAATATGGGAGCTTTTCTCACGAAACCAGAGATAAACAGCTTGCCTTCCACACAAAAATATACACCCTGTACTGCTGTTGCATGGTGTATCCTGCATGCTTTAAGCTTTGAGTAAGTGTGTGTTGCTTCCTGTCATGCCCAGCTGTCTGTGTTCATCCACGTTTGCAAAGCTAGAGATGAACCATGCGCTCCATGCGGCCTTTGAAACTCACCACTTCTGCTACAAGGAGAAAGCCAAACCCTCCCCAATGCTCTTCAACTTCCCCCTGCACTCCATCTAGAGCCAGACATGGATCTGTGCCAGGCCAGGCAAATCACTCTATCCTCCAGGCATCACACCCCATTATCCCCCAAGGAACCACATCAGCACTGAGATGGGACCTGTTTTTCTGTAGCACCTTCTGAGCTCATAGCACTTCCTGAGCTCTTGGCGACGATTCCCAGCGAACAGAGAGGAAAAAGGTCAGGCTAACTGCTTTAACCTAAGGTAAAGGCCAAGGCGGCTGTTGCCAGTGACAACTGATGACTCACGCCACACAGCCCCGGGAAAAAGAGTGCTGGAAGATTGAGGATATCGTAGGCAGTTACTTTTATTGGGAACGATTAATACGCCGGCTAGCGGCATTTGGAAGCATTCCCAACTCTGATCTCCCACAATCCCGTGGCTCATGTTTCAGATTAAGCCTCGCAGCGACACCACAGCCTACACATCATCCAACCCCTTCCTTCTTGCCTCCACGCATGATCTTGCCGTCTGACCTCACTCCTGCTTGAGCGTTCCAGGCGAGCACGGCACTCAAATTATCCCTCAGATTCTAATACAGCATAATCATTTGCCTGTCATTTTCATTTCATGCTCTTTACTTCTTCTGGGACTATTTTTGGGCGGAAAGCTGTAGGAAATTCAGATGTTCAAAAGCTTGCTGATTAGCCCTGTGATTAAAATGGATCGCTGACTGAGCCTTCGCCAGAATCTAAAACAGAGACTTCTACAATCATTAAGAGCACTTTGTAACAGTTCACATTGCAGTGCCTAACTCCATCTGTTCTGCCCATTCTGATGACATTTAGTGTACGAACGCAATTCGGTCAAAAATAAACTCGTACTCAAAGAAATATTTGTTGCAATAAATATCCAAACTGTAATTCTATCTAAAACCCATGCTGCCTGAAAGCATTATTTTGTTGCTACATTAAAAAAGATCTTTCGACTCTCTCAGCCTGGGAATGAGAGTGGTATTTTGACCTCTCCCAGATTAAAGATGAGAGAGCTGTCACCCTGTGCTGGGTACAAATTTCCCACGATTCCTTACTGGGGGTGCACTGGATGGCGGGCCCTGAAGGCATGTTCTTTTTTGACAGCATAGTTAGGAGGTGCTGATGAAAGTGGAGAGGCTACGTTGCCCCTGTACCCTCTCAAATTAGCACAGGAGCCCTGTTGCCTGTCAAACGGGCCCCCGTCTCACAGATTCAGTTGCAGTGTGAGCGTTTATGTCTGTGTTGCTGCCACCAATGCAGGTTTTGTGGTGTTGAGGTTGTGAATGTATATTTTTTTGTATGTATGTATATGTGACACACAAACAGACAAAAAGTCTCTCTCTGTTTTGCAGGGTTGAGTTTGTGGATGTATACTTTGTGTGTGTGTGTGTGTGTGTATACATATATGTGACCCGTGCTGGCAAGATGAGTCGAAATGAGCACATTTTCAAAAATTAGTTATTGTTATTCTCACATTCTATATTAAGAAAACCTTCAAATTGGTGTATGAGTTGTTGGAATCCAACAACAAAATGTCTGAGCTGCACCTGTTTGAAGTCGATAGAGTCAGCAAAGTCAACTCTGAGAAAAATCGAGTTAAAGTTTTCTGAAGGTTCCGACACAAAATCACCCGGCAACCATACTTTAAAATCCCTGGTAATACCACCAAATTTGGCACAAACCAAGTCAAAACCCCTATCTGCAGGAAAAATATACATATTCAAATTTTTTCCCATGATTTCACAATCGTTTGATTAACATTAATGAAACAAGAGAGCCTATATATTAAGACCTACTGTACCACATGTAGGCTACGTAATATACACATCAAAGGTTTTGTTTTTCCCAACAGTTAACCAAATGTTCACTTGAGGCATAACAGATAAAGTTTGCGTGAATACTCGCCAAGACAGATTTTTTGAAATACTGTAGCCTAATTCTGTGCATTAATGTATATCGGGATTGTGCACTATCTGAGGTGAACTTTGTGCCCGCGCTTCGAATCTGTCAGTCAGCGTCAGTACGATTGTTTTGTTTACATCAGCATGAGTTTGAAAGTCACATTTCATTTTGTTCAGAATCATGCCATCGAGAATTTGCTATGATTACTCACAAAGTTAAAATTCTGTGCTTTAAAACTATCCCAAACTTGTGCTGAGGGAAGCACCAGTCATCCAGAAGTGAGCAGAGAAAAATGGAGATTTTTTCATGGTCAAAGGAAAGGTACTACAACAAATAAAGATACTTTTAGATGTTTAATTGCATTTTGGAGCATTGGGATTGCTAGATGATGGCTTAATAGACAAATTTTTGTATAAACCTCAATTTCGACCAAAATTTACATTTTTCACTTGTTTTGCCTGTAGCTCGAATTTAGCCTGTGCGCATTCTAACTCATTTTGCCAGCACAGGTCACACACAGAAAAAAGAATATATGTATATGTATATGTGTGTGTGTGTGTGTGTGTGTGTGACTCCTCCGCTCTTTACATATCTCTGACCCACTCCTTTTTCAGTGCAGAAATAAAAGCTGGATACCCTCCACCTGCATATCATCAAGCAATTAGGTAAGTTTGTCCATCTTTCACTCTAATGTTACATTCGACAGGCAGCAATAGGATAATCAAGACGTGTCAGATGACAGCGCGACCCCACAGGCAGACAGTCATTCTCTTTCCTCCCTGTATAGCTCATAAATTTTATTCAGCATTGATTTCCACAACAATCTATCAACCTGACAGCTGCTCTCCCTCCCCCTCTGATTTAACTTAAGTGGCTTCAGACTTTTTTTTGTCAGACTTTTATCTCATTTCCTCCCTGCTCTGGTCTGTCAGTGGATATTCGTAATCACTTAATCCATAACAACACCTTTTTTTTAACCACCGGATCTCCCATGCACACTTGCCAAAACACACACACAGGCCTCTCTGTCTGGTTGCCTGCTCACTGACCTGTGAGAAGTTCAGTCCATTCAGGGGATGACACTGTTCCTCTACCCTCTCCACAGCACCTGTCTGCTTCCCAAGACGCTCGGCCTCCTGCGCCAAGAACAAATCGAGCACCGGAGTTCCCCTCGACCGCACGTCTGCTTCGGTCAGCGAGTTCACCATCAGCATCACCCATACGGGCCTCTTCCGTTCCCAGTTCCCCGCGATGGCATTGAAGAGGTAGTCAGCATAAAGTCCCCGGCCACGCTGATCCGCCGTCATCCAGAAGGGCATCATGTGTTTGACGTAGTCCAGGTGGCGCTTGAGGCGGCGGTAGAGGTCGCGTGGTAGTAACGTCTGGAGGTTTTCTCCGTTGGGAAGAAGCTGGCAGCTTGTGAGTTTTGAGATGGTTAGAGGATCTGTCAGATCCAGTTCAAAGAAAACATTGGTGCTGATCTGGAAGGCCCGTTTCGAGTTCTCGGGGATGTAGTCCCAAACTCGAGTGTAAGGGACGTGGATTGTCCCAAACAGATAGGACGGAGGGTAAGGAGGAGGCCGTTTCACGGTCCACAGGAAGGAGTTCATGTCTTTCTGCTTGATAAAGAGAAAAGGAAGAAGAGGAGATTTAAAACACTGGACTGAAACAAATACAATCAAGGTTATTTCTTTTAACTCAAATAGCTTCATATTTAGAAAGTAGCCTGTATATTATATTATCTTTTTTTTTTTTTTTTAAATCATAATACATGTTTTTAACTGCATGAATCAAAGATTTGGACACTGATATAATAATCTCAAATGGATTCCACAATGTTATACATTCACATGCATTAACTTCGCAAACTGAGGGGGAAAAAGCAGCGTATAGTAGATGTATCACAGAGGAGTCAGTTCATGCCAGTGCACTGATAGAGCTGGCGTTTTAAATCTGTAGTGGAAATGTTTAACTGGGGTTCTTAGTTTACAGTGTGCCTCTCCTCGTAAAAAGGGCCTTTACACTCCGCAGAGCTGCAAAACTCTACTGTTCTGCACCCTCTGAAACTCTGAAGTATTTACTAGTTGCTGAAGCTGTCAATAGCTTTGCCCTTGTAAAATGTAACCTTCAATGAACAACTCACTCTTAAATGGTCAACCTTTAAATTTAATGAATTGTTCATCCACATCAGGAAAGAGCAGTTCAGAGTTTATTAAACACTAGTCAGAGCTGATGAAAGCAGAAAGAACTGCAAATGATGTTTGATTTATTTTTTTAAGTCCCCCCCCCCCCATCTTATGCTTCCACATATGCTTCCTCTTTTGTTGATCAGATCTATTAAGTACATTAACAAAAGCAATTCATACTGAAATACATTCAATTATATTATTTCTGGATTAGTCATTTTAATATTTCTATGAGGGTGTCACATGCAGAAAGCCATTTTGCTATCATGTGACTAAAAACAAAAAAAGAAAGGACACCTTAAGAACATCATGACTGTCATTTCATTTTTTTGACCTTTTTATGAAAATGGATCTCTTGTTTTACATCAAATAATGATTTTTTTTAATGATTTTTTTTTTAAATATAATGATTAAGCTATGTACACATTAAATATTTTAGTAGTTTACATTATAGTTATACAACGTGGCATTTTAGGTTCATGAAATCAAAATATTTTTACAAATGGTATAAACGTTTTTCAAAAATATATGAAACCAGCATGAATACGAATGCATTTCTAAGAATTTGGCACGTTTTACTATAGCTTTTTAAATTATTTTACCCTCATCCTTATTGTTGTCATTTTTGCTAATGTTCCTCGGCTGTCTGCTGTTATTCATATTCCTTTATTCCTTTTTTTTTCTATGGCTTGACGCCTGAAATCCTTGTGCGTAAACGGCCACGTGCGACGCTAGTCTTCATATAAGCCTATATGGACACCTGTGAAAATGTCTCGAACACTGAGCAGCTTTACTGAAGAGAAGCCTATATACTGAAGTAATATATTGTGTATTAGCAGGTCACATTCGCAGACCCGCTGCTCTGTTTTATGGAGTAATTTCTTAAACAAAAACAGGCCTCGCAGTGCTCGCGCATTATGAATTACATAAAGAATGCACAGGTCATGTCCTGGACATCGGGGCCATTAATGATATAAATCTCCAGGAAAAGATAAACATTAATTGTCGAAAATAAATAGAAAGGTAAATTGGCAGAACGTTTGCGTGCATAATGCATTAATTTTCGGATTATATTTAACAAAGCCTGTTGTATTTGTGCCTAAATATACACAAACACTGTCGAATGCTAAGATGGTCTATATGTTTAAAGGAATATAATGCATCTTTCCTTATGATTTTTACTCTTATGATTCTCTCCTCAATGACTCAGATGACTTTAATTGCGTTAAACAGACTCGCGCACTTGCCAAATCATAATGAAGTAAATCTGCTCGATAACTACTTTAACAGTTCTCGTCTCACTGAAACTTGATCAGTTTACGGGGGTCAGTGAATTTTTCCCCATATAAATGCATTTGAAGTCTATTCACCCGTGGGCTTCCCCCTTTTTCCTTTGACACATAAACTGGCATTGCACTGGCAAGAGTTTAACAGTATTTCACTTGGCACAAAAATTCATTTCTCAGGCCTAGATTCTTACGAGTATATGACAAGAAGTGACACGCGGTTGGCTGAACGCCACTAAAATAATTGTTTTTAAAACAATATATTCCGCCATGGCTCAATTATTAACTGGAATGCAATAGATCTAACAATAATTATATATATATAAATATTTTTTTTTTAATATTATGTGGACTATATTTGGTGTTGTTTATAATAATACAAAGAGGAACAATATCGTGCAGAATAATTAAATAAACTTACACCTCACTGAATCACACAGCAAATGTTTTAGATTAAAATAATTTTGCAAAATGGATAGGCCCACTTATTTTAGTGATCAGATGCAATTTTAGTTCAAATTGCATCTATTTTTAATTCATTCAATTTTCTTTAATTTTATTCAGCTTAAAAACACACACACACACACTTAACTTTTATTAAACATAGACCTACCGTTCTAAAAATTTTGACTTAGTGTTTTGACAGTCTGTAACATGTCACTTGTTGATAATAAAACACGTCTTTTAAACATCCCACATCAGCAGCGGAGAACATCAAACAGCGAATCAATCTGTTTATAATATAATGCACGATAGATCTTGTTAACATGCCATTTAGGATCTCCAAGGTGCGTGCATTGCGCGCGTGGAAACTGCAGAAAGTGCGTATATGTGATAAACTCACCGATACGGGCTTGTCACATTGCCGCGTGCTCTCGTGCGTGTCCCGGGGTGAGCCCACTTGAAAGAAAGCGCATAAAGTTACCAACCATCGCAGTCCCGAGTGACAGTTCATTTCGAGATGAGAGGGCACAGGACACCTCACGTTTCCCTCAGCTCCGTTGTTTACAAGTTTTTCCTGGTTTCACAGAACAAATGAAGTGTTTTCCGCCGGTTATGATCATGGGCTCACATTTGCCGTCTCGAAAGGGAAGCATTCTGCCCCTCCGCCATTCTACTGCCCCAGACTTTCAAAGAGATTCACGTTGTCTCCTATCTCTCTCTCTCTCTCTCTCTCTCTCTCTGGCTGCCCAGCTGTGGAGAGCACAAACTCTGCGCGGCGTCCCTCAAGTTTCCAGTTTAACTGCGCCGAGAACGTGAAACGCCTTGAATGTTTCCCCCTCTGCTTGTTTTACAAGAGGAGGGGAGAGCAGGTTCTTTTGGAGGACGAGAGTGTGTAGCATTTCGACGGTCAAGGAATGGAACACAGTATTTATCTTTAGCCTGTAGACCTCCATATTGAAATATTACATTTGTTACTTTACACTCTAAAAAAAATATTGTTAAATTTGCTGTGAAACGAACAGCTCTTGACAGAAATTCGCCAGACGACGTATCGGTCATTACGGAAGACGTTTTGTGCTATATATTTTACAATTCATATACAGTTGCTACTACGCTACTACAGTATAATGTTAATATTCAAGGCTTACTGATAACACCGTCATTTTACAGACGGTATGATAATTTATCAAGCCACGTGATGAACAATTGTCACTAATGTATAGGCAGTTAGTACTGTGACACCAGAACACATTCAGTAAAAGCATTAACTAAACATAAAGTGTAATACCCTTCTGTGCATAACTGTTTAAAAACAAGTAGGCTAATTAGAAATGGATAAGTAGATAAGAATGTGATGGGGCTTCTTAGAATGCCTTTTACTGTGCTTCACTGTAAATGATAACTTTTATTATAATTATAACTAAAAATAAATGTTATCATTACTCTATGTATCTTATTAAATATAAGATTTGCGCTATACAATATGCTACAATTCATACTTTTTACTTTCTTAATCACATTATTAAATATTTTACGGTGAAATTTAATCTCTCAGTTATAACTTTTACATACTTTTTCTGTTAATATTTCGTTCTTATATGCTTTTTTCTTTGATTGTTTTTGCGTGATATACAGCACAAACTGACACGTTCTTTGTGAATTTGTAGTACAATTCATGCAATCAGTGTCTTTTAACACTTAAATGTTTAGTTTCTGACATATTGTACTGTTTACCCTCAATTCATCACTGTCACCATCTATTTGACAGTAATGCGTTGTGGCCATTGACTCTAATCATTTTTGCATTGATGTGTTCTGGATCGCAGTCGTAGCTATGATTAATGGATCCAAACATTGTAGGAAGTAATGCCTGCAGAAATAC
Organism: Opsariichthys bidens; assembly: GCA_037194245.1. Classification (NCBI taxonomy): domain Eukaryota; kingdom Metazoa; phylum Chordata; class Actinopteri; order Cypriniformes; family Xenocyprididae; genus Opsariichthys; species Opsariichthys bidens. Next base: position 12,845,075 of record CM074288.1, on the reverse strand, counting down.
ATTTTAAGTTTGTTTTTCATTCCAGGTCTTAAAGATGTTTCATTCCAGCTAGTATACGAGTGGATGAATGAATGTGCTGAAAGCCAGTTGTCGTGTTTCCGCAGTTCCAGTTCTGGTGCCGTGACCCGTGTTATTGTCCGAGTGGACGGCCGAGTGACAGTGTCAAGTAGTGGGCAATTAATCATACGGATCCTTCAAAACGAGTGCTACATAGAGCTCTGCTGGTGACAGCAGAAAGGGTCAACACAAGAGCCCCTTTGTCTTTCCATCACTTCTCATTCTCCAGACTCTCCGCAGGTCCTGTATGAGGCTCCAACGCAGGCGTACTTGCTCTTACCTACTGTATATTTTCTGTCGGCTCAGTGATTACACCACACTGATTACAACCTTATATTTGTTTATGCGAGTGTGAGCCTGCTCAACCAGGCCTTGATGATGTGCAATATCGGTGTGGTTTAAAGCAGCACGTTTCGATCACAACTGTTGATGAACGATTAAATTATATATTCGGTTACTGTAATGCAATGAACAGCTCTAGCTAAAACGTTCCTCGGAGTTTACCCCACGTGCTCTGGTTACAGTAAGAGTTTCAGTGAGAATCAGTTTTCAGTCTGAATGATAGATAATCCCTTTTAATTGTGTTATTCTACGGCTCATTGACCGTATGTGCCGTTTAGCGGGTTTATATGACTGTTACTCGCATGGTGAATGTCAATTTGAGCCCACATCTGCTTTCTCTCATTGTGTGTTCTGTTACGGAGGGCTTTTTTTTTTTCCTTCGTCCGTGTCTTCTGTATCACCTGTAGCATTTACCTGTTGAAACGACGCCTTGGAAGAGCTCGTGGTCTGAGGGAGATTTTCACATTCTTGGCTAGTGAGTGCGCGAATATTCCTGGACCTGCTCCAGAACTCCACTCGGATAGTGGAAATAAAAGAGTTAAAAGTTAATGTTCTGGTTGTTTCTTTAATGGATGCCTTGGGAAGCATAAGCCTAAGAGCGCGTGTGTTTTAATGGTCACGGCGCTGTCATCGTTCGTATCTGCATTCATTCACCTCGTAGTCAGACCGAACCCTTCAACTGGACATTCAACCAAACAAACACGCTGACAGACCAGTCTGCGCTCTCATATGCCGTCAAGCTGCTTTTGTGATGGAGTGGTTAATGTCTTTCACCTCAAGGTTCCTCATGTCGTGTTTTCGTGTTTCTGAGGCGAGAACTGACGCATTGACATTTCACAGCAATCCCCTGAATGAGCTCATGAATCATGATTAAGTCAAGACCAAATGTCTTCATTCATATTTGAAGGTCTTTTTTGAGCTTGCGCTGATTTTGATATCTTTTTGGTGCATTAACCTACCTGATGTGTCCATAATACCGTGAATGTTTAACTTGTTGATCTTTAAAACAGTGCACTCTATTGCCCACTCATGGTATTGCCAGAGTATGTGAGAAACAGCCATTGTGCTTCTCTAAGTAACTTAAGACAAAGTCAAACAAAAGAGAAAGTTCCCAGTGAGAGCTTCTGGGATTATGAAGAAATTAAAATAAAAACAACCTTGCCCAGACTGTGCTGCTCATCCTGACAGATATACAGTGGGCTGTAGCTGAACATGATACAATACTCGTCAGTGGTAACCTGGTTTCAACTAAAATTTTAAACAGTCGCCCAAATCTAAAACAACACAGCCTGTCAATATTGAGGTATTGTTGTGGTTTCCGGCATTCTGGATTTCCTAGGACAGTAGGGGGCAAAGCGATCCTCACAGAAGGGGGTTACAAGTGTCGTTTAGGAGACACAAGAAGAAACACGAGGCTCTAAGTTAAGTGAACTGGTAGTAAGCCTGTTGAGGGAAAAAAAGGTTTAAGATTTCACAATTTTCATGCCAAAACACGAAGAACTTGTGTAGTTTTGACAGCAAAGTGTAGCAAACTACAAAAACAATAAAGAAGAATGACTCTGTTTACGACTGTTTGAACTATGTGCTTTCCTGGCGTGTGCTCACACGCAGACAAAGACTGTCGGGCTATCTCATGAATCAGTATGAGAGAGATGGAGAGAAAGAGTGAAAGTGAGAAGGGGGAAGTGGAGAGATTCAGATGACGATAAGATGGGAAGGCGACAGACGGATGGTTGTTCGTTTTTTGTGAGACTATGATGGAATTTCTTAGAGATCGAATTTGAAAGGGTTGCTGCTTCCAGGGAATATCGGAAACTTTGGATGGAATTGTTTAGCTTTGTTTGTTTGATGTTGGAATAGGCTTAACAGACTTGTTAGTGTATGTATAGGAGAGAGAGTGGAAAAGAGCGTTTCTGTGTTCATAACCTCAGAAGACACTGAACAATCACATCAAAGAGCTCGCAAACAAAGGCTTCCCATAATGCAGCAGTGCTTTCTTTTTAGATCAGAGATTATGTGTGTAATTGCATGATGATCTGTGGGGGACCCCTGCTATGGCTTCATCTGTTACTGGGGTCTCTCAGTGTTACAGTCTGAATAGACTGCCTAACTGCATCTATTCATGATGCAACTGTACAAAGAGCTCCAAAATTACTGCTGGTTAAAGATTGTGGTGGTTTAATATACTGAGACCTGGAAGTCTACATTTCAACAAAAGAAATCATAATATTATGGAAATAACAACCAGGGCATCATTGTCAGGCAGCAGTTCATTCACATTCACCGCAAATCGGCTTATCTTTGTCCAAGAGATGCTAATACATAGCAGACTGGCAACAGGGATCCAGAATTTCCCACAGGGAAAAAGGTACTCCTTACTGAAGCCGGTGTAAATCATATATTGTAATTATAGGGTTTGCAAGAGCACTTACTCAGACCAAACCAGGAAAACATTTATTGTCATAAATTTGCCGATCACAATGCACTGACACACCATTAGATGTAGTATATCATCTTCTGTTTAAAATGTACTTGTGTGTGTGTGTGTGTGTGTGTGTGTGTGTGTGTTTCAGACAGAATTGGGTGGGGGGTGGGGGGTGGCCAGAGAGCTGCCTAAGAAAATATGGAGAGGCCAGTTTCCTGGCTGCAACGTGCTGTGTGGGGTTTTTATGAGTGGTGAAATCTTAACCATGTTTATCCAGCGTTTTTCCAGTGTTCTTAAAGAACATCTTAGTTTCTTGACCTGGATTGCTTGTCAGATTTTGAAATGTTTAGGCATTGGGTGGATGCTGTGTGTGTGTACTTAGTTAAAAATACGACAAAGAAGCCTAGTCTTTTTAAATCAATAATGAATACATTCATTTATTATTAATACATTTCTGTCATGACTACTTTCAGAGTGTTTGGCATGGTAACGGATATGACAATGTTGATATATTTGATCTTGGTGGGACAGATCTGCTATGCTGCTGCAGTAGGTTATTGCTGCTGCTGCAGAGCAAGTACAGGACTTTGTACTGCCAATACATACACGATACCCTACTGTGAGCAAGTGAGACATGCTGCTGCTGTACAATAAAGCATACATGAATTACCCATAGTAGATCTATACAGGTGGAGCTGGGGAAGGTGGAGGGTTTCTGAAAGCGTGCTGCAACTGCTACAGAATATGCTGACCCAATATTTGAAGGTTGAGTTGCGAGCTCATTGCAGCTGCTGATACAGCAGTAACCAATCAGATGTGCCTTATAGAGAATGACGTGATTGCAAGCAGCCTGCATCCATCTAGTGTTTCATGGCAGAACTTTGTAATTTTATATTGTTTGCAGTGGAAACATGTAAATACTGAAAGATGTTTAAAATTATTATTATTAATCCAGTTAATTACTTACAAGACAACATCTCTTCTGCAAAATTTCTATCTTCATAAAGTACTACATTATTAAATATTTTATGTAAAAATCTATAAATACTTTAGGCTAATAAATTATTTTTATTATTATTATTAACAACAATTTATATTTAATTCGTTGTACATTTCACAAAAAATATTGCTGTAAAACAGAAGCAGAAGTTTTGTACTTTTATTAAAGTCAGCATAAAACAAAAGTTGCAACAGTGTTTTCTTCCCTATTGTGACATACAGTATATCAGTTTGAAACGGGTTCCTCAACAGCAACAAAAAAAGGATTTGATCTTGTCCATCGTGAAATGATTGGATCATTGGATGGTTGTGGTTTGCTATTGCTGTGATCTCATGTGAGTGACTGGTTGTCCCGCCCTCAGAAGTTTCACAATATCACAATTACAAAACACCACAAAATCAGTACACATTTAAGAACATTTGTTATTTGATTCTTCATTCACGAGGTCACAGATCAAAGATTCTAGAGTGCTCAAAAAATAAGTCGTCTATAATAAATCCTCTAATATTCCATATAAAATAAGAATTTTCAATTTTGATTTCATGGTGACTTTAAGTAAGGTGAAAGGAGTGAAAATGAACATTTAGTTCCATATATTACTTTCAAACTTTTCAAAGAGTTAGTATAAAAAATACTATCAAATGATCGGTAATGCAGTGTGACATGTTTTACAATGGAACCTCTTTATATCATATGTTGGTATAAAGACATCTCTAAAGTTCTGCAAAAATGTCTGAATCGATGGTTATCTTTCTCATGTTGGCACCTTTAAATGTTTGTGCCCAGACTGTGATTTGAGATTTTGCTGATTAATTTTGTCTCTGCAATCATAGATAAATCAAAGCAGGCCAGCAGGCCATGGGAGAGAGTTGTGGACAGCTTCCCCAGTCTGTCAAGTGGACAGAATTGCAATGCCATTTTTAAATTCTTGGAGAAGTGCATTACGAGTTCTGTCAAACAACATCACTTTCTTGTCAGGCCTGCACAATTCTGCACAAGACATGATGCCTGTAAGGGCTTCATTGGATAAATAAAAATCCTGTCCAGCATTTTTTGTCTTAAATAAATGACTGAAAGGGTAGACTAAAATAAATTCAATGGCTCAAAGCTCTCCAGGGATACTAAAAATGAAAGTATTTTTTTCAGGAAGTAAAAAGGACATTGAAGTAAACCATAAGCTAAAAAACCATTGAGGTAAAAATGCTCAGCTTTTAGTTGCCATGACAGATTCTGCACTCTCTGACACCACAGTCGTGCTTTCCTCTACAGTTTGTTTTCATCCAGTGCTGTCAATAAACAGCAAAATCAGAGCCTGCCTTTTCTTCCGTTCCATGTTTTCAATTTCAGCTCACAAACAGTTGTTGCTCTCTGGCTCAACCCAGAAGCAAAGAGAAGCTGTCAGTAGAGACATGATAAAGCCTAGGAAACATCCTACCCTCCATCCTTTAAATGATTATACCACCCCTCTTCACAACGAACGGCACATAACCAAAGAAAAAAATAAAATCTGTGAGTGTGGGCGCTTCCAGGAAAGCTCAACTCTCATTTTCTGCTTCTCTTGCTGATTCTGAGCATGTGTCTGAGCTTTTACTGTAATCTACAGTACGCCTAGGAAAAGGAAACATGCGTTATGCTGTTTTCATTTGGTGATTTGTTTATTGTCCTGCCAGCGGCCGTGGCCTGACGTGCCACATGTTTGTGCTGATGCATTTCACGCACAGCATATGTTTGTATGGAAGAAATTATACAAGTATGTGAGTGAATCATTCGCGTCACCTTTCCAGTCACGAAGTGTAGTGTTAATCATTATAATATTAATTATAAAATCATATTAATTACAACTTTGATGATGAGGTAGTCATCTAGTCTTTAGAATGGCTGATCCAGGTCCTGATTCTGGATGCCAATTTAATTTGCTCTTAGTCATGTCAATCAAAGTGTTCCCTGTAGAAAAGAAGTTCTCTAATTTGTATTGATGTGCACTTGTGGTGTACTTCAAATCTTAAAAGTGAATAATATCAATGAATAAAAGGTCATAAATAAACCAAAAAATGAAATGAATATATCCCATGATTTACTCACCCTCAAGAAATCCTAAATGACTATCCTAATGAAAAATAAAAATCCTAATGACTTGTATGTGTGCGTTCGTCTGCCTGAGGTTAGTCATTTTATTTTGTAGTTTTAAATATAGATATTTTTCTTACAAAAACCCATTGCTTTGCTTCAGAAGGCCTTTATTAACCCCCTGGAATCATATGGATTATTTTTTATGATGGATGGATGGATTCAAAACCCCCATTCACTACCATTAAAGCTTGGAAGATGTTCTTAAATATATTTATAAATATAAATAATTTATCAAAATAATAAATAAAAATAATTTATTATATGTATTCTTCTGAAAGAAGATAGTCATATACACCTAGGATGGCTTTACGGTGAGTAAATTATGGGATAATTATCATTTTGGGGTGAACCCAAAGTGAGGTAGTTTACCAGTACATGTTTGTCAGTACATTCAGCAGTACACTTTAACTTAATATGCATTTAAAATATAATACATTTTCATTTAATCGTAAATGACATGGAGTTAGCGTCTGAAAGGAATAGAAGGGATAAATCACCCAAAAATGAAAATTCTGTCATCATTTACTCAACCTCAAGTTGTTTCAAACCTTGAATTTCTTTCTTCTGCTGAACACAAAAGAAGATATTAGTTTCATAATGAGTACTTTTAAAAAAAAAAAATTATGCAAATGTATTTTTTTCCACAACGGTTTGCAGTTCTAAAGCTTCAGCTAGACTCGTTTCCACTGGGCTGGCCTCCACTAAAGCCTGTAGGGGTTTATTTTAAATGTGTGGGCAAAGGTGAAGAACTATGTTTGCCTAAAACACACACCACTCGACAGGGGGTTAAAAACACAGTAAGGCCCGTATGAAGGCAGAAAGCTTGATTAATGGCTGCTCTCACGATCCAGCCAGATTCATGTGGCATCAAAGATGAGATGCTGATTCCTCTTAAATCAATCTCAGAGAGTTGCAGATTTCCCGGTGTTGAGTTACATCACATCTCAGATGCTGTACGTGATATAGCAGCGTTTCCCTCCATTTGATTTCAATGAGATGAGTGCCTTATGCTCAGACATAATAAACAACAGTCATCCTCTTCATTTTTTTCCACTCCACTGTCAAACACAGATTCCATCCACATGGAGACATGTTATGAAACTCTTTTATTTGTTTCTGTTTGCAGAACTCCCTTCTTAAGACAAGCCACAGCCGATCAGAGCATCATCTTGTTCTCTTATCATCATGTGTCGGATTTAAATGATGCATGGATGGATGAGAAGCATGCTGGCCCTGCAGACTGACTCTCATATTCTGAATGAGATCACAGCTAAACTGTCACGTATCATTGTTAAGTTAAATAAACCCTTTTTCCATTAAAAAGGAAGAGAGTTCTGAGAACATTTTTCCTAAACCCTGTAAAATCTGTAATATAAAGTGAATTTATCCATATACTCAGATATTTATATTACCCATAAAACCACAAGATAAGCAGAGCATGTTATTTAATTGTAAAAATAGTTTTTTTTTTTTTACTAAAAATGTACATCAAGCTCAAATTGTTTTACTTCGTTAATTTGATGTATTTCCAAGTAAAAAAGGATACTCAATAAGAAAAAATGTAGTACTTGATTATATCCATAAGGAATTGATTGGCTCATGAAAAGTGGGCGTTATATTCCAGATTGGAGCCAGATTTAATGGGAGGATTGAGAGATTTGTAATATTATATGAAAAGGTTTAGGAAGCAATTTTTTAAGATTACAAAGTTAAACTTAAACCTTTTTTAAATAAATGCAAGACTGGCTTGTGCACAATATGCCAGAAATACTACAAAGTAGATTTTATGAAGTAAAAAAGGTTGATTTTACAATGACTTGTTTCAGCTAATGTTAAGTAACATTAAATGTTGCATAATGTTACAAACGATTAAATAAACGACTTCTAAAAGAGGAATATATATATATATATATATATATATATATATATATATACATATAGTTAAATGTGTAACAGTATGTTGTGTCAAAATATATTACAATACAATTATGCACAGTATTGTATATTGTATATTGTATCATGGATAGTGACAATATGTGTTGTGCATAGTTCACCCAAAATTAAAGTTACTGTGTGAGAACAAAATTCAAGCTTACAGTTTTAGTGTCAGTGCTACATTAATAGATTTGAATATAATGTAGGTTATTTGTGGGTCCTGATAATGCAAATGTCTTACGTTACCAGTAAAAAGTGGCCTACATTATTGTAAATATATCTTGTCAATGACAGAGTGCAAACATTCATCTAAAATTAATCTGTGTTTCAGCTTCAGAATCATGAGTATTTTTATTCTGGTGTCACCATTGTCCTGTTCATTGGGTTACCAGCACCAAGTCCAAGCCTATTCATTTCCACTCCCAATATAATACCAAATTTAGCATTTTAATCAACAGCGCATTTTTTGTTATCCTTTTGTCTTGGAGAATCGCAATAATATTGTATTGTGAGTTCAGTATCGTGATATGTATCAAATCGTAACATGAGGGTATCGTTACACCCCGATAGTATATATATATATATTCCTTTTTATCAGATACCCAGTCAACCGCTTCAGTGTGTTCGCCTCTCATTTGGTCCTCATATAGAGCTTGGAGACACAACTTCTGTTCATGAAGACGCAGGACTCAGACAGTAAATGAGCCGCGGTGTAGGTAATTGGGGAAATAATCCCCCTTGAGCTTTAACAGCATTTTTTTTTTAAATATTAAGTGGAAACAATTTCATAGCCTGACCGCCACATACTATGCAAGAGGAGGAAAGACAGAGATGAAAAATTGCAATAATCCCTTCTTTCCTGTTTATCCTGGCTCAGTTTGATGGTATGTGATACACTGATAAAACAAGGAACCGATCTTTGATGCAGAGGGAAAGGGTTTCTAATGTCAGACTGACCTTAGATGTTGTAAATTAAAGTAGGAAAAACTGTTCTTGCACGTATGAAATGTGCTGTTAACATAAAGCAGCGCTATAATTCGTATGGGGACCAAGAGCTAAAAAGTAGAGAGCTTTAATCAATGTAAAGCTAAAACACACTAAAGCTAATGTGTCTTGCGAAACTTGTGAAAAGATGAAAGATCCCATCCATGCATACTCGTGTAGTATATAAATGATGAATTAGGCCCAACTCTATGAGAAATCACAGAGGTTCTTGTTCTTTTCCAGTTCTGTTAGATTTTTTTTTTTATGATTAACAAACTATGCTATGAAAGCAAAAGAGCAGACATGCCCTTCAATCAGTGCTCAGAGTCTGCTGAGGCTTTGTTCAGGGGATTTTGCACATGGTTAATTATATTAGATTAGCACAGATTCCTCTGCTATTCACATTAATAAGCTTGTCTGTGTGGGTGTTTATAAATGTGTGTGTGTGAGATAGAGGGACCTTCAGTGTTTTCCATGACAGGGGCCAGACAGACCCCCAGGCCCAAGTCTCTCCCGACAGAGCCTGTGATTTATCATCTGTAAGCCCCTTGCTTCAAATCTACACACACACATAGACTGATCAACCAAGTTCTCATGTGGTTAACCACTCCTCAAAAATACAAATCTCTCAATACTCTCTGAACTCTCTTACATAGTGTGGAAGGCACTGTCCCTCCTAGAAATGCAGTTTGTGCAAAAACATGACTGTTAGCAGGAGTGTCATAGGCCTACACCTATTTTTAATGGGCACCAGTGGTGGTTTCTAATTTCATTAAAAAAATACTTACTGACCCCAAGCATTTTAATGGAAGTACAATATATTTGTATATATCTGATTTTGCATAACACACCCTTAATCAATCTTGGCCTCCAAGTAGAGTTAAAGGTAGGTAATTTTGGAGAGGCTAGCAATAGCAAGCTAGCTTTGAAAGCAATCTCACCCTCCCTTCAGAGCGCTCTCCAAAGCCATGCCTCCTTCAAAACACATGAACGCATTCACCCAGAGCAGAGTCTGCAAAGCATCACGAGATGAGAGACCCAGTTAAATTACCTCATGTCTCAAAGCACACAACATTAAAATAGTAATGAATGTAAACAACTTACAAAGCTCTAGTTGTAATACGTGACTGCTGCAGATTCATTTCGACATTGATGGTGCTGACATATAAATGCATAATTCCGAGTCTGAGGATATAAACAGCTCTGGGTAGAACGTGATGGGTTGCCATCTCGCAATTACGGTTATGAAATGGCGTGAACGCAGCATAAGCCCGTTGTTTTGGTTCAGGAGGGTGTTTTCATATTTGAGACTTAGACTTGATTGCTATCATGATGTGAAGAGTTTATTTTAAAAAATTGCCTACCCTACCGTTAATTGACCCTTTGCAAAGACCCGGCCCCTTTAGTTACTGTTGTTTAGTTCGACAAGCCACGCGCTCTCACGCCACACATCATGTTCTCACAGAGTGAAAAATACATTGTGGTGGAAAGAGGACACAGACAACACGTCGACAGACAAGATTTTAATGTTTCATATTTAAAATATAGTAATTTTTTTAAAGAAGTTTAAACAATAAACAGCATATAGTGGCTCTTTAATGTGTCGTGACAGATCGCTGTAGCTCCTTCAAGCGGCTCGTGAACCAACCATCTCCTCATTCTAGTTCATTTATAGCATCAAATAAACATGAATGGACATCACAAGGAATGTTGTTTCAAGCGCAGAAAGACGTGAGTACACACAATTTTTTATGTTCAAGCTCACCAACATTGATCTACTAACTCCCCTGACTGCTTTGTCGGATAAAATGGTGGATTCGGGGTTATGAGTAGTCAGATTGCCTATTGTGTTTTTGGGGTAAAAGGACACCTGAGGTTAATTTTTTTTAGTTTTTATAAACCAAATAAGATAAGGTTGAAACCTATTTATTTTGCTATATTATTTATTTTCAGTTTAACATTTTAAATACATGACTGTAGGAAGTAAATTTATATTTGAACACAGTCATTTTACACAACAAACTTTAAATCTGTAGAGGAGTGCATCAAATTCAGAATGTGAGACTGGCCCGTAGATGACGAATGTCAGCATTTGTTTTCCCATCAGCAGTGAGGCGAGTTTTACCTAGGAGAGCTCTCTGTCACAGCCTTCACACTTCCACAGCTCTCTGGGGGTCAGCAGAGTGTGGAACTGACCGCCTTCAGCAGCATCTGCACCACAGTAAATCAGGCCTTCATGAAGCTGCTGCTGCACTTTTCAGGTTCGGGGGAGGAGGAGGAGTATCAGATGAGAGGGAAATGAGAGGAGAGATGAGAGAGGAGGATTTAGTGTGTGGGAGGATTGCGGTCTGAGGTTGATTTGAAGCTCTCCCAGGTTGCCTCGGATCTCCGTCATCTCCATAGTTACTTTTCTGTTTATGAGGCAGAGTTTTGTTTTTCTTTTCAAGTTCTGTTGGTGACTTACTGCACGCGTGAGACTCAAAGTCTTTTCAGAGAGCCCACAATTGGAAAAAGCATATATTTCTTTAATATTAAGCATCAAATCGAAAATTACTGCATATAACTTTTAGAATTATCTTAAAAGTGAAGCGTGTAAGACATTGTCTAGATCATCATTTCGGACAGGCCTATCTGATTGTCTGACCAGTGGAGAACCTGTTTGAAAACAGTCATTATACCAGCTGGTGTCGCTAGTGAGCAGAAATTACAGAAGCAAAAGTTCAAAAAGTTTGTTTTGTTCTCCTTTTAAACCCGCTTTCCTGCTTGCCATGAGTGAGGGAATTAGAGGGCAAAACTCAGAAGCTGAAGGAAAGAGAGCGTGAAACCATAGATCAAATGATAGAGATGAAAAAAGTAGTCGCCTGGCACAGAGAGCCTCTGCTAAGCACTACAGGAAGTCATCGGTACAGAGAAGCTAGTCATTAATTTGATGTGATACCTGTGCTACGTTGGCTGGGAGCCAAACCAAATACAGGTAATGGCGGGGGGAATGCAGCCCTTTTCCTCCAGCTTTGAATGAGCTTTTCTAATTAATATATGGGTTCTGTGTCACCAGGAAGCAATTAGGGGGTGTTGAAGTTGTCACTTCTTGTCTTCATTCAAAAACCACTCTTTACTCTCAGTCAGAGGCAGTTACTTCACTACACAGATCAATACACAGTTTTGCGTTACCTAGCTTTAACCTTTTATCTAAAAACATCATTACATGTTCAGTGCAAAGTATTTTTCTTTGTATTTTTGGAGGTAGTAATTCAGGATTTGCCAAGGAAATGGAAAAGCTTCAACGAGTTAATTTTACAGGTCACAGATTTTGTCAGGGGTCAATAATTCTCATTGAATTTTTCCTGTGAGAGGTGAAAGAGGAAGCACATTCTCCCTCAGATACTTGAGCCAAAAGAAAAAATATATGCATTCAAATACACATATTCAAAATCAATAGATAAAAAAATATTTGTGTCTCTGAAAGTTATGGTTTAATAACTATGCTACTTTTTTTTAAATATTACCTTCCATGCAGTGTGTTATATAGCTGTTTGTGAATGTAAATGGTCTGGAAAGTTTTAAAGATCAAAGTGCATGACAAATAATTAAATACCGATGTAAAAATGTAACAAATGTGTAAATTGCCAGCCTATGGTCTTCATTGGCTGCCCGCGAGTGATGTTTACTTTGGGCTCAAACACAATAGATCAGGGGTCTTCAACGTTTTTCAGGGCAAGGACCCCTTAGATGAGCGAGACACGGAGCAGGGACCCCCCCACATAAAATATGTCAAACAGCTCGCGATTCGGACTTTATATCTCGCGATTCGGACTTTATGGCTCGCGATTCGGACTTTATGGCTCGCGATTCGGACTTTATGGCTCGCGATTCGGACTTTATAGCTCGCGATTCGGACTTTATGGCTCGCGATTCGGACTTTATAGCTCGCGATTCGGACTTTATAGCTCGCGATTCGGACTTTATAGCTCGCGATTCGGACATTATGGCTCGCGATTCGGACTTTATGGCTCGCGATTCGGACTTTATAGCTCGCGATTCGGACTTTATGGCTCGCGATTCGGACTTTATAGCTCGCGATTCGGACATTATGGCTCGCGATTCGGACTTTATAGCTCGCGATTCGGACATTATGGCTCGCGATTCGGACTTTATAGCTCGCGATTCGGACTTTTATAGCTCGCGATTCGGACTTTATGGCTCGCGATTCGGACATTATGGCTCGCGATTCGGACTTTATGGCTCGCGATTCGGACTTTATAGCTCGCGATTCGGACATTACGGCTCGCGATTCGGACTTTATGGCTCGCGATTCGGACTTTATGGCTCGCGATTCGGACTTTATAGCTCGCGATTCGGACATTATGGCTCGCGATTCGGACTTTATGCTCGCGATTCGGACTTTATGGCTCGCGATTCGGACTTTATAGCTCGCGAATCGGACTTTATGGCTCGCGATTCGGACTTTATTGCTCGCGATTCGAACTTTATAGCTCGCGATTCGGACTTTATAGCTCGCGATTCGGACTTTATAGCTCGCGATTCGAACTTTATAGCTCGCGATTCGGACTTTATAGCTCGCGATTCGGACATTATGGCTCGCGATTCGGACTTTATAGCTCGCGATTCGGACATTATGGCTCGCGATTCGGACTTTATAGCTCGCGATTCGGACTTTTATAGCTCGCAATTCGGACATTACGGCTCGCGATTCGGACTTTATGGCTCGCGATTCAGACTTTATGGCTCGCGATTCGGACTTTATAGCTCGCGATTCGGACTTTATAGCTCGCGATTCGGACTTTATAGCTCGCGATTCGGACTTTATAGCTCGCGATTCGGACTTTATAGCTCGCGATTCGGACTTTATGGCTCGCGATTCGGACTTTATATCTCGCGATTCGGACTTTATAGCTCGCGATTCGGACATTATGGCTCGCGATTCGGACTTTATAGCTCGCGATTCGGACTTTATAGCTCGCGATTCGGACATTATGGCTCGCGATTCGGACTTTATGGCTCGCGATTCGGACTTTATAGCTCGCGATTCGGACATTATGGCTCGCGATTCGGACTTTATAGCTCGCGATTCGGACTTTATGGCTCGCGATTCGGACTTTATAGCTCGCGATTCGGACTTTTATAGCTCGCGATTCGGACTTTATGGCTCGCGATTCGGACTTTATTGCTCGCGATTCGGACTTTATGGCTCGCGATTCGGACTTTATGGCTCGCGATTCGGACATTATGGCTCGCGATTCGGACTTTATAGCTCGCGATTCGGACTTTATGGCTCGCGATTCGGACTTTATAGCTCGCGATTCGGACTTTATGGCTCGCGATTCGGACTTTATAGCTCGCGATTCGGACTTTATGGCTCGCGATTCGGACATTATGGCTCGCGATTCGGACTTTATAGCTCGCGATTCGGACTTTATGGCTCGCGATTCGGACATTATGGCTCGCGATTCGGACTTTATAGCTCGCGATTCGGACTTTTATAGCTCGCGATTCGGACATTATGGCTCGCGATTCGGACTTTATGGCTCGCGATTCAGACTTTATGGCTCGCGATTCGGACTTTATAGCTCGCGATTCGGACATTATGGCTCGCGATTCGGACTTTATGGCTCGCGATTCGGACATTACGGCTCGCGATTCGGACTTTATGGCTCGCGATTCAGACTTTATGGCTCGCGATTCGGACTTTATAGCTCGCGATTCGGACTTTATATCTCGCGATTCGGACTTTATATCTCGCGATTCGGACTTTATAGCTCACGATTCGGACATTATGGCTCGCGATTCGGACTTTATAGCTCGCGATTCGGACTTTATGGCTCGCGATTCGGACTTTATAGCTCGCGATTCGGACATTATGGCTCGCGATTCGGACTTTATAGCTCGCGATTCGGACATTATGGCTCGCGATTCGGACTTTATAGCTCGCGATTCGGACTTTTATAGCTCGCGATTCGGACTTTATAGCTCGCGATTCGGACTTTAATATTTAGGTAAAATTTGTCTATGGTAAAAATTAAAAGAGCTCATAGCGACACCATCATGGCCCTTCTTTATTAATTCAAGTGGAGGTGACGTATTTCCTGTTTGAGAGTGGAGCTCCACTCGCCCACGGTCTGCAGCCAGACCCTTCTCATTTGTCGGCCGATTCGACATGTTGAATCGGCGTCGGGGCGTCGGTGAGAGAGAGAACTCTGATTGGCTGTTCAGCATAGTAAACGAGTCAGTTCACGAGAATATATAGCAAAAGTTATGAAAGCAAGCGAATAAGTCATGACGGCACCGACGGAAGCTTGTTCTAATTTCACGTCCTTTTACCCGAGCACTCGAACGCACGAATATTTTCATAATAACATGAGAGGAGTGGAATAAAGCACGTGATCAGCATGACTGATATTCAAAACGGTCAGCAAGCGCTGCTTTGTATATGGTTTGTATACTTGCCGTCTTGGTTTCGCTTTCCCCTTTTGAATGACGAATATAGACAAATATATCTGCTTAAATAGACAGTCATCTCATTTATATGCAGGCGCTAGTTGACAGTCGGCTTAAATTCTTTCGGTGCTCAAGCTCATATTTTTCCGCCGACATGAGCGACAACACCGTCGGCTTCCGTCGCCGCTAGTTCTTGGACGTCGGGTTGGTGTGTTTAAACAGAACTTCACATTTTAATTTTACTATCAGGCGATCCATTCTGGCGAGTTAAATTGTATATAAATTATTAGCCAGTAGCATTTTCAAATTATAGTCTGCGTTGACAGTATCATGAGATCACGTGACTGCACGTGGACGGAAGGGTTTTATTAAAGCTGTTAATGTAATACTATTTGTAAAATAAAATATATTTTATTTAAATTTGACTTTGTGATGTTTTTACACGTTTTATTTTTTTTAAATTATTTGTGATCAAACATTAATTGACGGACCCCCTGCAATACCGCCGCGGACCCCCGGTCGCGTTGAAGACCCATGCAATAGATGTAACTGAAGCGTGCAAGAGTTTGGTTTATGTTGTGGACATGTAAAAAAGACCAAAAGAATGAGGACTTGTGCTAGAATATATATATGGATACGGAAAAAACAACGCAATTGTTCATAGCACTGTTTATCAAGCGCTGAGGAAGCATCCAGAGCTCTAAATTCAGATATGGTAAAAGGCATTTCGTTTCCAGCACACGCTGTAAGCAGTAGACCAATCACAAGAGACTGTGCCGTCTGTGCCGCTTGCAAAAAAAAGGGGTTTAAAAAAGACTGAAGCTTTTGACGAACTGTTAAACTTAGGAACCTTTAAAATAGCATAATAGGGGCATTTTATGTATAATTATTGTGTATTAAAATACTATGCTTTTTTTTTCTTGTTTTTTTAGAAAAAACGTTATAATGTCAGAACTCTTTTCAGAAAAAAAATTATATTGAATTACATCACTAGCAAAAAAATTTTAGATTTTTTTTTTTTGGTCTCTCTAACATTTGCACTGGCAGCCATCTGGATTGGATAAGAGTAAATGTTACGACGTGTCTCCCTGGTGGTGATGGAAGACATGGCAAATAAATCAATAAAACACAGCTTTGCTGACACTCCTGCATTTCACATTTGCTCCATAAATAGATTAAGTTACATTTGACTTCATTGGTTTTATTAAGTATTGCATACATTTAATCATTTTGGCATCCAGCAGTCCACATTCATATTACCAGTCCTTTATAGGCAGCCTGAGCCCTCTGAATGTGGTTTTGTTCGTGGGGTTACACATTCAGTGGCTTGTCTGACAGTGACATACTGGACACTTATTGGCTTCATTGTTTATTATGGCAGTGCGGTCTCAAAGTTGCCAGGTTGGTCAGTATTTACGGTGTTCTGTGACCCATGCTTTGGCTTTGTGG
This sequence comes from Opsariichthys bidens, assembly GCA_037194245.1. NCBI lineage: Eukaryota > Metazoa > Chordata > Actinopteri > Cypriniformes > Xenocyprididae > Opsariichthys > Opsariichthys bidens. Next base: position 12,828,297 of record CM074288.1, on the reverse strand, counting down.
ATCAGTGGGGTGATAGAGAGGCCAGGGTCTGGTTCAGGTGAGGCTAGGGTTTCAGTGCGGCTCCCCTCCATTTACCCTCCCAATAGGATCCATGGGCCAATTCACCCACTAGCCTCTTTCAGCCCTACAGCTGTAAATGTCACCTGACTCCTGCCACACCAGCACTCATTGACAGGCCTTTTATTTCTGCCGCTTTAACGAGGTTCAGTACTCCCGTTTCATTCCGTATGGTTTTACAAGTACTAAACACTATTGCCCCCTATAATTCGCTCATATTGATGCAGCAAGCTGGAGGGTTGTTATTAGACAACAGTTCAATATGCAAGAGGTTAATATTGAATTGTTTAAATTTTGTACATAAAATTGCTAGTTACTTTGTCTGTTTTTGCTCTGCAAATGCAAATAGTTTCAAACAAAGCAGCAGCAAAACTACTGTGTGGAACAAGTGTTTTTATTAAATGAATTGGTTGAGTAAATGAGTCAACGACTCACAGAATGAACACAATCACTTGTTTCATTACTGAATGAATCAGCATTTTTGAATGAACTGGTTGAGTAAAAAACCCGATAACTCACTCACAAAGAAATCGAGACCTGATGTGTCACAACCAAATTATTCTTTTGATCCAATTCTTTTCAATGAACTGGATTAGCAAACTGTATTGAATGATTCTGTGGCGAATTTGGCTGAACTGATCACAGCATTTACCTCACTGATTCAATATGGACCAAAAGCCCTGAGAGCTCAGTATGTGCAGACTCTTAAAAATGTCACTCTATTTAAGCTCTATCCTATCTGTAAAAATTTATTTTTGAGCAGGATGGAGTATAGACCGATCAAATAGGGAAAAATAAATCCTACTAACCACCTAGTAACCGCTCAGAACACCCAACAATTTTAAAACGAATGACATCTTAGCAACCACATGAAAATGCCCAGTATATGGTTCCAAACAGAAACCCCTTTCAGGAAGCTCTTTATTAGCAGTCATTTGAGCAAAGGGACAGTAAACAGAAGATTGAGTAAGAGAATATGAAAGAAAAATCAGCTTCTGTTGTTTTGTGACAGCAACATATTTTAATCCGGTCTGCCTAAACCAGAAAAGAGAGTTCTACTGTAGTGATGACAACTTGATTTATAAACTCAACACTTACACACGTCTCTCCCAGCCACTGCTTTCTGTTCCTCTTCCCTTCGTTCTCTCTATTTCTCTCCCATTCCATATATGAGGAAGATACTTCAGGGCTTTTTAAAACCCTCAGGACTCAAAGTTTGATAAAAAAAAAAAACTAAACTAACTCAAATGCTATACAAAAAGTGTTATTTATTGTGTGTGTAATATTAGATAGATCAAATACACTGTTAGCTTCACACAAAGTCAATATATATTTTAGGAAGGGCTTCTCATGGGAGACTTTATTTGGGAGTAGGAGTGCTTTCTTGTAGGTCAGTTAATATTGCCATAGTGTCTGAATTCATGCCATTTATGGTAAGTGACTGTAGATCAAGACACCACATTAAACCCTAAAGTTCACCACCACATACCTCACGAGTGTTTGTCCACTCGCCGTGGGAGGTTCGTGACTGTTATGGTGTGATAAACATCTTGATCTTTGACCTATCCTCCCAGAAAGCAGCGGTCATCTCTTACCATCAAAGAGCATTCTTTGAAGATGAGAAGGCTGTTCCTTAGGTTACTGCCCATCTGAACCTTGAGTAACAGTGCAGTGACTTGACAAATCAAGGGATCTTGAGCAATATATATATAGGGATGTTCGCTTTTGTGATCTTGCAATGAACAACAAAATAAACAGGATTCTGTACAATCTATGTTTATTAAAATCAAGAAAATGATGGTCTGTGTTATTCTAACCCTTTTTTTAATGTTTGCAGAAAATGTCCCCATGGTGCCACTGTAATGCATGGGCTATGAAAACACATACGGTATTAAGCCAAGTCTTTTAAGTCATTGAAACCTTAATGAAATAACAGTACATTAATAGCCTTTACAATGCCCAGACATGTCCTCAGTGGCCTGCAGTGATGTATGTTTATTTTGCTATGCTAAGATAATCACAAGAGCAAAATTAACTTCATGTCATAGTCTGCTTGAAGAAGTGACAAGGAATCTTTTCAATTTTTATGAGCCACCTGAAACAACATTCGTTTCGCAATGCTAAAATTAAACAATGATGTAACTTTTCAAGTACATGTCAACTTATTCAACTAACCCGAACCAAATGGTCTACAAATACTAGTACGGGTTTATGGATGTGTACAGTGGTTGCAAATTAATGAGTGTTAGTTGAAATAGTGGCAAAGTTACTTAGTAGAATGTCAAATGTGGAATATCGAAATAGTGTAAAATATAACAAACAATAACACCTGTAATACTTGAGAGTGCAATTTACATTTTCTGACTTGAATTCTGAAGAACTTAATTCTATATATAAAAAAAAAGATATACGTTCCACACCTTCCATGTTATTTCTGTGTAAAACAGTGGTTCTTAACTAGAAGCCGGATCACAAAATGAATCCTGGTTAATTAAATGCATCAATATCCCCAGTTTGTGCTTACATTTTTTTAAAACAAGCAGCTTTGTCAGACAGCAGAATATCAGATTTACATACATCTTAGGGCTTTTGAATAAAAAAAGGTTGAAAACCTCTACTTTAAAACCTCAATTTTGCTTGAAGAATGTCACCTATATCATACAAAGAGTTTCGCGTGACATACCGCACAGTACGGCTTCCCTCCCTGCTCCTTAAACACACCCTGACTCAGCTGTCGAAGGCAGAATGCACACACAAAGTGGTCGGGGTGAAACTTGCGGTCCAGAGCAGAGATGCAGCGACCAGAGATGGGCTCTCCGCAGGTCCCACATAGAGTGCCCTGTCTAGAGTGATAGTGTATGGAACAGAGGGGCCGACCGTTCAACTCAAGAAAGCAACCATCTGTAAAGGGCTTCAGACAATCCTGGAGAGAGATGCAGAAATCGGGTATTAAAGATACCTTTAATGAAGAAGAATGTTTTGGAGTGACTGAGCAAGTTAAGAATTCACCTATGAAGCTCACCACAATAGTACAGACTGACTGACTCCATATTCCTTAATTATAAGGAGCAAGTCACATGACTGTATTGCATTCCAGTCTTCAATGCCACGAATTCACTCACCGCACAGACAAAGCATTCAGGGTGCCAGGTTCCATTGGCTGCGGACAGATAGTTATCCTTCACTGGCTCTCCACAGCCGGAGCATTTGGGTGCAAAGAGGCGGTAGAAATCCCTAGAGCAATATGGTTTACCGTCTTTCTCCATATACCCTGGCAAAACAAATTTATTAAGTAGAAAAGGTCATTTCTCAAATGATGACAGATCTGCTAACAAAATATATGTTTGGGTTTTATGTAGTGAAACAGTGTCAAATAATTGGTGAATTTGACTCACCATCAGGTCCAAATAGATCCCCACAGTGAGAGCAGAAAAAATGATCTGGGTGCCACGTTTGATCCATCGCTGTTAGAATGTTCTGTGCAAAACACACTAATTTACCACCTGATTAAGTCCGGATTAAGTTCATTGTTTGTGAAGTAAAAGTTGAATATAAATATAATATATATAAAAATGTATGTGTGTGTGTATATATATACACACACACATACATACATACATACATACATACATACATGCAAAATTATTAAATAAAATGTAGATTTAAAAATCTAAAACTTAATAACTAAAATCTAATCTTAATATATACACAAAGTATATAACATGTATATAAAAAATATATATAACATGAATTATTAAGAGAATGGTTTGTAATACTCAAATATTACATTTTAGATTTTTAGATGTATATACACACACACACATTTTAATTATATTTGTTTTTATTTAATACTTACAATTAATTTAATAATTCTCATTAGGGTATAATTATATATATATAAAATAATAATAATAACTATAATAATAATTTAATATATTTTAATAATTTTAATATAGTTATTAATTCGTTTAGTTCACTTAAAGGTATATTTGTATACAGCAGAACAAATCGAGAGGGGAGTAAATAATGGCAGAATTTTCATTTTTAGGTGAACCCCTATAATAAGTGTTGGCACTGGTCTAGATCCAAAAATAAAGAGAACATGATGGGCATTCATCGGATGCAATGCAAATCTATCAACTCAATTAACATCTGAGAAAACTACCGGCGAGCGTTCAGAGGGTAAATACAGACAGATTTGGCAGGTCACCTGAATAATAGGACCCTTGCAGTAAGCGCAGCGAGGGGAGAAGAGGTTCTGGTAGTCTTTCTCACAGTACGGCTGGCCGTCTCTCTCAAAGAAGCCACAGGTGCCGAGTTCTTCGTTGCATGCCGCACACACAAAGTGTTCTGGATGCCACACCTGACCCAGAGCAGTGATCATCTGCACGGACAGAAGAAAATAAACAGGAAAATTGAGAGATATGATGACAAATTTGTACATTCAGAAACCTCACCAGTGATTTGCAGAGAATAAGAGATTAATAAAACAAATTTTTGAAGTACCTTCCCAGCTATACACTTGCCACAAAAAGCACAATGGCCTTTAGCAGCTGTGCGGACACCCATTTTCTCCATGTCCGAGCTGAGAGAGCCCAGCAAGTCATCTATAGCATCCACACTCTTAGATACTTTCTGTGTTAGTGGAGGATGCTGCGGTTTCTTATCCTCTTCCTGCCTTCCACTATCACTTTCTTTAGTTTCCTCTGTTTTTTTGTCCTTTACTGACTTGCGAGCTACTAGAGGTGGGTTTGATGTAGGAACTGGTTCTGAAACCTACAAAATAAAGGATATGTGGTCCACTTTAAAGCAAGCCGGTTTTTAATTGACTTCAGGAGGCATAAATTAAGAGCGTTAATGTGCTTATACTGCCCTCTTCTGGTACTAATCATTATGTGCAATGGCGGTAAAATGCAAGTAGCTGATGCATGGCGAGGTCCACTGATGTCAACCTCATGTTTCCCTCACCTCCAGACCGAGCCCTAGCAGCTCATTCATGATGGAGTCTAGCTCTCGTGTAGCTGTGCCGGGACTCATCACTCCTGCCTCCACAGGGACTGGAAGTATGCTAGGAAAAGATTCTTGTTCTTAGTGAACAGCTGAATCTCAAAGGACACCACACAAGAACCTACAAATGATCTCACAAATAAAATACATTTATACTCCGCATTTTGAAAAACAAAAACAAAACATGGATGTACCTGTAGGCATTATCAAATGTCTTTCCTGGACCAGCAACAAGACCTGAGGATTCAGTCTGTGACGAGAGGAAAAAAGCATTAGAATGAATCAGTTTGGGCGTAAATAAATATATTTAATAGCTATTGGAGTCAAATAACTAAACTACTATTGAAATGTTTTATTTCGCAAGGATGCATTGAAATAATCAAAAACTGAGTAAAACATTTAGAATGGTTACAAATAAATGCTGATCCTTTGAAAATGTATCATGTCCACAAAAATATTTAGCTGTTTTCAACACTGATGGTAATGATTAAAAAAAAGCTTCTTGAGCATCAAATCAGCATTTCGGAAGGATTTGATCATGTGCGACCAAAATAACGATGCTGACAATTGAGCTTTGCCATCACAAGAATTAATTACATTTTAAAATAGAAAACAGTTCTTTTAAATTGTAATCATATTTCAAAATATTACTGGGTTTACTGTATTTTTGATCGAGGCATAAGAGACAAATCTTACCAATACCAAACTTTCGAATGGAAGTGTATGTTTTTATTTAATGATGTTTTTCCAAACTCTTCTTTCAGTACAACTTGAATAGAAAATGAAATGCAATTACTTGTTCATGCTCAGTTGTGTTGTTGCTTTTAACTGAGGCTTCCAGTGAGAGAGTTTTGGGTGGAATGGGAGCAGGAACATTTGAAGTTTGGGTGGAGTTCTGAGCCAACTCCTCTAAAAGCATGTCTGCAATATCAAAATCACATGATACTCATACAGTGAAATCAGTGACACTGAACACACAAACTTTCACACGTACACAGACCCAAATAAACATAAAGCACTGCATTTATAGACATAAAACTAAAGGTAAAGCCGCTGTACGTTTGCAATCTGTGTCATTTCCTGAGGAAGTGAAAAGACACATCACTGTTATTGCAACGGATGCAAAACACAGAACATAAAAAACACATGAATTTCAAACTTTTGCCACACTTTTTTGCTGACATAGAAAAAGTCACTTAATATAGATTTGACTCACTTCTGTAAGATTAAATATTCAGCATATTTTTTTAATCATTTTATTCTTAATAGTAACAGCACTTCACAGCACTACTTCTCACAGTGAAGAAAAAAATTATTATAAATCCTCAGTATACCAAAATGCTCCCAGTAAAGAATACACACTTTTTTTTTCCCGAAAGAAAACATTTCTCACTCTCTCCCACAATGGCTTGGTTTAAATAGATATAAATATACACAACTATTCATTCACTCATGCTTAAGAAGGCAAAACAATGTATTAAGAGCCGAGGAACGTAAACTTTTTGAATCAGATGAATACGTGTCTTCTGGAAAACATGTAAATATCTGACGTAGCTTCTGAAGGGCAGTGCTAAACAAGAGCCTTTAATGCATCGTATTTCCTTTTGAGCATCAGTGAATATTTTCACCTTTTGTAATAATTGTTTATGAGTCCCTCAACTGTGAAAAGATGGATCTCAAAATCACACAGTCACTGTTAGAAATGTTTTTTATAATCACTTATTTTGTTATTACCATCTTGCATAATCTTCAAGGGGGTAAACAGCAGGTCTGTACATCTTTAGAAACTGAATAAGAGACAAGAATGACACAGAGGGACAAACAACTCACCGAGTTCATCCATGGTGATCTGGGGGGGTGAGATGAGAGGAAAGCAGCACACGTTGTGTGTTCCTTGTGAGCATGTGTGGTAGGATGATCTGATACATGCAGCTGCGGGTTGAACCTCACACATGAAACTGGTCTTGCTTCCTTTTTGCTCTTGTTGTTTCAGTCCTTCTCTCAAGTATTTCACTCTTTCGCATTATGCTACCATTTGCCAAAGGGAACTCTGAAAGTTTTGAGTGGCCGAGTGGCCTACATAACAGAAGTGAGATGAGATGTGAACCCATTTTTTTCAAATAAGCTACATCACTTTTATTAGTAGCTGTATAGTAGCCTAATAAAGGTAGTGGCTACAAAAGTGTATTTAGACTATGTTTTAGATCTTTATTGAAAATGTTTTACCAAATTGATTAAAACATTATGTTAAATGAGTAAAATGAAAGGTGTTGAAACACATGTTTAGTTTGCTTAAGAACTAATATATATTAATATATATATATATATATATATATATTTATTTATTATTACATTCTATTATTCTATTATTTTGTAGAATGACTTAGGTTGAGCACTTAAAATACTATTCTGATTTTATAAAATGAAAACATATCGCTTGGGTGGTTATTCTCAGACTACATTTCCCACAGGTCCTAGCGATGCCGTGAAGAATTCTGGGACAGGAAATTTCCGATTCTGTTTCTGCAGCTGAAGACATAATTCACATACTTGTATTGAGCAGATGAATTCAGCTGATATTCATAATGTTCTACGTAGCGTCGCTTCCGTCACGAGATAAATTTCATGCTCTTTACATTGAGTTGAGCGGCAGTCTGTTGATTGACTGAGCGGTTCCTCCTTAAAAGGGCAAGGGTTCGAGCGAGTGGGCCCCGCGAACACTATCGCGCAGAGTCTTATTTAAGGTATGCAAGTGGTTTCCTGTGATCTGTTACTTTTGACTTTGTACTTTATAGCACACTGCTTAAGATATATCTGCACATATATTTAAAATGAGGCCTGAGAGCGGCTAGGGGTGGCACTTGCAGAATAAAGAGTGAAATTATATATTTTTTTCTGATGATTTGATTCCATATTTTGTTGTTAAGTAACGTAGAAAAGAAATGGAACATAATTGTCATTGCGTTTCTGTTGTTGTGTGGTAGCGGTCAGTGTGATGTCGTCCTCCAACGATGCTCCGCGCAGTCGGCGGCGCAGGGAGCTCGATGCCCGCAGGAGTAAGTCTCGCGTGCGGCTGGGCTCGTGTCTGGAGAGCTGGGGTCAGCTCAAAGAGAAACTGGGATTCTCTCTTCACTCAGAGCTCGCTCAGCATCTGCTGGAGAGGTATACAGAGAGAGATACAGTTAGTCTTAGACCCACTGGATGACAGTTCGTTGGATGTGTGCTTTAGAATTCCATCTGCAGTTGTTGGTTCTGGCTTTGAAGACTTACATTTTTTCCATTTGTTGTGATCCAGTTCCAGATAATACAGGGAAAAAGACAGGAATTATGAGTGAGCTTGAAATAAAGTATAGGCCGAAAAACAAAGATGAACTTGTGGTTTGTGAAGTTCAAAACCTATTCAAGTTTGGTCGACTGCCAAGTATTTTGGTGGCGTGAAGCCTTCCAGATAATATGTGGTCTAACTGACGGGGACGTCTGTTTTCTGTTTTGCAGCTATGTTTCAAGAGTTTGTAGCAAGTGCTCAGGTAAACCACAGTTTCCCTCCTTAAAACAACCGTTTATCTGACATAATTTACCCTATAATACTTTACCAAGTTTTTCTAAACCTGTTTTACTAGAGCATAACTAAGTGCAACATTTTTAATATATTAAAACGTTCATGGCAAAAAAGAATATTTTCTTACTTGTTTTTTTTTTTGGGGTCTTGGTTTCCATTTGAAATATTTAAAAATTCTTAAATCAAAATATAAGATATTAAGTCTTGTTTTCTGAATCAAGTATCAACATTAGGTGAGTGTATATATTTAAAATAAGGAAAAAAAATATCTGTCAGTGGTGTAAGATAAATAATTTTTGTTGTCCGTTTGAATTAAGAATATTTTTCTTACACCGCTGACAGATTTTTTTTTTGTTTGTTTGTTTTAAGCACAAACTTGCTTAATTTTGGTGGTTTGTTCAGAAAACAAGACTTAAGTAATTTTGCTTCTTAAGTAAATCTATCATGATTTAAAAATGGTAAGATATTTGCACTGAAAAATAAGAAAAGACAAAAATACTGAGTAAAGGCCTGTTCACAACTAGAATTATAAAAATAATATAGTTATACTTAACGTCTTTGGTGTGAACCGGCATTAAGAAAATAATTTTTGCAATGTTTTTGGCCTTGTTAATATGATAGAATCGTGAAATCTATTGTTTACTTTTACATTTGATTAGACACCGACACACACACACACACACACACACACACGTTGAATGTCTACTTGCTTTACATGACACTGTGGCTTCTTTAGGTGATGCGAAAGGACAGATCACAAACTCCCTATCAACTACCAAGGAATCTTTGCAGGAACTTATCCTGCTGGTCCACCACCATGGGCAGACGTGCCTTTTCCCCCCTGTCCTGCATTCTTGGACTGTCACAAAACCAACAGAGCGAGATCAGAGTGCTCATGCAACCGGGAGAATGGAGGCTGAAACTGATTCCACAGACTCATCTGAGGTAGACTTGTGTCTCAAGTACACCTGTGAAGATGGGCATCACTTTTTGTGGTCTCCTATTAAGATTGAGAAGGTAATGACATCTAAAAATGAAGGTGAACTGACTGCATCCAGCTCAAAGAGACTCAAACAGCGAGGCAGGAAGCTGTTGAAGGAGCCAGAAGCAAAGATAGAAAGACCAGAGATGATGAGTAGATTAAGAACCAGACGACAAATACGAGAAAGCGCTGAAGTTACCAGAAATGACACTGAACAGGGAAACGGGAGAAGGTCTGAAACGTTAGGAGACCGCAAGAATGCCGGTAACTTTGTTTTTAAGGAGTTTTTTCAAATAAAGATTTTGTTTGTTTTTAAAAGACTAACTACAACCATGTGTTAAGGTGTTACAGTGACTGAGACTCCTGAGACACAAACAGGAAAGGATGACTTTTCACTTCCAGAATATGGGTATTTATTTTTGCATATTTGGTTGTTTAGCTGTATTTTTTAATATTGTTTAGTTCAATTTTGTCTTTTTCTCATTGTCAGATGTCCAATAGAGAGTGATGAGATGACTGAAGATGATCTTGATTGGTATTTATTCTATTCATCTACTCTCTTAAAAGATAAGTTCACTTTCAAATGAAAATGTCCCCATGATTTACTTGCTCTCAAGCCATCCTAGGTGTATTTGACTCTCTTCTTTCAGATGAACACAATCATAGAAATATTAATAAATATCCTGCTGCATCAGAGCTTTATAATTGCAGTAAAAATTTTACCATGTTTGAGCTGAAGGAAGTGTCTCCCTTCACATCCATCCTACATAATTATATTCCACATGATTCCGTGGGATTAATAAAGGCTTTCCAAAGGGAAATGATGTGTTTGTGTAAAAACAAAAATTCAACCTTTAACAAGTTAGAAGTAAAATATCTAGCTTCCGCCTATATTCAAATTACGGGAAAAAAACAGAATTGGCGTCATGTCACTTCTGTAAGTTGAATGGGGAAGGCGTAGAACGTAGCATAAGCTTTTTGAACTGCGAGAGTTTAACACTTTCTTCGTAAGTAGAATACGGAAGGTGGTCGGGGAAGCTAGATATTTTACTTCATAATGTTAAATTTTTTTTTTTGTTTGTTTTTTTTACACATAAAAGCATCGCTTCGCTTCGCTTCAGAAGTCCTTTATTATCCTACCCGGAGCTGTGGGTAATGTGCTTATATTGGATGGATGTGGATGGAGACACTTTCTTCAGCTCATAATTGATGGTAGCTCTTACTGCCATTATAAAGCTCGGGTGCATCAGGATATTTATTAATATTTCTACGATTGTTCATCAGAAAGAAGAAAGCCATATACAGCTAGGATGAATTAAGGGTGAGTAAAGCTTGGTATAATTTTCATTTAAAGGTGAACTAATCCTTTAATGACTCAATTTGTCTTAACTTTAAGCTAACTTTCTGTGTCCTAGCAATGAGGAAGTTGCAGTGCTGAATTTAACCACCAGAGGGATTCAGAGTTCAACAGATCCTACTGAGAAACAAAATGCCAACAAAAAGGCAGGAGCACCTAAAAATAGCAGGTGTTTTTTTTTTTTATATATATATATATATTTTTTTTTCTAACAGCACATATTTCGAAGTTAAATTAAAAACCTAAAGTTCTTTATCTTTTTCTCTCCAGTCCACAGTCTTTGAAAGATGACATATCCCAGATTGGTGGCAAGAGAAAACGGTTTGTTTTATTTTATCATCAAATATAAATATAGTTTATCAAATATTTATAGTATTTCACATTAATATAAAAGTTATGTATAGTTATAAATATTATGACAGTAATTTATCCATCTATTTGGTGATATTTTCATGGTTTTATTTTGAATGCCTTATGATGTCCGATTGTTAACGTCATATTACGTGATACTGATCTCTGTCTTTACAGAAAATCAACATCCAACGTGATTTTGCTTTGTGAGTTTGAAGGCTGCGATAAGATTTTCTCTAGTCGGCAGTATCTCAATGTGAGTGCTGAGTCAGTATTGACTTGTCCGTGACATGTTCGTTAGTTTTTACTGGACTAAAACAACTTTGAGAGAGGAAGAACTCTATTTTGCATTATTCCGCACTCATCTGTCACAAAATAAACTTCATTTAAAATAGAATTGCGTTGATTGCACAGTTTTGTGGAAAAGCATCAACTCCGCTTCAAGATGGCTAAGCATCTCACAATTTGTTCCTCTCCTCAGCATCATGTCAAGTACCAGCATCTCCATCAGAAGACCTTCACCTGTTTGCACCCCTCCTGCAGCAAGTCATTCAACTTTAAGAAGCATCTGAAGGAGCATGAGAAGTCGCACAGTAGTGAGTATTCAGTCCATATGAATGATTTATGTGATGGATGTCATCCAGGTTATTTCTGGGCAGGGACTTTCACTGAATTCATTTGGTAGAGTCCAAATTAAGTAGATGCCAAAATGGACAAGGTGAAACAAACCCTTAAGAAAAGAGGTTTGCAAACGTTATTAGGTGTCTATTATATATGTACTGCTATGTACTTAAGTCCAAAATGTATTATTTGGTACAATGTACTTTTTTACTGCTATTGAGAGGGAACACGGGTAAGGGTAGGGACAGGTTTGGCGGTATGGTTCGGTGTACTTGTAGATGTAATTGCAAATGTTTTTACAATACCTACATGTAATTGCATGCATGTACACAAATAAGTGCATTGTATCAAATGACACTTTTGAAGGTTAGTACTTTGTCGTTTAAGACACTTTAAAACCATGAACAATTACTGAAGGTAAAAGAAAATCCAATCTAGACAGCAGCTTGCGGTGAGTATAAATGTAGTCTATGGAAAACATTGTGCGATTTGTGCTTTGAATTATTGGATGCTGAAATTACTATTATATGATACTGTTTAGTGTAATATTAAAGGGTTAGTTCACTAAAAAAATAAATTTGTCGTTAATTACTCACCCCCATGTCGTTCCAAACCCGCAAGATCTTCGTTCATCTTTGGAACACAAATTAAGATATTTTTGATGAGGTTTTTTATCTCTCATAGAAAGCAACAAAATGATCACGTTCAAGGTCTAGAGAAGTTAAAATGGTCAACGTGACTACAGTGGTTCAACCGTAATGTTATGAAGCGGCGAGAATACTTTTTGAGCACAAAAATAATGACTTTATTCAACAATTTCCTCTCTACCCTGTCAGATTCCTACGGAGTGCAGAACTTCCGTGTTGTACGTCAGAACGCAAGCCCTGCACTGTCAATTTGGGCACATCACTTCATAACGTTAAACTTAAACCACTGCAGTCACGTAGGGTATTTTAATTTTAACTTCTGTGGACCTTTAATGTGATAATTTCATTGCTTTCTATGGGAGATAAAAAAACCCCCTCAGATTTCATCAAAAATATCTTAATTTGTATTCTGAACATGAACGTTCTTACGGCTTTGGAACGACATGAAGGGGAGTAATTAATGACAGAAATTTCATTATTGGTTGAACTAATCCTTTAATAATAATGCATTTTAGAGTAATTATAATGACAGTTTTGTATGCTAAACAACTTGTCCATTGTTAATTCTATGTCCAGAAGCAAAACCACTTAAGAACCACTGAACAAGTACTGTGAGTAGTAAGGATGAGTGATGTTTTTTATGCTGTGGTTGGTAACATGGTTCTCTCTATATGATTCTTTGTGTCTGTGAGATCAGAGAGACTATATCTGTGAGTTCTGTGCCCGGGCGTTCCGAACCAGCAGTAACCTGATCATCCACCGCAGGATACACACCGGAGAGAAACCACTGCAGTATGAGTTTCACCACACACACGTGCAATAGGCCCTTTGTTTATACCAAAGCCTGCGTAACTCCCAAACTATTTTTTGCATAAACATTCCATCAATATTTAACACAACAACTATATTTCTCAAGGCCTTGCTACTACAGTGTTCAGCTCCAGATATAACCCACATTTCCTGTCTTTCTCAGGTGTGAGGTTTGTGGCTTTACCTGTCGACAGAAAGCCTCCCTGAATTGGCATATGCGGAAGCACAATGCTGAGAGCAGCTACCAGTTCCCCTGTGAGATCTGCGGTCGTCGCTTTGAAAAGAGAGACAATGTCACAGCTCACCGTAGCAAGAGCCACCCAGACTCCTGAACTGGCTCTTTCCCTTCCTCCTTCTGACCCAGTCCCGCATTCCCTTTCTATTTCTAAGAATCGCAATGCTGTAGAAAGTTTTTACTAAATACGGTACGATTTGTGCATTCTTGACTTTGAGCAAACTCTACTGTGGTACCGTTTCAATAAACTAACTGAGAAATTGCCATGTGGTATTAATTCTCATTTTAGTGGTTTTTAAAACGTAAATGGATATCATTTAGCCATCATGCAGAGGCTGGACTTCTGTAAAGTGACTTAAATCAGCATAATCAGGCCATTGTATGTTGGAATTGCTATAGCTGAATGTTTTTAGGGCCTCTAAATAGAACCTAATGTGATTTTTGCCATTTGATTTATCGGCTAAACTTGAGCTTTAGGATTTTGTGATGAAATTCTCTGCTGCCTTTATAAATGATCAACAAGTCATTTTTGACTCTATATTTATTGTTGTTTTTTTTTTTGTCCTTTTTTTTTTCTGTACAAATGCGTAGTTGTCAGGAAATATCTGATGCGCACAATGCTAGTTTTGCATTTTTGTGGCAATTTGGGCTGGTTTGTCTTGCATTTTGGTAAAGAAATGAATTTGCATATATTATATAATCGAACTCAAGGGTTCCCGCCTTTTGTAAAGCCTTGCTTTGATTGACAAACACTTACATCCAATGACTCTTGTCTATGAAAAGTGGGCGTTGTCTCTTGAATTTAAACCATACTCTATTGGCTAAGAAAAGCGGTATTGGAAATGCAGTTGCCATGCCTACACAGCTTTGCTCCGGTGACGCTTGAGTGACGGGAGACGTGAACCAATAGGAGCGAGAAGGGCGGGGCTCTTCGAACACTGTCAACTGTTCGTTCAAACCTTGTTACTCTCCGTAACACATTGAACGCGGCACGGTCTGGACAACTACCGGCGATGAAAATGAGCCTCGTCGTTTTTACTGAAACCAGAACAAGGTGACATACTTTTTCCCGTTTCTTTACACAGTATGTGAAGTTATTAGTTATGCTGCTGAAACGTTTTCAAGGGAATGTAAAATAATAGTCGTCCAGCACTAGACAGTTCATTGTATGTGACACTGACAGCGAGGCTTTCCCCGGCGGAGCATCTCTGTTTCAGCGTGTCAGCATTGTGGTGCAAGAGCTTGATCATTCTTACTACAAGGTCAGTTTCAGTTTGGGCTGCAGCGCAAAGCGTGTGTGGTGCTGTTCCCCATCAGAGCCTATATTTCCTCTGTCTAGAACAAAGACTTTAGACACTGTGCTTTGTGAAAGGAAGTTGCTGTGACAGATCAGAGTCATGATGGACAAAGTAGTTGAGATTTTATTTCTCTTTTGAATAGAGTTGAATAGATTATTTTGTTTGTAAATTGAGTTTTTAAATATGATGCTATATATTTTGTCTATTGCTTGCCACCAAGCACTGTATATACATTATAATGGCATGCATACTGACTAACTAGTGTCTATATACTCTCATTTTAAGTACTAGTAAATAATCCACTAGTAACTTTTTCAATTTAAGTAGTAACTAACCATTAATTTACATACTAGTACAGTATTTATTCCAGTAGAGATTTACTTATTACACACCAGTACTTATTTCATTGCTAGTAGGCACCATCCAAATAGTTGAATTTAACTATTTTAGTGACAAATTGGAATTGAATTCTATGGAGATTCAGCTATTAATATCTGACTGTATTCCAGGTGGTTGCATTAATACTTGTTACTATCCCAGTAACTATCTATTCCAACTTTACTATTGTTTTTTTTATATATATATAGATTCTGGCACCCATTTTTAAGATACAAGTGTCTGTTCCAGTCGAATCTAAAGAGTAGTTTGCAAAACTGACTGAATAGACACCAGCAGTAATAATCGGAAGTTAATAGTTATCATATGAACTAAAAATATCCATTCAATGACATATGTGTAATTTGTTACAACAATAGAATAGTTAGCCTGCTTCTCTCTGATGTCTCTATAATAATAAATCCTAGTATATAAATTCTAAAATCCAACACACACATATATATGTGTGTGTGTGTGTGTTGGATTTTAGAACTTATATACTAGGATTTATTATTATAGAGACATCAATAATAATAATTGATGGCACTTTTGCCGAGCCCTATTATATATATATATATATATATATATATATATTAGGATTACTTTGTAGTAAATGTACTGGTTAGTTTTAGAAAAGCTTAATCAGATTAGATTTCACCAATATGCTAATAGCTCTATTTCGACTGTTGAATTTCATTCCTTGAAAGACAAATCATTTGTTTTGCAAATTGTGTGGATGAATAATGTCCCTGTCATTCTTGATGAAGTGCATGAGGAGAAATATCTCTAGAAGGCCAGTCGCCTGTTTAGAAGTGTGACAAGTTATTTCTAGAAACACTGGCCCTGTCCCAAATGGCACACTTCATATGCAGTTTTGGGTTTATGGACTTACAATGGCTGCCGTGTGCGTGTGTCCTTTAAGTCCATGAGACCGTAGGGTGTACTATTTGTCATGTTGGGTTTCAGAAGGGTGACGAGCGACACGGTCAATATGCACCCTCGATGCGCACTTTTGCCGAGCCCTCACTGAATCGAGCTTCACAGCAGACTTCTTCCCTACAGTCTAAACGGCATTACGACACTCGTGGAAGACCGTGAGTGTTTAGGGTGCTATTTGAGACAGGGCCACTGTCATATCCTGAGCTATTGCCATGTGGTTGGTTGTAGATTTGTGAAGAATGACATGAGGTTAGTTTTTTATTTTCCCACAAAGTCAAAATTGAGTAAAAACTGAGTTATTTTGCAAGGGGCTCATAAACACTGTACTGCACTATGCAACTTCACTATGTGATCTCTTGCAGCATGTGTGGTAAATGCTCGTCATGGTATTCCCTCCTCATGATAAGAGTCTTGTGATGCAGAATTGCAGATGCAGATTGCCCTTTCCGTGCGTGTCTTGAGTCTTGTTCTTGTTTAGTCTGTCCTTAAAGGAACCCAGAGATTCACAAAAGTATAACCTCTTATCTACAGTACACAAACATAACATTCTTAAGACAATTTTAAGATGCACTTGAGAGAGGTTAAGATAGGAAAGAATGCAGGAGTGCTTTTAAAAATAAATGAACAAACCATTGAACCGTCTGATTCTTCTAATTGTGGTACAAGAAGAATTCCTAGTGGTTCTCAAGTTCAGTGGCTACTAGTAAAAAAAACCCTAAATGGACAAAAATGACAAACATTGACTGATTGTGTTATCATTAAACTGATGACCAAATGACCAAGTGTTTGTCAATTATGTCACTGACAGTGAAACATCAGTCTATGTTCAGTTTAACATATTAGCTAGAAAATAGGCATCTCATTTAGGTTTACTAAGAAAAAATAGCAGAGCTTCACATTTTAAAGTAATAAGAAAAATAACAGAATGGGTTGACAAAATTTTATTGGTAGACGTGAGGTCAACTCAAGATATAGGCCATAAAATTTCATAATTGTATGAAACTTAGAGCAGTAAGTAATTGTTTTGAGAGAGTGGTTTGAGATGGTGGTTTCTCCTAGATGTTCACTTCTCCAAAAAGTTCAATACTGTCCTAATATCATGTTATGGTTTCAATGCAAACATGTAGTAATTATGAAATCAAACATGATTTTTGCTTGTCATCAGTGTAAAGACATAAATTAAAATTTTTAATCCGTACCATATCTAGTCATTAGTGGCGTAACGATACCCTCATGTCACGATTCGATGCATATCATGATACTGAACTCATGATGCAATATTGTTGCGATACTCCAAGACATATGATGAAAAGCTAAGGAAAAATGCGCTGTTGATTAAAATGCTAAATTTGGTATTATATTGGGAGTGGAAATGAATAGGCTTGGACTTGGTGCTGGTAACCCAATGAACAGGACAATGGTGACACCAGAATAAAAATACTCATGATTCGGAAGCTGAAACGCAGATTTTAGATGAATATATTTTCATTCTGTCACTGACAAGATATATTTGAAATAATGTAGGCCACTTTTTACAGGTATAAGACATTTGGCATTATCAGGACCCACAAATATTCCCCCATTGCATTACATTATTATTCAACATTATATATAGTAGTTTAATGTAGACATTAAAATTCTGTAAACTAGTAATTTTCATTTTGGGTGAACTATGCATATTGTCACTATCCATGATACAATATTGTTGCATTTTTGTATTGCGATATACTGTGACAAGATAGGGTTACATCTCTACTAGTCATATTATGCCTTTTGACTGTATCAATGAATGCTAATGATGTCCTTCATAGTTTCTCATCATTTCCAAAGTTGCAAGATTTTACCACGTATAGCATTGGAGCATTTATCTTCATAGCATTTATCTCTGAATAAAAACAAATTAAGACAGTTAAGATTTCAAATATCAGTATTTGATGATACGTATTGTTTGCACTCTCATGATAAGCATCCACTTATAGGGACAAAATGCCTTTAGTAGGAGACTGAGTAGAGGGTAGAAACAAAATAAACTGCCTTATAATCTGGTTTTCTGAGAAGTATGTAATGACATCTGAGTCACAGTTGCAAGCACAGTTTAATATTTGGGCCTGGACTGAAGACAGCTGCTGATTCTGTGAGTGCCGCATTTCCTCTGTGTGCTCAGAGATATATACACCACAATGCTTGCATGCAGCACACAGAATGCGTTGTTTTTTGCTTTGTAGAGCTAGCTTTTCTATCTCTGTTAAAAGTTTGAAGGCTATTTTAGGGTTTCTCACCCATCTCATCTGATATAAAAGACTGATTAGAGCTCTGAACTCTGTAGGCAGTCTGGATGATTTTGAGTCTTACTCAAAGGAAGGGCTGTACATCTCATCCCCAGCTTTCAGCTTCCTATACCGGAGGTCATGCTGAAGTTATAGCAGTAGATATTTTGACATCACAACAGGGTTGAATTGAGGTCGGTCTGGGACTTTTTAAGACAAAGTAGATCCATTATTAGACCTGAAAGAGCTGAGACACATGAAAGCTGGTGCAGTTTAAGATTAGAGGGAACATCTAGGGACACCCTCCGACTCTGAAGACCTGCAGAGAAGGATGGAGTGACTGGAGAGGGAGTTGGGGATGCACAGTATGTACCTTTGAATAGGCTTGAATTGCTCCTGTTGATTAGACTTCATCAGAGAGAACCTGCTGCATTAGCATGGGCTCCCTCATTAGCAGAGTGAAAGAACATCACACTAATAGAGAGAAGCTCATTTTAGCATTATAACCTAAAATTTCAAGGAATCTGATCCAATCTGTCACTTGTTTAATCATCTGCTGTTAACTAGTGGTTGCTAGTAGCAGCATTGAAAGATTTGTAGTTTTGTGTCAGTGCTGCTGGCTCACCTAGATCCCTGCCAAGCAGGACAGCGCCTGTGGGCAAAGCTTGGCATCCTGTGGCAGATGGAGGATTTCTGTCTGTTGGGCTGTCTAGAGGCACACTGAAGCCTGAAGAATGGAACGTGGCTCTGAGCCTAGCCTGATTGTGGGTCATTGTTACATGAATTGGATGTGGGACTTTTCCATAAGTATCAGTTTATTTAAGCAATAGTTCACACAAAAATTTGTTCACACTAATTTTATTCTGTTAAACACAAAAGTAGGTCTTCGGGAGAATGACGGAACTCCTTCCTTACAAGAGATTCTCGAATTCACTAAAGATCTGTGCTGTGGCTCTCAAGAGCCAATGGCATTTACTGTCAATATGCACAGTAATGAATAATAATAATAATACAGTAACTTATTGTTGCTATATTTAATCAAATTATGTATTTTTAACAATCTAAATGAATACAAAAATTCCACCTGTGATAAGCCACATAGTTAAAAATTGGTAATAAAAACCCTAATTGATGAACTATTTAAATAAAATATAGTCACATATGGTATATCACACCATAAAATGTAGCTCCAAAAAAACTTGTTTTTATTTTATTTTACAATATAATATGTACCTATATCATAGTAAAATATATACATATAATGTGAAGTTAAAAGATTTACATTTTTTCACCAAAAGGTAACTTCTGGTTAACAAGCTTTTACTGTAGAAGACTTGAGTATAAGTTGAAGTCTTGTTGTTTTTTTTATCCTTTTTGAAGCTTTATTGTATAAATGACCTTTAAATATGCTGTGTGGGTGGTATGGACTAGTTTTAAGACAGTCAAGCACACCACCTCTCGACGTTTTACAAGCACTTATGTACAGAAGGCTAAATAAGGCTATTGCCTGAAAATGGGTGGACAATAGATTAGTTGGCCAATCAGCTGTTGAAGTTTTAAATTTGTTTGACTTGAAAGTTCAGCAAAACGGAATTATGGTCATATGTTGTGAAGGCAAACAAATTAAAGAGCCATTTAATTGCTTTTGAGTAGAAAGTGTCGGTTGTTATTTTCAAAGTTTTATCTGTGTTTCAGTGAAATTATCAGCTGAATACAGACCTCACGACTACATGCTGTGTAGCGTGATAATAAAAGGCAGTTTACAGGAAATCTCAGTGCTGTGTAATTGCGCCATTGAGATGCAACTGTCCTCGAATTCAGGAGATCCTAATCAAATTTGCTATCTAGGTTGTTTGTGAGGCACACACTGACCCCAAAAAAGTGTATTGCTAATGCATCTCCGTCAGTGTCTTCTAGATGTGTACTGTTATTTAAATGTGCTTTTGGGGTGCACAAACACGATTTAATGATCTGAATTAATTAACGCATTTTGTACAATTGTTGATCCTGCATGTGCTCGCATGGCGCTCGCATCTCGGTGATGTTCCGGGTGGAGGTGAGCTCTGGCCTGCTGTCATAGACTGTGCTCGAGCACTACTGGCAACAACAACAACATTCAGCACAGCACAAAAGCAAGCAGAGACTGTGGTTTTATTCTTTGGGCTCTGAACAGAGGAACAAAAGCTGAACTCTGTTGGTACCATTCACCTGTAAAGTTCAGTGAGGTGACATTCAGTGTTGTCTTAATGTTGCTAATTAGTCTTTTAACAGATCATTTATTATCCAAAGTGACTAACACTTACTTTAGAAAGAAGAAACCTGGGGTTTAAGACCTTGATCTTGTCACCTTGTTGATAGTTTATTGATCATCACCAGTTTAATGTTTTGAACATTTAACCTTTGGAATTCAACTTTTTTTTTTTATACAACATTTAGTTCTGGTCTTTGAATCAGATTGGTCGAGTGGTCAAACAGCAAGTTATCATTTTCACGTCCAGCGCCACATTGTTTACATAGCAAATGCACTTGCCCCCATCTGTTCTCCCAGACTGGTGCTGGTCTGAAAACGAGCTTTGTTGAGGTGCATTGTTGGCGTGTTGCTATTCTGAAGCAACTGAATACGACTGCGCCACTGACCAACTAAAACCTGGTCTAAAGTCAATGGTGCAGTATTTTATTTTATTTTTTATTTAAAGGGTGCGTTGGTAATACGAGCCTATATGCGGACACGTGCACAACATTGAGGTAGGAATGAATCTATTTTGGCTTGGTTTGCAGATGTCTGTTGACGGAGCGACAATAAAAAAACTGGTAATATTATTTCTAAAATGTAAGCTACTGAATATTAACTTGTTCATTTAGCTGTTCTATATAAGCAATATCACACTCTCAATTGTGCTGTTGTTAATAATAATGCTGATATTCATTCATATGATTTTGCTTAAATACCATGTTTTTTTATTTTTCTTGACATGTACCATGGTATTTCCATTATATTATTTAATACATTGGTGTATGAATGTGTTAAATTGTGATCATTCAGTAACAGTATCTATACGATATTATTATTACAGATTTTTTTGTGTAAAATGAATATTACATCTAACATTTTGTAAGGATTTTTGTTCATCATGAGGACACAACAGAAGGGGCTTATACAGCAGAAGCCACTGAATATCCTTAAAAATCCCCCAAAATTTATTTGTAATCACACCAAATCAAGTTCTGGGCATTTCAATGAAGCTCTGATGCAGAGATACAGACAGGCTGGCTTGCTGTAAGTGGGTGGGGGATTTGGCATTTGGCTGCAGATTTGTTGCAAAAACCCCTCTGACAGGAAATTTTTTTCAGCTCATTTTTGTTCATTCCCACAAATGTTTATTTCAAAGAATACCCTGTTCCTCATTTTGAGTTTCACTCCCCTCACACATATTGCCATAAAATCACTCTCAGACTTTGACAGATGGGGTTCTAGTAGCCGAGCAGGATGTCTACTGTTGATTCTTGGCTCTGGATCCAGGCTTCACTCCTGGAGTGAGCTCAGCTGAGGGTTGATATGCTGTTTCTGTTTATACACAGCACCATATGAAGCTTCGGATAGAAAGAGAGAGAGAAAAGAGATCAGCATCTCCCTTCTGAGCTGCATCTGCATCTGCCAATGACTCTCTAACAATCCTCTCAGCCACAGCGCAAAGTAAAAAAAGAGAGATTGAAAGGATGCTGAGCATTGTCATTTTAATTCTGCCAGAGAGGAATGAGGGTCACGTAGTGGCTGTGTGCTTTGCTTTGCTGAAACTGATTTGCTGAAATCCAAACAGGAACGGAATTAGATGAGTGCCAGCCAACGAGATTGCTGTTTGCGCATTGAGCTGAATGGAAGTAGTACAGATCGCTTGACGGAGATCGAAACTCTCAAGTGCTCAGTGTTCAGCGAGTGAAAATATATCTATATCTCTATATAACTTATATTTAGCCTTTAAAACACACATTGTCGAGTGAAGATTTAGTCGCATATGTGAGTGATTTACACACATTTGCATTTTTGAGGGTTGCTAATACTTATTGAGTACACTCAAAAGTTTAAACAAAGTTTTCACATGATGTTATGTTCATGCCTGTTTAAATTAATACATAAATTGTTGTAAAATTTGGTTTTGATCACCAGCACAAACATATACAACACAATTTTAAATATTGCACTTTTTGTCAACCAACATGTTAATGTTTTTGTTATTTGATAACAAAAGTTGATGGCATTTTAGTAAAAAATGAATATGACATGACATGGCATGAGTAAAGATGGCAGATTTTAAATCTCCTCCTAATTTTGGGGGCCTGTGCTGGTTAAGCAATCGCAAATGAGATGAATGTGAATGCTAATGGCTGGATTGGTGAAGACGGCGTTAGAGGAACCGGTTACCATTAACAGTCCACTGGTCCTGAAAAACTCACTGAGCACCAGATGGATCCTCCAGGACTCACTCCACAGTGGCCACAGAATCAGCTCTAGGAGACTTATAGTCTTCAATGGAAAATTCAGCACTGTGTTTTGATGCCAAACCCAAAGGGTAGATTTGCCATGATCCCAAATGGCTGAAATTATAGCTTGTGATTTTACTCAAACATCTCATTTATTTGTGTATCAAATGCTATTAGTTGATAGTAAAAGCACATGTGATAAATTAATGTTTTAATGCTTATAAGGTTTTAGTATGGTATCATTTCTTTAGTATGTCAACAGAGATACATGGTTGACATATAGACCTAATTACAGGGTATGAGAAGCCAATCTTTAGAAATTCCTTCTAGTCCCAGTTGGATCGTACTCTGCCTGCTCCACGTTACGCCCTGACGTCTGTTTGGAGATCTCTGAACCGGTGGCTGAGTCTTATTTTTGGACAAGCCATGCTGCCAAGCTTGTGTCATCTGTAGGGGTGTAAGGTTTGCCGGGTCGAGTTAATTAAAGGGGTGTGAGAGAAGGAGAGAGAGCAAGGCTTAAGCATGAGTATTTCCTTGTCCGTGAGAGGTCGTGCTGTGCACTGTCTGATGGTCGTCAATGGTGCCAGGAGAGGCCCGGCCGGCCAGAGAAAAGCCCTGTGGTCAGCACTACGTGGGATGTAGATCCTGCCAGCATCCAGCTCTCCGAAGCATAACAGGAATCACACTTCCAACCATCTCTCTGCTGGGCTCACGCCTGGCTCCCACAAACACATCTACTCAAGGACAGTGCTGTCATTTTGGCAGTTGCCTCATTGCTAATGTCTGTAAAACGTTTTTAAAGACCATACTTTATAGGCGAAACTTTTGCAGTAATAGACAAGATCTGGCTGATATTTGTCAGCATTTATCAGCAGAAAAGTTCAGAAAATTTGTGTATAAAAATTCATAAAACATACTCTGCCACTCAAAAGTTTGGGGTTGGTATGATTTTTTTTAAATGTTTTTGAAAGACGTTTTTTATGCTTACCAAGGCAACATTTATTTGATCAAAAATACAGTGAAAACAATATTGTTGTAAAATAATAGTGTTATTATAAGGGGTCATGATTATTATTTTAATATGTTTCTTAAGGTTCGCTTATATGTTAATATAACAGGAAACAAGTATATATGCCAAAAAAAAATGAACCCTTATTCTGACCCTCTATATGAAATGATCAGGTTTTAAGGGGGCGGATCCTTTAAGGATTGTCAGTAAAGAGTAGTGTTCTCGGTCCTGGTCTCGAGACCGGTCTTAACACCATTTTTTGAAGGTCTTGTCTTGGTCTCGAACAAAAAACATTTGGGATTTTATTTCAAGACCGGTCAAGACCACAACTGCGGGGATATCGCTAAATTGCCATTGCATTGTCTGATTTCTTTGTTAACATCATTCATTTGATTGGATGTAAAACGTCCTGCTTCAAATGCAATCAGTAACTTATTTGTAATACAATTTATTTAGTTACTGTTGTGCTGGGTCAGAAATAAACAAGGGATTGTGTCAAAAATGTCACAAAAATTAAACCAAATGCCCACAAAATTTAAGATATGATTGCAAAAAAGTACTTGTATAAGAAATTGATATTTATATTATAACATATGATATAATTAAGCAATATGACAAGAAAGAAGACTGTTTTAAAACATTAATCTCATCATTATTTATGCTTTTGTAATTGTACCAATTCAGGTGCAGCTTCTGCTCCACTTCTGCAGTGTAAAGATGAATTTAGTTGTTAGTGATTTCAATTGATCGGTAAACCGCTCTATATAGTGTCTTATTATTCTAATTGTAATTATTGATTAAAAGGAAGACATTTCTCAGGCAGTAAATGAGGATCTTTCAGATGAATTTGAGGAGCGCTAGTCTGGTCTTGGTCTTGACTCACACTGGTCTTGGTCTCGACTTGATCTCAGATTAGGTGGTCTTGACTACAACACTAGTAAAGAGCCGCTGTTATGATTGGCTAATGTCATTGTATAGCTGCTGTCAAATGCTCTGAAAAGGATTTCACCTTGATGTTTCATAATGTCAGAAAGTGTGTTATAGCTGTGGCTAAGTAAGTAGTGCTCATCATCGAACATAAATGAACGGGATGAGGATGTGTGCTTGAATGTAGCATGTATCCTGATCCCATTCTTTTTCTCCCTCCTACTTTCCTGTCTACCTCCACTGTCCTATCAGGCACAAAAGGATTTAACCTGGCTGCTGTCAGGATGCTCATTATGAGCCCCAGGTGTCGTGCTGTAGGCTGCTGGTCAGAAAGCGGAAAAAAACAAACCTGCCAATATAGTGACACTGGACTGGAAATGCCAGTCACATTTTAAGAGTCAGCAGTCACTGCCAGGATGTGTTTATGAAGGAGAGAGGAAAGAAGAGGATGGGAAAAGGATGGTTGTGTGTGTGTGTGTGTGTGTGTGTGTGTGTGTGTGATGAGAGAGGCTGTATTACAGAAAAGCGTTCTGTAGTGACTCAGCTCTTTGCACCTGTTGTCTTACCTCAGAGAGACGTTCAACCATCGTATATACACAGCTGCAGAATAGTTGCATTCTGAAACATTACTCAGTTCAAATGATCTGACATCTAAACTTTCAAAAGCGTTTTCATATGTTGTTTAGCCCCAGACATTTAGGACAAATGTTACATTTGGTTTCACTGAATAGTGAAAAGAATTCAGTGGGCTACTCAGGCTATTAGCTGAGGTGATGGTTTTATATTTCTGAGTTGGCTGACATTTACATTCACAAAGAGACACTTTTGACAGTCATCGCAGTGTCATCTGCTCTGCCTGAGCATAGAAACAGACCGAGTATGTTTGTGCGTGCACCTCAGCGTGGGTTTGGTCTTATTAAAATTACCTTGAATTCTTGCCACCAGCCCCTGCAGGAGCTGCTTTCATCAGCATTATCTGTCAGTCTGCTCTCCTGGTTAACCTTGTTTTTGATTGTGTACCTTGTTTCTTCCCCAGACGGTTCTCTGAAATCCATCCATTTAACAGGTTCACTAAGGCACATCTAATATCAGTTGATTATGCATAGAGAAAGACTGCCCCGTCGTGTTTTAAACATACTGAATTAGTCATTGTGATTATCTATCTCTCTCTATCTCTCTATCTGTCCTAATTGTACATGCTCATCTTCATACCTTTTCCATTACACTAATAATTTAATAGGTTAGTTCACCCAAAAATAAAAATTCGGTCATTAATTACTCACCCTCATGTCGTCCAAACCCGCAATTCCTTCTTTCATCTTCGGAACACAAATGAAGATATTTCTGATGAAATCCGAGAGGTATCTGACTCTTCCATAGAGAGCAATTTAACCACCACTGTCAAGGCCCAGAAAGGTACTAAAGACAACGTTAAAATAGTCCATGTGAGTTCAGTGCTTCAACCTTAATTTTATGAAGTGATAATGAAGTGAGAATACATTTTGAGCACAAAAAAACCCCCCAAAAGTAACGACTTTATTCAAAAAATTCGTCTCTCCACTGTCATTCTCCTACATTGTTTACGTTCAGCACCTCCAAGTTCTTTGGCAGAGCACAACTTGTTATTGGCTGTAAAATTTAAAAATAAGTAATTATATATTTCTCTGAATATTAAACTTAGATAAGAGAATTTATTTACTATTTTAAAATTAATTTAATTCACAATTTCGCTGCGTTTTCCTAAAAATAAGTTTGGGGGAAACAACTCTAAATTTTACATCTGAGGCATAACCACCTTCTTCTCTCTTTCAGAACACTCTAGGAACCCTCTAAATGGAGATGGCGTATTTCAAGAACAATTTTTGGGTAAGTCTGTCACATTTCTAATGTATTGTTTTTTTTTTTTTTGTTCTAGCTTTGTTGCAGTACAGTAAGAGCAAATGTTCACTCCGCGTATGTTTTATACAGTTGACTTGTAAGCCGTTTGAGATTCATATGCAGACTGTTTCAGTCACATCATTGAAAATATTAAGGAAGGATAGCGAGAGGAAAGAACAAAGAGAGAAAAAGTATGAGAACAAAAGCAGAGGGCTAGGGCTTTGTCAGCTTTCCCATGAGGACAGCCGTGCTCTGCACTTTCCACACACCTGGCAGGCTATTTCAGGTGCGTCCTACTTTAACACCAAGTCTGCCCCTCTCAAAGAACGGGAAAGAAGAGAGGAAAATCAAGCCAGAACATTCAGGAACTGCTGCTTCTGAATGCAGGCCATATTACACCATTACAGAAGCTTTCCAACCAGATAAAGACCTCCATATGTTACAGAAGCTTACAACATCTGTGCCATCAAATTAGTTTTGTTTGAAAAGTGGTAAAAGTGGCATTTAAATGTCACGTAAAAATAAACATCATACAGTGATTGCTTCCCTCCTGTTTAAGCTGAACACCCTTTCATTTGTAGTCTTGACTGGGGTTTTAGTTTTGAGTTTCTCTACTGTGTTCTTCTGTTTGGTTGCAGCCTCTGGTCTGCTGACCGGTTTTGGCTAGGTCATGTGGTTTGTCTGGCTTTGTGTCGCAGGACTGTGGTAGTTGCAGAGACCTCCTCTATTGTGTTCTCACACAAAGCTGATGTACCCCCCCCCCCCCCCCAAAAAAAAAAAAGAAAAACTCCCAAGCATCCATGCAGAACTATTATTCACTCTGAACCCCCTCATCCCTCATGCAGATGTATGCAGATGTCTTTTTTTTTTTTTTGTCTTTTTGGGCATGATTCATCAATGCATGTTGAACTTGTACCAAGAAAAAAAAAGTTATATTTATTCATATAAATAAAAAATTCTTTAATAACATTTCTTCAGAATAATCAGTTAATTCAAATTAAAGTCATTTTTTATTTTATAAAATGAGTTTCTTTTTTGGTTGATGGCACAGAGACTGCCTAAATTTCAAACCGACGAGTGTCGGCAGTGTTTCAGGAGGAGAGTAGTGACAATATAATCAATTCCTGATGGGTAAAAGTCTCCCCCTAAAATTTATCTTGCTGAATATGCAGTTTCATTCGGAAACGCAGAAGTAAAATAGATCGCAAATACTGATTTATGTTGACTTTAAAGAAATGAATTGTCATTCTAATGTGTGTATGTGTGTGTGTGTGCATATAATGTGATCATAATTGCATGTGCTTGTCTTGTTGTGTGTGTTCATCCTGCTCTTTCTCCGGCACTGAATAAAAACACCTGTGTGAAATGACTGAAGCGACACATTTGGGTAATTACTGAAAATGCGTGATTAATTAAGTCTCAGAGAGGGAATTCACAATCGCAGTGATTAAGCACATGCCTTATTTAGCTCATACGTCTTCATCCTTATGACTGTCTTCAATCTGTTTTCTCCTCAGATGGAAAATGGGTTCAGCAGGCTGTCAGATGTTGTCTCACAACAGAGAGCTCATTTAGTAGCCTAATCAGTTAGTTTAGTTTCACTCTTACTGTTCTGTTTCAATTTTGCAAGCTTGGGTGCAGATATTCTCAGTCTCACATTAAAGTGTTTGTGAAGCTTTGAAAGATGAGGGTTTATTAGTTGTAGAAAATTGTTTAATGCATTACCTTAACTCAGGATTCTATAAAGCATGCATTTTATCGCATTTGCCCGTGAAAATTACTTAGGCCACACTGGTGCGAATGAAATGTTACTAATCAAACCTCATGAACTTATCTAGTACCATCAGAAAAAAGACATGAACATGCCTTTATAATAGTAGAATTTGTTCATTTGTTACCTTAACAGTGTCAAAATTATGCCTACTGTGTAAATCGTTATTCATCTCCGTTCAGTTTTGCTTTGGGTCATGATCCATCAGCTTCCACTGTCACAGAGAGGCTTTTATGGCTTGAGCATGTAAGCAACTATGTACTATCTACACTATGTATAGAATTTCATTTTTAAAAAATCTTGTTTTCTTTTTGATCTTCAGAGAACACGAGTGAGAGAATTCCTCAAGTCAACGTATAGTTCTGTCTACTTCTCCATTTCGAGACAAATATCACTGATAGAGTATCTGTCTTATTGTCCCACTCCAGCGATTTAATCAAGACTTGTCGAGTTAAAGGTAAAAGAGAGGAGGATGATGTACTTTAGGTCAGTCGATGATTTCCCTTTTTCTCACCTAAGGGCTAATGCAGTTATTCATCACAGGTGACAGGACTGGGCCATGCACATGCGTTTTATCCATAATGCACAGTCAGCAGTAAGTCCTTTAACACTATAGACCATATGTGCCAGAGAAACAAGCACACAGCCATCTTTAACTTCCATTTTAGCGGTAGCTCTGTATATTTTTATGGCATCGTTGTCAAAGATTAATTGTCTGGTGAAGTGCATTTACTTATCGTAGAGTTAGGGAAATTTATCATGAGCATTGTAATGTTTGAAGCAGATGTCATAAATGTCAGCAGACCGGAAAGAATCAAAAACTAGAGATTCATTCGTAGTATATAATAATACAGCACATTTGGAGGGAATTTTGGAAGATGAGCAAACAAAATCAAAGATCCATACACATTGTTATGAACAATCTCTCCAGAGATTCTGATGACGATACAAATCATGATGATGACAGAAAAGAAATTGACTGAGAATTATTTCTTGTAATGCTTTAATTTATACAGAGCAGTGTTTCACATGGAGTCAAACTAATCTGTTTTAACTATTCATTCATAAATGAATCAACTCATGAGAGTCATTTGTTTCAGGATTCGGATGGGCACCGCTGTGCTTACAAGTTTTCACACGGCCAAAATAGAGTACTATAAAAGATCTTAAGAATTGATATCGAGAACAAGAACAACATCACACGGTCCTGCTCTTTCTCGGGCCATGGTGAACTCATGGACATGCACTGACACTAGTATGTGAGAAGTTTTTTTGAGGGACTACGGTGTTCTGTTCTGTTGCTTGTTTGTGTGTGTTTAGTGGGTCTCACATGATGGCCTCATTGCCCTGAGCATCCTGGCACTGGAACGCCCTGCAATCATACAATTACAACTTTCATGAGACATGGCTCATTCATTAAACTCCATATTAGTCCTTCTTACAAGCTGCTAAAGCCATCATCCCTGTTTGTGTGTTTACAGCATAGAGGTAATTAAAATCAAGTGAGACCGGTTAGTTCTGCAGGCTAACACAAGTTTTCATTGTGAGTTGTTTCTTAGAAGGCTCTACTGTTGGATGTTCAGAACTCATGCTCAGACTGACTTTTCTTTCAAAAAAAAGAAACCCATAGACACGGCATGATGGGAAAGTTTTAAGTTGAAATGATTCCTGAAAAGATTTATAAATCCTGAACTCAGAATAGCTCACAAAATTATGACTTAACACTTTACAAAACGATAATAGGGAATCCAGCTATCATTATTAAAGGCACAATATGTAAGATTTTTGGATTAAAATATCCAAAAACAACTAGAACAATGTTATATGTTTTGTTGACTTGTGTACTTACATTGTCCCTATTGTTTCCAAGAATGTTTAAATTCAGAGAAATAATCAATTGTAACCAGGTCCGTCCGTGTCCGCACGTCGCCTATAAATCTACCTTCGGTTTCTGGTTTTATTTTGTAGAAACCATGGAAACACCAAAGATGCTTTAATATATTATCTGTTTTATTAGACAGTTGTTTAGAATGATACATTCATAGCCAGAAAACTGATCATGTTATATAGTAGCTCAACACTTGTATGTTAAATCTCGTTTTCTTGATTCACAGCGAGCCATGTTTCGATGTAGGTTACTGCAGTGTGCAACAAGGGTCTTATAGTAGCCTATAACAAGCACTGTAACAACTTTCAACACACAAATGTATCTAATATGATAAAACAGTGCTGCTTTACCTCACATACGCCTGACTGGAAGAGGCGGAAGCCACGACTGCAGCATAATAAAAGTTTTGCTGCTCTTGAGACAAGTGTCACGTTTGTCTCTCATCAGCTTTCGCTCTAGCGGCCTCGTTTCTGCTCGCACAGTACTCGCCCTGCTCTGCTTCATAATAACTTTAATAATCTCATCCAAGAACATGATTTCCCGCCCCGATTCTTTTCCACCAGCTGTAGATGTGAAGACAACACCTCACATGATTCCGCGAAATCAATGCGTCATCAAGCTACTCCTTTGTTTTGAAGAAGTGACCTCTAGTGGCGAATATTTACATATTGTGCCTTTAATTAGTTTTAATTTACATCTTGTGTAATGCATTTCATGTATACTAATTTTGTCAACTTTTATTATCATTTTAAGGTGGATTTCATTTTTAATCTTATGTTATATTAATGTATGAGTTTCATGTTCCGTGTATCTGTTTTCCCCAGTCCTGTCATCAGTCTCGTGTTCCTTGTTTTGATTTTAGTCCTGTCATTCGTCTCGTGGTCTTTGTTTTGAGTTCTAGTTCATCATTAGTTAATTCCTGTCAGCTGTCTGTCATTATCAGTTATCGTCTTCACCTGTGTTTCTGTCATTAGTCCTTGTATATATTCCCTGCGTTTCCCTCACTCCTGGTCCGTTCTCGTTCGTGTGTGGACGTGTTTGATGTGTATTCTCCCTGGTTTTCTCATTAAAAGAGATTCTGTTCAGTCCTTCGTCTTCGTGAGTTTCCTCCGTAACACGTCACGTAACAATTAATTGTTTTTTATATTTTTTCCATGTGAAGTACTTGGTGCTTATTGTAATGTTTATAAAGCACTTTGAGCTCCATTTCCTGTGTGAAAGGTGCTATACAAATAAATGTTATTACTATTATTATTATTATTATTATTATTATTATTATTATTATTCTATGGGACCCCCCACAGATGAGTTAATGCATTTTTATGTAGTATAAAATACATGTGTATATATCGAAGCTTTTCTCCACTTCCTAAGGAGAGGTCAAACTGAATTTTTAACAATCCTAGGACTTTTTTTGATCAAGACAGTATACTTCAGCTCCTCTCTAGCACCGACACACACGTATGCCTGTCACCTTATTGAATGAGCTGTCATGTGTCTCCCACTCTCTCACAGTTACCAGGGGAACCCTGTCGCTTTAGCAACCGCTATCTTGGTAGGAGACACGTTAATACCGAGCGCATTGGAGTTGCTCTTTCAACACCTGCAGCTCTGCTTAATATCATCGTAGCCGTCTGCTTACATTTTTTTTCTCGCTCCCTCTCTGTCATGCCCTCTTCAAACATAAAGTGTCCTTTGTGGCAACATCACGTTAGATAAGGTGAATGGCAGATATACTGCTGTATGCTTTGCAAATGAACTTCAGGGAATGAAGCTATGAAAGAGCAGACATATTTTGGACGTCATCAGATGGGCTATCATTCCATTTAGCTTTCAGCATTGAACTCTGACTGAAGTATCCGAGGGAAAAGACTGTCGGTTTAAGCCTGCCAGATAATTGTTTACCATCATATATAAAAAGAAAGAGGGAAGTGAGAGAAAGAGGCAGAAGAGAGTGAGAGAAGGAGAGACGGCTTTTAAAAGGGGGTGCTGTCGTACCTGTGCTGTGTGGGCAGAGCAGAGAAAATCATGGGAGATCAGCTTTCCAAAGGGGTCAGGTTTCAACAAGCGTACTGACCACACAACAAACATCAGCTGTTGTTTTTCCATTTCGTTTTAACATTAAAATTACATGTCGGTTGCAACTGGCTCACTTTGACCTACTGTTGCTTTTGTGACACACAGTTCTTTAAACAGCACTATACTGTGATCATGTATAGCATAAAGGACTGAAACTGAACACCAGAAGGGTCCATGGGTAACTGATACCTAGTCTAGATCTGACTATAGAGTATAAGAGTAAACCCCACTTTTTCAGTGACCTGTTTTTTTTCACATTTAGTTTTTTTCATAGGGATTTAAAAATATTTTTCAAGTTTTTAGCTAACATTACATTTGATTCAAAGCAAAATCATCTGATTGATTGATTTGGTTCAGTTCTCTTTTGTCACTTCACTGTACCATAGAATTGTAGCAGCTCTCTGATTGGCCAAAATCTATTCTGATAACCTCTACTTTTCCCTGTGGAACACTAAAGCTTGTCTTTTAACAAAAGGATTTTTTTTTGTTTGAATTTGTATGGAAGCTTGTTTTCACCTCTGATAAAAAAGTAAATTGCACCTTTTTATCTCACAATTCTGACTTTTTTTTCTCTCAGAATTAAACAACTAGCGTTTAGTGGCTCTTTAATGTGTCGTGACAGATTGCTGTAGCTCTTTCAGTCGGCTGGTGAACCAACCATCTCTTCATACTAGTTCGTTTATAGCATCAAATAAACATGAATGGACATCACAAGGAATGTTGTTTCAAGTGTGGAAAGACGTGAGTAAGTACAATTTTTCAAGTTCAAGTTCACAAACATTGATCTACTAATTCCCCTGACTGCTTTGTCAGACAAAATGTCAGATTCGGGGTTATGATTGGTCAGATCGCTTGTCAATCAAATTGCTTATAAAGTCTTTTTTTTCTCTCAGAATTGTACTTTATAAACATTTTTTAAATTTACTAAAGTCTAATTCATTTTTATAGTTTCATAAACTACAGCTGTTGTAGCTCGCCAGTTTTTCACTTTGTAAATGGCATAGATTTAAATAGATTCAGTTTAGACTAAAGTAAGTGAAACGTTTTTAAGAGAGGGCTAATGTGCACAAATGTCTTCATCTGTGGTACTCATACTTGTACAAACATTTTGTTTTACTGTATGTTTTGGTGTTGTCCTGTGTCTATACTTGGACGGTGGGAATTGTGTCAGTCCGTCTTTTTACCTTTCTGTGGTGTGGAGTATTTATGGCCACTGACTGCTCTGGTTCTGTCATTTCTTTCTCTGTATCTCCTTTGTTGACATTTTTCTGTTTGCTAAAAGAAAGAGGGCTATTTTTATACTTGCTAACTGTGACCGCAGGATGTGCTGTTACTTTGTTCCAAAGGTTATCATCTGAGGATCTCCCTACTGGGCCGTGGCCTTTGAGGGAAATCTGGAGAAGTGTTGAGCTCCTTGCTCACGTAGCACGTCTTGCACACACTGCTGTGCTATTCTTTTGTTATTGTATTTTCACTACCCCAGACATCCCGCCCCGCAAAAAATAATTTCTGGAAAGTAGCACCCCCAATTAAAAAGAATATTCTGTTACATTACATTACATTGTTTTATACTATTATATTATTTTGAGTCATAAAAAATAAGTATGATAGAAGTATTTTTTTCTTTAAAAATGACAGTGTTTCACTTAGTATTTTTCACAACCAGAGGCATGGGGGGGTTGGCGGGTTATTCTCTGGATGGAATTTTTCCACTTCGGTGGACAATAAAAGAAAAACGCTTGGTTTGTTTTTGTTTGTCTTTGATGCAATTCGGTGTCCTTTGTGCCAAAAACAAAGCAAAAACAATCAGACTGTCTTTCTGACATTGCATTTCCAAAAGAAATACTGAACACGAATAACATGGTTTTATTGACTTTTCTTTGCATTTTTTTGAATTGATGAAAAGTAAATTTTGGAACCTGTCCACCCCAAGCTGACTTTTATTTGTTCCTTCTCTTGGTTAATTGTAGTTTCCCCTGACTCTGATCTCTTATCTGTTCTGAAAATGAGAACTTTTTGTCGGTGTTCGTTTAGAAATACTGCCATTCTTCACAAACACATATTTTGTGCCTGCTGTGGTCAGTGGCCCACAATCGACAGCCCAGCCCTCCAAGTTCCTCTTGCGATTTTTATTTTAACACGTACTATTTGTTTCTAGTGATGATTCATTTTGCACACTCTACATGAATGTACCTTATGTTGGTGTTTTTGTTTGTTCACAGGGAGAGAAGAATGCAGGTTTTGACGTTCTCTACCACAACATGAAGCATGGACAGATCGCCACCAAAGAGTTGGCTGAGTTTGTGCGTGAGAGGTAAGGTGTTGTTTTGGGAGGAGTTGTCATGGTGATGTGGAGGCGGTTTGATATGAGATAACTGGTACTGACAGGAGTGTGATGCGGAATTTGTTTTCCACTCCTCGCTTCTTGTGTTTATAACTCAGCACTAGCTGTTGTATTTACATCAAATTAATTACATCGTATTGAATGTTACATGACATGCTGCGGTTTGTTGTTTCTGTAATGTTTTTCATTATAATATTATAGTATGTTACATTGTTCTATGTTGTGTTTGTCTTATTTGATCTTAAATGTTAGATGATGTTATATTTTTCTACTTTATTTTGTGTTTTGTCTTTTGTCTACTATGTTTTGTCTTATTTGACTTATTGTAACTTATATATTGTTACATTAAATTATGTTATTGTCTAATTTGAACTTATGTGATGTTACATTATTTTGATATGTTGTACTGTTTGTTACGTTTTCTTATTTTTTATGCTCCTTTGCATTATTGTAATGTCTTTTTATTTGATCCTACTGTATTTTATGTAATGTTACGATACTTCATGCTACATTACATTACATTTTTATTATATAATATTTGGTAACACTTTATGTTAGTGTCCTTGTTATATATATGTATTTACTATAGTAATAACAGTAAATTATGCAAGTAACTGACCCTAAACCAAACCCTAACCCTAATTATATAGTAAGTACATGTTGTTACTTAATATTACTCACGACTTAAATGTATAAATAACAAGGGCACCTTAAAATAACATGTATTATATTACAGTAACAACGCAACATAGCCTAGCATAAGGCAATGCTATGAATTCAATTCAATTCAATTCAAATTTATTTGTATAGCGCTTTTCACAATACACATCGTTTCAAAGCAGCTTTACAGAGAATGGATGTCAACATTACAATTTAAAGAAAGCAGTTAGCAAATAAAATAATTTAGTTGATTAATTTACAATCAGAGTTAGCAGTTTAACCGAAGTTAGAAGCAAGGAGCTCCCGGAAAATAAATGAACAATTAGGATAAAGAATTAGGTAATGAGCATGTTGATCCAGATGATTGCGTCTTCGATTGAAGTCCTCGCAGGAACTGGCGCCGTCTCTTCACAGGTGATGGTCATCTGAGGTCTTCTGAAGAGGCTGGATCCGGACTGAAGCTGATGTGCTCTCTAGTCACCTCGGGGCAGATGTCCCGCGGTAGAACAAACAAGCAAAAGGAGAATAATTAGCGTAGCTGCTGTTCATAACTTTAAGCAAAGATAGTCAGAATGAGCAATTGATCTGATATGAGATGCATTATGTGAATGACTGATACCGTTGTATGTAAACATATTACCTTTTGCTTTTTTGCTCGAATTGCTTTCTCTGTTCCATTACTTGCTTTCTCCACATCACAGTGCTGCCTTTCAGCACACAACACCAGAGTGTCAAAACACACTAACCTGAGAGGAGCAGAGCAGTCAACAAAGTGCTCACTGTCCACTCATACACGTCCACAAATGCAAAGCAGAGCAGAAGTCAGAAAATGCTTTGTATAAAACGGATGAAAGATTTATCGTTTCACCCTTACACTGACAGCATATGCGGGACGAGTGAGCATTTCTTTTGTTCTGTAGTAGACACTTGAGTTGGAGCTAATTGCAATAATTAAAATGAAAACTCCATAACGACTCTCTCATTCTGCAGAGAGAACAGAGACTATTTAGAGCTCTGCCAAGCCTACTGCCAACTTTCATAGTCTCTTCTATCCGTTATAATGGAGCTGGATGCAGGCACTCTCCGTCATGGACTGAAGGATTAAATTGTATTTTTTGTGTGTGTGTTAGAAATCTGTCCAGGAAAGCCCTGGAGGAGAGTGCTGAGAAATTGAGAGAGACAAATACGTCCCTGATAAAAGCATAGCTTGAGCAATAAATTACATAAATCAATTTTCAAAGGCCATTTTTTATCCACTCAGGACATTGTGCCTCAAAGTGTTTCTGTTCCTTGAAGAATCTGGCTTCACTGTCCCAACCGAAAGCTAAATTTCACTTATAAGAATCAAATAAGAGGATAAGGCCAACAATATAGCCCAGCACACTGGGATAATAATGACAATATCCTTTTTCCAATTAGCAGACTCCGAAGTCAGAACAAAAAAAAAAAAGGCTTTTCTAGGCTTGGCTTATCGAGAAGGTACTACTCTAGCTTATGGTACTGAGCAATGTATGAAACTTGTATTGTGAGCACTTCCTGTGTTATTTGCCAATTCATGAAGAATCGCTTGTTTGTTTTCCTCACTTGTCTTGTTTGGATAAAAGCGTCTGCTAAATGACTAAATGACTAAATGTAAAATGTAAGGTAGTTTACACAGTGGTTGATAAGAAATTTTTCAGCTGCGGCCGAGAAGAACTACAACGTTTTTTCACACTTGCATCAGTTTTTGTCCTGATGGTCCCATATAAAAACTTACCATGTATGTAATCACACAGTAGTACTGTTATCACACTTATTAAAATTATTGTAAATTCACATGCATCAAAACTATGATGTTTGGGTTGAGACTGCGATTATCATGATTATTTTTTTTTTTTCACAAATGGTGTGTGTACCATTGCAAATATAAACACTAGCACCTAGCACTGAAAAGCTGTTTGAACTTTGAGGCGTTAATGTCGGTGCTTAATCATTTAAATGTGAGCGTATTTTTGATATTTTCTTACACCTTTGTGCGTGTGTGTGTTTGTGTTTAAGGGCGGCCATTGAGGAGACTTACTCGAAATCCATGAGCAAACTAGCCAAGATTGCTAGCAATGGAAGCCCTCTTGGGTGAGTGACGGCATTGCTATTATTATGACCATTTTGACATTTTACATGAGAGGTTGAGCAGAATACACATAATACTGTACTTTAAGGTATTATGTGTTGAAAATCACCTTTACCATCTGATTTTATGACATCTGGAGTGGAACAAAATAATTGAAAAGTTTTCTCTTCAAAAGTTTGTCCTGCTGCTGCTTTACGGGTACTTATCAGCAGGGAGATTCAAGCTGATTGCATGCATGTATTTTTGTATGCACAAGTATGTGCGGCTGTGTGTAATTGGACGAAAAGTTGTTGCTATGGTTAGCTCTTTCCTCTGCTCTCTTCACCTCACTTCCTGTCAGCACAGCATGTGCCAGTTGTCACAAAACAATCACGCAGTGCTCTAACGCTGTCAAAACTGACTTTGCAAAGATAAAAAGTTGGCATAAAATCACATTTGTAAAGAATTATGAGCATAAATACAAAGCTAAATAGAAATGTAAACTTTTCATTTGGTCATGCAACTTTTTTTCTATGAACTTTGTTTCAGAAGATGTAGACTTACAAAGACATGGAAACTAAAGTCATTTTTCTAATACTGCTGTGCTGTAAAAAAATCTGAGCGCTTGCGCATTTCCATACATCAGCATCTAACCACCTGCTCTGCTCCCCAGCACGTTTGCCCCCATGTGGGACGTGTTTCGTGTGTCCTCTGACAAACTGGCCCTCTGCCACCTGGAGCTCATGAAGAAGATGAACGACCTGATCCGTGACATCAACAAGTACAGCGAAGAACAGGTCAAAATTCACCGCAAGGTAAAGGGCTTTTAAATGGATTGAATCTTTTCACATGTCTTTCCAATCCCCTGCAGTACTTCAGTGCATTGAGTTCTAATGTTGTGTCTTGATTCTATATTTAAATATGTTGTGTCTTTTGTAGACGAAAGAGGAAGTGATAGGGACTCTGGAGTCAGTGCAGTCTCTTCAAGTGCAGAACGCCCACCTGCAGAAGGCCAGAGAAGGCTACCACAGCAAGTGTGTAGAGCTGGAGAGACTACGCAAAGAGGGAGTGCCTCAGAAAGAGCTGGAAAAGGTGCTTGTGATTGAGAGAAGAGACATTAAAGTCCAAAAAAGAACATTACTGACCTCACAAAGTACACAAAAGCACCATAAAAGTAGTTTATTCAACTTGTGCGCTGTGGCATATGATAATTTAGTGTGACAAAAAGCCAAAATTGAAGTTATTCACTGATTGGTTGGACTTGGACAGTTGGCAAAACTGGTTCATATCAGACGACCCGGTTGGTCAGTCTGATTTATGAACCAGTTTTGCCAACTGATTCATTGAAAAGGTCTGTTTCAAAAAGCACAATTTGTTAACGAATAATGACTTAAAGTAGAACTGGAGTTTGAAAGCATGAAAAAAAAGTGAGCAGCAGCACAATTCTTCATGATTCTTATGTTTCACTGAAGAAAGAAAGTCTATAAGTTTAAGTTTGGAATGACTTAAAAGCAGCTTTTTCATTTTTCGTGGAATTAATCCTTTAAGCTGGTAGCCTTCTTGCATTGTCTTGAAGTTTTTATGACCTTGAAAAATGAATTTAATTTCTAGCTTTGCTAATATATATTTTTTTCATCTGTCTCTCTCTTTTCTCAGGCTGAGCTGAAGTCAAAGAAGGCGGCTGAGTCCTTTGCAGGGTCTATAGAGAAGTTTAATCGTGCTGGAGGAGACTTTGAACAGAAAATGAGTGAATCAGCACAGGTTGGTGATTTGACAGTTGAGGGGTTTTTTTTCTTTCTCACATTAGTGCAGACCACAGTTGTATGTGTGAAACATCTTTAAAGCAGATAATAAGCTAGGTTAGCTCGCGAGCTCTCGTGATTAAGATCTTCGGAGCAAATTTTAAAGCATTTCTATGAGCTTAATAAAGCAATGTAAAGTTACCATGACTACGAGGGCCATTAAATCAGTCTGTTTGACAAAATGATTACATGCCTACAGTCTATTTCTGCCTGGTGTCAGCCTGCATGTATGAATAATTTGAGAGGAAAGAAAAGATAAATCTAAAAGCAAGAGAAGTCCTTACCTCACTCTAAGAGCACTAACTCATGTAATTCCTACTTACTAATAGGATTATCTAAACATTTCCAAAAAAGGTCAAATATTGAAGCACATCTTTGAAAAGATGGGGGGTTTTTTTTGATCATTTTTTATTATTAATATTTGACGGTAATGACAAAAAGTAGGCAGTGAAATAGATTTATGTTTTATATCTTAACCTTCTTTAAAAGAAGGTTAAATTGATACTTTTATTCAACAAGAATGCATTAAAATGATCGAACAAGATTGTAACAAATCATTGTAGCCAAAAGTTCTAAAAAAGAAAATCTTTTGTGCTTAAAAGATCCTGATCCTCTCCTGATAAAAATGTAGGTTTCCATAATAAATATTAAGCACAACCATTTTCAACATTGATAATAATAAGACCATATATAAGACCAATAATACATTTTTGAGCACCAAATTAGCATATTAGATGATTTCTGAAGGATTATGTGACACTGAAGACTGGAGTAATGATTCAGGAATAAATAACATTTTAAAGTATGTTAAAGTAGGAAACAGTTCTCATGTTATTTCACAATATTTCTGTTCTGCTGTATTTTTGATCAAATAAAAGTATCCTTGATGAGCATAAGAGAAAAAAACATTCTTACCGACCCCAAATTCTTAAACTGTCGTTAGAGGTCAATAGCTTCTCTTTACATTTGTCCTTCCACATTTGCAGAAATTTCAGGACATTGAGGAGGCTCATTTACGGCAGATGAAACTACTGATCAAAGCGTATTCACACTCTATTGAAGACACACACGTACAGGTTGGCCAGGTATGGCTTGCATAAATCACGCTTGAGATTTTACCTACTCTTATATTCTCTTTGATTTCTGTAATTGTGCTGAAAAACGTTCAGACGAATTACCCCTGTGGCTCCCAGTTGTTCTGGTCTCGACTGATAAAATCTTCTATCACCTTCAGGTCCATGAGGAATTCAAGCAGAACGTGGAGAACATTGGCATTGAGAATCTCATTCAGAAGTTTACAGACCAGAAGGCAACAGGAAAGGAGAGACCTGGTGAGTCACAGATGTAAAAAAACAGTTATTTGTCACATCTATCGTCCCGGATAAACTTTCTGCTTTCTCAGGCGTAGAAAAAGGGCGGCCCAAGATGAAAAAGGATTTTCAGTAGATGCTCCAGAACCAGGCTGAATTTATGTCTGAAATCTTGCCCGAGAAGAAATTTGAAACGTCTGATATAACATTCAGCACACTGATTGATTGACTTTTATATTGCACTTTTGTTTTACTATATAATTAAGGATTGAAAATCATTCTTCTGCAAATTTTGTAATTTGCCTAATAGTGGCTTTCAAAATGTAGTGCTGAGCTGCAAACTTTTGTTAAATACTGTGTGTGTGTATGTGTGTGAATAAGGTCAAGTGGGGTTTGAGGAGTATCTGTCCTCCCTGGTATCTGAGAACAGTAAAAAGAGTCGCGCTAAAGCCTTCAGGATCCCCGGCTTAGGGAAGAGAGACAAAGAACCGGATTCAACGTGAGTCACGCATTCATATGAAACAGTACATTTTAATGTTGTAGATCAAGGCTGTAACCACCATAGACTTTCAGAGTGACACCCACAATAATTCAAAACAAATGGGTTTTCAGGTACAAATTCTTTTAGACTGTTTTATACTGAATTTTATATACTGATTGTTATGCTTTTTTGTCCTCTAGGGATTCAGCTGTGGCAGATGCTCTTGTGAGTTCTCATGACACAAATACACACACACATGTTTGTTTCACTATACTTCCAACGATTTTCTTTCAGGTTAACCCAACCCCTACCCCTAAATCTACCCATCACAGAAACACATGCAAAAAACTAGATTTAAATAAAAACATGTTTGGGCAGATTTATAAGCCTTTTAAACTAGTGAGGACCAGTAAAATGTCCTCACTAGTCGGCTGTCATAATATTTCACTATATAGGTCATTTGGCCCTCAGAAGTAAAGCCAAACCTGTACACACACCCACACACACGCACACACACACACACACACACACACTATTTGCTATATTGATTTTACACACACACACACACACACACAGAACAGGTTCAGGTTACTGGTCTTGTATTATCAGCTGTTCTTCTGTAACTCTTCTTTGAGCATTTGAAAAAGTCTCATCTCAAACCAGTTGTTAGTTTATCAACACGCATACACAAACCATAGATGTTGTATTAGTGAGGACCTCTCAAAGAATGATATGTATTTATATTTTAATTATTGAAATATAATTCATTCCAAATCTTCAATTACTTCATTTTGAGACGGCCATCACTGAAAGTAATGATAACTTGCAATTCAGTTGTTGAGTCAGATCATTTAGTGAAGGATAGGTCAGAGTCTTATTGAATCATTCATTAAAAGAACTGGCTCATAAGAATTATTTGTTAGCCAATCAAATCACACTGGTTATGATGAATATGTTTTACGCACTAAAAAGTACCAGCTCATAAGTGTAATTTGCTGGTGAATCTGACTTACTGTACATCATTATGCTGTGTGATTGATTTTGGCAAGGTTTTGTCAATTTTAGCTAACTTCAGAGGGCAAATAAGCCCGTCTCCACAAACACACACAGACACATACTGTGCACTGTTTGAATGCAGGTTCACATGTGTGTTTGGAAAACTGAAGACTCTTTTTCTACACAGACCTCCGTGTGTATGAGACAGTGACGTGTTTGGCATGATCTGGTTGCCTCATTAAGCTATATTTAACCTTGTCAATACTGAGGGTGTTTAATGAATGTCTGACTGCCAGAGATCCTTCATAAACACACACTTGTTACAAGCTGTTATGTAAGACTGCAGTTTAAGTCAGACTGCAACTGACTCTCTTAAAACATTGGTGCTGTTTTTATGTGAGCCATGGCAACAGCATTTGTGTGTTTAGTGCAAGACAGACCGAATACACGCTACAGACCTGCAGAGATTCACCACTCTGTCAGCTGATGTCCTGTGCCTTAAATTGTTGGTTCTTAATGTGAGCTCATGCTGTCTGTTTATGCTTGTGTGTAGAACTCCCCCCTCGAAGTGGACGACGAGGGCTTTGTCATACGTGCAGACGTCAACCAGAATGATATCCTTCAGAATAAGCCATCAGGAGTGGAGGTAGCGAGAGTGTACAGTGTATTTGTGCAGAAGTGTGTATGTGTGTGTGTACATAAAGTGGAGTGCATTAGTTTGAGACTACTCGTAAAAATGCTTCAATTCAATTGAATACATTTATACTATCAGCAGACTGACATGAAGAAATTGACTTAGTATTCTGTTTGTTCATCTTTTGCTTGTAAAACATGATAATCATGTGATCCAGCATGATTTGAGAATGATTAAAAGAGCATCTTTTACTGCAATGAAAGCAAAAACATCTGACTTTCTGTGCAGAGAGTTACATGATTAATGTCACTTGTTTATTTATCAATGACCTTGAAATAGTGCAGAATCTTAAATATTTTTCACTCATTTTAAGTCATAATATTTATTTTATTTTGTGGCCCTTTTGGACCCTATTGTACATATTTGAAGATTAGGAAGTATCCTCAGCTCTTCAACAAATAATTGTTTAAGGAAATGAAACTCAGTAGTGTCCCTAAATAGGATGGTTATTTGTGCACTTGACCACGGTTTGTAGACTGTTCAGAACAGCTGTGTTTGTGTGAGTATTTACACTCGTATCTATTAGTGTATGTACCAGCGTTTGCGTGCGCGTGAGTACATGTGTATCCTGTACAAAATCTGGTTTTGGTCCTTAACGGCATTGCTCTCTACGTTGTTCTGCTGAGGAGAAGGAAGGAAATTTTTACTCCAGCGACTCGGATTTCGATGATGATGAACCCAAGAAGTTTCACATCCAGATTCGACCAGTTGCCAGCAGTAACCGTAGCAACTCAGCAGCCAATGAACTGGAGCTGAAGGCCACAGTGGGGGCGTTGACCCTGCCCCCGAACAGAGCGGTAAGAGATGGGTGGTATTTAATCTTTGATAGCTGAAATTAGACTAATATGTGTGTGTGTGTGTGTGTGTGTTTTATATTATGTATATATTTTGTATATACAATATAAAAAAATATACAAAGCTGTTTTATTCTACATGTTGAGATAACAAGACTTGCCGAATAATATTCACATTGTCTCTGTAATCTCCCCTGTTATCTGACATATTAGTTTCTGAAAAAATTAATCATAGGTGACAAAAATACACTTTCAAAACATATGATGTGTTTTTGCACACAGAAATAGCAAACTAAACAGCTTTAATCTGATTGTCTGGCTTTATGAAACTACTGTGAGTCAGAGTGCACAGGATTTTACTAGGTTACCTGTAAACAAAGTCATGTTTACAAAATGAACAAAAAGAGGCTGTAAAACCTAAAAAAAAATGTGCATCTTACGTTATTCACACTCATTTTTAAGATCTCTTTGAAAAATATGCTGCAAACATTGACCAAAACATTGACTAAATAGTAGTAATGACACTTCATTTCATTCATCCCATCCTGTAGGTGTCAGTAAAGAAGCAGCTGTCACGTAAGTTCACTTGTATTCCTCTGTATATCAAACAATATTATGTATGTATGTTAGTTTTGTTCATTTACATTTTTCCTCCATTACAGGAAACTCCAGTTCAGCAGGTCGATCTGAAGGGGAAGGGGA
The DNA here is from genome assembly GCA_037194245.1 of Opsariichthys bidens. Lineage (NCBI taxonomy): Eukaryota > Metazoa > Chordata > Actinopteri > Cypriniformes > Xenocyprididae > Opsariichthys > Opsariichthys bidens. The sequence goes on along the minus strand of CM074288.1, from coordinate 12,783,889 downwards.
AAGTGTTCCCCAGAGAGGTTGGCAACACTCTTACAGCTAGAGTTCTGATCATCAATTTTCATTGTTCATGCATTTTTCCTGTTACTGTTCCTGTAATTTCAGCCGGCCATCTCAAATGGCCACAATGACACAAGCAGAATGACCCACCACCTCCACATTAATAGATGTTATTATCCCACAAGCAGCTCGAACTGACACCTTAATCATAGCAATCTGCAATCCAGCTGACCTGGGATCAGTGTCATGCATCATAACAGCACTGTCATTATTGCCTTATATTGACTGACTGATCTCAGGTCAGCTGAATTGCTGTAATTACAGCCTCAGAATGAGCTCTATTTTTGTATTTTTGTGGGTTTTGACGATAATAGCAAAAGTAGAAACAATTTGGTGTGTTTGTGGCTTGAAGAAAAAGGTTTCAGGCTGTCATCCTCCCAGGCTGGCTATTACTCAAACTTATTTGCAAAGATTAGTCACAGAGGAATGGTACTATTTTGATAGTATGTGGTTTGAATAACTTTATGATTAAAAATGTGCATATTTTTTATTCAGTAATATTGTGCTGTTATGTGCTGTACATTATGTTTTATGATTGTTGTGTAATGGCTAAAGGTCTAGACCGGTCACTAAAAAATTGATCCGAAAAGGGATAATCCATGAACTATTACCAATGTGACCTTGAGAAAAGCACTTAGCCTAATATTTTTCCAGGGATATATAATGTGTGTACTGTAAGTTACTTTGGATAAAAGTATGAAAAAGACACCTTACTTAACTTTATTATTTTATGAAACTGATATATTTTGTTGTTGTACAGAGGGAGAAGAGGAGGTTCTGCGGAGGTCCACGTCCAGTCCAGATCACAGCAGGTACAGGGAGATCTCCCATATAGCATAATTAATTACTCAATGATTTAGTGTGCAAAAATTCAGATTTGAAGGTGAAGTATGTGATTTTTGTGGCCCTAAGTGCAGAAATGCTCAGTCAAAACCAGAAGAGGACAAACTGAATGAAAGTTTGGTTTGTTAGAAAACAAATTTCTATTTATTTATTTATTTGAATATATATTTTTTTTAATGCAAATTATTCCTCTGATGGCAATGCTGAATTTTCAGCATCATTACTCCAGTCTTGAGTATCAAATGATCCTTCAGAAATCATTCTACTATATTGATTTGGTGCAAGAATATATTTAATATATTATATTTAATATAATTTATTATTATCGTCAAATATGTCGAAAACTTTTGTTTTTCCTATTGTATTTGGGGAAACAGTGATCAATTTTTTCAGGATTCATTGAGGAATAGAAAGTCTTTTGTAACATCAAGTCTTTAAGGTCACATTTGAACAATTAAATGCATTCTTTCTCAATAAAAGTGTTCATTTCTTGACCCCAACCTTTTTATATTATTGATAATATTTCAATAATTTAAAGATTCTCTTTTTGCATCGAAATGACCTTAGTTTCTCCTTCATTCACTTCTTTACCAATGAATTTCTCTTCTTCTCGTCTCTGCAGGTTGAGTTCCACAGCATCTGGTTCGGACGCTCTGTTTGGGCCTCCTCTGGAGTCAGCCTTTAAATCCCACAGCTTTGCTGGCAGAGAGCAGCTCCAGAACGCCTTTGCTGCATCTAAATGTAAATCTCCAGCTCCAGCAGTACACCACCCCCGGTCTCATTACCGTGATAGATGAGAATTGACTGGACGAGCTATTCTCTTAGAGCGTTTTAAAAAACGGAGAATTAAAAGCTTTAAACTAGCCTAATGTGTGCCAAAGTGTGCATTACCATATTCCAAGAAATAATTGACTCGCTTGAGCAGAACTGCTTGTGTTGGCATTAAAGCATGAAATATTTGATTATCGACAAAAGTGGAATGGGAATTATGTTTCTGCAGTCAACCTTTTCCTCATCATATCTGTTACTTTTTAAGAAATTCCCTTTCTGATCAGTAATAGACTTTTCTCCGTGTTTGACAGATGCAGCATTCTCTTCTGATTCATCCTCTCCTGAGAATGTGGAGGATTCTGGACTGGATTCGCCTTCCCATCAGCCGCTTGGAGTGTCCCCTGAACCCAATGGTTGGGCAGCCTGGCCGTCTACTCAAACTCAGTCTAAAGACTCTGTAAACTTGAGCCGATCTTCTGACCCATTCCTAGCCGCATTCCGTGACCCCTCGCCCGGTCGGGCTCCTCTCCCTCAGGACGACCCCACCAGTGCCTGGCCTTCCAATCTACGTTCTCCACGTGCCCCACCTGACGTCGAGCCCACCACCTTCAGCTTCCCAGCCTTCTCCCACACCCTGGCGTCTTCAGAACTGGAGCCGTCTGTGTGGAGCTGTAAACACATCCCTCCAGAAGACCCCTTCCTAGCTGCGTTTGAACACTCCACCCCCAAGGACAACCTACCTCCACCTGATGCCTGGGCCCCGCCTCCCCCTCGGCCCACCAGAGACGGCAGGGCTGTAGAAGGCCGCACCGATCCCTTTTCCGTCTCTCTGAATGACACTAAAACTCTCCCTCCCCCATCCTCCTCCCGCAAGGACCGAGAAAGGAAAAGAGATCGTAGCGTCCCACCTCCGGAGTCCGTGGATGATCCTTTCGCTATTACTATGATAGGCAGTCCAACGCACCAGTCGGCGCTGGCGGCACAGGCAGCTGCACAAAGCAGAGCTGGTAGTAACAGGCCGACACCCAGTCCTAACCCTGCCCCCACTTCTCAGCCAAAGAAAGAGCTGGTGCATTGGAACTCGGTGCATAACCCCTTCAGTGAGGGCACTACAAATAACACTGTCATGCAAGAGTCGACCAGAAAACAGAGATCATTTAACGACGAGCCTCGCAGGAACGGACCGCCTCTCACACGGCATTCTGGGCCGCAGGAGGACCTCTGCTTCTCTACAGACAAGGACCAGAACTTCCTGGATATTAACACACAACCAGGTATTATAAATTAGTGAATGACTGATGCTGATACTGATATTTAGAGGGCATATTTAGTAGGATATAATGGCAATATACAATGGCCCCAAAAAGTGTATAAACAATTAACCCTTGTTTAAAAAGTGGCCATTTTTATAAAGAACTGCAGCACACGCACTCTTTTCAAGCTAAATATTTCTCAAAAAGAAGCTTTTTAGGTTTTGCAGGTTTGCTCACTTACAAAGCACGTAGAAGTCTGTATTTTTTATCATAGGTACTCTTCAACTGTGAGTGACGGAATCTAAAAAAAAATCACATTTTATGATTTTTAAGTTGCATTTTATTGCATGACATAAGTATTTGATACATCAGAAAAGCAGAACTTAATATTTGGTACAGAAACCTTTGTTTGCAATTACAGAGGTCATACGTTTCCTGTAGTTCTTGACCAGGTTTGCACACACTGCAGCAGGGATTTTGGCCCACTCCTCCATACAGACCTTCTCCGGATGCTTCAGGTTTCGGGACTGTCGCTGGGCAATACGGACTTTCAGCTCCTTCCAAAGATTTTCAAGATCATGTCACATGATCCTTCAGAAATCATTCTAATATGCTGATTTGAAGCTTTTGTATGGCTTTAAGAAGACTTTGAAAATAGCACACAATTTGATGGACCACTATTTTTGTGATTGAAAAGAATGCCAGGGTATTATTCAAAATTCCAAAACCGCTCCAAGTTCCATGGAATAAATTTAAATGGGGTTGGAATGACATGAGGGTGAGTAAGTAATGACAGAATTTTCCTTTTCTCTCTCACTCACTTTCAGTCTCCCAGCATGGTTTCAGGCAGGACAGCACTGAACGTCTGGCATTGGCTCCCCCTCGGTCGGTTCGGTCCAAGCGCTCCTCAGGCAGACTCAGTGGCTGTGAGCGGGTAAATGTTCCACAGACCTCATTACACAATCTATCCAACCAGAACACTTAAGCTTCTTTAAAACCATATAAACAAATCCCTTAATAGGGCTCGGCTGCAGCCTCTTTGGTTTTTCTCTTGTTTTATGAGATGCGGTTTCTCTCATGCGGTCCTTCAAATTGCTCCCTTGACTTCAGCTCTAAATTAACACCACTACTGAGATTCCACTTCAAGCTTTTAATTGCTTTATACTGGGAGGTAACAAATAATATTACAGGACATAGAAACAAGCCTCTGGTAACCCCAAAACACTTGTTTTCCATCCATACTCAGTAAAAATGAGAAACTAAATGGGGGGCTGACAGAAAACATGGACAAAATATTTTTCAACATCTATATTTTAGTTTAAAATGTATGTATTAATGGAAACTGTATAGTTTCTGTCTGGTCCTTTTTTCACCATTTTATATAATTTGTATTTATTTATTTGGTTTATTTAGCTTTTTATCTGTTCATTTAAATCATGTGGTGTGAAAAGGGGATTTTAAAATAAAAAAATAAATAAATATACCATGTAGTCTCCCAATTAAAGGGTTCGTTTACCCAAAAATGAATAAATTCTGTCATCATTTACTCACACTAATCCGTATGATTTGAGCGGTTTAGTCTAAACTTATATAATGAACAGATTGAATTTAGGCTTAGATATAAACAATAAACGTTGATCAATGAACATAAACAGCAGATCAACCGTACTCGCTTGACGTGCAGCGTAACACACAAAAATGAACCTCATTGGTTCTCGCACGTCAAGCAAACATGCTTGAGTTTCCGTTTACCGTAGCTGATGTACGAGTTGATGACTGTTTATATGTGAATAAAAGCTTAAATTGAATCTGTTCATCATGTAAAGTGATAATGTCTCTTCAGAAAATTTGGACTAAACTGCTTGATTCCTATGGATTATTTTTACAATCTCTTTATGAACATTTTGAAGCATCAAAGTGGTAGTTTTTTAGACTGTCAATAGAGGGACAGTAATCTCATTTGAGTTTCAAAGATGAACGAAAGTCTTGCATGTTTGGAATGACATGAGGGTGAGTAAATGATCTCAGAGTTTTCATTTTTGGGTGAACTAAACCTTCAATATGAGCTTAAAAATGGCACGTATAACTGTAATAATATGTATGTATATATATATATATATATATATATATATGTATATACAATGTATATATACATTGACAAAATAAAAATGGTAAAATGTTTAAATTATTAAAAATCATTTATTGTTTAAATTATAATAAAAAGATAGAATTTTAGTATAGCATTTCACACTATAGCACTCTGGCGAAATTGCCACAAATCCTCAATTCAAAACTTTGATCTTTGGCTTTTTCTGCGGTGTGTCTCAGTCTAGGTCTCTGTGCTCATCTCCGCTGCCTGAGCCCAGCCCTCCCCTCACCTCCTCATCCTCCTCCAGCCCCAGCGAATGGGGGATGCAGAACCGCGTTCCCAGCCCAGCCCGAGGTGACCCTAGGCACATCCCTATTTCCCTAAACAGCCGCATTATCAAAACACTTAATTATATATTACACTGAGAGACAACCTCAAGAGCTTTGCAGTAATTTCATTATGCTAATCTACTGTAGACATATGCACATTAACGCTGGGGACAGTCAGGAAATGTCCTCTTGCCTCATTTTGTCCCCATCGCTTTAAAATAGTCTACAGGCATCTGTCAATCCTATTTGTTATTCAATTGCTGATCCATTTATTTATCCAACCTTCGACTTAACCTGGGGACCAACGATGGCAGATGAAGTTATCAAACTGTGTCATGTGACCCTGCAGGTTTGTCACGAGGGCCCAGTCCCATTTCTCTGAGTACCCAGGAGTCTTGGCCTGTAGCCACAGCCATCACGGAGTACATCAACGCCTACTTCAAAGGAGGAGAACACAACCGGTCCGTCTGAGGTTCTTTCACCCCATCTGGAGGACAAAGCCTTTTATCACACTGTAGCCTCAACGTAAAGTGATTTGCTGTCCAACCGTGTGTGTGTGTTTGGGTTTCAGCTGTCTGGTTAAGATTACTGGCGACCTCACTATGTCGTTTCCTGCTGGCATCATCCGCATTTTCACCGCCAACCCCAACGCACCAGTTTTAAGCTTCCGATTGGTGAACATCTCTCGAGTGGACCACTTCTTACCCAACCAGAAGTTACTCTACAGGTATGATGTCCTGACACACTAACAACTGGCTTGTTCTGGGTTCAAGCTCTGTGGACAGCATCTGTGGTCTTTGTACCTGCAGCGACCCATCACAGAGTGACCCGGACACTAAGGATTTCTGGTTCAACATGCCGGCCTTAACGCTCCACCTGCAGAGAGAGGCGGAGCTCAACCCTCAGGCCTCCTATTACAATGTGGCTCTGCTAAAATATCAGGTCAGTCATCACAAACGTAGTGAGTGCTTGAATTACAATATGATCTACTTTAATGAAACCTAAAGGAATATTCTACTTTCAGTACAAGTTAAGCTAAATCATCATAATTCATCAATTGAATCAGCTTTACAGCTGAAATAAATAAAAAGTTATTTATTTAGAGCCACAATAAAAAGTTTTAACAGATGAATTAATGTACTGTACCGTTAAAAGTTTGGGGTCAGTAAAGTTTTATTTAGCAAAGAAGCATTAAATTAACTTTTACATTATTACAAAAAAACTCAAATCGAATAAATGCGGTTCTTTTGAACTTTTTATTCCTCAACGTATCGTGAAAAACATTTATCACAGTTTCCACAAAAATAAAAAGCAGCAACTGTTCTCAAAATTTACAATAATAAAAAATGTTTTGTGAGCATCAGCATATTAGAATGATTTCTGAAGGATCATGTGACACTGAAGACTGGAGTAATAATGATTTGCATCACAGGAATAAATTACATTTGAAAATATATTCAAATATTTAATAATATTTCACAATATTACTGTTTTTACTGTATTTTTACTCAACCAAATATGTCCTCGATGAGGATAAGAGACTTCTTTCTGAATCATCTTACCAATCCCAAAGTGTAAAACTGTTATGTAAACAGTTTTAGTGCTTTTATAAAATTATAAGCTTCACATTTCTGCTTTCACATTCCAAAATTGGCCCTATTAACTTTCATTCATTTTTGTGTCCATAAATTAACCTTGATTTGAACCTTAAAAGAAAGGTTTCAGGTTTGCCCATTATTAATCAACATTATTCAACAAACCATGTCAACTACTCTTAACTTGCATTGAACCCGGAATATTCCTTTAAATTTTAACATCTGTGTCATGAAACTGTTTGAAATGTTAATGTGAACTTTTTTTATTTTTTATTTTTTAATGAACTCTCTCCTAGGTGTCATCTCAGGACCCGGGCCGCGCTCCCCTCCTGTTGTCCGCCGAGTGTCAGCGCAGTGGTACAGTGACCCGCGTGTCTCTGGATTACCACTGCTGTCCCGCAACCGCCCCCGCCACCCAGCTGACCTCCGTACAAGTGCTGCTGCCCCTCGATCACACGGCCACAGACCTGCAGTGCCAGCCGCCCGCATCCTGGTTAGATGAGTTACATTAATAACACTATTTTGGGAGTTTCCAGGGAAAGAACATTGAGGTTTGGGTGGCTGCTTATACAGATGGAAAGAAAAGATAAAAAGATTTGAATATGTGATGAAAGAAGTGATAGATGAAGAGAACTGATCTGTTCTGTTTCACAGGAATGCTGAGGAAAGACGACTCCTATGGAAATTGCCCAACGTCTCCCCGACAAATCACAGCAAAGGTCACTGCTGCCACCACCTGTTCAAACCGTCCTTTCCTTTTCTGTCACTAATTCCTCATTCATATTCAACTTTTTCCCCGCAACATTTTTGATGGCCCCCAGAATATTTTGTCGTGTGAATATATATTTACATATCACATAACATTTGGCAGTTTTGACTTGTATGCTGTTTATTGTTTGATGATCACGTTAGTTTACATGTGTTGTGCTTCTATCGCTTGTTCTGATTCTTCTTCGCCTGTTTTGATGCGGAGACTCTGTATTCAAAGATGCGTTATATAACAGTGAAAACATGGATCGCCGGAAAAACTCGCCAGTGGTGGGGAGTTAAAAGAAGAAAATGTTATTACTCTCTTACCTGTAACCCTCTAACCTGTGCCATATTTGATTTAAGAGCAGTATACTGCGTTATAATTTAATCATTTGATTTTAGAGTGAATAATGATTCAAAACTACCTTAATCGTGATTAAGTAAGTTCTGAAAGCAAACTGGTCACAATGTTCTGGCATTATTTGGGATTATTTCAAATTTCTCCTTTTCGACAAAAAAAAGCAGGTGGGTTTGAAATAACATGAATGTGAGTGAAAAGTACTAAAGTGAACTTCTAAAATGAAAATAATAAACAACAGAATAATATCAGTCATATAAAATGGAAGAATATCTAACGAATGATAATTTTCTTGAAGAAAAAAAAACTATATATAGTCTGGCATTGGGTTTAAGTTTAAAGTGTTGTACTGATGCAAGATGTTTTCAGTGGAAGTGGGCGGTAAAGAGGCTTTCAGAACAAGAGGCCAAGAAACAAACACATGAATACATAAGATCAGAGGGAAACTACTGAGCATCAAGGGAGGGTTGGGAACATTTTGGAAGCAACTGCATGTTTATTGCCGTCAGGATATTTTAAGACGATCTTTTATTCGTAAAGGCTCTTGCACATATCTTAACGAGGTCTGTGATGTAAACCCAAGAGCAGCTGCTGACTCTCTCTCTCTCTCTCTCTCTCTGTGTTTATGGGTCTCAGGGTCTGGAACGTTGTGCGCCAGTTGGCAGTGCCTGGAGGTTCCCCGCGGGCCTCCCCCGAGCCTGGCTGTGCAGTTTGTGGGATCGGGGGCTTCTCTGTCAGGCATGGACGTGGAGCTGGTGGGCAGCCGGTACCGCATGTCCCTGGTGAAGAAGAGGTTTGCCACAGGTGGGAGCCAGACCCTCAGAAGCAGCTCCTTTTAGTTCATAGTTGTTTATTTAGTAGGGTATTTTGTTGCCAGTTGGTTGCTGATTGTTTCAGGTGGTCTCTACAGGACTGCTTCCTTGTCCAATTCAAAACCGTTCTCTATGAAATTCTAGTTCATAGATATTGCTCTGGTCTTCCTGCACTCTTGTTTGGATTTTTTTTTTTTTCCAATTGCTTGGCACAATTCTTCTCCACAAGTTGAGCATTTATAAAATGCATTTTATGGTGACATCTATATGCATAACGTTGATCATTACTTTGTGTATTTTAGCCCTTTTTTTTCTTTTTCCTGTAGCTCAAACAATAAAACATGATGCTAGCAACACATGGTTATGGGTTCAATCCCCAGGGAAAGCATTAACATAAAACTGTGCACCTTGAATGCAATGTCACTTTGAAGAAAGGCATCCATTTAAATGTAATACACAAATTTATCAGGTTTTTAACAAGTGACCCATTTCTGAAACATGACCATTTATTGTATCTTGATATTCACTTAATTATAACGATAATGTCTGAAGTCAAGTTTTATTTATGTTTTAATTTTAGTTTTTTTTTTTTTTTACAGTGTTTTCTTGAAACAACAAATCAAAGTATAAATATAACAGCATAATGCATTTGCTGTCAAATGTAGAAATAATGTTCATCTGTGTCGTTTTGCAGGAAAATATATGGCTGGCTGTTCTTTGTGAGAGGTCATGGTGCTGCTCCGGTACCACAGAGGCACAACGTTTGCACTTTTTAAACCTACCTGGGCTGATGGAACTGTCCATGTGCTACAGGCCTGATCAGAAGAGGTCACATTGTATATAGAGTGTGATGTGTGGCAAAACCATAATACTCATTGCTCTAGAATAAGTATGCACTAGGACTAGGGACCACAACCAGACTCTACTCTTTTATCTGTATAGAATTGTTTGTTCAGTGTGCGAACCACACATTTATTTCAAGTTTGAAGTACTGGATGTACATTTCATTTTTAGTGCAAATTTGTGAACGAGTAAGTATGAACATGTATAATGGATATAAAAATTCTGACTTTTTTTGAAAAAAAATTGTCTTATGTTGAGAAAGAACAAGAAAGATTTACTATAAAAACAAGTCTATGAGTGTGATTTTTTTTGTTTTTTACTTTAAATGGTTAGTTCATCCAAACATGAAATTTCTGTCATTACTCACCCTCATGTCGTTCCAAACCTGTCCCAAAGACCTTCATTCATCTTCGTAACCCAAATTAAGATATTTTTGATGAAATCCAAGGGTTTTTTAAATCGCCCATAGAAAGCAATGAAATTACCACATTCAAGGTCCAGAAAAGTAGTAAAGACATTGTTAAAATAAACACAAAAAGAATACTTTGAGCGCAAAAACAAAAACAATGACTTTATTCAACAATATCTTCGGTGCCGTCATTCTCCTACACTATTTACATTCAGCGCTTCCAGGTTCTACGTCAAAAATAACGAGTCGGCATCCTGACATAGAACCTGGAAGTGCTGAACGTAAACAGTGTAGGAGAATGACACAGAAGAGAAGATATTGTTGAAAGTTAAAGTTATTTTTGTTTTGTTTTTGCGCACATATAGTATTCTCGTTGCTTCATAACATTAAGGTTGAACCACTGCAGTCACGTTAACCATTTTAACTGGACCTTGAATGTGGTAATTGCATTGCTTTCTATGGGGGATAAAAAAAAAAAAAAACTCAGATTTCATCAAAATGACCTTAATTTGTGTTCTGAAGATGATTGAAGGTCTTACGGGTGTGGAACGACGTGGAGGGCGAGTAATAACAGAAATTTTCCGGTGAACTAACCCTGTAAGAGTTCATTACAAACCAAGCAGTTAGTCTGAGACAAAAGTTGTTTACACAAATTTATTACACTTTTTACCAGTACAAAATACAGTCGAACTAAGCAGTTGAGGCTAAATAAAGATATTTTAAAGACACAAAAATAAGGTATCAATATAGTAGTGAGAAGAATTGCAGCTACCTCCATAAAAATAATCCTCAGCCAGAAGCTTTAAAACAGCATTACAAAAAAAAAAAAAAAAAAAAAAAAAAGTCCCAAAAGCACACAACAGGCAAAGAACTGTGACAGGCGTTGAAGTACAGAGCCTGACACTCACAACCAACCACAGTGAGAAAACATCCGCCAATCACTTCTCAGAAACAAACACAAAACAGCTAGTAGAAATGAAGTTTATCTTTGTAAATAGCAGAGAGGGACATGTAGGGTGCCCGTTACGGGCCGCTACCAGGCACCGGTAAAGATCCCAACCGGGTTCAGCACATCTTCAAAAACAAATTATGTGTCCTGAAAATGATACATCTCCTGAAAATATTTCCAGCTTCACGTCAGCTAAACGGGCACATAGTTTCCATTAAAAGCGTGAAAACTAAAACATCAGATGTACAGCACCAGGTAACAAGGCGTATCTGTAAGAATCTGCATATTCTGTTACTAGACGCGTCTATTTTTGGGTTTTCTACGTCTTCTAGAAAAGGCTTAGTGAGTTGTGGCATTTCATAGATGTTTTTAGCCATCAACGTCGCGTTTACGCTTTTTTGCTGTTACATATACACAATATCTATTGAAATGTTATGCAAAGAAAATTCTTTTAATTTAAAAATTAAAAAAGCTCGTTTTTAATAAAAACGGCACAAAACTAGTCATAACCTGGTGAGCGCAGACTCACTTCCAGTTACTTCGGAGGGCCTTGTGTACAGATGCACGCACAGGTACGTTCAATATATCGACAAATCACCGAGGCTCTTTTTAACCACTGCAAACAACTAAACTCATCAAATGACTACAAAACTAGGCCAAAAACTTCCACAAACCATTTTTGGTGGAAACCGCTTTGCGTGGGTTGATCCAGAGCAGAGTGGCAACCATCAACACAGTAGGCGTATGTACATCCTGAAGCTTTCGAACGAGCATGGGGCGCTTTCAGGGCAACTGATTGGATCAGACGAGTCAAATAATCTCTTTTATAATGCTTTTTACAAAACGTATTAAAAGTTAGACTAAAACATTAGAACTAAAAACTGTTGAGGTATAGACTAGGCATCTCATATGGCCAGGGGTTTATTTACAAAACGGCTGGAATGGAGCGTTCTCCATCCGTTTCGACATGGAAAGGCTTTGCATGTGCAGCAGGTTTGGGTCGACACTGCGATGCAGCTGAATGGGCGGCTTTGGGGTCAGCAGGTTGCATCTACGCCTGAGGAACCGTGAGGAAACGGCCGAGGCAGAAAGTCTAAAAACGTGACCATCTGTAAAAGGTGCTTTAGACACATCTGAGGTTCTGAGACGATACATTCATTCTGCGATTAGAGGCACAGCCGAGGAAACGACAGAACGAGAGAAAGTCAAAGAGAAAGAGAGAGAGTTCTGCTCTAGTGTTTCTTTTTTCTCATCTAAGGCACTGAAAGAAGACTATGGCACATGAAAAACACATCACAAAACCAGCACGTTCTTGTTTCACAGTCGCGGAAAAAATAAAAGGCGAGAGAGAGAGAGAGAGAGAGAGAGACACACACACACACACACACTGACCCTAAACAGACCTACGTACCCTCAAGATAAAGAAAAACCTCACGGCCAAGTGTTAGCTTTGCCACTGGCAGCCGTCTGTACACACACATACATAAGAATGTGGCGGTCCGGCTGGGTCTGGGGTGAGGCGGACGCCCTGCACTCAGATCTCCTGCAGGGAGTGACTGATCTCGATTCTCTCTCTCTTCACCGCCGGCTCGCTCATACTCCTCTCGCTCATCCTCGACATGTCTCCGTCACTGGCCAGATCGTCTGAGAATGAGGCATCTGGGAAAGGAAAGGAGACGGGTGTTAGAATACAGAGCGGAGGATCCTTTCGAAATGAGGGGGGTTGACATCAAAATCCGTTACCTTTCTCCATGAGTGATGGCATCATTGAACTGAGGTCACTGAACTGAAAATGTAAAGAAAAGAAAGTCGTTTTTTTTTTTTTTATGATGCATATTGTGTTATGTTTTAACATCTATAAATAACATTGATCTCATCAAAATTAAAATGAATGTTAAACCAATATTTATTATGTCAAAATTATTTGCAAGTTCTTTAATTATTCTTTCTCTAAAAGTGTAGCAAATGTTAAGTGTACTTCTTCTATAATATTATTTAATATAATTTATCAATTATTATTATTATATAATTCATCTATGGATGGAATTATAATATAAATAGTATCAATATGAGTGTACAGACAGACAAAATTATTGATATGAATGTTTAGATGGATAAATAATACAAATATGATTATTGTTATTATCATCATCAATGTATATATAATGAAAATATTGATTATAAATATGTAATTGTGTATTTAGTATAAAATCAAATGCTAGCTAGGAAATTATCCTTGGCAAAACAAATAATTTAGTCGTTTCACCCGTTTATGTCCCCAAAAAAATGTAAAATGTCACTTCCGCCACAGAATACTATTAAACACAATACATCATTTGAAATGTTTCAGAAAAATAACAATACTCTGATGCCGCATATGTGTTTATGCTGCATGCTCTTGGACACTGTTATTCAAATAAACTAGCCTATTTCAGGCGTGAAAATCATGTATTCAGGCAGTTTATTTTCTTAGTCCGCAGTGCCAAAAGAAACACCAGCATGTTACATTAATGCGTGAAAGTCTGAAATATTAAACTATGGAGCAGCCACATCTCCTCACCTCCCCCATGACAGCAATGGGCGTCTCTCCGGTTGCATGGGCGACACGGTGTTCTACCAAATAGAACATGTATTCATCATAGAGCAGACGGATTAGGTGGAAGGAGCCAAAGCTGGCGGCCGAGCGCAGAGTCAGATCTCTGATCACCATGGAGCTGTAACCAGGGCAACACAGAGTTACATTACAAACTACCACAACAAAACCACAACACCCGCCACGCTCCGAGAAGCCGTAGATTAAAGCGCTGGTTTCAATCAACTCTCTCCAGAAGATCAGTTGTTGTAAAACTGTGTCTGTTAAGAGGTCTGATGAAATGGAAACGAAAGAAATGTAGTTTTTGTATTTGAAAAGAGTGTTTCTATAGAGCCTTGTACCTGTAAAAGGACCACTTGAGCAGGAACTGGCGAGCGGCGCGAGGGAAGCTGGTACTGCCGTCGAAGGGTTTCAGCACCTGGTTGACGACGTTATCCAGCCAGGCGGCCCACTGATCCAGAGAGCTCTGCTGCTGCAGGGTCACCTTGAAGTCTTGCTCCAAGCGCTGGACGACACTCTCGTCACACTGGCACACCCAGGACGCCTGCTCCTGTGACAAACGCACACGCTCAGAGTGAGCCGAGAAGCAACACATACACAACCTCCGAGAACCTGAGGCAGGAAGTGTTGAAGAGGAAGAGAAAGAGAAAGACAGACCTGCACGTTAGCAAAGTCCACTCTGTTGAGGTCGCTGAGCATCTGGTTGATCTGGGAGGTGTTCTGCAGGACGGCTCGAGCCGCCTGAGCCAGATGATTCAGAGAGGTGTAACGGCGCAGGGTCTGCGCAAACGCACTCACAACTGCAGCCTGCGCAGACGACAAAACCTTGTGAGCATTAACCACTCATCTTACCCTCACATCCTGTACGGTGGTCAAGTCATCGAGGCTACACGGTTCACTTCTAAAGCACCAATACAGAAACGTCCACACGGTCATAGACACAATCCACAAGCATACACGTAACCTAGTTTTTAACGCTTTTACTATATGCACAACTGTTCGAAAGTTTGGGGTCAGTCTTTTTTTTTTTTTTTTTTTGTAACTAATACTTTTATTCAGCAAAGATGCATTACATTGAGCAAAAGTGGCAGTGAGGATATTTTGGTTGCACTTTATTTTACAGTACGTTCTCTTCCAATGTTCTTTGAGTTTATTTACCCACAAAAGTACTGAGTAATGTAAGGTAACAACATGGGTTAAAGGATTAGCTCACTTTAAAATGAAAATCGCCCCAAGCTTTACTCGCCCACAAGCCGTCCTAGGTGTATTTGACTCGCTTCTTTCTGATGAACACAATCGGCGTTATACGTAACTGATCCTTTAAGGTTAGGTTTAGGGGTAGGTTCAGGGTTAGTACCTAGTTATTACCAAGTTAATGTCATTACTATAATAAGTAAATAGTATCCATCAGTGCTACACAGTACATGTACATACTTTAGTGTGACGGCTCCGTGAGTTTTTGTCCCCAGGTGATTGGCTGCTGGAGGGCGTGGTTCCACACCTGAATTAGATTATGGCACTTTAAAAGTGACAGGATCAAACCAGGATGGGGATCTTTTTGCTTGTTGGTTAGTCGTTGTGAGGCTACCAGAGAACTTACAGGATGTGATGTTTACGGGAGACACCAGCCGCAGCGGAGTTCTTGTTGATCCATCTTCCCCTACGTCGATTTGGACTCTTCGTTGATTATGTTTTTCTTACAACCAGACACTGACACTTACATTTACACTGATCCTTTGTCATTTTATGTTGATTTCTTTAGTTTAATAAATATTATTGTTCATACAGCAGTTGTGTGTGGCGTCTCCCTAAACTTTGTTGCGATTCTAGAATCGTAACATTTAGTAATAACAGTAAATGATGCATAATTCAGGGGTAGTCGTGGCCTAGTGGTGAGGGAGTCGGGCTTGTAACGTGAAGGTTGCTGGTTCGATTCCCATGCCGGCAGGAATTGAAAGTGGGGATTGTGAATGAACAGCACTCTCTCCACCATCGATACCATGACTAAAGTGCCCTTGAGCAAGACACCTGACCCCTAAAATGCTCCCCTTGTAAGTCGCTTTGGATAAAAGCGTCTGCTAAATGATGAAAAAATAAAATAAATAAATACTTACAAGTAATTAGCCCAAAACCTAATCCTAACCCTATAGTAAGTACATGTTAATTGTTATTACTCCGTAATTACACGTATAATAACACTGTAACAAGGACACCTTAAAATAAAGTGTAACCAAAGTAAATCCTCTTTGAAATAAAAAAAATACATTGTTAAAAACTGATGTTAACATTGAAAATAGCACTACTACTACTGCTACTACTTTTTTTAAACATCAAATCAGGACATTATAGAATGATTTCTGAAGGACCATGTGACTGAACTAAAAAAAATAATAATAAATTGCCATCCCAGGAATAAATTATGTTTGAAAATATATTTAAATAGAAACAATTATTTGAAATTGATAACTGAAATTATTTTACAACATGAAATCTTAAAT
Organism: Opsariichthys bidens; assembly: GCA_037194245.1. Classification (NCBI taxonomy): domain Eukaryota; kingdom Metazoa; phylum Chordata; class Actinopteri; order Cypriniformes; family Xenocyprididae; genus Opsariichthys; species Opsariichthys bidens. The sequence continues at coordinate 12,767,740 of CM074288.1, read as the reverse complement.
CACCTAAAGCTGCATTTATTGGATTTAGTTTTTGAAACAAGTTTCTTATACTGACCCCAAATTTTTGGATAACAGAGTACGGAATTACATATTTACATTATCATTTAATTTATAAAACAAAAAAACCTGAAAGAAAGCTTATCGTATTTTTGGAATATCATTACTATAGAATTGCAGTTTGTTTGTTTTTTTTAAAATTTCAAGAATAATAGAACTATAATTTAAAATTTTCCTTAGGATTTTTAGAACTTCTGCTTCTTGATTTTGAATTTGTCTGCTTTAGCCAGCCTCTGAGAACATTTTCAGCACTTTTATCCTTAATGTTAGGTCAGAAACACACACACACACACACACCTTAGTGCGAACAATCTCCTGTGGGAAGTCAGTCATGGCTGAGGTCAGCCACCCCTCTAGACTCTTAGCGAAGTTTCTGATGGCTTGAGTGAGGGTGCCTGCAGGATCACATTTCCCATCAGTCATGCACTCAAAGATTCTGCTTACAATACAGCAACAACACTGACCCTGTTAAGGTCACAGTATGTGTGCGTAGAAGAAGTAGAAATACTAACTGGGAACAGGCCGCAGTACATCAGGGATGAGGATTTCCACAAGTGCCTGATACAGGATGTGATCACAGCTCCTCATCCACTGTTTGATTGGCTCATATTTACACAGAGCGATCAGCTTCTCTCTGGGGAATCCCCTGATGTCCTCCACATCCTCTTCACTGCACAATACACAAACATAAGTTTGTTCAGACTGAAATCCCTTTGTTTCAAGCGTATTAAAACAAAAACAGCAAAACTTACTTTTATTTGATTGTAAAATATACAGTAAAACTATATAAATGGGCTGCATCTTTTAAAATAATTTACTTATCGTACAAACAATAAAACGACCTCAATGTTTCACTTTTAGAGTGAGCAATACCTACTCTACCATTCGAGATTTATTTTAAATAAAATAATACTTTTGTTCAGCAAGGACACATTAAATTGATCAAAAGTGACATTTATATATTACAAGTAAAAGACATCTATCTCGTTACTGAAGATTTCATTTTCAAATAAATGCTGTTTCCTTTTTAAAATAAAATCAAAGAATCCCTAAACAAATGTCATCATGTTTCCACAAAAATATTGAGCAACATTTGCTTTTAACATTGATAATAATAATAATAATAATAAATTTTACCTGAATACCAAATCAGCATATGAGAATGATTTCTGAAGGGTCATGTGACACTCAAGACTGGAGTAATGATGCTGAAAATTCAGCTTTGCCACCACAGGAATAAATTATGCATTTTACATTTTAAAATACATTAAAATACAAAACAGTTCATTTAAATTGTAATAATATTTCACAATTTTACTGTATGTTTTGATCAAATAAATGTAGCCTTGGTGAGCAGAAGAGACTTCTTTCAAAAAGACAACATCTTAAACTTTTGACTATAGGAATGTCCTCGACTTTCTTTGATGAGAAAAAAAATAAATAAAAAAAATGACAATTTTAATTTTTATTTCTAGACATTTCCAGCTTTTCCATGACTGTATGAAGTATACAGTATGAAGGTTTGTATGAGAATGGCACCTGTTAGGAATGGTAGTGGCTCCGTCACTAGATGGCGCTGTTGAATACCAAAAGGTCTGCCATAGCTTCTCTATGAGATGGAACTGCAAGTTCATCACTACGTCCAGAGTCGCCTGACAAAGAGAAATTAGGTTTAGAAGCATTGTTTAGACAAGCTTTCACGCATAAAAATGCTCAAAACAGGAAAACGGTCCCCCCCGATACTTCAAATGCAAGTCTGACATTTTATACTACAATAAAAAATCAATTGTTTTGAAAGTTTGGAACAAAAACAGATGCGTGATGCCGATATTTGTACAGTAGGAATATCTTAAGAAGCTCCCACATGAGCTATGAGAGATACATTTGTGAGATAAGTATGCTCCACCATTCTGGTGCGCCTTATGTTTTTCCTGTTGGCATATTAGACAACGAGATCCTCTCAAGTGCAGCCCACTCACATCCATCTCACCGTTTAAATGATGAAAACAGCGAGTACTCATTCAGAAGCACCCATCTTGAGAGCAATCCACCATCATATATAAACAGTTTAATAGCTACACAACAATCCACATGCAGAAACTTTCAACTAGATCTTATTTGCTGTTCCATGTCCAAAAAAAAAAAAAAAAAAAAAAAAAAAAAAAGGAACTTTAGTCCGTGTGGTGGGGAGGGTATTTCAGCGAACTGTGACATGCAGAAATAAAAGTCGGTCTTGGTGCTTTACTGGGGAGCAGAAGTGAGAGTGCGGCGAGTTCGCTGTGTGTTTGTCTCAGAGTGATTCACACTCGGCTCTCAGATTCTCCTCGATGAGGACACACACTCTTGTATCCAGTTACACGCACCCCCCCCCCCACCCCCTTGCCGGTCACATGCTATGTTTTGGCTTCCACAGCCAGGTCACCATGGCAACCTTGTTTACCGTTGCCCCAGCAACAGTTCAAACACAGCACTCCAAAACAAAAAGAGAAAACTCTCTTTCCCGGACAAACAAGCTTTCTCACCTTAGTCGAAAGAGAGGAAGCGCACTATAGTTTTGCATCTAGAGGACAAGTCGATGATTTTTAAAGAGTACTGCACTTGTGAACTCAAAATCTGTTTTATAAAGTCAAATCCCATCTCCGGCAGCACTAAAGCTCTCACTTCCTTAAGAGTCTCAGCACCAACTTACGAGTTCGAAGAACATAACTTAACATGATTGAGTGAATTTGATCAATATTTTATTGAAATCACACTCACTTGACTTTTATGCTCTACGAGCAACAAATGAACTTATTTTTCAGTAGTGAGGAGCACGCAAAGACCCACAGATGGGCACGGACGGATGGCAACGATCCTGCTGGATGAAAGGTTAATTGGGAAGACTGAAAACTCCTCGTATGAGGAATGAAAGAAGCCCTGGAACAAAAAGGTGTGCAGTGGACAGGGAGGGACAGAAAGAGAGCTCGAACGTGGCAGAAATGACATTAAAAGTGAGAGTTAGGAAATGAATATCATACAGGATATTGAGAGCAGTGCAACGCTCCGACTGTAATGAGACCAACCGCTTTCTGTACAACTCAAGAACACGTCAAACTAGAAACTCCGTCAGCAGAAAGTACGAGACGGAGGAGGAATACTAAGAAAAAACCCATCAACAGCTTTTTCACAGTTCCAGTTGCCGGGAGCTACACTGCTGCGAACATAAATTAAGTGCTGTTTATTCTTCCATTAAAACGCACTGAAACTGACAGTAAAACCTAGAGAAAGAGGGTGTTGCAATTCAAATTGTTCTATACACGGTTTAGGACTTTAAACAAAAGGAAGTAAATATTATAATTGATTTAAAGTAAATCTTCTAATTTGATGAAGCAAAACATGGCAAGGGAAGAAATCTAATCTACTCCAAAGAACAATCTCATAACACTTCCTTTTCCAGCACACATGAAACGGTGAGTTTAGTAATCATGAACGGAAGGAACTCCTTATCAACCAACTTCTGAAGATAACACAGACACAGAGAACAGAAACGTTTCCATTTTTAGTCCTTTGCAAAGCACTGTGCTTATTACAACATTACGTTTATATTTGATTTAGTAAATATTTGAAGTGTAATAATTATTATATTATATTATATTATGCCGTTTAAACCATTTGAGGCTGGCAAGGTTTTTTTTTTTTTTTTTTAAAGTCTCTTATGCTCACCAAGGCTGCATTGTAACATTGTAAAAACATTTTTGCAATTTAAAAATACATTTTAAAATATATTAAGATAGAAGACAGTTATGCATCCCTGTAATGGCAAAGCTGAATTTTCAGTATCATTACTGCAGTCTTCAGTGTCCTTCGATGATCCTTCAGAAATCATTCTATATTTGGTGATCGAGATACATTTCTTAAGTATCTTCCATTTCTCACGCGGAAACCTGGTTTCCACAAAAATATTAAGTTACACCATGATACACTTTTACTCCGGATTCTTTGATGAATAGAAAGTAAAAAAAAAAAAAAAAGTTCTGTTCTGACCAGTTTTCATAAATCACAGAACAGAATTAAATCATTCTAAAATGTCTAAATGAATAAATGTAATTAAATATGATGCATTTAACATATTAACTCTGACAGAGACCGTTTGACAAATATTCACAGGTTGTGAAAGAACATTGTTCATTCAAGGTCTTTCTCTGAGAGATGTTGCAGGTGTTTGGTTCTCTTTATTCTAGCTGCCGGTAAGAACAAGGCTTACATTCATGATGGAAATCATGTGATACATTGTCGCAAGTAAACAGCCTTGGTTAGATTAGTGTACCAATTTGCTGTGATACATTTCATTCATTACTGTATTTCTTTAACATTGTTATTTTTCAATAATCTTACATTTTTGTGTACTTGATATGTGTACTCGCATTCTGATTCATTCATTATTTTACATCGTTAAATCATTTATTTTTTACTTCATATTTTTGAATCTTTAAATGATTTGAAGTTGTTGTAATAAGCACAGAATAACAAAACACTTCCCATTATCTTTGCCAGGGTGTCTCTCTATTGTTTTCTAAAGATAGCTGTTAAGAAGTTGCTTCCTTTCCACGGACCCTGTGACACCGTTCCCTCCACTGGACCGCTCATAATAAAGGAAGCTTTGCAAGTTTGCGAATTTTCGTTGAACAAAAATTGAAAGAAACATCAACAAACAAACAAAACAGTGCAGTACCTCACAGTGAATCCTGTAGTTGCTCTGTAGTTTTTTCACATCGTTCAGGCTAATTGGCTCAGGCAGAGGACACGATCCCAGATCAGGTGTAGGGAAGGGGGGAAGGACATGAGACACATCTGCCAAAACACACACAGTGTTACCAAGAGCAAGTAGATCGACTTGAAGATGGTTGTGCATCTATTCAGATGTTTTTGATGTGCTTGTAGGTAAATTCTAATCAATTCTATTAAATGTAGAAAAATGTATAAAATGATAATCGCAGTAAAACGATTATTGCAATGCCGTCCTTGCCTTCCTTCACAACGGTGCGCTTTTGCTCCTCCCTAAAAGCTCAAACTTAAACTAAACGCCGCAAAAGAGACACGGTTACTTAGGGGGCTTTCTGTGCACGCACTTTGTGCGCGAGTCCGAGTCGAATGGGCAATAGCAAATGGGCTTCGGATACGCATCTAAATGTGTACACACATATAATGTCAAAATGCCTTTTTTGGAGAGAATTCATGTAAGCACACTAGGTTTAAGTAATCGTACAGAGTCGAGAAAGGTAACGTATGTGTAACAGTATATTGGATCCGTGCATTAGCTCTTAAAGTGACAGCAGCCTAATATACCTGATGCAGTCTGTCATTAATGATAATCAAACAACAAATAACAAAGGAAAATCTCACACTGATCTTGACTGAATAACTTAAGTAGCTTTAATAAGGTTTAATAAGGTACAGCAAGACTATGCAGTGTTATTTTACATTTAATTACTTTACATGGTTTGTTGAAGGATATTACCTATCTGAATACTACATCGTTCTGAAAAACATTTATTTAATTTGTATTTTCATTCTGGTTATATTTATTAGTTCTTATTGTATTGCTGACTGTTTACTTGTCTTATGTAATTATTTTGAGGACCTTTTTCCTCACATCAGCAAAACTAATACTAGGGTAAGTGAAGTATCGAAAATTTTGAAATTTCACTGATATTTAAAATGACTCATATCGTGAAATAAGACTTTGATGATTTCACCCACCTTTAAACGTGTTAAATTATCTTGATTACAATGTTGACCAAATATAATAATTTTTGCCATTATCAAGCAGCCCCATTACTAACGTATTAAATCACGTATTCATGTATAAAAAGTCATGAAGGAGGTTTACCGATGTACTGCTGGTGATGCTGGCTCTGGGCCGCCACGCTCTGCTCGGGGGTGCTGGACGAGTGCTGTGAGCCACTGTTCAGGCTGTCCCCCATCCCATCCATCTTGTGAAAGGGCTTAAACCTGGACACAGGAAATACCAACAGAAGGACTAAATGTAGAATTCACTACTGGGGATTACAGAGGATATGACTAAGCAAGAAAGAAAAGATCATTTTCCGTCAGGCTGCAGAGCTAGTGTCCAATCTGGAGGTATTCTGTGCATTTCCAATGCAAAAAAAAAAAAAAAAAAAAAAAAAAAATCAGCCGGTGATCGGCATAATGTTTTAAAAACATTTTTAAATAATAGGACATAAAAAGGTATTTTATTTAGAAAAATCATGCGTGAACTTTTCAAAAATAATTTTATTATAAATGATGATATCAATTGCAGCTACCTGTACCATACATAACTTTTTAATAATTAAAAATCAATTTGTAATTAATGCATTTAATTAAGTTTGCAAAACCCACGCAGGGATCTCTGTCTGACTGGAGATAAAACGCAGGCGTGAGTGTCCATCTATTCAGCCAGCGTGGGAAATAATTAGACGAGGATTTAATGAATAATAATTTTAAAAAAAAACCTTGAACAATTGAGTGAGAAATGTGCATAAACTCGCACAGATCCTGATGGCAAAGAAGACTGGGATATGAAGATTGCATGCAAGTGAGAAGGAGAGAGAGGGGATGTTTATATCACCTCTGTTTCTGATGGACAGGTTGCTGTCTCATTGCCATGTACTGCGTGTCCTCCTGTAAGCGGTTGAGAGGCGAGTCAGGCTTCAGACGAATGCCGTAATAATGGTATTTTGAGTTCCCCCTGAGACACACACATGCACAAAGACAAAATGAGCCATCACATTTTTTTATTCCAGCAACGACACACCACAATTTGAGACTGAACGTCTTATATTTCAGACCATCATGATCATTCTTTAAGTATTAGACGAGTGTCTGCAGCAAATCCACTCAATGCTCTTCTCTGTGCTGCTGTGGTTTCAAGAATGTGTTTTTCTTTTGAGCTGTAAAACTACTTTTATAGATTAGCTGTATTTGTGGGGTGTAGTCTGACCTGGTGCCCAGTCGGCGTGTGCGAAGGCCCATGAAGACAGAGCGGATGAGTTTGCCAAAAGAGGCGGCGTTAACCGGATCCAGTTTTTGCTCCTGACAGTGTCTCAGGTAGTGGTTGTACAGAGAGCTCCGTGGCAGACTTACACCCTCAGCCGTCTCATAATTATCCAGCAACCACTGCAACTGTACACACACAACCAATGAATAAAACCGTATCTCATCAAGAAAGCTTAAATTCATCAGTTTTCCCCCACAAAACAATAGTATAAACAAAACCACACATAACAACATCTGCATACATATTGTATGTTCTTATTAATCACGAAATTAATTTGACTGATTAAAAAAAAAAAGAAAAAAAAAGACCCTAATGGGATTCTGCACTTTCGCATTTCATTTGACAGAGTGTAAGGAAATCTTTTGATTTAAAGGGACCGTTCACCACCTGCATCCCCCCCAAAAATCTGTCATCATTTATTCACCCTCATGTCTTTCCAAATGCATTTGAATTTCTTCTGTGGAACACAAAAGACATTTTGAAGAATGTACTGACAGTGACTTGATCGTCACAACCTTGATCAGTTTGATTTGTGAATTAAACGAGCCAATTCTCTGAAAAGGATCAAACGGACAAACAATGATTTGTGAACATACTAGGAGAGCCTAGGAGAGCTAGGGCGGAGGTCAAGATACTCAATGAATACGTTAATATTTTCTGTGAAGAATTCACAATCTTCAGAATTTCTCATTTCGTTTTCTATAGAAGAAAGTAAGTCACACAAGTTTGGAACAGTGTTATTTTAATATTATTTATATACCATCATAGGGTTTTTATTATTTTGGATTACCTTTTATTTTAAGTAATTTTGTTATGTGCTTTTGTTACTTTTATTAGTTTATTTTTAACATTTGTATTCAGCTTTAGCTTAAGTAAGTTTAGTACTTTAACTTATTTTATTTTAATTAAATGCCAAGGAAATATTAAACAATTTTTAATAGTTTTAGTTAAGAATAACAACACTGAAACAACATGAGGGTGAATAAATGATAAATGTCCACTCTGAGTGAAAAATTTCTTTAAAAAAACAAAACAAAAAAAAAGCAAAGGATTTTCAAATTAGCCAAATATTTCATAAGCATGCAAGGAGTGAAGAGCATGTAAGGAGTGCAAGGAGTGAATGAACGGCATTCAAATTCTGTGGGTGCAGATTCTGTGCAGGCCTTCTGATAACTGAGGAACAACATGGGAGAGGGAGTTTTAAACACTCGATAAATACCTCTATTTGAAATGAGTGAGATGTCTACAGACTTTGAGGGAGTAATAATTGCCAATCTGTGAGGATCAAATTATGCCATCCACTGACACCGGTGGCATTGTTATATCAATCTCATCTCGGGTTAATACAAGGTTATTTGTAAATATTCACTGACTGGAGCTGAGGTGTCAGTATAAAATACAAATAAATTTCTTAAAATATAAAATCCTTAAATACAATATTTGAGTACTTGTTATTTATGGGTACATCTCACACATGTTGACTGAATCAGTGGTGCAATGTAAATGCAGGGGGTCTGAGGCGCTTTAAACCCAAAATACACAGAGCGGGGCTGTTCTGGAAAAAGCATGCTCACAGCAGCAGTGAGAAGCAAAGCGAAGAGGCAGGCAGGATGAACTAAGCCTTTTTTCAGGACTCGTTCCAATTTCAATAAAGTTTTTTCCCAGTTTGACTTACATGGCTGTTGAGCAGGCTGCTTTTGTGAGTGGCAATCCCTTCTGACTTTTGGAGGTTTTCAATCGCCATTTCAAGCTGAGGAAAAGTAGGAGCATGCAAGACATGAAACAGGGGAAGAGAAGGAAAAAACAGAGGGGGTGGAATGTTCGGGGGGGGGACAACAGAGAGGGGAAAGACATAAAAAAGAAAAAGGAAATCAGTCTGTTAGCTGCAGCCGGACTTTGAGCATTTCAATTACAGTCTGTCAGTGTTTGCAGCCACATTCATTATGGGTGGACAAAAAGCATGCAAATGTGAGGAACTCTGAGGGTTACACCACTCTTCCTGTCTCGGCCTCATATATGCTAATGAGCTGCACACACAGGGCGTGAGGTCAGGCTACTCTCAAACACATGAGACAAACTCTCTAGCCACGTCTGAAATCACACAGTTAGCAGGGTCCTGCCCTCTGTGAAGACACTGTCGCATTTGATGCGTGACGCTGAAAAAGCAGATTTAATTTGACTCAAATAAACATGTTTTTCTGCAGGTATTAGCTGGGGAGGAGGTTATTAGTTTCTGTTATTGCATTTATGAACCGGACTTTATGAAAAAAAAAAAACATTTCAAAAAGGTCAAATAAAGAGAATAAGGCCTGAAAAGAGATTGAGAAGAAAAGATTAGAGGGGGAGAAAAAGATATAAAGAGGCAGAGAGAGAGAGAGTTTTGGCAGAGTGGCAAAACTTATAAAAAGAAAAAAGGGAGACAGGGTGAAAGAAAAAGAAAACAAAAAAAAAAAAAAAAAAAAAAAACAGGCATCCTTCCAAGTCTTTAAAAGGCTCCCGAGTGCTCTTGGCCAAATGGTAATGAGCCCCAGGGGTTGCTTTGTTTCGGAGGCCACTCAAGTGGCTGTGAAAACTGCTAAAACAAGGCAGAGCTGGATTATTTAGAGGCAGTCGCCTCCTTAAACCCTGTCCCTGCTTCCAGCCCACCTCATAAACTAGCACACAGTGGAAAGAAAGCTACACTCTGATGACAGCATGTGTCATCTCTCCTCTGTGGTGTGCTGGTAAAGGAAAAATCTGGTGACGTTACTTTGAGAAATGCGCAAAATTGCGAAACACTTTTGTCTTGAACATAAGAATCATCATCTGCAACATGTTGCGGATTACCACAGAAAGTCATTCAGTTTGAAAAAAAAAAAAATATGTAAATAATTAATATTTGCCTTGATCTTTTGAGGTCTTTGTATCGTTAAAGCATCCTGTAAGTTTCACAGTGTAAAATATCCTCCTCATTGTAAACAAAGCATTTACTTAATCAAGCTCCAAAAAACGGCTCATTATGATATTGTCGGATTTGTGACGTCAAATACATTTGCATATGACTTCCTCCAGAGCAAGAAACAGAAATAGTTATACATCGTCGCACCATAGGCCCCGCCCACTGGCGTTCAGTCGTTTAACAGCTGGCATTTGCCTACACTACACAAGCAAATAGAAACCATTATAATCACTGACGCAGTCTACACTGGATACAGTATACATCGTTCAGTTTCTGACATACTCCACACACTTGCGTCTGCTGACAACAGGATAAACGGAAGAGTGAAAGACTTTCCGCTTTTCGTCCACTTTTAAACGGCTCGTTTGAGTCTCTGTACAGACTTCAGATAGCATTGTAGGATTATATGTTTGTTCGGAGCATTTTGTTTTGTAAACAAGGCACATTGAAATGAAGAATTCGTAAAGAACCTTTTGTTGAAAGATGAAGCTGCCAACATTATTGGATATGAAGTAAATGATTTCATAATGCTTTGTCTGTAAATTACGGTTTTATACTGTTCTCATAACACTTACTCGTGCCCAATAGCGAGTGGGCGTTGATGCTCTATCCTATGCAATGGCGTTGACCAATCATAACAGTGGCCGTTTACTGATATGCCTTAAAAGAGCCGCCCCTTTAAAAACGGATCATTTCAGACATAGGGTCAGAATGAGGGTTGAAAATAATAATTTTTCAGCATATATATTTGTTTTTGTCTACAAAAAAACAACTTTATTAACATTTTAAGTAAACCTCAAGGAACATATTAAAATAATAAAAAAAAATCTATGACAGGACCCCTTTGAGCAGAGATGCAGCTTGTACATTTCTTTTAATCAGTGGTATTAATGAATTTTTTTTTTTTTTTATTTAAACATGTCTTATTTCAGTTATAAAGTTGCCTAAATTGCTAATTTAGATGAATTAGATTTAAACTTAGCTACTTTTCCAAGTAGGTAATCTTCTAGTTACGCTTTACTGACTTGATTCTCTAGGTAAAGACCCTCTTTATGGAATCCTTACACATACAAAATATTTTGCACAATATAATGCAAAAGAAATTGGGTTTATGGGCTAGGTGGTCATGACAGGATTTCAAATATTAGATATAATTTTCCAAAGACAATGTTAGTAAGTGATTTGATAAAATTAGTCTCCTATTAATAATGTTTAGGTTTTGTATCTATATTTAAATATATGCATTTTAATGTTTATTGCACTGCAATGCATTGCCTCAGACTTTGACTGTTATTGATAGTAATTACTGTAAATGCATTTTTAGTCAGATTTTATAACCTGAGGTATGAGTTGAAAATTTTTTGTGTAAAAGACATGATCATACAAGGATAACCATCGTAACATCTTATCTAGACCATGAGACTAGTCTATGAGAGTTCATATTCACAAAACCATAATTTTTTATGAGCTCAAAGTTACTGAGATGAAAAACTCCCCTCCCATGTCACTAGTGGACCAGCTTTGAAGGATTTTAGCACAGTGGGCCGTACCATTGCGGATGAGGAGCGTGAGGAGTGAGAGGTGTGGTGGCGTCCGCTCTCCATCCCGCCGTGAATCAGGTAGGCACTGCCGCTGGAAATGATCTGACTGCCGCCCACGTCCATGGCGATTCCCACCATGCTATGGGCAGGCACTCCGCCAGCAGATGAGACGACGGTGGTAACCTGAGTACCCCCCGCTTGAGAGTCGAAATAGGTGCTTCCACTGCCCTGTCCATACAGCTGGGACTCTGGATTATACGAGTATGCAGTACGACTTGAAGAAACCGAGAAAGACAGTAATGATTAGGTTTTAAAGTAATCTCAACTTTCAAAGCACATCTGTTGACTTCAACTTTTCAACTGTTTTTAAAAAGACGTTTCGATCTGGACTCCATCTATGCCTGAATAAGCATCTTTCACGACCAATTAAAGTTGACATAATTTACAATTTCTGAATTCAATCATATTTAATTGGCTAATTAACTGCACAGTGGACATGAAAACAGAAAAACAGACTGACTGAAAGCTGCTAGGGTTTTCAGTATTGATATGGTTTCTGACCAGATATTAAAACACAGTCAGTCGTTATTAATCTCCCAAAAAAATAAGCACTTTCCATAAAAATACATAAAGAAATTTATTTTTATTATGATCAAGCAGCCATTTTAAGGAGGTTAGTGGGGGAAAAAAACAACCAATTAATATATATGAAATAAAATGTAATTCAAGTCTTTCTGAAATGAAAAAGGCTCCAATGTTATAAATTATATAACATGATATATTATAAAAGGTGTCTTATATATTTTATTCAATGTTACAATAATCAGCTTCTGAGCACAACATGAAAAACTGAACACATTTTTGACAGATTGATAGGTGCTTACATTGTGCCATTGGGATAGACGGCCTCTGCCCCCTCCACGTACTGCACCTGAGACTGGTACACATGCTGAACAGGTTGAACCTTCAAACACACACACACACACACACGTGTACAGATCAGACTGGTGCTAAATAGCCACTGCATGGGATCTGACAAGTGCTAACGCAGATTCTGTAAGGGAAATGAGATGAACAGCTGTATGCAGGCTGCAGGCAGTAGGGGGCAGTGAGCACAAAGCTTCGCCTCAACCATCAGAGACGCCCTGTCGAGCCGGAAAACTACTTAACATATTAGTCGCAACAACCCAAGCGTGACGTGCGTGAAAGTAAAGCATGTCTGCGTTTCGGGTTCTGACAGTATGCTGGGAGAGAAAGAGCGTGATGGAAAGACAAAGACAGTCACAAGAGAGCGAAAAAGATATGTAGTGAGGCAAAAGTTAAGTCAGAGGTGTTCTGGGTCCTCAGCATGTGCAGTGAGCGTGCAGGGATTGATTGACTGTGTGTGTGTGTGTACCTGCTGAGGGACCGGTTGCACTCTAGGCACTGGCAACTGCTGCACCTGAGCTCCCTTCTGGGAAGAGCCGGTGGCCTGAACTAACACACGCTGCAGGTGAGGGACACACACACACACACACAAATGTAAAAATTAGACCCTTTTCTCTTTAAAAAGTGAGGTGCGTAATTGTTTCGAAGTTAGAATGCAATTATCCAAGTTTAAAGTCGGAAGTTGCAAAAGTCTTTTCTTCCCTATTGTGATCATCAGAGTGAAAAGGCTTCTCAAACAAGAAGAAGAAAAAAAAAACGTGGGGAGGCACTTAATTTTGTCCATTGGGGATTGATTGGATTGTAGGATCCTAGTGATTTGCTTCTGCTGTGATCTCATGTAAGTGACAGGTTGCCCCGCACTCACGCCAGTAAACACGTACAGATGAAGGACGGGAAGTTATTTTGATGAAAGATTATGAGGGCACATGAGTAAGCAAGTACTGCAATATTCCATAAAAAAAAATATATATATATATTGTCACTTTGATTTCATAGTCTATTTTATGGTGGAGAGATGACTAAAGTAAGCTATTTTTGTGACAATGCCACTTCGGCATTTCTAAAACTTCTGGCTTAACTAATGGCGTGAGTTTGGGGTGGGACTACTTGTTTGTCTAAATAATGGAAGGGGGGTGAAAGGGTGTTTCTTTGTTGCGTCAAAATACAAACATTAAAAAAAAAAAAAAATTGCAAAAGATCTCAGGATCCTGAGAGAGAGATCACTGGAAAGTTTCATTTATAAAAAGTGTCGTCTTTGATCCAGGCTTCTAGCACCATTCCATTAAATACAAGGAGTCTATATTTCATTCTTCGCAGGTTTTCGTCAAATCCTCTACAGCTGTCCGGGGAAATGTGATGCCCTCCTCAAAATATTAACCGAAATTACATAAAGACTGGTTTCTTTGGATGTGTGGTTGATCCAAACCCAACATCTCCCTCAGCAGCACCACGCAAAGTCGCTGCTAATCATTTCAAGTGGCTCTGACAGATGAAGGGTGTGGGTGAGGAGAAATCATTCATCGCTTCAGATGGATCCAGTGCATATTGAAAAGCATTATTAGAGAGATTCAGAACGATGACAGAAGAGCTAAAGCAGCTCAGATCTTTATATTGAACAGCTTGTGCGGGAGGAGTTTCCTTAAATATTATTGTGCTACTTTAGTGCATCAGTGCTGAGCCTGCTTACCTGTTGAGAGGCGGGAACAGGCTGGACCACAGGCGCCTGGGCTGAAGTGGATGTTCTCAGAGCCACAGTGGACGCTGACTCTGAGCCGCCCTCTGACCGCTGCATGGTTTCTCCTAGTAGATAGTTATAGTATTAGTATGTGTTAATATTAATAATTGATATTGTAATAATAATAATAATAATAATTCACTCATGATGTTTTAACATGAGTTTTAATGGGAATAAATAGATTAGCATTAGTAGGTATAGCAGTAGGTTACCACACACTCAATTTTTATTTGAACAAAAATCTAAGAATATAATTGCGTAAGCACCGAAAACCAATGCAGATGAATGAGAAACGAATAAAAGATGACAATATATCAATGACAATATTATGCTTACATGCTAAGCATAAAGAAAGGCAGGATCATTTCATGACTAAGATGTCATCAGCCTCTCACTGATTTCCAACACAACTAAAGAAACATATTGCAATCAAACTAAACTGCAACAGGTTGCTAGAACGGATGAGAGCAGCCCACTGAAATACAACTATGCGCATGTGCCAGGAAAAGTGGGATACAATGCGGCTTTTCACACAGTCTTCTCCGAAAGGACCAGGAGCTCAACCTTAGCCAAGTCAGGCTGAGTCACCCGCATCCCCAGCAGGCCGCTCACCTCTGAACTCTATTATGGAGAAAAGAACAAAAGGAGGCATTAACAATCTCATCACAACCGCAGTGCGGTTCAGACGAAGGGGAATTCGGCTAAAGTGAAGACCTGAGTTTGTCACCGTGGTAGAGTTCCCGAAGCAGCTCCTATAGGCGCTGATGGCGCACACAACGACAGGAAAGAGAAGACGAGAGTGACAAACAGAGATCAGGCAGCCTCCCACCAAAAAAAAAAAAAAAAAAAGATAGGAGGTGAGAGCAGCAGGACTTTGGAAAAAGTGGAGGGGCAGAAAAAACAACCTCCCCAACCATGAAAAGAAAAAGGAGCTAAAAAACTAAAATGGCAAACTGCCCCCCCCCCCCTCACCCCCACCCCCACCCCCACCAGGATACTGATGATCTCCAGCGGTTGTTTGGAATGAGAGTCCGTCTCTAGGGGCTCCAATAATACAGCTGATATGAGGAAATTCCTCAATGCTTTGTAAACGTTTGTCGGTTGCTATAGTGAGGGACCCATGGCAACCATCCCTAACTCTACCACCCCCCTTCCCCTTGTGCTATTCTTTTTTAAGCTCACACACAGGAACTTTGGAGTGCTGGAGAGACAGACAGACTCAGAGACGGGGAACGAGTTGCAGGGGGGCGGCCGATCTCTGTGCATCTAAATAAGCTCTTAACCAGTCCGACGGTGCATTTATCACCACCAGAGTGCTCAACAGGTTCCAGACCTGCGTTTACGACATGTGCCTGAATTGATCCTGACCGACGAGTAGCGGCGGAGGCTGATCTGAGAGCGCGTGCGCTTCAAGAGACACCTTGACTGACAGTTTGTTGTTAAAGTTTAAAATAGAGCAAAAGACATGTAATACGCTTGATTTCATCTGCAGGAAAAACGGATGCTAATTACAAGCACTTAAAGTTTTCCACTGGGAGTAGAAGAATAAAGAATAAAAGCTAATTGTGTTTTCTGAGATTAGTAAAATAGAAATAATGAATTCTCAAGTGTGAAGCTCTATTCAAAGGTAAATTATTTGGAGAGAAATACAACTGTCCCCGTTTGCAGAAAATAAAGGAATTGTAATGAATACAACAGATGAATTAGTTCAGTAAAAAGAATGAACTCAGATGCCCTTTGGGTGTATATACTCTAGATAGAACACTACAAATGTGTTTTTAAAAAAAAATTAAAAAACAAAACCTCTGTAAATCCATGGTTTCAAACCAACATTTCGAAGCACTGGGTATGTTCCAATAGCGTTTAACTAGTAAGCTTCCATGACTTTTCCATAATTTTTTCCAGTCCGTCTTGATGTATTTTTATAGATCGTTCTTAAAATTTAAAATGTTTTAAAGCAGCATATTACAAGAAAAGAAAACAACTGTCTCTTCTACGACTTTTGAAATTTTTGTTAATTTCCATAAGTGACGCAAAATATTCAGATTGAAAAAGAAATGCTGATTTCAGCCGAAACCGTTTTGAAATGCTGAAAAGGTTGACTTGAAAAGGTGATGTTTGCTTGGCGCTTTTTGCTACTTCTGAATCTCAACAAAATCTCAGCTTTCAAATTCTGTCAATTTTATGATGGAATTCAAACTGTAGCGCCTCAGTTCACGCAGCAGCACTTCCTCTTTACTACAAGTTATAGCACGAAATGTTAAAAGTAACAGTAGTTACTGAAATGTATTATGTCATGTAATTCCTGTTTCAACTGCTGAAAGGTGTCAGTAAAAGAGCTTGTAAACAATAGATCACATACCGCTGCCTTTACCTCAGGAAAGCCATTCAACTTATCAGCTAGAAACAAAAAAATAACTCTTTTGATGGACATATGCACCACATTACATTTGACTTTTTTTTTTTTTTTACTTAATCTGTTGTCTTCATTATTTAATGTATGTTCGAATAAATCTGTCATGCTAACAAGCCATTACGGTCACAGTTTAAATTTCAGTAAACCAATTGGAGTAGAAACAAAACTACATAATTAAAAAGTCAATGTAACCACCTTATGTGCAATTTGAATTTATTCGGTTTATATATGAAAGTGCGTTGAATATTAAATAAATTTGAAT
The DNA here is from genome assembly GCA_037194245.1 of Opsariichthys bidens. NCBI lineage: Eukaryota > Metazoa > Chordata > Actinopteri > Cypriniformes > Xenocyprididae > Opsariichthys > Opsariichthys bidens. The sequence continues at coordinate 12,750,825 of CM074288.1, read as the reverse complement.
AACAGATTACAAAAAAGTTTGGGTTTTTGGCTAAATAAAAACTTTAATTTCGGATTCGCTGTAAAAACATCATTTCAGTGCATCAACAAGTTCCATGACTTTATTTATCATGAGTTTTTATTGACCGTGAGGACATGAAGAACATTCAGTGTTTAAAGTGATCATCAGCAGGCTAGGCCCAGATGGAATTTCCAGACTTTTCTAGTTTTGATTTCAAAAGGAATTCAAATTCAAACATGTGTTAACCAGGAACTATGACAACTCTTATCAGTAGCTGAAGGCATAATCAGATTAGCTGAAATATTTAAATAAATAAAAAAAACTCAAAGGGGTGGTGGCTGATCAAATTTTATGAATGACGTGGGTTCCAGTTCGGTGGAAATCTGTGGTTATGCAGGGACAGATTATGTGTGGGCGTAATCGTCGAGTCATCACCAGGCTGGAAGTCTTCCAGTTTGTTTACACCAGTTAGAAGCGTGTAGATGGTCACAGTCATGCTCTCCAAACGGACTTGCAGGATCAGTCAACAGGAGTTATTTGGTTCAAATCCCATAGGCTTTGTCTAACACTCACCTGAACCAGACTGGAAAGGTAAAATGTAAATAAGCTTCATCAGAACTCTGAGGGTAAATAGAATGAGTGTGCTTAGATCTTTTAAAAGAAAGGAATTTGCCTGAGGGGTGTTGCACTGGCTATAAATATGTCCTGCGCTGTCCCTGCTGCAGTTATCTTTGGAGCTGATTCCTGCCTACTGCTATTATTCCCCGAGAATAGGAGAGATCGCTCACTCTATGCCTTTAGGTGTTCAGCGAGAAATCAACCTTAGCCTGACAGTCTGACCACTGAGCAGCAGTTCTCAACCAGCTTTATTTCCAAGACCCAAAATTGCTTATGTTAACGTGCACCCATAATTAAATGTTTTTTAATAATCAGAAGTACGGACTTAATAGCAGTAAGACGTTTACATGAAACAAGCAAAACTCTTCACTTCCGTTCACATGCCATGCTCATTACTCTGATTATTCACTACTTCTAGAGGAGCTTCTTTCAATAAAATAGAGAGTGAAATAGGGTAGTTAAGGTCCGGATATACTCATGATGAAGTAAGTTCTTTATCCTTCTTTGAAATACCTTTCCAATGGTATACAGTTATAGAACACCCTAAAGCTGTCCCAGCTGCTAGGAGTAGTTTTGGCAAAAGTACATACTTTGGTTAGAACTGAAATCTTTAAAAATGTGAAGATACCAGAATTTTCCTTTAGCATTGAGAGCTGTTGAGTGGATTCTTAAACATCTCTGATGTTTTCGAAGCATTGCTCACTGTAGCCAATCACAGTCACATCTGTTGAGTGCGTGATCACAACGGCCAATAAGAGATGTTTAAAAATTTGCTCAAAATTCTAGGATGAAATATTGGTTTCATCACATTTTTAAAATTTCAGACAATGCTAGCTAGGAGATGCACTAGATGGATACGTAAAAATGTGCTGCACACTTTCCTCTCAATGACAACAAACAAACAAACAAACCAACAAAAAGGACAGTGGTGAGAAAACAGCCGTTAAGAAAGTATCTGATCATAGCGACGTTGGATATGTTTGCACAAGCTCTGCAATTCACCATTCCAGGAAAGTCACATCATGTTTATTTATAGAGACATTTATTTTTATAGCACTGCATTCAATAGGTCGCTTTAAAGCAGATTCACAATATATATATATATATATATAAAAAAAATGTCACTTTCAGTTAAAAGTACAACTTCAATTTCTACTATAAAGCAGCTCTCCAGTGCGTTTATGTTTTTACTCTGACCTTGATGGACTGAACAGAAGAAATGAACCAAAGAACCAGAGAATATTTCCACATCCAAGAAAGTGGAGATGCAGAGCACACCTACCTTTCAGGTAAACGCCAAGGACCAATGTTAGTTCAAAAGGTGTTTACCAGCCAGATCGAACTTTTCTGGAAACTTTGCTTTGTTTCGAACTCCCGAAACAAACTACAATGAACTTGAACAAAGTTATTGTTCGAAATGACATCACAGAAGTTCGTTCTTGGATTTTTTGCCTTAAGTATATTGGGGCTTTTACATGTGCACATCACTCTTGTCTGAGATCCTAGAGAAGGTTAAAATCCCCACAAATTCCCCACCAGCAGCTATGGGCCGCACAAAGGCAGAAAACAGCAGGAGCACCCTGGCACTTTGGTGTGAAGAGCGAGAGAGGCCCGTCCTGAATAGGCTTCTGGTTTATTACAGTAGAGCAGCGACTCCCCGCCGCACGATACAAGCGCTCACCTCTGCTCAACACAAATGAGCTATTAAAGACCGCCACAACATTGCAGCCATTTCCTTCTCTTCTCATTAACCTGAGTGCGAAGAGATGGAGAGCAAAATCCTCTCCTGGTAGTATACTTGCAATAAACCAGGCCTAAATGACAAAGAAAACAAAAAGTAATACCTGTGATTGAGGTTATTGTTGAGAAGAGGTTTTAGACACATCTGTCATAGACAGATCGAACTTAAACAACGCTCGATCAGGGCAAAGCACATGCAGATGTTCAATTAAAAACAGGACCCACAGTCTTGGCTCTTGTTTGCACTGGCCCACATTGTTTGCAGAGCAACAACGGTTGCTAGTGGCAACACCGTCCACTCCCGTTTCCAGGAGCCTGTTGCTATGCAACCAACAGAATACTTCCCAAACCAAACAATGCCATCCCCCAAGTGATCCTTCTATCTCACATTAACCAGAAACTTAGAACAATAAATACATAAGCTATTACTCTGACCCTCTGGAGCGGAGGAAGGGAATCGGTAGGGGGAAGAAAATGTGCAGTTATAGAGAAAAATCTACAGAAAGCCGTACTTCAGGACTTACAACTTTTTCTGGTACACTGACAGGGACTGTTAAAGCCATCAGAAAGACAAAAAAAAAGAAAAAAAAAGAAAAGAAAAGAAGAAAAGAAAAGAAAAGAAAAGCCGCCACAAGTCATACTTGCACCTCAACACTCCAAATACAACAATCACTTTGTAAACGAAGCCTCAAATTACTTTTCCAACTAAATAACCCAGACGTTCCTGACAGATTTGCAGTTTGGAAATACACTCCGATTGCTTTTTACGACACGCCGGAAGCTTCGAACAGCCGTGCAATAAAGCAGAGACACTTGTTGCCATTAAAGGGCCGTCTATACTGGACATCTGTGTCCAACAAGTTGGGCTGATGTTCTGCAGATACGCAGCTTACAAAACACACAAAATGCTCCTAACCTCTTATGTTATAGACCATCCATTCAAGCGAACTGCAAATAGGAATATCGTGGTGTGTGTGATTTATAACTTTTACGTACTGTATTTGCATACACAAAATTAAAGATCTGAGGCAAGATAAGACGTTTCTCCAAGAGAGACAGTTCTTCAGATCTATTTCAATATCTAAATGACTGATCCACTGAGATTAAGGTTTGCAGATGGCAAGGTTGGCCGTGGAAGTGGACAGTTTAAGTGGTCAGCTGGGTCCTCATGTGAGCCCCTCAAAACAAATCCCTAAAAATAGGCACATCTCCAAACCCTCAATCTTCAATTGCTGTCACAACCCCAGCCCATCCGTCGCCAGCACACCAAAAGCAAAGGGCTCTGCAGCCAGGAGAATCGGTCGAGCGTTGCCATGGATACCGTTTGTTCACACTTACAACTCCACAACCCCCCCTCCCCCCCCCCCCCCCCCCCTCCTCCTCCTCCTCCTCCTCCCCGGTAACCCTTTCCAGATTTCCGCACCACCCCCAACCCTGAGCTGAGGATGATTCCGAAAGGGGGGGGAAAAAAAGTGTTTTGTAAAAGAGAAAGCTTACCTTTGCAATATTTGTACGACTAGGAGAAGGTGAAGGAGAAGGCGATTAAATGTGTCTGATTTAAGAAGAGATAATTGCCCTTTCTTTCAGTTTTTCTTTTACTGGTGATGACAAACCGGTGGAACTCCAGTTTTTGTTGTCACACCACCTTGTTGCCCATAGTGATACAAAAACAGAGGACTGATCTGCGAAAAGGAGTCTCTAGAAAGAGCAGGTGTCCGTTTGGGGCACAAAAATACATATCCTGGTAACTACAGCAAGTGACGCATACAGGGAAATCTGTTCAGGGATGAGGTTTCAAAAACGGTGATGTATTCTGCTGCGGGCTTTATATTGCAACAGTGCAACAAGTTCCGGCAGGCAAATAAGAAGCTAAATTAAAACAAAAGCACTGTTACATGCACAATCAATATGCATTTAAATTTTGATATGTATTAAAATAACAGTGCTGTTTCACTTTAAAAACTTCTTCAGAAGACAGCGAGCAGAAGATTACCAGACTACCAATGCTAAATGCCAAATGGCATCAGGTCAACGGCAGCCAATATAGTTAAGAAGGAAGGAAGACAGAAACTTCCTAAAGTGATTCAGTCAAGCCACATTGTCTCCACATTACGTCTACACCTCGACACTCGGATTTCAGGCTGAGTAATCATTCTTTTGATAATCCACAAGAACAACATGGCCTTTACTCCATACTTTCTATGGCTGAGCTCAACAACAACTGGATTATCACACGCCCTTTAAGATGTTCTTATGACACAGTGTGGCAATCTCTAAAAGCATGTGTCATTGGCATTAAAAACTTGCTGACAAATAGTCGCCCATTACTCCCAAACAGGGACGGTCTGCCTATAGACACAGGACACTTGATAAAATTTGCCTTCCTGGATGTGTCAACATATTTCAACACAAGACAAATTCTGAAGGAGTCCAGCTCATCAAAAATCTTGCCCAAGTATCACATTATGTAATCCAATAGTCATGTCAATGGCAGCTACGGTCAATCTAATGGATGTTTTTCTGGATTGTGTGTGCCAGATTTTCCAGGAGAAGGATATTATATAATAGAAATAGACCGATAATCAGTTAGACCAATATTTTTTGCAGATATTCACACATTTTCTACTTGATGTACGGTCACATTTATGCGAATTAATTTTGCAGGGCTATTACCCACTGCCAATACCAACTTAAACAAATCTGCATGAGGGGCTTTCTCGCCAGCATGTGGAACTCCCGACTGCACAGATTACTACTTCAAAAGGCTCACAAAATTTCAAATATTTAGAGACAGAACACTTTTTTCGATTAATTCTCACATTAACCATAATTGCTATTAATAAAATATTCCTTATGCATATTATTACGTTTATATTCTTATAATTTAGACATCATTGTGCCAACAAAAAATACACTTAAAATATGTTGATCAAGTATACGTTTCAGTCACGAAAACAATATCAGTCCAGTGTCCCTATTGCTGCTTATCCACATTTCCACACCCAGTTTAAAGATTCATATCTAAGTGTTTACAAACATCTATCTGATTCACACTGTGTTAACAAACAATGATAGGTGTGTTCTGTCTATGGGCATTATGGAATAGAAATATAGTGTCAAGATATCACATGGCTGAGTCATCTGAACGATTCAGACATGTCATTACTGGTGAAATGCCGGTTATAATAAACAGTAGGAGAATAGAATAAATTCTGCTGTGTGGAAAACTATGTTTATTGTAGTCCTTCAAAGGATTGCTGCCCAGATTTGTAGTTTACGAGAACTTTTGACAGGTTGGAAGATTTTTTTTTTAATAAACAAAAAGGAACAACCTGGAACTGTTGGAGTTGATTCAATTCTCCACAAGAGGCCTGACTGGGCTGCTGGGGGGGGAAGTGAGCAGAACGACTGTTTGACAAGTTCTGCATACAATGGACTGATAGCACAGAGGGTAACGGAGGAGTCACATAGGGTTCAGCCCTCACAGAATCAACAAGCTCTTCCCCCGTGTCTATTCAGGTGCATAGAGAGGTATGAATGGCTAGCCGAAGTGCACATCTGCACACAGGCAACGATAACTACAGAGACGTTAGCATTGGCGGAAGAAAAGTCCTGAATAAAATACTCCTTTTCTGAGGGTCTGAGTGTACCGGAGTGAACTTCTCCAGGATGAATGAGAGGATGGATGGAGTCTGACGCTCAAAAGTGTGCCAAATCTCATAGTGATGGATATTAAACTAACTGGGAGACAGAAATTGAGTACATTGTAAATCTGGACTTTTTCGACAAACTAAATAAAGTAAATATTTAGTTTCAAGATGTTTTTCTAAATCACGGACACTGTAAAAAGAACGACTTGAGGTTAACTATAAGAAAACAGGAAAATACTAGTTGTGTAATAAGAAACAGTAAAAAGAGGGGACATTAGAGGGACTGTCCATGTCTCCAGACTAAGGCCAGAGAGAGGAGGCCATTGTGATGCAAATGTCACAGCCCAGTGTGCTGTTTGCGGCAGGAAATTTAATTAGCAGTTGTGGAGCTACGATACAAAGCAGGTGGAATGTAAAGAACGCTCTGACGAGGAGTGGCTTGAGACGAATGTGTGTGTGTCTGTGTGTGTGTGTGTGTGTGGGGGGGGGGGGGGGGGGGGTGTTATTTGAACACTGAGGGAGAGGTTCTTGTGAGCAACACATTTCAGTCTCAGACATGTCTCAGCCTGCAACTCAGACATCTCAGCCAAGTCGCTCATTTCCCTTTTTGATTTTTTTCAAAGAAGAAAACGATCAGAGGACTTCGATTGCCTTTACTCATCATTTCATCATGGAGCGTTAGTAGTAACATAGTAATTATTTTAAATAACAAAAATAACAGAGTTCTGAAAAAAAGACAAAAACGTCTGAGGTTTGCCGTTTTGTGGAATTTATTGTTTAATAGGCTAGATATTCAAAGACTTAAAATAGATGTATAATATGATATAAATGCATATTTTCTGAATTTTAACAGTATATTCAATTATTATACCGTTTGCCTTTCTATTATTAGACAGAACTGTTGAAGACGGAGATTGGGAGCTCCTGTCCCAAAGCCACTTGAAGGCAAGCCTGCAAGGTTAGCAAAAAAAAGTGTAACACCTGCAAACGCCGGTTTTTTTGTTTGTTTGTTTTTTAAGCTTATCAGCAAATAGGAATATTGGCCAATATTTGACATTTGTTAATTATGGGCATCAGTTGATATTTTGTTTGACTGATAAGCGTCATAAATGGGACGTTTTTTTTTTTGACAGCAGCAAGAAAATGGACAGTACAAGTAGACAGGAGCTCCCATTCTTCATTAGTTTACAGTGTTTGCTCAACAGTTTAGTTTATAAATTAAAAATTAGTATAGCGATTGCGTTTTTATTAAGCACTAACTGAGTTCCCTGGATACTATTTATTCATTTAACAGAGCCTTTGGTTACACTTTATTTTGATGGTCCAACTTAGACACTCTACTAATAATAAAGCCCCTTTCACACAGCACACTGATCCCAGAAAATTGCCATAAAAGTGCCTTCTGTGTGAACGCAAACACATCCCTGTGTGAACGCATGCACAGATTTTAGAAAATCACAAAACTAAACGATCCCGTGACACATTATCGGGGTATTTTCTGGAATCTCTTTGCATAAGGGGCTTAAGTAAATTTACAACTTCCTGTCAACTACCTCTTAGTTATTAGTAGAATGTTAGGGACGAGTGTTAGGGTTCAGGTTAGTAAAATAAGTTGACGTAGCTGCAAACTTATAGGCAGTAGTAAAATGTCTGTTGGCAGACCATCAAAATAAAGTGTAAACAGATATTAAGCAGACAGTGTAATACTCTATTGAGAGTTAGTTGACATGTAGTTGCATAAATACTTATAGTTAGTAGAATGTGGAAAGTGGACTACAGAAATAAAGTGTAACCGAGCCTTTTATCCAAAGAAACTTAAAAATGATAATACAAAGTAATTCATCTTACGGCCTCCTTGGGATGAAAAGTGCCAAAATACGAAGACTACATACTAAAACAGAGATGAAGGACAGGCTAGAATAGATGCGGCTGGTGTCCGTCCTTTATTGCTTGATTGCTATATTGAAAGTTTTATGGTCCACCAGGCAAACTTTTAAAAGGCTGATTCCTTAAAAAAAAAAAAAAAAACAGCATAACATCTCCTCAACTAGCCACATAATTTGATATTGGATGAGTTGTACATCAAAATTTAATGGCTAGGAGCTTGTTCAAATCCCCAAGTATGAGCAATAACAAAAGTGCTAAAATAACCATTTGTATGCAATTATCAACCTGAATCTTTTTGGCTGCTTCTCAGCCTGTCAATTCTGTATAAAGTTACAGGAGGAAGCAATATTTCAGCTATATTAAGAGTGAGGGATAAGATAAAGAGATAATTAGAGCCATAAACAACAACAAAACATGATAACGATATCTATGGAGACATGAAAAAGTTCAATTATCATCAGTGCTGCTCACGCTGGCCGGTCTAAATCTTGATTTCTAAATGCGCTTTTGTCAATGCCAAAACAGTTTAAGCGCATTTCAACTCAGATCAGCTAATTCAGTTTAGTTTGTGTAATTATTAATGCTTGTGGTCGAAGTATCGTGACCCCTTACAGCACTGGGTGGGTACAGCAGTGATCTGCTCCGGCCCGGCCTTCTTCCACTTGGGCTAAATACAGCACGGGCTCAATCATGCACACATGGGTCATCTGCCAACCCCTCCGACACCCCCCACCCCCACCCCGCATGGTGCATCGGTGCACACATACAAATACCTTTCAAAGGGGACCACTGCAGCTGTTTGCTTGAGAGCTGTGCTCTACTATAGTCCTTTAAAAGCTCAGTGTGGTTTAGGGTTACAGTAGATGCTGCTACGACAATCATAAAGTCTCCATGATGGCAGATGACTGGAGCTGAACTCTGACCTGGGAACAGGACGCATACATGGGCACTGATAGATGATCTAAGGAGGCGATTCATTGCACATGCATATACAGATTTAGGTAGATAATATCACTTCCTGTTATGTAAACGTAGACACTGCTTTCCTTGAATGATTTAAAGGGATAGTTCACCCAAAAACAGAAATTCTGTCATCATTTACTCTCCCTCACTTACTTTCTTCTGTGAAGCATAAAAGATGATATTCTGAAGAACGCTTCAACCGTTTTTGTTCATACAATGAAATATTTAGGCATTTTTCAATATGTCATAATACGGAAGGTCAGTCGTACAGGTTATTTCTTAGAGATCGTCTACTACAGTTCACCAACATCTGTCAGTACTGACGCTTGAAAAGGATGGGGAAGTGTAAAATGATGGCGTTTAAGTGAGTCACCAGCCTTTTCTCTCCGTTCTCCTTTTCGCCCCTTAACCTGCTTTACAAACCGAGACTGTGCACGTCCATCACCACAAACAGAGATTGAAGAGAGCTGATTAAAAACCACTGACTTTTGAAAGAATAACACAGCACCCCCAGCCCAGCCTCTGTCTTTCCATAACCCAGGCTGTATTTGTGTATCAAGTTGCCATGTAAACATAACAGCTGCTTGGATCTGGGTTGCACGGAATTCCATTCCCATTCCTTTATTTTTCTTTGTGGTGGGTGTGTAACCAAATTAAAAGCTTGATTTGGACTACACTGCATTACGGGGCTTTGTCAAAACAAGTGAGCAAATGGTTTTGAATTTGCCCACAGGTTTAAAGCTAATCTGTTCCTCACATGTGCGCTACAAATCTATAGCGATATATAATTACCTATACATCTGTGGGGTTTTGAAAAACTGTTTTGAGGTGTAACTTTGCCAAATATTTGATTTCAGCAAGATAAGATTTAGATTCAGTTAAGCAACCTTGGCACCCGGAGTTAACGTTTGACTTAATATAAATTAGATCAAATGACGAAAAGCACGATGAAGATAAAGATGCATCGACATGAACTACTTAATATTCATGAGCTAATGTTCTTAAATTCACCTACCCGTCTTTTTCAGCAGGTAAACCATACTAACCAAGATGAAAGAGCTGGCAAAAGGCACAGCAGACTCACAAATGACAAAAATGCCAGTTTTTCCTGTTACATACAGTAGTAAATATGCGAGGCCTTGAAAGCACATAATATAGGCTACAGAAAGCAAGACTGTATACAAAAATAGCTCACTTTTGTTATATTAAATTTATCGTGCATTCACATTACTACCATAGAAACAGTTAAGCAATAATCTAAAAAAAAAAAAAGTTAAATGTCACTCAAACAATCAAAATGCCCTCCTCCGGTTCTTCAAGAAAGCACAGATCTCAAATAATATGTGTAACGAAGCCATCAAACTATCAGTTTGTATTAACTGAAGCTTTAATAATGTCAACTTGCAAAACACTCAAAAGTTTGGGGTTTGGTGCCGTCAATTTTAATATTTTTTAGAATCGTGTGATGGCAAAGATGAATTTTCATCGGCCATTACACCAGTCTTCAGAGTCACATGATCCTTCAGAAATCATTCTAATATGCTGATTTGCTGCTCAATAAACATTTCTTATTATTACCAATGTTTAAAATGGTTGTGCTGCTTAAATTGTGGAAACATTTTTAAAGAACATTTTATTTGACAATTATTTTTCAACATTGTCTGTCACTTTTGATCAATTTAATGTGCCGTTGTCGAATAAAAGTATTAAAGTGTTACCCTTGTGTCATTCCACATCCGTAATCTTCAGAACACAAATTAAGATCACCCCTTATCTTTTTGATAAAGTCTGAGAGCTTTCTGTCCTTTCTGTAGATCCAATTGCAACTACCATTTTCAAGGTCTAGAAAGGTAGGAATAACATCATTAAAGTACTCCATGTGACTCCAGGAGTTTAATGGATTTTATGAAGTGACGTGTTACGCGAGTGCTTTGTTTTCGCAAAAAACTTTACTACTTAAATACTTATCTGCAGCGAGCATTCACAAAAGCATCACGATGAATGTGTGTTGTGTTCAGACTCGTGTGTCAACAACGCATGCGAGCATTCACGAGAACATCATGGCGCGTTTTGTGCTCATGCGAAAGTGACTGTTGCGTGAACGTGGCTTAGATAATATAATTTTGTAAATAAAAGAGGTAAGTTATGTTTTTTTTCTTTGCACAAACAAACTTTGAGTTAAAGCCACTGGAGTCACATGAAGTACTTTAATGATGTCGTTCTTACCTTTCTGGAACTTGGAGTGGTAACTGACCCGTTGTTGGCACTTTGATTGACAGTCGATCTGACCAATCATAACCCCTAATTCACCATTTGTCCGACAAAGCAGTGAGGGGAGTTAGTAGATTAACGTTGGCGAACTTGAACTTGAAACATTGTGCTTCAACTTTCCGCGCTTGAAACAACATTCCTTGTGATGTCCATTCATGTTTATTTGATGCTATAAATGAACTAGTATGAAGAGATGGTTGGTTCACGAGCCGACTGAAGGAGCAACAGCTATCGGTCACGACACATTAAAGAGCCACTATGCGGTGGTTATCATTTAAACTTCTTTAAAAAATTATAAGATTTTAAATTTGAAAGTTTCATATGAAAAGTAGCCTGCTCTGTCTTGTCTGTCGACGTGTTGTCAGTGTCCTCTTTGCTCCACGATGTATTTTTCACCTCGTTAGAACGTGATGTGTGGCACAAGAGCACACAGCTTGTTAGACATAGCAACAGTAACTAAAGGTGGTGGGTCTTTGCGAAGGGTCAATTGCCTGTGGTAATAACATCTCAGACTTCATCAAGAAGTTCCGAAAATGAATGAAGGTTTTTACGGATGTGGAACGGCACAATGGTGAGTAATAAGTGACAGAATTTCTTTTTTTTGTCTGTTTTTTTTAATCTAGCTGACCCTAAATTTTGAATGGTAGTGTATGGCTGAACCAATGAATTAGTCTGGGATGGGACAACCGGTTTACCAGAACAATAACAGGTGGGTGGCAAAATAGCGTTTGAGAAACCAGTAGGGAAATCATCATTTTTTTGGAAACTTCCATTTGTAGGCACAGGAATAACAACCTCCTGTTACTGGGGCCCCCTAGTGCTTTGGGCCCTTGGTTGCATCAAAATTTGCCCACTGGATTAAAGCAGACGCAAATTATACAAATTTACATTCAAACAATAAAATTCTTTGATTATAATTGGTGGAGTCAGTCATGTCGAGAACAAAGTGTAGTCTACCTTCCTAGACTCTAGCTATATGAGCTTAGTGTGCAAAACCAAACCTTGCAAAAACTAGCTAACTGGACATTACACAGCCCAGGAAACTGCGACTGGCCCCATCAATAATTAACTTCAATTACATGAATCATTCATTTCTCCTCCAGCCTGGACATGCACCTGTAACAACATATTTCATTACAGAAACCGGATCTTAGGGCTCTGGAGATGTTGCGTTGTGAAGATGCGTTTGGGGAGGATTTCAGAGCTCAGTGAAGCACCTGACAGACACGTCGGCAGCTGATGTGAGCTCTGCTGCTCACCCCTTTCAGCTGAGCTCAGGAGGGACCCGTCACACGCAGCGACTAACACACTCCCACTCTGACAGGCAAAAACACCTCGTCTCGAACGGGTGCTGCAGAAAGGGAGAAATAATCGAAACTATCCAAACATCCATGTAGTGAAGAATGGGCCGGCCAACATGATTCGTGTGTTGAATCAGGATCCGCCTCTCGCTCTCTCTGCCAATTACCCTCATTATCAGCTGCGCTTTCTGTGGCATGGACACTCTCAGCTAAAGAGAGATCAATAGAGAAGCACGGCCCAATAAGGGGCAACACCTGGACCACATGCTATTGTCATGAAGAGGGCTCATTACCAGGCTCTCTGCTGAGCAGGTGTAACATCGCCACGGCGACACGATGCAACTCTGGAAAAATTAGAGTAGCTTTGGATGAGCACAGTCAAGCTGTTGTCAAACTGTTAGCATCAGGCACCCCCGATCTCATTATGACGATGATGCAAATACATATCTCATTTGCTCACAATTACTACTGTATGGCATTTCAAATCAATGACAACTAGTTACAACAAAGTTTAAAAAGGTGGGGAAATTATACACATCTATTATTCATAAATGCAAAAAATGGAATTTTTTTGGAATGGTTTCTGACATTTAGAATATATTTTCAAATGTTATTTAAAACAGTGTGGTTTTTAATAATGTGAGAGTATAAAACATGCGGAATAACGCTTTATTAAATATAAACTCTTTAATTACTATTAGTTTACATTACTATTTATATAAATTTGTGCCATTTAAAATAAGATCAGCAGATTGGTTTTTGGGTCAATGACAAATAAGACTGCCCAAGATTAAAAAAAAGGAAAAAATCTTTTACAAGGAAATGTTTGCCATGATGCTTTCATAGATTTTTCATAGATAGCATTTTTTTCACAAAACTTTTGGTTGATAGACTTCAACGACTTCAGTAATTAAAAAAAAAAAAAAACACTTTTTTTGCACCTTGAATAAATACTTGTAAACAACTCTATTCATATTTTTAAACATTTTTATGGTATAAAATATAATCTTTCCAAAAATGAATATGAATAGTCATGAACACCAAGAGGTTTTCAGTGCTACTGTATTTAATCAAACCTATGCTTTTGCTTGGACCAAATTATCTTTTTTTTTTTAATGTAATGACCTTTACAGAGTCATTAGGGTCTAAAGGGGTCCTCTTTGATTTATGGTTTTCTTGTCACGTGACAATACAACTTCCGCACGTTGACAACCCTAGCAACACTAACTTTGTGGGTTGATTTAGCGGACAAAAGTTTTCAAATATTAGTAAAATTGTAAAACAAAAAGTAGTAAAATATCATGAAACACATTTAATCTTTCAAGAATATTAGCTTTTCCATTAAATTTCTGTTACAATCTACTGACAGTTACACCACCTAAACATGCTTTACTTTGCCTTTCAAATGAAATCAGAATGGCTTGTTCGCCACAAGCATTAAAGTCAATTTTGTGTAAATTGCATTTTTAGTGTTTCTGAATCACAAAAAAAAAAACGAGATTCGCGTCATTGACCATTGAACAACCCCCTGCAAAACATTAGTTCAGATAAGACCGCACGATTTGAACCGGATGACAGTAAGGAGGATTCAATTCTAAACTTAGCAAAATATATTTGCATCTAATAACATCTAAATAAACACAACACTCGGTAAAGTCAGAGCTGCCGATGACACTCGTATAATCAGAAATGCATCACTTTTATTGGGCACCGCCATTCTGACTTGAGCAACCTGTTGATGCATCCAAACATGAAGCTCCATGCCCCAAAGAGACATGACAGGACTAAAAACGACATTTTTTTCACACAGGCGATGGTTCTGTTCAAACTCAAGACATTTAACCCGGGCTCGTTATTCACACAGTGTCTTCGAATCAACTCACGGACTTCTACGAGAATTTAAGCGATTTATGGAGAAAGGTAACGGCAGTTAAGTTGCTCCTGTGACAGATATAGCGGTTTATTAATACAGTTCCAGCTTTTAAAGAAAGTTTACCCAGTTAAGCAACTGGTTAGCCGGTTAGCTCGTGAATTAACGCATCTATAAAACACATTAATATTACAAACGTAATAACCGACATGTATGGCATTCAGCGTACAATCAGATTTCTCCGCTAATTAGTTTAACCGATCTCCAAACAAACTGACTGAAGTTGGCAAAGCAGCTGAGCTAACCAACTAGCGTGCTAATGTGACTCTAATAGACAGCGAAGGAGATCAGGGCGTGAAAACACGTCAAGATGTACATTACTCAACCTCCATGGTCCGTTAAATTTACATTCAGTTCATTTTGATCTCTCTAAGCAGTAAATAGATATTCACCTCAGACTTTTGCTTAGATCTGCCCTGGCTTTACTGTTCTTTTCCCTCTCTCTCCCCTCCAGTTGCGGCGGCGGCGGCTGCTGCTGTTGCTGAGTGTTGCTCCCGTTGGTAAGTAACTGTCTCCACGACTACAGTCACTATGGCGAGCGGGGGTCTCGAGGCAACTGTTGCTACCGTCCTCTTCATACGTCAAGGGCTAAAAAGCGAAAGGGGGAGTGGCCAAACTCGAGCCCCTCCTAACTCATTTGTACTTCGGGCTCGAGTGGTCAATGTTTGATTCCCGCGGCGAGCGGGAATCTGAGGCTCTGTGTTTCTCCGCCAAAATGTGTAATTTCACCGCGCTAACGGCCAGATAAAGGTGATAAAATGGCCACGTTCTTTGCTTACATGTCTTTCCGCGGGAGGTTGCCAATTTACAGCTGTAAAAAACAATTTTCAAGGCTTGGCTAGTCTATACATAACCTATTCTTATACACGTAATATATTTACAATGTTATATCTAAACAATGAAGTTTGTAAACTGTAGTGCAATCCATAAACTTAAATGGTTATTACGTTATTTCATTAGAACTGTTAATGATATCAGTGAGACTAGCAGATCAATTTCAAGCGTAGTTCCCCCCAATCGCCGCTTGGTGGCAGAGTATCACCATAAAACAAATACTTGTCCTGTTGTGTATTTTAAAACTACACAGTACCTGTCAAAAGTGTGAAAAGATTATAATAAAAACATATAATATTAATATCTATATATCTGTCTGTCTATCTATCAAAACTTCTAAAGTCAAACTTAAACTACTTCAAACTTTGAGACTAGGCTTTTTCGACTTATAGTTTGTTTCAACTGACTTTTCAATCTAGTTACCATTCAAATATTTGTGATAAGATTGAAAAAAAAAAAAAAAAAACACACAGAGAAATTAATACCTTTATTCAGGATGCATTAAATTGATCATAAGTGGCTGTGAAGATTTCTATTTAATACAAGTTTTAATAAATAAACTGAATAAATGCAAACAAATGCTGTCTATTGAACTTTCTCTTCATTAAAGAATCCTGAAAAAAAGGTATCCCTATTTCCACAAAAATGTTAAACAGCAAAACTGTTTTCTACATTGATAATACATGTTTCTTGACACTGAAGAGTGGAGTAATGATCACAGGAAAAAAATTACATTTAAAAATATTTTCAAACAGGAAAGTATCTTAATAATATTTCACAATTTTAGTGTGTTTTCATTAAATAAAAGTAGGCTTGGTGAGTATACGAGATTATTTTTTTAAATAAAAATAAAAAATTGTAATGTTTACAAACTTTTGATTGGTACAGTAAGTGCAAAGTAGCTGCTCGACAATAAACATTGAAATAATTTTAAAGAGTATTATTCTGCATTGTTGTCATATCACCTCACTTCATGTTTAATTTAGTAAATGGTGACAAGCTATAATCTTGGAAATAAAAAATACATAATCAGGTTTTGTTTAAAACACATTTCTTTGCATACATTTGGCAGAAATGATAAAAGGTGTGATGTTCCAAAAATAACCAACTTGAATTTGTTGCAAATGTTTATTCTGGTTTAATTTTATTATTGCTTATTAAACTTTCAGCACTTTATGTCCTAGAGATTTTTTTTTTAATAAAAAAAAATGTCAGATTTCAACTGTTTTGTTATATAAAAATCACATTAAAATTGTCTTGGAAACTGGGAAAGTCCAATTATGAATGTTTACATGACCTAATCAAAGAGTGAACCCGTTTTAATGTGTATTATATGAAATTTATTTGACATATTTACCGTATTTCCCACCACATTTTGCCGCTAGTAAACCGTTGTAGTTAGTTTACCTGGTTACCAAGGAGACAACAGTGTCAGAGAAGAAAATGCTTGAAATATAACGAGGTTTTATGTCGTGCAGCACAAATGAACGCTAGGTGGCGCTTGAGAGCTCTAATGGAATTGACGGGGGCGTGTACGCACTTCTAGTTATTGGCGCTCTCCACTCGTGAGGTTATGAGCAGCCGTGGGTTTCTGTGACAGTCTCACACATTAACAGAATCAGACACATCATCGTGTATTATCTTTCTCTCTCATCTCGATTTACAACTGACTGAAATCTCTGAATCTGAAATTTTGTTTAAAACTTGCCGTGACAACTTCAACAACTTGGGCGTATAGATAGAATAAACAAAGGGTGAGTACAACGTTACACATCTCTATGAGAATGTATCTGTGAAAGTTATTTTAGTGATGAAATTAAATCTTCGAGATCTATTCACAAGTTACCTGTGTTTGCATTAGCCTAATTGGCCTAATTAGCTACCAAACGAGACATTCCGGTTGCTCAGGTACTCAAGTATGTAACGTGAGAAGATTCAAGTTAAACTTTTATCATGCAGCTCATGGCGCCTTTAAAAAAAAAAAAAAAAAAAAACACGGCAAGGTGACTGAGGCACAATTAAAAAAATTTTTTTTTTTTTAATTGTCTGACAACCCTACCCGCAGCATCCTCGAGAGATTTGTAGTATACACTAAGTGCGCGCACACGCTGCACTGATTAATGTGAATGACCGCGAGTAACCTTCCTCGCGCCAGACGCTTCACTGCCACGGAAGCGGCGATGATGATCGGATATTCGGTCAGTGCCGGTCACGTGATCGCATGGTATTCCAGAGTCTTGCCGTCATTGGCTGCTCGATTGTCTTGCTGTGCGGGAGAGGAGCAACATCATCATTACCGCTGAATTATTTACACTCGGTAGGCATGTTTCCGTCGTAAAGCTTCCTGAGAAAGGTTCATTCTCACCTAGCAAGGTTTTAAGTCAAATAATAAGTTGTCATGAGTGAGATGCCCCATTGCATTCAGAGTGACAGCAGGCCACATGAGCTCACCGATTGAACTTCAGGTAGTTTCCTTGATGATTGAAGGTCTGACTCAGTTGGTTCAGTGCAAAGTAGTTTTGGGGATTTTGAGTGTTCTCAATGACAAAGGGCCTGTCCCGATACCCAGACTTGCAGTCTTGGCCACTTGAGAGCACGTGTGTGATAGGAAGCGAGCAAGACTGTCCCAGATTGAGAAAATGGCAAAAGCTCAATGCCTTTAATGCACTCTGAATCCACGCTATCTCTAATACCACATTTGAGGCCAAGCATATCCCATAGTTCATCATGTTCAGGAACTCGCGTACCCCGAATTCTCAAGAAGGTCTTCCTTTTCAAGGAAGACTTCCCACCAGTGCAAATTAAATTAGATAATATGTAATAGTAAATGTAAACTTGCATGTAATATTAATGTTTCTGCAGGTCTTAAATCAGAGGAAATCTCTTAAATTCATAAATTTATGGCACTAAATGTTGCATACATTATACATTGCAATATATATATATATATATATATATCTTTCTGGGTTGTCCTGTTTTCCAACATCTAAATCAAGGTACATTGACTTGAGAGGGAAATGTATAATAAAATCTTGAAAAATTGAACAAGAACATATAACAATGATGAGCTATGAAAGCTTAATTTTTTTTACCAAAGCAGATATTAGCAGATATTTGTTCTTTTAATCATAAACTCACTTCATTTTGATCAATTTTACAGAATAGAATATTTCACATTATGTCATTTTGCATCTCTAGTAAATGTATCTTGATTTAAGAATCTTTAGATATTTGCACTGGAAAACAAACAGGATGACAAAAATTCTGAGGATGAACATCACTTTTTTTGTGGTCTGATCAAAAGGTACAGTGGAAGTTATTTCCATATTTTAGTGTTTGGAAGAAGAACAATCAAGCTACTTTGTAAAATAAATTAAAAAGTAATGGATATCTGTTGAAAGTTGTATTTTCAGAATCTGAAGTGTTTTTCCTTAGACGTTTACATTTAGAGAATTTATTGTGTTCCCTTCAATTTATTCCTAACATTTTCTTTACTTGATCTTAAAAAGGTCTTTAAAAAATCTTAAATTTACCTTCATAAAATCTTCAGAAACCCTCTTATTGGTGCAGAGATGAGAATGTGTATGTTGTTAGACATTTGCAACTATTTTCTTATCACTTAATTTGATGCATCATATTCATGAATTGTTATATAGGAACTACTGAACCAACATAAACACAGTTTATTTTAAAGCTCTGTAATAATTGTGCTTGTGTTCTTAGTCCCATCAGGTTTAAGTTTAACACACTCTTGCGGTATTCTTGGCCATTTGAACACTTTGCCCAAATACGGAAAATACATCAGTAGAAAAGTGTCTCAGTGCAAAGACCAAGAATGTGGGTATTGGGACAGGTCCAAAGGGAGTCAGAAGATCCTTTATCAACGAGATGTCTTGTTCAGACTCGACAAACAAAACTCTAATGCCCAAATGTTCTATTCATATTTTCAGAAATAGAGTTTGGTAATGAGTCAACAGAAATATTGTCATGTGTTCTCGATTTGTAAACACTGGATAATAAACCATATGGTCCGTAGTGTTATCAGTGTCTGAAAGCACTCCTTTGGTAAATGTGTAAATAACACGTTCAAACAGTGACAGCTGGTTCAGATTTAATGATGAAATGTAAATAATCGCTATTAAGCGGATTGCTTTGTAATCTTGGTGAAAGAATCATTTTAATATACAATGTCTTGCCCTCTGATTTGCATGGAGGGACATTGATGTCAACGTGTGCTTTCCTGTTTAAAAGGAAAGTGCGCTTTTCCTGTGTGTGCTGAGGGAGAAATTTCCTGTTCCTCTTAGTGAAACTCGGAAGAGTGTCATGGAATATTGACACAAAATTCTGGCTTAAAGAAAAAGTTGTATTAAATCAATCAAAATATCACGGCTTCACACTAAACGTGTACTTAAAGGGATATTTAACCCATTGTAAATGTAAATACTGTCATCATTTACTCAACCTCAAGTTGTTCCAAACCTGTATGAATTTGTTTCTTCTGCTTAACACAAAAAATGTTGTGAAGATGAAGAATGTCGGTCGAACAGTTGATGAGCCACATTGACTTCCTTAGTATGGAAAGTCAATGGGACTCATCAACTGTTTGGTTACAGACATTCTTTAAAATATCTTCTTTTGTGTTCAGCAAAAGAAAAAAATTCATACGGGTTTGGAACAACCTTGAGGGTGAGTAAATGATAATGGAATCGGTTTTCATTTTTTGGGTGAGCTGACCCTTTAAACTGTAATGCACAAGTTTCTACCCAGATATTTTTACATTACCATTTTTAAAAGCTTGATAATACTTTTAGGTCATATGTGATCAAATAAGGACTCAAAGGGACTCTCTCACACTCACTTAGTCCCGTAGCAAACGTTTGGACGAGATTTGTCCTTTAGCCAGTTCGCTGCTGTGGGTCCACTGGATCATGAAAGTTTTAGGCTTGGTGGTTGAGAGCTTTGCGTTGGGCATCAGGAAGGCTAAGCCTTTTGTTTTTGAGGTCCGCTTCTGTCTGTTTCGCCCTGGTTTTCTTGGGCATCATTCGTTAATTTGACAAATGTGGCCGAAAGCTGGTGCTTTTGGATTACTTCTCCGACTGTTGGTTGATTTTTGCACTGATGTTGTCATTTTAAAGCTGGTCGCATAAAGAGCCATCTAGTATTTGCAGCAGATGGTCCATTTGAAACACTTCAAGTTTGTTTAGATCTGTTTTTTGCAGTGTCCAGGACTCCTATATTAGTTAACTGTTTTGAGTTGACTTGTCCAGACTGGGGTCTGGTTTACCAAAGCTGTTGGAGTCACTGGGTTAAAAGTACTTGACATTTTCAAAATATTGTTCTTGTTCTCAAAGACAAAACAAGCACGCCTAGTTTTGTGCAATGTGCATATCGTTCTGTGATTTTGTTTTACTGCAAATTACAGTCTTGATCGTAAATCTGAGACATTTTCTATAGAAAAATGTTCCTTCCCCATCAGTAGTTCTGAAGTTAAGATAAATCTGGTGATATACGTGTAGTTTCGACATGCCTGTGCTAAACTTAAACGAACCTTTGGGGTCAGAAGGCTGCTCTTCACATATATTTATTATCTTTTCACAGTGAGGTACAATACTGTTCAAAAGTTTTTGAAAGAAGTCTCTTATGCTCACCAAAAGTGCATTTATTTGATGATAACAATACAGTAAAAGTAATATTGTGAAATATTTTTACAATTAAAAAAACTTTTTTTATTTAAATATAATCTAAAATGTAATTTATTCTTGTGATGCAAAACTTAATATTCAGCATCATTACTCCAGTCTTCAGTGTCACGTGATCCTTCGGAAATCATTCTAATATACTGATTTGGTGCTCAAGAAATATTATTATCAATGTTGTAAAGAGATGCATCATGGTTTCCACAAAAATATTAAACGGCTCATTTTTTTCCCTTGAATTCTTCTTCTTGATTGATAAAAATGTAATTTAAAGCAGATCATCTCTGAAATTATACATTTTCCCAATACAAAAAGTTCCAGATTATGTCAATTGCTTCCTTCACAGAAATGGCTTTGTTCTACCCTCTTTAAAGAAACGAACCAGAAATACAGGAATGAGCTCTCTGTCACATACCTTTGTATTCAAAGTCATTTGTGATTGTTGCCAACTAAATTTGCCAAAGGCAACTTCAGGTTTAGTTCTGATGCTTTTTTGACCCCTACTAGACCTACACAGCATGTACACATTTGTATAGTGCTTTTTGTACGTCATGTATAACAGCTCATTTTGCAGATTTTGCATAGTCGTTCCATATTCAGGTTTTGGTTTCTTTGGTTAGATGAGATGAACTTTAGCAGGTCAGCTGCACTTGTGTGTGTGCTCATGCGACAAGGGCGGTAAATTGGAGCTGAAAGTTCAAATACTCTTGCAGATCCACATATGCAGATGCACAGCAGCACAATATCGGCATTATTACGGCAGCGTGTAAATAGGACAGATGTGTGTTTGTGGGTTACGTATCTATCTACTGATGTCAGTGCAGCTGTGCTGGCTTTTGTTAACCTGATGTATCATACTCAGTTGCACTGTAGTAACCTCATAGATTCTGCATTGGTCTCTATGTATGAGAGTGAGAGTGGCGCGTGTGTTTTATAGCTCCTCCCCCTCCTCGCCTCAGTGGGCTGGTATGCCCATATTTGGGGGATGAGTCTTGTGGTGTGAGAGATTTCAGCCAGTCAGAGCACGAAGAAGAGGAGGAGGGGGGTTGAGGATACTGTGGGGGGGAGGGGAGGTGATGTTCCGTTGAGGGTGTGGTTACGGAGAAGGGGAAATCTCTGTTTGAAAATGAATGTGCTACATACACAGTTGTAGGGTGAGGAACCGGCCGTCATTTTGCAGTCAAACGATAAGGAAATAAAAGAAAAAGACATTTCAGCTTCTGATACGGAAAAGCCAAAGACAGAGCAGCATTTTCCAACCTGTAAAGATGCACTGTAAGTTCCCATTTTTGTTTTTAGTATGTGAAGTGATGGTTTTATAGCACTCGGAGATGAAGATGAATCGCATCCCTAAACACTGGGTGTTGGTTTCTAAAGCAACAGATCTGTGTGTGAGATGTGTGAATGATTATTGTTGTTTGATGAGTTTTATATCCTAATGGATGTGAATTATGATATGAAATTAGAGGCGTGGCCTCGTTCATGTCGGGTGAGATGATTTTTGCGTATGCAAGAAACGGTTTCGGTATTTATCACACACTTCTCATAGAAATGAGAAAATGGGTATTGGGAACTTTAAGTATCCTCTGCATCCCAGGAGGATCCCAGCTCTCTGTGCCGGCATACAGATGGTAATTTTCGGGTGGGGGCTGAGCGCAGCCGACAGTTGCTGCCAGCATCAGCTGTGTGGAAACCCCTCCTCTCCCGTCCTCCTGTTGAGTCCTGTGTTTAACGCAGGCTTGGGCAGCACTGCATGAGCATCAGCAGTAAATTACAGGATGTGTTTGTTGTTAAAGGTGTGGCCGACATGATTTGCACAGCCCTTGTGTATACACAGTGTTTAGGGACATCTATGCTCCGTTCATATTCTCCAATCACTCTGCAGAGCAGACGCCGGTCATGCACTCTTCATATTGATAGCTGTGAGGGGGAAAAATCAGGAAAATTGAAAATGAGCTTGTCGATATGTGAGGTGTTTATGATTACAGTTTAAAACAACTCTTAGCTATTTAAATGTATTATAAAATGTAATGTATCCCTGTGATGGCAAGCTGAATTTTTAGTAGCCATTATTCCAGTCTTCAGTGTCACATGATCCTTTAGGAATCAAGAAACATTTCTTATTGATTTTGCAGTTAAACCAAGGATTGTGCTGTATTGTTGTAGATATCCTCCTAATTTTCCAGGATTGTTGACGGAAAGTCCCTTGGCAGTGCCAGGGTGGAAAGTATAGGACTACTGGAAACCACCAGAGGACCAAAGAAAAACTTGCTGGACTTTTTGAGAGTTATGAATAGATATTTTGGTAATCATTAAGCAAAGTATGAAATTTCAACCGACTGAACATCAGCTGATATATTAGTCATTGGGAATGAAACATCACTCCATGAGTCTCTCAGGGTTTTTTGCTGTCACATTTGAAGGCCAGTAGTGCTATGAATACATTATATTGCTGCTGAGTGAAAATGGCCATGACCACCAATTCACAGCTTTGGACTGATCACATGACAGCAGATGGCTGATTAAGATGAGATAAAGGGATGAAGAGTGAGAATAAACAGGAATTTTGCAGAATGATGACGTGTATTTCTAGATAATCAAACGGCTGATGGTATTCAAGCGTTTGAAATTCAGGCTTTGAAAGGTTGCTTGAGTTTGAAAATGCCAGACTGAAGGCAAAACGAGTAATGTAGTTTAGGAATCTTGTGAATGTTCTGAGATCCTGATTGGTTTCGTCCTCGCCCACCAACTACAAGACAGACAAGGGAACATCAGTCAAACCAGCATTGAGATGCAAACTCACATGGGGCCATAAATCTCAAACAAACCCATCCAAATTCATATTTTACTACC
Source organism: Opsariichthys bidens (assembly GCA_037194245.1). Classification (NCBI taxonomy): domain Eukaryota; kingdom Metazoa; phylum Chordata; class Actinopteri; order Cypriniformes; family Xenocyprididae; genus Opsariichthys; species Opsariichthys bidens. Next base: position 12,727,082 of record CM074288.1, on the reverse strand, counting down.
ATGCCTTGAGTTTCCAGACAAGGGAGTCTATTTATGAGGATGTTATCAGGCGAGCTGACGTCAGCCAAGTCAAGCATTTGCATCTGCATCATTGAGTGCATGCTGGGAGTGAGTTGTGGCTGTGCATCTGTGAGGAGCTCACGCCATGGTGCTCACTGAGGGAGGATGAGGATGGCTCTGCTGGGAGGGATGTTATCAAGGTGAATGGATTGGAAAAGGAGGGAGGGAAGAGGCTAAATTATTCTACTAACTGAGGAAAAGACAAAATGAGCAATTTTGTCCACTAACAATCTCCTTTTTTGGACATATATAAATACAGTGGCATTCTTTGAAAAGACATGGAGTGCAATGCAAATACAATGATACATTAAAATCTTTAGTTCTTTATTGGTGTATTATTTTGATTGTTTTTATTTAGTTTCAGCGTAGTTTGTCTCTTATTAAATGTCTTTTATATTTTTAGATTTTCCTGTTCATCTCGTACAGAACTATGGAGGACCACATAAAAATAAAACGAAGAATCAGTTAATTAATTTAATAATTAAAATATAAAAATGTATATAAATAAATCACTTTTTATATGGGCAAATTAATAGACATATTTAAAGTTGTTTATTTAATTCCTGTTTTTAAATGTAGTTTAATAAAACAATAAATTTAAAAAATCTTTTTGAATGTATAAATAGACAAATTTGAAACGGGTTATTTAATTTATTTTTTAAAACGTATATTAGTAAATTATTTTAAATGCACTTTTAAATCGCTTTTTTAAAAAGAATTTGGCAAATGCTTTTCTTTATCCATTTGTCAATCGAGTGCTAAAATGCCATTGGACAGTACACACGTTTATTTATATACATTTTTATATTTGAATTATTAAATTAATTCTTCTTTTTATTTTTGTGGCACTCCTGGTCCTCCATACAGAATAAATACAGTTGATTTATTTGCTGTTGAGACGTCCTTCTGCAGTTTAATACATGCATATATATATAATAAATGTTTCTGATACTGTACCATATAACTACCACGGTACTTTTTGTGGAAGTGTTGTTCATAACCCTAATGTTTTCATATTCTCATCCATGAATCATCCATTGGCTAAAACCAAAACCAAAACCTCTGAGCAAAAGGTCATGAAGCACGCGGCTGGTGTATAGCAGCACCCGGTTTGTTTTTCACTCCCTGGGTTTATTTCGGACTCTCTTTCACTTTCTTTGGTATATCTGAAGCCTGTTTTTCTATCCGCTGGCCACTTCTGATTGTTCTTGTCATCATTACTGAAGGGCGGGACCCTCACTGGCATGTGTTTTCATGGCAGCGGCATGTAAAAACAACATCCCGCTTGAAAGGTGCAGAGGTTAGACTTTGGAATGGAGAGGGCAGAGGATAATATAAGGGTGGGCAGCAATATTTTTCTGGACTTGGTGACGCGTTTCCTTTTCTTGGCAATGATACCCTTTCTGTGCAGTCCGCAGGAGCCATGTTAGGAAATTTTGGGGAATAATTTGGTCAACTGCCTTAGCAATTGACCTTTTTATGGTTTTCAATAGTCTATTTGTTCAGGGTTATTATAAAAGGTTGTATATGAGGTTAAGGGAAATTAATCTGATTTTGGACAACTTGTTCCAGTTAAGTTTGCTATAATAGTGAATGATCTTCTTTGATCATTCACTATTATAGCAGATCTAAACTTTAAAGAGAACAGAAATTCTGTATAGTGGTTTAGAGTTTAGATAATTTTTGTGTTTGGTTTGGCCATGTGACTGCCTCATGCTCACTTCAAGGGTTTTCCTTTAAATTTAGGCTTTTACACCACTGCTTGTCATATTTACCAGTCTGTATGATGGTGTTTTAAAGACAGAGACAGAAAGTATTGTGCCACTGCTGGTGACCCAGCATGCTTTGTAGCTCATGTGCATTTTATGTCATTAAATCGCACTGTGTCTATTCACATTAGTGACTGCGTGTGAACCTACGGCCATGTCCACAGCCTTAGTGATGGACCATCCCGGGGACGCAAGCCTTCTCCAGTCCTGTGGAACAGCAGACAGTCTCGCTTCCCTGGAGGATTGCATCGCCGAGTCTACTGCCAAGTCAGTGCCTTTTCATTTCTTCTATATTATGATCACATACACTCAACATGCATGTATACTTGATCAGGTCTACGACTAAATTCTCATGGGTTATTTATACATACAATTTTGACGAATTAGTCACGATAGTTTTGTTTGTAAACATGAGAATGAAGCCATGTGGGAGTGTCATTATATTAAAAAAAAATAGTTGAAATTTTTTGTATTCCCCACAGCTTCATTTATTTTATCCAATAAAAATACAATAAAAACACTAATATTTTAAAATGTTATTACAATTTAACGTAACTGTTTTCTACTTTATTATATTTTAAAATTTAATTTATTCCTGTGATAGCAAAGCTGAATTTTCAGCAGCCATTACTCTAGTCTTCAATATCACATGATCTTTAAGAAATTATTTAAATACACAGGAAAAAAAAAAAAAAAATTATCAATCTTGACAATTTATGCTGCTTAATATTTTTTTTTTAAACTGTGATTCAAAAGTATTTTAAAAACAGTATTTTTAAAAATATATATATAAATAGGTTTAACATTATTCTTAATTGTCACTTTTGATCAAATGAATGTATTCTTTCTGAATAAAAGTTGACTGACCCCAAATTTTTGAACAATAGTGTATGTCAGATATACATCTTAAGACTGTGGTCACAATTGACAGCACTGACATTGGTTTTCACGTGGACGAACAACACGGATGAACGACAATTAATCAACCTTTATGAGTGTAAAAGGCAGCAAGTTTTGCACTATGACTAAAGGCATTAACACATTTACTCTGGACCTCACATAACAATGTCAAGAAAGTAAAGTGAAGCTCATGGGTGTCTGTGAGAGAGCTAAGACTATTTTAGCTAGAGAATGCTGCTTGTCTGGAAAAATCATTATTCTATTTCCTGATTTCCTCGCAGTGAGTCATCGGAGGAGGAATCAGCATGTGCCAGGGAAGAGCAATCTAAGACCAAAGCCGAAAAGAATGTGCACACAGAATCAGGTGAGATTACACCCTCTTGCTGTTTTACAAACACTTGCAAATCATTTTAAACTCACAAACACTTGGGTGAAAAGTCTAGAACATGTTCTCACCGTCTTACAAACAAACATGCTCGCCTGCTCTCGCTGATACAGGCATGTGTGACCATAACCGCCGTTTTGAACCCATGCCATATACATCTTTCTGAGGCCCCAAATCTGCCATGTGTGCATTCAGTTCTGCCTTACACAGATAAAACTGATTGGAGCACTAACCCATACCTCACACCTCAATGTTCCTTAGTGTTTTTATCATGAAAACTCTTATGTAACTTCTCGAAACGATGAATTTGAGATCACTAGGACCCTTGAGTGCTCAGTGAGAGGGAAGTCTTTGAAAAGGAAACTGCTGTCCATATGCAAACTAACTTCCCTTTCCTTTAGGCATGCAGCATGCACTTCCACAGAGCCATTTTAAAACAGCCCATGTGTAAACTTCCAGAAGTTCCATCGCTGTGCTGTTGTCTGTCTTGTTTACATAAGATAACAGAGCTTTGAATGAGGTCATGTCACATGACCCTGGATTTACAGGTCAAGCTGCAGTGATGGCTTTGTTTTTCATTTCGAACGGTTTTGCAGAATGTATGGTCAGCATGTAGTTGCATGTTGTGGGTTTATCAGATTGACACAGGACGTTGTAAAATGTGTGGGGTAACTTTTCTTCCCCTTTCATGCTCCGCTGCAAAATCAGTCAAGATATATTCCTGTTGATTATCATTTTCAGCTATCTTGTTGTATGTAATTTCTGTGCCCTAGCCATTGGTGAAACAAACAAATTTCAATTCTGGTCGGAAGTTATAAAATGACCCACTGCAGCTATAAATTGAGATGTTAACAAAACAATTGTGCATTTATAGTTAAAACTTGGCTGATCGGTACCTGAAAGAGTCTGCATACTGCTGTGACACCAGCAGTTTGTTTTCTTATTTAAAGCTGTAAATTATTCAATGTGTTCTGCTACTGTAACCTCATCAGAGACTTTGTGCCGGTGTGTGTATATGAGATACTAGTTATGGATGGGTCTCCCATGCTGTGCTGAAAGAGTGTGCGAGTAAATGTCATGATAGGGTGTCGTAGAGCCGCTTGATTTAAAACAGACGCTGCGGCAAAAATTCTTCAAAAAGACCACACAGACACTCTAGATTTCAGAAACGCACAACATAAAAACTGACTTACAGCAAAGACTAGAAGAAAATTGACTAACATAAAAAAAAAACCCCACTGTTGTATTATCATGATATATTTCAAAGTACCACCTGATACCATGTTATTGCTGCAAAACTATTTTATAGAGCTCCGGAGGTTGATGTCACACAATCTAAACTCCATCAGGAGAGTGCTATAGCGGCTATAGTATTATTCTCGCTAGTGCTTGAACAATAATTTAAAACCAGACAGTTCTTACAAACCTTCCTGTTTCAGCATGGTGGACAGCTACTGTGCGTCAGGATGCCAGAACATGCGGCGTAAAGCAAAGGGGAAATCATTTTACCGTATTCCTAAGGACCCCGATAGACGACTGAAATGGTTCACTACAATAAAACGTGGTAACCAACACAACAAAACAGATGGTTGTATTTTTTTGTCTTTTATTTCAGTATTCCTATAAGTGTTGTAGAATGATTTGTATGTTTAATAGTAACCCTAAAATGACATGAAAAAAATTTTAAAATGTGAAAAACAGTTTTTCACACACTCTCAACTGGATATCTACATGTTTGGGAAATATTTGGGATAAGATTTCATGACATTTATGATGTCCGCTGTACTCGCAGTGATATAGCTATGCTGGCTACCTACAAACAAGGACAGTTGCCTTACCCTTCCAAAGACGACGAAGCAGGTTTTAGCCGGAAGACTCCAAAGTTTAATATTCATCACAAAATTAGATCGCATCCATTTCTACCCCTCCAGGATTCTGTAGGCTTTTATAGAGTCTCCGGTGTACGACGAGGGAAAGTTGATGAGGTAGCTGAAGATGTCAGGATATTCCTTTATTGATACCTTATAGGGATCCGTTATGTTTAATCTAATAAGTTTTGCTATGTTCATTTCATATTCTCTCCCAGCTGTCCCTGCCTGCCAGCATGGTGGTGTAAACAAAATGTTGCAAGGTTACAAATGTATGATTTTAATGATCCTCAGACAACACTGTACAGAATAAATAATCATCAGTGATAATAAATAGTTGTTCCCTTTGTAGGTGCCACCCCTCGTCCAGACTCCCTCTCCTTGCCCAGTAAGGGCACGGAGTTCTGGACCACACACAGGGATGGAGAGGTGAAGCTCAGAATGGGTGAGTCTGGCCCTGAGGCTGAACCCGCCATGACTGTGAACCAGATGTTCTCCTCTGCCGTCCAGCGCTTCGGCAAGTACAACGCGCTGGGCTGGAAAGAAGGAGAGGAATGGAAATCCATGACTTACACAGAGTACTACAAGTCTTGCCGCACTGCTGCCAAGGGCTTTCTGAAGGTGAGGGCCGTTAACTCCGATAAATCTGTTGAGGGTTTAAGAGTGTGTATATCTTTGTTTGTGACCCTCTGAGGCTTTGCAACTTTGTCATACAACTTTGCACGGGCTTTGTGTTTTTTTTTAAGCAACATATTCATAAGGCTCAGAAAAATGTGTACATTTTTTATGTTAAGGTTTTTTCGCAATATTAACAATCTCATAGCCAGCAAGACTGACATGTTAACCAACAGAAATCACATCCGTGTTCAATATGTCACACAAAACAAAATGACAGACTGTCAGCTAGCCCGAAATTCTTTCAAACTGACCCCACTGGGCCACATTGTTCAGTCCTAATTTTAATAAACTTGGCCAAGATGCCAAACAAGCAAAGGAGCCCTGAGATTTCCATTGTTTGAGTCTAGTACCTTGGTAGCATAACAGAATGACTGTTTATTGCTTTGCAGTTCTGTAACTCTAGTTGTTTTCATTATCTTCTTGCTGTTGCTGTTATCACGACCATTCAGCATTACACTGTTATCTGAAATGACACTGTAATGTCCCTGATAAGAGGAATATTTTTGTGTTAGAGGTGCCTGATAACAAACACTTAAAAACGTATAAATGCATATAAACTGGTGTAACTGTTATTAAGGTCACATACAGTCCTCGGGCAATAATTGTTGTATCCTTGAGTAAAGCATTTGAACTCTGGTTACCTCAGGGAGAAAGTGCCTGCAATTAATGTAATGTATGATAAGGCATCTGGGGAATGACATAATCCTAGTCCTATTTCACTACAATTTCAAGGCAGAAATTAGAAATATTTTGAATAAAGAAAATGAAGCCCTTTTTTAATGCGATTCAAGCACATTTTCTGCTCAGTTCTCATTATTATAATGTCTGGGCAGTCTAGGTCTCATTATTTTTTCTCATTTCTGTAATATATACATAATACAGTAATACAGTGCAAATTTAAGGCAGCTCAACAAACAAAATCATGATAAATGCTTTATTTATATATGTGTGTAATATAGGTATTCTTTCCATTACGGTAATGAGAATTTCCCATTAAAGTAATAAGGATTGGGATAAGTATTCTAAAATTGGCTTTATTTACTTTTATATAAAATATTTAATTTTGTATTTTTGTCTTTTGCTTTTTGAGGTTTAATATGACCTCAACATGTTCTTGAATTCTGGACAACCCAGTCAGAGCCAAAAATTTTTTGTTGTTTGCTTGAGTACAATTGGCTGCAGTACCTGAGAATAGTTTCTCTCTGCAGTGGGAGGCTTTTGTTTATCATCTTCAGTTTTTCCATGCCCTTGTCTTGGGATGAGGTTCAACTCCCAACTGGTCACGTTCACCCTGTGGGGAACAGGATGTCATGCCTGACAGCCGATGTGGGCAGATTTCCATGGTTTTGTTCATTGTGAAACTCAAAACGAGTGTAATTTTGACCAACTCAAACCTTGTGGGAGTGATTCAGATTAAGTTGTGTGCACGCACGGCAACATAAACACAAAAGAAAGACTTTACAAAAGAGGTGTTTGATGTCACGACATGCATGCAATATTTTGGCTGGTACAACATTTTATATTTTGTATATTATGCTCAACCATATAATTATATGATTAACTCTGACTCATGAAAGAATCATTATTTTTAACAATGATTAATGATTGTTAAACTGGTTCACACATAGTTTATCTCTAATGTCTAGTTGCAAGAACTTTAAGAGTTGGTGAACAAGAGAAGATCTTAAACATAGAGATAAATGGCAGTATTAACTAAACATTTATTTAACTACAAAAAAGAACATGTGAATTCCCGTGTGGGACTTCTAGGAATTCTTATGTGAGTGATTACCCAAACAAATCATAAGACAGACTTTATCTTTTATATGCTTTGAAATGTGTTAATGTACATGTGCTTACTGCGTGTATATGTTCACAGCTCGGTCTGGAGCGCTACCACGGCGTCGGTATCCTCGGGTTCAACTCAGCCGAGTGGTTTATTGCTGACGTGGGGGCTATTTTAGCTGGGTAAGTGTTTATTGTGAGGATGTTTTACACTGTCCTGAGTCTTAAAATCAACCATAATCGTATACGCATGCTGTCATCATGCTAACTCCAGGGTCATAAAGATAGTTCTCAATAACACATCAGAAACACATGGCCAGTGTATGTCCCAAACAAAGCTTTAATCATTTAATCCGAGTCAAATAGTGGCTCTGTTGTGCCATAAACTGCTCAGCTGCCTTTTATGACTTTAGTGAAGACAGATGGTTAAAGGCACAACCTGCACTTGTTAAACGGCATCACTTGAACCTGGTCTGGGTTGGTAAACATATAGGTGGAGTCAGAACAGATGTTGTTAACGTTTGAATGTGTTTTTCTGTTCCTGAACTGCTCGCCTTTTGGTTACATCAATAACAGAGGTCATGATGTTTATTGAGGGATTCTGTATGTCATTGGCAGGGGGTTTGCTGTGGGTATCTACACTACCAACTCCCCTGAGGCGTGCCAGTATGTGGCGGAGAACTGCCAAGCCAACATCCTTGTGGTGGAAAACCACAAACAGCTGCAGAAGATCTTACAGGTAATGGGAGCACAGGTTCCACTTCCCCCCTAGAACCTTTTCTAAATGAACTCGGATCAGACCTTTTACCTACACTACTATTCAAAAGGTTAGGGTTGGTCAGATTTTTTTAAAGTCTTATGCTTAGAGAGGCTGCATTTATTTAATCAACAACAGTTTAAAAATTATAATATATACAGTTTAAAAACCATAATATTGTGAAATTTTATTACAATATAAATATCACTTACAATGTAGGTAAATCTTATGAAAACATTTAAAGATTAATGACAAATTAGTTATTTATTAGCAGGTTAACTATGGTTTTAAGGCACTATAATTGACCACTTGGAAAATTAAATGTAAAAAATAAAATAAAAATGGTCGCTTTTTATTAGGTCTCCTTATGAAATTATAGACATTAACTAAAGCTGTAGATACATGCAGGTATTTTAAAAAAAAAAATATATAAGCACAATGTAAAAACATGTATGTAGTTCACAGTCATTAAAGATTAATTAAAATGTTAAAGTGTTGAAAATGAAAGATAAGAAGTGTTTAAAATGTAGATGCCTAATATAAAGTGAAGCTAAAAAATAATCAATAGATGAATCGATCATCAAAATAAATTATTTATTTACCAATTTTGTGGCTTCAGAACACAGAACAAATGAATGCTTTGGCTCTTTTGACTCAGGCAGCCCATTGAGGCTTTCTCAAGCTAAAATCAAAGCTTCTAGTTTACAATGTAATTTATTTATTCATCTGCCATTACTCCAGACTCAAGTGTCTCATGATCCTTCAGAAATCATTTTAATATGCTGATTTGGTGCTCAAAAATCATTTCTTATGATGAATAGAATGTTTACGAGAACAAGAAATAAAACTTTTGTGCAGTAATATAACCACAAGTATTTATTACTTTAAAAAAATAAATGTACTGACTCCAAAACTTTTAAAATTCTCACAATTATGGTTAAAAATGTCCAGTTTTCCAAAATGCAAAAATCTCATTTTAAGCAGTTATATATTGTTTTTTCACATTTCAGTAATGAGAATGATTTCATAAATGTTAATGATTCTCCCTTCAAGATGATATGATTGTATGAATCTTGTATGTATATCGATAAATCTTAATATAAAGAATATGAGGAATATAAAGAAAAATATTACTCATTTCGCTAGTTATATTTGCTGCCAGTTCTCAGATCCTGAGACTGACCAGGATCTCTAGTTTAATCCGATATCTCACGGTGTCCTGCTGCTTAGACACATTAAAAATCAGGCCTCCATCTGCTGAAGGCTCTTTCTTGATGATCTCTTATGCTGTGTGTGTGTGTGTGTGTGTGTGTGTGTGTGCTTCATTTCAGGTTCAGGACAATTTACCGCACCTAAAAGCCATTATCCAGTACAAAGATGAGCTGAAGGAGAAAAAGCCCAATCTCTACACGGTACATTTGATTAGTCAAATATCTTCTCGTAGCATAAGGTTTCTTTTTTAATCCCCCTCCATTACTAATTGAAATCTGACATTTGCTATGTAAATATCTGTAATACATAGTGGGCGGAGTTCATGGAGCTGGGCCGCGATGAGCCTGACGCTCAGCTCGATGATATCATCAGCTCCCAGAAACCCAATCAGTGCTGCACACTGATCTACACTTCCGGAACCACGGGCCAGCCGAAGGGAGTCATGCTTAGTCACGACAACGTGAGTTAAACCCAAAACACCCAGAATATAACAACAAAAACAAACTTAAAATGAGGATACTTGTGATATGGAGTACTATGAGTCTCAATGGAGTACTACCAGTCGCTCTCAATACTGAATGTTCTCTCTGTCCTCCTGTAGCTGACATGGACAGCATTTGCAACGGGCCGAGATGTGAGTCTTACAGATGCAGATAAATTACAGGAAGTGGTCGTGAGCTACCTGCCGCTCAGTCATATTGCTGCACAGATGATTGACATCTGGCTTCCCATGAAAGCGGGAGGACTAACGTGCTTTGCACAGCCTGATGCGCTAAAGGTTAGTGTGCAAATTGCACATCCTTCATTTGCAGCACTAGAAATTGATACTTTTATTCTACAAGGATGCATTAATTTGATCAAAGTGACAAATAATTGCTGTTTATATTTATCAAGGATTCTTGAAAAAATGTAATGTTTTCCAAAAATATTAAACTGTTTCAACACTAATAATAATAAGACTAGATGCTTCTTGAGCACCTAATCAGCATATTAGAATGATTTCATGTGGTCATGTGGCTGAAGACTGGAGTAATGATGGTGAAAATTCAGCTTTGCCATCACAGAAATGCAGAAGTAGAAAACAATTCTTCTAAATGATAATAATATCACAATATTACTGTATGTTTAAGTTAACGCACTGTTGGTGAGCATAAGAGACTTTCAAAAATGTTATTTAAATCTTAAAGACCTCAAACTTTTGTAAGGTAGTGTACATGTTAGTGTCCTGTTTTCTTCCCCTAATCCCTCTTGTTTTGTGTACATAAGCGAAGATACTTCCAAAGACAATCTTGTTAGTTTAAACCGACTGTATAATCCTTTTACAGAGCTTTTTCACTGATCCTTTTCATGAAACATAATTCATGAAGTCTTGGTCATGCAGCTCTCTCACAAATACAAAGGCATCTGTGATGTTCAGAAGTGTTTCATTTTCAGCCCTTTCTAGAAAACAAGGCAAGGCTGTATGCAGATCTGCTGATATTTTATTAAAACAGATGCATGATATGTTTCCCCTGTGATCTCTAGATGCTGAGCATGTGATATCTGTACTGCCTCAATGGATAAATGTAGCGCCGCAGTACTGTTTTATAATGGGGTCATTTCTTTAAGAGCACAGCCAGAAACTGTGATGACATACCTGACCATGTCACCTGACATAACCGTGTGTGTGTCAGCTGATGTTTGCATACACACATGAACATGAACATGTTGCCCTTTGGCAAACCATGCTTGCATGTGTAATAATAGAAGTCACTGCATATCCCAGGGTTCTCTGGCCAACACCCTACGTGAGATACGCCCTACTGCGTTCATGGGTGTCCCACGAGTGTGGGAGAAGATGCAGGAAAAGATGAAGTCGATCGGAGCCAAATCATCCACCGTGCGCCGGAAGGTGGCATCTTGGGCCAAAGACGTGGGTCTGCAGACCAACCTCAACAAAATGGAGCTGTATGTACACACACATCCAAACACACACACACACACAAAGAAGGTAGAAATATGACACTCCTTTTTAAATGCCAGTGATTAACAGTGGGATCCAGAAGTCTAGACCAAATTGAAAATCTGGGATTCAAAGTCTAATACATTTTCAAGTCATCTTTTCACAAACTGTTATTTTGCAAGTTTTTTTTTCATATTATTACAGAAGAGTAAGTTATCAGGAAGTGGAGAGAGTGAGAGAGAGGGAGGGGGATGGATCAGGAAAGGTCCACGAGCCAGGACTCAAACTTGGGACGCTTGAAGCACTACTGCGCTATATGTCGGTGCTGCCCACGAGGCTATTGGAACCAACATTTTGCTATTATCATTTGACTTGAAAAATAGAAGTGGTCTCAGGTTTTTGGACCTCAATTAAGTTGACTTAAGCAAAAAAAGGAAAAAATGGCCTCTTTAACCAGTTTAGTTATGAAGATACGCATCACTCTGTGACATTTTATACAGTGAAACAATTAGGCTCTGTATTAACAGAGGAATTGCCTTGTGTCTTCAGTAATGGCAACCTGTCCAGAAAACCACTGAACTACCGGTTGGCAAAGCGTCTGGTGTTCCGGAAGGTTCGGAAGGCACTGGGGCTGGATCGCTGTACGAGGTGCTACACCGGAGCGGCTCCCATAACCAAAGACACGCTGGAGTTTTTCCTCAGTCTGGACATTCCTCTCTTTGAACTCTACGGTATGAGCGAGAGCTCTGGACCCCACACCATCTCACTGCCTGACGCGTTCAGACTCACCAGGTACTGACACTTTCATTTGTTTTTTTTTTCAGCTGAAGTGAGTCATTTTTAGTCACTTCAGATTGAACTTTTTGTATATTTCTCATTTGCATTTCTTTCTCAGCTGTGGTAAAGTGATTCCAGGCTGTCAGACAAAGATCTTCAGCCCCGATGCCGATGGGAATGGAGAGATTTGTTTCTGGGGTCGTCATGTGTTCATGGGATACCTGAACATGCCCGATAAAACCGAAGAGGCTCTGGATGCAGATGGCTGGCTGCATTCGGGAGACCTCGGCAAACACGACCAGAACGACTTCCTGTTCATCACCGGACGCATTAAAGGTAATGAGTCTGACGGTTGATTGAAAACAGATTCTCTACTTCCTCTTCGAACCGTACCTGAGACCCCCTGTCTGTTCGTTTGATCCGCACTAGGATTCGAATGGCAGCGTTCACACTTGTAGTTCGGTTCTCTTGGTTCTTTTGCTCTGGACCAAAAAAGAGAATGATACATTTAGTCCTGGTTTGCTTAGCTTTCACACTATTATTTTTTTTTAATACTGAACCTAAAGATACAAACAAAAAACAGTTTAACTAGAAAAAACAGATATACTTCTGTCCTTTTTTAGGGGCGCATCTTGTAACATCACATCCTGTTTTTGGTTCGTTTAGATGTATTTGGTCTATGTTGCATTCATATTTCAGTCGAACCGCACCAGAGTTCGTTTGAAAGTGGAAAGGTTTGCTTTGCGCCAGATTTGGATGGCAGTGTTCACACTTATTCAAATGACTTATTCAAACACACCCTTACTCCCTGGAACTAAAACAACTGTGCAGTTTCATTTCATTAGATGTTTAAATATAAAGTGGCCACATATTTCTGTAGGATTTAGTGTGGTGCATGTAATGAAGTTTCGGTTTTTATTCTAGAGCTAATCATCACAGCTGGAGGTGAAAATATTCCTCCAGTGCCCATTGAGGACGCAGTTAAAGAGGCCATTCCGCTCATCAGCAATGCCATGCTTATCGGAGACAAGAGAAAGTTCCTCTCCATGCTGCTCACCATTAAGGTATCTCATATATATATATATATATATATAAATTTTTTTTTTTCTGTGTGTGTGCGCGCAGATGATTCCACTATAAACCTGTTATCCATCTTGCACTCTTACACCAGACGAGATGAAAGCTATCTTTTCCATAAATCTGAGTTTTTGTCTTAACCAACTGTGATGAGAAGACACTGACAAACGTTTAGTTTAGATTTTTGTGGCTTTGTGCTCTGTAACTCATTCACCAAAATATTCTGATCGGTTGATTGTCTAGGAAACGGTGTTAAACATAGATAATGACTAAAGGAAAAGGTTTATTACTTTGTTTATTCAACAGTATTGATTCATTTTAATGCCGCCTTTGTGTAAAATGACCGATATCATGTTCTTCACAAACTGAATGTTCTAAATCTAATCAGAATATCTCACCCGAAGGCTCTTTCTCAAAGTTGGGCTGTGCAAGGTTACTGAGAGATAACGCTGATTTTTAGTACGCTCTAATTAAATCATATCAGTATGTTTAAATGATAAATGCTCAAATGTTATCAAAGAGCTTCAATAAACTTGAAAGCTGCTGCCAACCAGTGGAAATATATGTAATTACAAGTTCTATGCTTTCTCTTGGAATGACTACGCCCTCTAGTGGCAATACTTTTTGGTTTGCAAATTGAAGTTACTAAATAATGGTTTGCCAAGGCACTTTTATAAAAAAATATATAATTTATATTATTGCTCACACTTCAAGTTGTAAACTTCAGCAAGTACCTCAATTCATGTAGTTTGTTCACTACAGCTGTGATATTGCTTGTATTCTACATTTGATTAGTTTGTATAATTGTTATTAATAATAAGATCAAAAAATGAATCCCTCATACTTGCATTAAATAAGAGAAAACGCATCATATCTAGAGACCAGATCCGAGAAACCCTAGCAACCGCATAGCAACATGATTAAAAGTTCTCAGAACACCTTTGCAGCCACATAGCAACCTGATTAAAAGCAGTCGGAACAACTGCATCCCCCTGGAAACCACGAACAACACCTTAGCATCACACCGGAGCGTGTGCACGTGCGAACGCCTAATTTAGACCTCAAAGGTGCTTTATCTAAATATTGATGGAGAAATGATTGCATAAAAACATATCGAATCTAATATACAAATAACTTGGCATTTGAAAAACACTGACGACTCTTCTGTCTTGCTCTCAGTGTCAGGTAAATGGCGACACGGGAGCTCCCGAAGACGAACTGACTCCTGAGGCAGTGGAATTGTGTCGTAAACTCGGCAGTAACGCCACTCGAGTCAGCGAGATCGCCGGTGGCCGTGACCGCGCCATAAACGCGGCTATTCAAGAAGGCATCACCCGTGTTAATGAGAAAGCCACCTCTAACGCCCAGCGCATCCAGAAATGGACCGTGTTGGATCAGGATTTCTCTATCCCTGGAGGAGAGCTGGGTAAGTTTCTTATAATGAACCTTGTGTGAATTATTTTAGGCTTTTGCAAGTGATTATATTAAGGTCTATAGGCTGTTTGTTTAGCCGTTTTAAACTCTCTCCCTCGCAGGGCCCACGATGAAGCTCAAGAGGCCAGTGGTCATGAAGATGTACAAAGACCAGATTGAGGGCTTTTACAAAGAAGTCGTGACCCCAACCACCCCAGACAACCCTCTGCCTCCTAAATAGGTGTCCAACAAAAGCCCTTGTCATCCACTTCAGAGTTTGGAGACAAAGAGACTGACGTGATCTAAAACACACACACACACACACACTCACGCCAACATTTTTGAGTTAATATTTGTTCAGGGTTTTCTAATTGTTTACTGTTTACATTTTTACGTATTACTGAAGGAAAACGTGTTTTTGAAACAAAGCCATTTTTTTGGGGGTGATTTACTATTTATTTTCTTGCCTAATTATAATGAAGTGTCTTTTGAGCCATGTTATTGATGATTTACATGTAAGTGCAGGTGATAGCAATTAATTTATGGTTAAATTTGTAAACAAAGTTCGAGTCTTAATAGCTAACAAGCATCAGGCGTGACTGAATTCTTTGAGAACGGTGTTTGGCGGTAGTGCTCGTTTGTCAGGAGCACTGCTGCGAGCATCTGCCGTCAGAAATTCTGGTTGTTTAACGGAAACTAGATGTTTGCAGAGGAACATCCTCAAGATTTCATTCTCTGAATATCATTTAGCAGGAATCCCATGCCATACAAGCCATAAATGTTTTTTTTTTTTTATATATATATATATATATAAATATACTTGTTTTTCAGAACCAAATGCATCACATTTGTTTGAATGTTTGTTTCGCTTATGCAGCTGGTTAATTTTGTTTAATTCTTTGTAAAAATGAACTTGTTATATAGTGTAAATATGTATTGCATACATTTCCTCTTCCTCTGTGGTCTTACTTGATGCTTTGCTGTGTCACTCTGACAATCCTCAAAGAAGCAATACCGTTTTCCTGCCATTGTAATCATGACAGAGAGAAGCGGTGAATATTTATCTTGTGAAGTACGGGACATGAAGGATCTGGTGTGAGTAATAGATCTGTTCAGAGGTGATCATTTGATTCGCTTTGCTTTGCATGTGCAATAAGGACATTTTGACCAAAAATGTAATTGATTTTATTTACATTGCATACATAGTAAAATGCTTATAATGCAATTTAGAAAAGCAATTGGTCAAAGTGGTTAAATGGACTAACTTTGGACAGGAAATGCTATTTAATCAGTAAAGTGCTTGAATATACAATAATGTAAGTGCAAATTACTTCATGCAAATCCAAAGATTAGATTTTTCCCTCTGTAAATAGTTCACACTAGAGAGCTTTCCTCATATACTGGACCTGTTCCTCCAAAGTGCGTATTTTCTGACTGCATAGCATGACCACAGCGAGGCCTTTTTTGTAAATAGGAAGACTTCTAGTAAATTGCGCATGAAATGAGACCAGTTGTTTGCTCAGTCAGAATAGGTGAGAATGAAGGTAGAGCTAGTGAGTGATTTCCTTTCTTCTATCTGGGATTTCTATAATGGTTTACACTAAATTACTCTTCTTTCTTTCTCAAAATCCACTTGCCTTTAGTTGGAATAAAAGCAAGTTTCTTTTTAGATAGAAGTAACGTAAGTCTGATCTAGAGCTCGACAAGCTTGAAGGGCAGCTTATTTGGAAATGTTGATCGTACAATAACGTGAAGTCTCGGACTGTGAAAGGTTTGATTGGTTTTACCTGACTCTAAAACTTTTGAGCTGGGTGACGATTAGTTGTGTATAGAGTGACATTAAGGGTATCTGAAACGTGCATGTCTGTTGAAACTGGATTACGTGATTTTTGGGAGATGGAACTCCAGGTTTCTACTTGTGTGTGTGTGTGTGTGTGTGTGTGTGAAATATCCCTTTACTGGACAATAAATGTACTATAAACATTAAAAGTGTTAAAGTAGTCATCATTCAACTTGGAATGAATGGTTTCATTGGTCATTTAAAAATTAGATCAACTGATTTGTAACTGGAATTGTCATTTAACACTTTTAACAACAATACAGATCCGGGCCTCATACACCTGGGTTAAAAACAATGCAAACTACCTGTTATATATACACCTAATGTTAAAAGTTTGGGGTTAGAAAGAGTTTTTTTTTTTTAATAATGATAAAAAGGGGAAGCATTTTTAGTGTTTTTTAATCTTTCTCTTTCAAATGCTGTTTAAATTTGAATCTTTTCAGAATTTCAGATGACACTGAATACTGGAGTAATAGTGCTGAAAATTCAGCTTCGCCACCACAGACATACATTACATTGAAAACGTTAAAATAGAAAAGTTATTTTAAAATGTAATAGCACTTTAAAAAATACAGTAAAAGTCATATTGTGATCAAATGTACCTGTAAAACAGCTAAAACTGTTAAAGTTGGTTTAGCGCTTAATAAGGCCCTTAATAAAACTAGCAATAAAAGACGCTGTGAACAGTACTCAAATGACTTTATTCATAATATGATTTTGCAATAAAAACATAAAAAGTAACATCTTTTGCCCTTATTACAACTTGCATCATATGACCACATGGTGGCATTGTATGCCAAGTTTAACACGTCATACTAAAAGGTTACTCTTCTGTTCAGATCAAGGAAGGTTTTCTACCACGTTATCAAAACATATGTAAAAACCCAGACCTCCCCAAACCCCACGGATAAATACAGCAAGTCCTTCCGCGCTCACAAACACAAATAAAACCACCGACTGACAAAAGACAGCTCTCTGCACCTGCAAGCGAAGTATGTGAAAATGATGCAGTATTAATGTTTCCTTCAGCTCCAGTAGATAATATTCCGACTGTCTTCTATACATAAGTATCTATGTAATATGGTTGAAATATATGCCCCTCCATTAGTGTTGTTACTTTGCTGCATCCCTTGTACAAAATACAGAGGTTCTTCACTTTCCTTCTGGAAAGAAGGAAGCTTAAACTAGCTGGTCTTAAGATGGATGAATTGGCTAACAAAGTGACCAAAAGCCCTCTAAGACCAGCAAACTAGCTCAAGACTTTTCAGCATGGTTTATATCAAATACATTAACAAACTCACAAACACTTGTTCGTTTCACATATATGCAGTCCTCCCCTTGTAGTGGATAATAATGAGGCTACAACAAAACAGATGCTAGTAGAAATTCAACTGATATGCAAACACACCCTGCCACAAACTCATATTGGCCTGAAGTAACAGTTTCAAGTTCTCATGGACACATTTACAGTCTATCTTGATAGTATGTGCTGATACAGAGGAGAGAAAAAAAAAAAATCAACTCAAAATTCCTTAAACTGGCAATTCTTGACACAAAACAATTGACAAATTAATATCATATTGCATGTAAATATTGTATAAAATTCTTAAAAATACAGTTTAGACAATTAAGTACTTGAGTCAACAAAGCCAAAAGTGCAGAGGTACATAAATAAAAAATAACCCCCTCATGTGTGTATATATACATATATATATATATATATATATATATATATATATATATATATATATATATAAAACCTGGGTGTTCTTGGTGGGATGTCTTTTCAGAGCTGCCACTCAAGTTCACCTAACTCCACCCCTTGGCCTCTTGCCCCACCCCTTTATGACAGGCTGACCCAAACCAGTATCCGGTCAAAGGTTAAAGTTCACAAACCAAGAGCTGGGAGTTAAAAGTTCACACACACGACACTCAATCATTCTCTTGCTGAAAAACGCACAAACATCCCCAATCGTTTCAAAGCTATAAACATTTTTGTTTGCCAAGATGCTGACAAATCAGTTGAAGATTCAAAACCCATGCAAATGACACTCCCAGACTCTCGCAGGGTGAAGTTAAGGGCATGTGGTCTGCAGCTCAGGCCACGGAGCCTCTTAAAGCTATTAGCATAAGAATGGACACACAGAGGCGAAGTCGAGTGAAGCCGAGATGTAGTCGCTCAGAGAGAGAGAGAGAGAGAGATGGAGTCAGAAGCACAGTGAATCTACAGACTGCTGTTCTGGCAGGGGCCACTGAGAGAAAAACAGCTCGTCTAGTCCTTTTCTTTTGTCTCTCCCGCTTAGTCTAATGAATGAACCAGATATGATGACAGAAAACACAGATATCAACACAGATTTCCAAATACTTTCACAAGCTGCACTAGCAATGCACAACATTTAAGTTCTAAGGCCCGTTTGGCGAACACCTAAATGAGGATTGATGCATATTGGCATACAAATCGGAATCTCCCCGGGACGATATCCAGGTATCCCACGTACACAGAAGGATTGACTAAAGTCGGAGTGAAAGATAACACTGCTGTAATTGCTAAGAGCACAAATGAGATGGTGTGAAAAAGGCACTAAGACTAGCCCTAGAGGATAAAAAGCGATACATTCATGGCATGTGGGGCTTCCTTTTCCGACCACAATCGATCAAAAATACCTTGAAAAACATTGGTACAAAAATAAAATATAAAAGGTTGCAACCCTTGATGCATCAGTGCGTATGGCTACAGAGAGACATTTTCTTTCCAGCTGATTCGATTATGACGTTCCAGCAGTTCTGGCCCCTTTAGGAAGAGCTCTTCCTGTTCAACAGGATATTGAGGAGGAGAGAAGAAGTGTTGTAGTGTTGATTTGCAGTCGAGACGCCACATAGCTGCACTTCCTCCTCAAAATACTGTATGATTCACTCCTTTTCATGATTTGTTTCCCCACTCTTTTCATTTCCCGTGAACAGACTTTCACCGTTTTGCTGCCCTCTCTCAGGACAAAAGAAGTGAAAAAGGGCAGCCTCCCCCCTCCCCCCAGCCTTGATTGGACTTCCTGTCATGTGGCGGTGGCCTCCAGGTAGCTCTGTAGTTTACGGACAGTTGACTCATCCAATGAGAAAAGGTCAAAGTCAAAAGTTGTGTTTGTGACATTAAAGTGGCCGGTCTCCTCGATGAGGTTCACGATCTGAAGGCAGGAAACAGGTCAACGGCGTTTGTTCGAAGCGTTTACACAAACTCGAGCTATTTGAATTCACACGCAAACACCCACCTGCTGTAGAACGTTACGCTCTCTTAATGCCATTAGCCTGCGATGAAGGTCTACCAGCTCTTCGGTGTACGCCTGAAACAAGAGGAGAGGAAGATGTCAGGAACGAGAGAACAGGAGATCAGTTTTCTACGGTGGCTCCAAAGACATGTACAAGCTTGTATTAGGACTAAAACTATAAAAATCAACATATTTAATGAAATTAGATGTAAAGAGCAGTTTAAACTAGTACAAGTAGCAGGATGTCATTCTTTGTCCACTGACCGAATGGACCTTAGCTCCAAAACTAGTGAGCTGCCAACCTAGGCAGCAGTTCAAGGCATCATAGAGATGGAGGCTGTTCCAAAAGATGGCTTATACTACTAATACTACTTATTCTTACATAATAATACTAAAAAAATGATATATTTTATAAGAATTAATTATATTTAATTGAATAATAATTTTTTAATTAAAAATATTTTTTGTAATTCTATAATGTATTTATATATTTCATTAGAATTACAATTGTTCTTATAATAATAATAATAGTTTTATTTATATAAAATATTTTATTGTAATGTATTTGTATTATATTATTATATCATTGACTTAATTTATAGTTTTTATTTAATTAAATATTATTATTATTATTATTATTACTATTGTATATTAATCACATAATTTATGTCTTTTTAGAGTATCACTATTTGCTTAGCAACATGCTAATGGAAAACTTTTGAAATCATTTGCAAATGCAGTTCCATTTCAGTTAACATCCCTAAGAAGGGCAGCTCAATAGGTTTTGGAACAGAGGTCGAGTTGATTAAAAAGGTGGAAAATTAAAAAGTTGATTTACCCTTCCTACCTTGTCGTATCCCTTCTTCAGGACCTTTTCTTGACGTAAACAAGGGTCGGGACTCTTTCTGCCTGACACCTGTACGACAGACAGACAAAAGGAAACCGAGAGGAAAAGAACAAAATAGAGAAAAGAAAGAAAATCATACAAATGGACTAAAGAAGAGGTTTAAAGAATGATTAATCAAGACAATGATCTATGGCAGTGTTTTTCCAGCAATAGCGGCCCAACGCCTGGAGCGATGCTGAAACCAAGCGGTGTTCCAAATCCCAGTGATCTGACTGGCAGCACCCCGTTAAGCAGCATTCCACTGTTACTGGCTCAAAAGCGGCGTGTCGCCACCTCATTTCAACCCTGGGCGCAGCTAAATCCAGGAACTAATGCCAATCATCCATCATGTGACAGTCGACAATCAACTTTCAAAGGAGCAAAACTGTGTGCTGTGAGAGGTGCTGTAAATTCAACGATTGGCATGACTGAACGAATAAACACACCAATTGGATGACAGTCAAGAAGCTGACACAGTCTTGAGTATCAGTTCACCTTGTTGTTGGTGGAGCTGTGTTTCTGTGGCTGAGGAGGTGGGTCTCGACTGGGACGCTGCGGCCCGTCACTGCAGTCACTCTCGCTGTCTAAGCTCAGTCTGTGAGGGGCAAATACCAAACAATTAAACCCTGGGAGGAAGTTAAAGGACTAAACAAAAAAAAAAAAATAATAATAATTATATTTAATAATTTAATTAAAAATTCTGTCATTTGCCCTTGTGTTGTTCCAAACCTTTATGTATGACTTACTTTCTTCTGCAGAGCACAAAAGAAGATTCTGAATGATGTTGGTAAAAAAAAAAAAACATTATTCAAATATGTTTTTGTGTTACACGAAAGAAAGAAAGAACGTCATACAGTTCAAAAAAAAAAAAAAAAAAAAAAAAAAAAACCCTTTCCTTCCCTTTTCCCTTCCTACTCTAGCTTATGGTACTGAGCAATGTATGAAACTTGTATTGTGAGCACTTCCTGTGTTATTTGCCAATTCATGAAGAATCGCTTGTTTGTTTTCCTCACTTGTAAGTCGCTTTGGATAAAAGCGTCTGCTAAATGACTAAATGTAAAAATGTAAATGTAAAAATGTTTTCAGTTTTGAAACAACACGATGCTCAGTAGATGACAGAATTTTCATTTTTGGATACCTTGAAATGTAGTCATTTGGATTTAATTGCATGCAGCAAGCTTAATTTTAAAGAATAATTCTAATAAACACTGAAAAAAAAAATCCTTTTCTACCAGTCATCTCACACTTCCAACCTCACAAAAGTAAGTCTTTCAAAGCAGCTCAGCAACACTTGAGAGAGATGAAGAATAAAGAGAGGCGTATGAAGTGAAGTGTTTACTCTGAGCAAACAAATCCATTCTCCGCCTCTGCTAACATTGATTACAGGGACTTAAAGCATCTGAAAGACCTGCTTAAACAAACATTGGCGAGAAAAGAAGGAGAATGACCTGGAGTCTCGACTGGGCAGGTTGTTCTTGACTGGCGTCTCTTCGTCTGAGCTGCTATCGTCATCATCAGACTCCTCCGACTGGAGGTCCTCCACCATAGAGCGCAGCGGGCCTACAGAAAGTCCAGAATGAGCATTTGCAACATCTACAGTGGATTGGTTTAACTTTCAAAACTGTAATTTCTGAGCCACTAGCTTAACCAAACAGAATTTGAAAAATTCTCCCCAAAACTCTTCCCATCTGCCACTGGTTAGATAAACAAAATGCCCAAACGCAAACTCAAGCTATTAGCTAAGCCAATTTACTGTGTCAGGCTGGGTTGTTGCAAAATTTAGGAATAGGAAAGGAACGAGGCAAAGACAAATTACACACATCTTTTGAAAAAAAGCCCCTCATTCCTTCATTTTAAGGAAGTGCCCGTTTCTGACACATCCTTAATCCTCTCCATGGTAATCAATCAAAGCCGCAGCCTGATAACCTTGAGTTAAGGAAATCTATTTATGGATCTGACCACTTATCAGGACGCTCCCTGCAGTAAAAGAGCAGATCTTACCTTGGCCTTGTTTCTGTTGTGGCTCAAAGTCTGAGTCAGAGCTGGACTCTGAGCTAGAGCTGGAATTAGACGGGCTGGAAGGTGCTGACTGCTGTGGGAAAGAGGACCGGATACAAATTAAAAAGTTTATTAACAACATCAGCTAAGGTTTTAGGTCGGGTTGGCACCTTTTTAACAATGTCAAGTTTAATTTGTGTTTTCCCACAATGCATGCATTTATAATTAAAAAAATAATAATTCCTTTTACTGCATAAAAATACAATTTTACACCATGTTAAACACTATAGAAGATTCTTTCCACCGTGAAATAAATACAAAGGTAATTGTGACTTTTTATCTCACAATTCTGATTTTCATATAAACTCACTATTTAGAGTTATAAAGTCAAGAATTGTGTGATATAAAGTAAGAGTTGAGAGTTAAAGTGAGAAATCTCACAGAATTGTGAGATATAAAGTCAGAATTACGTTACTAAAAACTTGCAATTGTGAGAAAACAAGAAAACAATTCAGAATTGTGACTTTATATTGCAATTCTGGTGGCAGAAACAAGCTTCCAAAGATCAGCAACCCCTGACTTAAATAAATAAATTCATTTTATTGTGGAAAATTAAAATGCAAATTTTTTTTTTTTTCTCCAAAAAACAGGAATCCCCTGACTTAATTTTTAATTAATAATAAATAAATACATTTTATCGTGGAAAAAAATTCAATTTACACAGTTGAAAATGTTGCCACCCCTGACTTATTTTAAAAAAAAAATAATGAAGAAAAAAAAGAATTCATAAATTAAAAACAGGGTGTTATCTTGATTTAAAATCCAAAGCAAATCTTATAAACAAAACTATTATCACAAAGCTCCAACCTCAGATTTAGACGAGGCCTCTTCGTCCGAGTTGGAGTCATCGGATTCCGGAGGCTTCTTGGACTCCTTGACCTCCTGGGTGTCTGACTTGCCCTTGGCCCAGCGTCCCTTTTCTTTTGAGGCCTTCTTATCCGTATATGCCGATGAGGCTGTGGAGGAAGACGCGGTCCGGGGGGAGGTGCCGGTGAATCCCCCACCGCTGGAGCCTTTTGACCCCTCTGAACCCCCCTTCTTTGGCTTCTTGACACTAGGTTTGGGTGACTCCGCATTGGAAGGTCGTTTACTGGGGGCTTTTCCATCGGCGGCTCCACCTCCCCCCCCCTCCACCACCCGCCAACCCTGCCCCCCCTCCTTTAGGAGACATGCCTTCCATTTTGGACTCCTTCAACGTGAGTTTGGGCTCCTTGAAAGCAGCTTTTGGCAGGACTTTGTTCTCGTCTTTCACTTTGATCTCTGTTTTCTTGGATGATGAGGATGAAGATGAGGAAGGGTCACGGCTACTTTTGCCACCACCATCCCGGTCACCATCCCCTTTAGATGTTGCTTTGCTCTCAGAGTCTTTTCTTGGTCGCTCTCGATGCTCCTTGGCCATTTTGTGGGATTTGGACACTTTGTTTCCCTCTTTACTGGGCTCCTAGAGGAAACAGTGTTAGTTTTTAGTCTTTACGGTCTCAAAGCCAACCTTTGGTAAGAAAATAAACAAAAAGAATATCCATTCACCAAGTAGACAGGAATTGGAACATACACGGCAGTACCATGTATAATAATTAGGGCTTTTCACATGGCGCTTAACCCCGGGTTATTGTCATTCTAAACCCCACTTTTAACCCCAGGTACAGAAATGTTTCACACTTGCAATTTAGAAGCAGGGTTAGCACTGCTTTTCTGTGTTGGGGGTAACAAGTAACCCGAGTTACATACTAGTTACTTGAAAAAGTAATCTGATTAAAGTAATGCATTACTTTTTCAATCTACAGCAAAATATCTGTTACTATTTCAAATAAGTAACCCAAGTTACTTTTTCACATTTATTGACCGACACCTCTCCTGTTCCCATGGTGAGAGAAATAAAGTGCAGAGGTGTTGTGTGCGCTGTGTGAACATGATGGTTATTGTAGTTCCAGACTAAATGTGAACATGCATTTACAAAAACATTCAGTATTCCTCAGAATGAATTAAAACAGTAAAGTCGACAGCAAACAAGTGAAGAAGAGACTGTTGCATTCTTATTTTTGAGGATGCGCAATGCTAGAGCCTTTAAGTGAACAAGGTTGGGTGCTGTTCTTGTCCAATCAATAACACCGACACAGCAAATATGCAAATAATTACGGTAAACTAGATTTACTGTACTACATTCTTAATCATTCAACTGCAAACTGATTCGTTTCATATTTTA
Source organism: Opsariichthys bidens (assembly GCA_037194245.1). NCBI lineage: Eukaryota > Metazoa > Chordata > Actinopteri > Cypriniformes > Xenocyprididae > Opsariichthys > Opsariichthys bidens. The sequence goes on along the minus strand of CM074288.1, from coordinate 12,702,212 downwards.
TTGATATATTTTTAATGAAATTAATACTTTATTCAGCAAGGACTCATTAAAGCTATCAAATGTGACAGGAAAAGGCATTTACATTTTTATTATAGATTTCTATTTCAAATAAATCAGGTTCTTTTGAACTTTCTATTCATCAAAGAATGCTGAGAAAATGTTTATTGACCACCAAATCAGCATATTAGAATATTTTATATTCATCATTACATATAAGCATCATGTGACACTGAAGACTGGAGTAATGATGCTGAAAATTCATCTTTGATCACGGGAATAAATTACATTTAAAAGCAGTTATTTGTTAACACTTTATTTTATTAGTAAATGTTCGAATGAACCAACTAATATTAATAAATGCTTTAGAAATATTGTTCATTGTTAGTTCAAGCTAACTAATGTATTTAACTAATGTTATACAATGGAACCTTGTAATGTCCAGCGTTACCAGTAATTTTAAATTGTAATATTTCGCAATATTAAAAATGTAAAAATGCAGCCTTAGTGAGCATATTTTTAAAAAGTATTAAAAAAAAAAAAACTTATTGACTCCATACTTTGAACAGTAATGTATATTTACAAAAGATTAATAAATAAAGTACCAAGGAATTACAATGTTTTTTTTTGGATATGATACCATAGTAACACCATGTTCTTTATTTTTTATTTATTTACTTACTTATTTATTTACGTATATAAAAAATAAACCAGCTAGTAATTTAAACATCCCTCACATTAATATATTATCATTCAGTAACATATTATTACTATCGGTCACCATTTACCATGGTACTGCACGCTGTCAAATACAACCAAACAATAGATCCCCTATTAGGAAAAAGCACACAGTTTGACACCTTCACTAATAAAATAATCACCAAAGGCCATTAAAGTATGTCTTAACTGTGATAATATAACCCATCTGTGACCTTCACACAAAGGTCATCTGCTGTATTAATGAGGCTGTGCTGAGATTAGGACTGTTAAAGCTAATGGGGATGCTGGAAGACACCCAACACTGGATGATCACAGTAAATCAGCAGCAAGCGACTGACCCTCTTTACTGCACTAATGAAAGATTCTGCAGAGTGACCCAGACAAAGCGCCAGTGCTCGGATATGATAACGCGAAGGTCAATTAATAGAGACATGACACATGTCCTACATTATGGCCTCTTAATTCCCACTGAAACGATCTAATCTGCTGTTTAGAATTAAAACAAAAGGAAGAATAGATGAAGCTGTGATCCCTTAATATCTTGACAGGTTTCCAGTATTCACACATGATAAAATATATAAAAAGAAATACAGTGGGGTCCAAAAGTCTATGATTAGAATTTAACTGTTAAGAAATTAAATAAAATATATAAAATTGTATATATTCAATATATGAAAACAATTATAATTTGAAAATATAATTATAATCCTAACCTAATTTAAATGAAAATAAACTACTGTTGAGAACTTCGGTGACATTGCAGCCAATAGAAGCCTCACTGAGCCATCGAATATATTTATATTTAATATATTTATCAATAATATCTTTATTTGTGTTCCAAAGATGAACGAAGGTCTTACATGTGTGGTACAACATGAGGGCGAGTAATTAATGACATTTTCATTTCTGGGTGAAGTAACACCACTCTAAATATTTTTTGATATAAAACTTATGCTCACTATGGCTGCATTTTTTAAAATAAAAAATACAGTAAAGTAATAATATTCTGCAACATTACAATTTTTTTTTATTATATAATTTCTATAATTTACTCCTGTGAAAAAGCGGAGTCTTTAATGTCACATGATCCTTCAGAAATCATTATATGTTGATTGTTGTGCTCAAAAAACATTTATTCTTATTTTTACTATTTTTAATGTTGAAAAGACAGTTCTTTGTTGAACAGAAAGTTCAAAAGAATAGCATTTAAAACAGAAGTATATTGTTACATTGTAAATGTCTTTACTGTTACTTTTGATCAATTTAATGCATCCTTGCTGAATAAAAGTAAATATCTTCCAAAAATAAATAAATAAATATTATTTTATTTATTTATTTATTTTTTACAAATCACAGCTTTTTCTCGGTTTAAAAAAAAAAGTCAAAACCCTTATTTCCAGGTTTAATACTAGTTTTCTATTTGATCTCAGTTTTGGACCCTAATGCATAAAAAAAAAAAAAAGAACAACAGCACATCATTCAGATGATGGCATATTTTTCAGACCTTTGATCCTTGTGAGGTCTTGCTCTTCTTAGGGTCGGAAAAGGCAGAAAGTGGGATGGTTGGAAGCATGGGGTAATCTGGGCTGGGTCTCGGGACCACTTCTGCTCCCTCTGGGACCACCATGATCTGAATGAGAGATGGACATACGACACAAAAAAAATCCTTTAACAACTTTATGTTGTTAAACTGGTTATAATCCGAAAAAAATTTCCCAGAATGCACCACTTACCCCTCCAGCCTTGACCAATTTGCGACGGAAGTCACGAGTGGGGTTATTGAAGGTGAGTTTCTCACAGCGCAGATGATTGACAGGCGGGTTACCCTCCAGGTTGAGGAAGAGGTCGTAATTGAAGCACACCTTCTTTGGCTCCTCCTGTGTGAATTGCAATATTCAGCGATTCCAGAAAATCATCTCATATTAAAAAGGTGCTGTAAGTTATTCTGAGAAAAACTCTTGACATTTGAATCAACCCAAACAAACACACCCCTCCTTTCATTGCTCCGCACACAAAATGAACCAACACGCAATGAGGAGTGGATGTGTCTTTATCAGAGCTGTGCCATGAAGATGAAATTGAAGATGACAAGGAACAAGGAAGACAAAAAAATTACCCTACGGAACGCAAGAGTACATACAAGCAAGCGATTGTTGTTAGTTGCGAGCAGCACACTAGCTCGAGACAAACAATGACACTCAAAACTGTAGCTAACATTACAACAACAGCATATCTTGGTTCTGTAAAACAGCAAAAACTAATGTTACTCACGTATGGAGCAGAATCAACACAACCTCTGCGTTTGTTTTCAGTCTTCCCGCTCAGCTCTCTCTCACCTGATCTTGCCTCTTTTTCCAGTGATATTCCTCCGACCTTTTCTCTTTTGTAATGTCTCTCAGACGTCTCTCTTTCTACAGTCTTTCTTCAAATCTCACTCTCTCTCCTCCCCCATGATAAGCGGACACGCCCCCTACTGCTGATTGGCTACAAATGTGTTGTGGTGCTCTGTCCAAGCCAGTTTAAACAGCGTTTCTCAGAAATCTTTTACTTCACCGGGTTTTTAGTACAATTCACTTGGTTTGTTTGGTCCGGACCAAAAAAAAACCCCCATTTAGTCCAGGTCCATTTAGCATTCAGATTGGCATTTTTATCACCAAACCTAAAGGCACAGGGATACGTTCACAATCTAATTGGTTGGCGTTTATGACATATCGCCTATTTTGAGACGGAACTTCCTGAACATCCAAAACAATGCTGTGTGCTGGGCTAAATGCACTCATATGTGTGTAGCCTGCATTTTATGGTATTTTGTCCAGCTGAGACAATTCGTGAGGAGCTTATAAAATATGCAAAGGAGTCAAAACAAGGGCAGGAATCCCTCCGTCACACACACAAACAATCTGCTGCGAGGAGATGAGGTTCTGACACCCGTACCAAACAGTAATGAGTAACATCCTAAAACATTATGTCCATTTTAGGGTCTCATCTTCCTGTTTTTGGTCCGCGTTGCATTCATATATCATTCAAACCGCGCCAGAGTTCGTGTGGAAGCGGACCAAGTGCCATCTTTTCAGCGGTCTCGGTCCGCTGGTTTGGTTTGGTGCACGCCAGGGTTAGGTTGGCAGAGTTCACACATATCCAAACAAACCAACCAAACAGAGCAATCGCACCAGGGTTCGTTTTAATCAAACCAAACATGCCAAGTGTGAACGCACCCTTAATGAGCAACTCAAGCACTGCAGTGAGTAAATGGAGCAGAAACTGGAGTAATTCTAGGACTTCTTTCATGGGGGGCTCAGCCAGAGCTTCATTCAAGATTCAAAAGCAAAACCTCAGCAAAGATCAGAATTACAAATCAAACACCCAACATTCTCCACCTCAATCTTTTTATCTCAGTCCCTCAGCATGCAGAAATCTGTGAGTGGCTGAAAACAACTCAGGAAAACAAGACTCTCTGAAGGCTGGGGATGTTTTTCAGACAAGATTCAACAGATACGGTTGCATATCACAAGCCTGTGAGTCAGCGGGTGGGCTTGGAAAAGAGCATAATTGTTTCGCATTATGCCAGTTAGCTCATAAGGCGAATCGTTCCACGGTGCCTACTTAATGTCAGTGAGGGGAAGTTCACATATGACAAGACAGAGGAAGAGATGCTGATGCTTTGATGAGTCACAGAGTGAGAGAGAGACGTGTGCGAATGAAAAAGTGAAAAGAAAAAAAACTACAGAACAAGAGACAATAGCGAAAGAGAATGGGAGAGTTACAGCAAGAAACTTGGATAATCTCACCTTGTTTTTGAAATAGACTTCTATGGGCATCAGAAAGCCAGCGTAACCAGACTCCTCAACCTTGTATGGGGGCTCCTTACACACTGATATTAAAATGAATACATAAATTATTTCACTGAAAATTACTGCATATGCTGTATATTTATACATTCATATAAATAAACTTTAGAACAATGACATTTTTTGAAAGTATCTTATGCTCACCACAGTTGCATTTAAAGAAAAACATTAAAAACAGTAATATTTACAATATATAAAACAGTGAAAATATTATTAACATTTTAAAAAGCTGTTTTCTATTTGAAAATGTAATTTCCTGTGATGGCAAAGCTGAATTTTCAGCCTCATTACTCCAGTCTTCAGTCTTATTTAATGTTTGATATTGTTATTCATTGTTATTGTAATTTTTTTCCATTGTGCTACAGTTTCTTTTACAAATATAAAAGGGAAGGCTTTGCTCATTATTATTAATTGTTACATCATGTTTGCATACTGTTATGTGTGCACTGATCAGCAGCCAATTCAAGAATCTGACTATGCTAAAAACAGTTCATGAATATTTACTCAAATGGCCTGACTTGACACTCCAGGAATGCTACCCAGCAGTGTCTGCATGACCCAATTAAGAGAACTGATTTTACATTATCAATTAAATAATATCAAATAAATGGTACTAGGGGTGGGCGATCATCGCCGAGGTTATTCAGTCAAGAGCAGTGAGGGATTTTTGTCTCTTGTGTAACATTAACAACACAGATAGCAGCAAGTATTTGCATTAAGCTTTAATTAGGCTAAACACTCGCCAAGACGGACATTTTGACATATTTGTGTGTAATATACGTAGTTCTGTTTGCCTGAAACCCAAAGTATACTTTGCTCATCCGTGTCAGGATCAGTCTCTTTCTCAGTTTAATGTGCTTTAAGGGTGCGTTCACACTTGTCATGTTTGGTTCGAATAAAACGAACCCTGGTGCGATTGCTCAGTTAGTGCGGTTCGTTTGAACATATGCGAACGCTGCCATCCGAACCCTGGTGTGGACCGAGACCGCTAAAAAGATGGGTCTCGGTCCGCTTCCAAACGAACTCTGGTGCGGTTCGATTGATATATCAACGCAACACGGACCAAAGACATGGAAACGAAGCAAAAAGACGACGTGATGTCACAAGATGCGACACTACAAGTCAGCTGATTTGACGAGGCGGAAAGATGGGTGTATCCAAAATGAGTAGAAGGTAAAAGTGGAGCAACGAGAAGGTAAAGTGCCTCATCAATATTAGCTTCTGCATACAACGGAAGAAGTCCTGGTGCTGTTTTGAATGTTTTGAACATTTTACGAACTCTTCGTGAGTTCTTAGCTGGTAAAAATAATGCATATGTACACACATAAAATGATCATGTTTAATCCAGTACACAGCATTGCTTTGAATGTTCGGTAAGCGAGCTCAGTCGCAAAATATACGTCATAAAAGCCGACCAATCAAGCTGTGACCGTATCCCTATGCCTTTGGTTCGGTAACTTAAGGGTCGCTGTTAAAAATGCCAGTGTGAACGCTAAACGGACCAGGACTATATGTTCTGTTTTTTGGTCTGGACCAAACGAACCAAATCAACCGAACTGCAAGTGTGAACGCACCCTTAATAACTTCAGTAGGCAATCATTGCTGTATTTTATCATTATTACAAGGACATAAAAGACAATCTGTACGATTCGCTTGAAAGTAGATATAAAATCGCCAGATCACCCACCCCTAAATGGTACACATTCAAAATGTCCCTCTGTCCATATTATCATCAAATAATGTGAATAAAACAAGTCTATCTTTGATCTTAGACCAGTACTGTTAGTCAAAGACATGTGACACCTGGAATGCATGAAGTGAAATGGGTTGATGTTTAATCTATCTTTCATTTCACCAGTTATCCAAGGCTGCTTATTTGCTGCCAGAAGTATTGATTTAACATCAGCAACGAAATACTAGATGCTGGTATTTTACCAAGCCAAAATTTTGATATTGATCCAACCCTAACCTTAAATATTTAAAAAGGAAGCATGCTGCTCCTCACGATGTGAAAAATGTCACGTGGCTCTCGCATGCGGTTTTTGAAGATTGAAGTGAGCGGTGGTGCAATATCTGATTTGTAAAATTTACCCCTCTTGGGTTTAGGAAAGCTCTCGTGCAGCCGGAAGACGACTTTATCCACAAAGTGCTGAATGTCGCTGTTCTCGGGGCCTCGCACGAACACCATCCAGTCATGGGTGAAGCCCTCGGAAGTCACCTTCTTCCTCAGCTGGGCCCGGTGACCCAACTCAAGCTTTACCTGAACCGTGCACTGCAAACACAAAAAACACACATGAATTAAATGCTTCAATGACTGAGGTCAGTTGAAGTTCAGTGGAGGAGACGAGCGGCATATTCACACACACTTATTGAGACATATCAATAAGATATTGACAACTAGAAAGACTTTAATGTAATATCACAGTTAATAAATATCTGACTGTATAAAAACATAAATATATTTCATTAAAGAATCCTGAAATCCTAAAAATATGAAGCAGCACAAATGTTTTCATCATTGACAATAATAAGAAAAGTTTCTTGAGCACCAAATCAGGATATTAGAATGATTTCTGAAGGATCGTGTGACACTGAAGACTGGAGTAATGATGCTGAAATTCAGCTTGGTCTTCACAGGAATAAATTACATTTTAAAATATATTAAAATAGAAAACAGTTGTTTTAAATGGTAATATTATTATATTTTACTGTTTTTTTAATCAATTAAATGCAGCCTTGGTGAGCATAAGAATCTTCTTTCAAAGCAAAAAAATAAATAAATAAAACGTTAAAATCTTACAGACCCCAAAATTTTAAACCGTTGTGTATATATATTGTTTTTTTCACATTAAAATATCTATTAGGCCTGCATTGTATTACAAGTATTGTCATATTAAGAAATCATTTAATGTAATGGTGCTTTTTTGGTCCTCCTAAAAAAAGGGCAAAAAATTGGATTCCATTACATCTGTAAATCATCAAGCTGTATGGAATTTTATTTGTGGAAGGCTGGGTTTTTTTTCATTGAGTGAATTCATATAGCTGATATAGTGGGGAAGAGTAACTGATAAAAGGCCTCTAGACACCAAAATCTGAGTAAGAATACCTTTCATACACATGCTCAAGCTAATCATCTGTATCATCGACTGGTTCTGCCAAATGGCCAGAAAAAGCCATCAAGGGAATTCCTTGAAAAGCAGCCAGGAAAAATGAACACTGCCCACATAGGGTGGAGACGGGCCAGATTGGGTTCAGGTGCCCAGAGATGCTCAGCAGCTGCCGTTGACGCGAGCCCCTGAACTTGTGGAGATTTAAGAACCGGAACAGAGAATAAAATTGAGACAGGCTTCCTTTCTTTTCTTTTTTTTTTTTTTTTTTACTTTAGTGAAAGATGGTAAGCGCAAGAACGAGTGGAAGGGAAATCTTATTGGCTGCCGTCTGGACAGTTCTTCCTTTCACCATAAAGCCCTTTAACTCCCTGCGTTGGCCGACAGTGACACTTGTCCGAGCCAAAACCTGCCAGCCAGTCCACGACGCTGCCAGGCATCAGAATAACCCCTATGAGTCCATCTCTCATTCACTCACCCACAAGCCCCAGCAGTGTCACATAGATAGACCGACAGTGAGACAAAAGCCTGGCTACCCTCGACGGCAAGAACCACAGCTCTTTTTCCAGAACTTGCCATTTTTAATTTCATAACAGCAACTTACCTTGAAGTAACGATTACAAATGCTACCTACACAAAAGCCGTTCCACCTCGCCTGAGAGGAACATGACCATCCAAATATGAAGACGATACGGGACAGACAGGAGACGTACACAATAAGAGATTCAACACATGGCCACGCTAATCCCACGGTGAAAAGGGGTAAAAAGATCAAAAGGCCATTTTGAAAAGGAGTCGATTAAACAGGAGGACAGACAAACACTACCGCCTCTCGGTCTCACAAGACAGAAGGGTGCAGGTCTCACAAATCCCCAGCACAGACACACTCACCCACATCAATTTTTGTTATAAAACGCAGAATAGACACAAAAGTGGCAGACTGGATTCCTCTCAGGTCACTGCTATGATACAGATTATCAGTCAAGCACAGTAAAAATACAAGCAGGTCACGTGTAAGCCGACAGGCGAACGACAAAACAACAAATCTCAGAAGAGTTGCTGCTACGCTGTTGTCAAAGGCTGGAAAACATCATGAATGAATGAAACAAGCACAACTGAATTTCACAAAAACCTTTCATTACTTGACGGAGTACATAAGGGACGTGGAGGGACAAAAAACTTGCCTGTCTAAAATCACACTGAATAAAAAAAAATTAGGTTTTTTGTTTCGAGATTTGCTTTCATGTTTTCACCTAACTCATGTAACTGCAATAAGTAGTCTAAAGCAGGATTTGCAAGTTAAAAGGAGGAAAACAAACTGATAATGGAATAGATGGATAAACAGCTCATTATTATTAAGCAGTAATGCTTAAGCAAAAAAAGAATGATTTTTTTCTCCCTATAACAAGTCTGTTGCAAACATTACACTAGTAATGCAAACCATAATTATTGCATTAAACCTGTCATAAAGAAAAACACCATATTATTGTTTTATGATTTTACACTAGTAACCATAACTGTAGCAGCTAAGAAATGTGTAATAATAATTTGTACACAGTAGTAACAATAACTGTAGCGCAAAAAGATTTCTGTTTTAGGCACATATTTTGGAATGGGACACATTCAACATTAACAATAACAGAAAAAGTTTAGTTTTTTAGATATATATATATAGAATTTATTTAGTAGCAGCAAAAGCAATGATCCTACTGTAGACCAAAGACGAGACAAAAAGTGTAAAAATAGCCAGGATGTTAAGGCACTGATATTCATCTACTACAGCATATGATCACTGCTGCCTGCTGCTCATAAATCATATTGCATAAAAGGGCAATTAATTAGCCTTGGAAGGAGACCGATTCCCGCTTTAGGAGTCCATCAGGATCCCCCACCCTCAGACCTGTGCTGTGCCCTCAGCCCTCTGTCAGGAACACTAATACATGAAAACGCATGTTCCTCATTTCCTTTAATAAAAGCCGCAGACTGTAGTGACTCCCGGGCCAGAGAAGCACAGGACAAAAACACTCTCCTTTGTGTTTCTGCTGGTACATGCACGACTTGCCTAAAGCTGGCGCACGCATCCAGCCCTAGGCTGAGCTGATGTCCCCAAATACCGATGTAGCTTTAATATGCGTGGCCAGCTCGAGTCAGATAGCTGAGAGGAGGGAGGAGGGAAGAGGGAGGGGGGTTATATGGGTCCGATCCGCTGCTTTCACGAGCCCCAAGTGTCCACATTCAATTGCAATGGTGGATTTCTCTAAGCGCGCGCTTACAAAAGTTGACTTCACTCCATGCAACAGCAAAAGCGTTTCATACTCTACCTGATTCTCCATAGTTCACCGGCCTGATGAAGGTCCTGTTTATTTACAGAAGGCTTTTGAGCGGCTGCTCCCGACTCCTCATTGTGTGTCAATTCCAGCCCAAAACCGGAAACTAGACGGTTCCCCTCCCCTCTCCGGACCTCTGGCATGCACCCAAAACAGAAAGCTATTGTGACCAATCAAATGTCGAATGGGATGCGATTTACGCCGTCCAGCCAATTGTGAACCGCGGTGGGCGGGACTTCCCACGGGCTGCCTGTACTGGTAGGTAATAATTAGAGATTAGCCGAACCGATGGGATGTTTTTATTTTTTGCGGTCTGGTAGCGCTACATAACGTGCTGTTATTTTTTCCTCAATGATTTTCAATACTGTATTTGAAAACTATGCATGTTACTCACAGCTGTGTTGTGATTGGTTAGTTGAGGGCATGCCTCTGTTCTGTTAATTAGGGGATTACAATAAATAATTAATGCTTAGTGATTTCACTTGCCATTTTAAGGGACTGCTTTAACATATGGGAGACTGGGGCTAGTTGTCACACATTTTACTATAGTAAATATTTTGAAGGATTTTTTTCATCACTATTAAAGTCTTGGCTACAATAAAGCCAGCCCATTGAACATTTCGACCAGGAAAAATACATTTAGCACACTTTGACCCATATTGTCACTAGGTGGGGCAAGTTGTCACAGTGGAATCTGGCTTCAAACACCCTATAATAGGCTTTCAGTTCAATTTAAACGGTAAACAAATAAAATGTTACGATAGGCCTATTAGAATTTTGGATTGAATTGCAGAATTCACAAAAAAAGTATTATTGTTGCTTTAAAAATCATAAAACGAACCACTTGTAAAACTTCAATTCATAACTGTGCAGATGATTGGATTTCAGCAGAAGGTATTGCAGTTCATGAAGCAGCTCAACTGCACTACACCTGATGTACACTTGATGGCGCTGTGTCAGAAAGAACAGAGGCTGCGCTATTTGGGTGAGGCGTCCATAACCTGGGGTTGACCCCATTTTCTGTGTTTTCTATATAAAGCGCACAACATTGCTGTTTTGTCTCTTGCTAGTTTTTGACTTTTATTTTAGTGTGTATCTCAAGGTGCTTCTTTGAAAAACTTTTAAACATAAATAAATAATCTCACACCAAGTATATGCCCCAGTATTCATAATTTATATAAAAATATATCATCATTAGTTTCATGTCACATCAGGTACATAATATACACAATAATCATACACTGAGGTGGAGGTTAGAAGTTAACGCACAATTTATAGATATGTAATATACAGTTCTTTAATTAAAATTAGATTTAAAACACCACACCAAAATGTACATAATCCTAGTTATTACATTTGTAGGAAAATGTTTGCACCATTTACTGTGAGAAAATCATTCGGGTCTCACATTGAACAGGCGGCATGACTTGTCCTCCTCTGATCAGACTAGTAAAATAACATTTACATTTTAATCATCATTCAAGTTTCACCCATTATTCAAGTAGTTGCTTATGACAATTTTTCTCAGTTACCGTTGTTTCGTATGAAGTAAATCAAGTAAAATACAGAATGTGTTGTACATACATTCAGTCTTGTCAAAACAGTGCAAATATTCATTTTCACAAAACAACAGCATGACGTTTGTAAAGATGAGAATACAGTCACTTTCATGGAAACATTCACACACATACTTCAGTTTCAGGTTCTGTGAGAAGAAATAAGGAGACAGTGGCTGAAACTGCAACCATTTCACCACAACATGTAGTTCATATAACACGTAACATATGGAGTCTCAGGGTATTGATGTAGGATCAGCTCTTTCCGGTCCGTATAAATGTATTCACCAAGATTTGAACGGTAAAGGCTGGTCCTAGATCAGCGCTACACCAAGCAGCTTTATAAAATGAGATTGCATCTGTTCATCTTGTTGTGCCTGCTAGCATCTTTTCCGGGTCTTTGTGGTTCCTTTGAGGACTATGTAAGGCAGTCCAATGGCCCAGTTATTCCGTGGCCAGTACTGCAGGTCGGGGAGAGAATAAGGAATTTCCAGACTAGCATCCAGGTAAGCGATCAAAGTGCTACCGTAAGCCGTGGCCACCACAATCAGAATGTGCCTGAACAGAGAGGAGGAGAAAAATAAACTAGATTAGCACGACAGTCCAAAAGTCTGGATAATGTGGCTTAGCGCTGTAAATCCTGACATATGAAATAATAGTACGATTTTTTTTAAAGGAGAATATGGAACTCACACTCAAAAAGAAATAAAACATCTCAATTTTATTCAGAAAAAACATGCAATTTGGGGCAGTTGCTGATATTAAGATGAAATTCTGACAGCTTGTAATGTAAATCACTGAGATCTTTATAACACAGAATACAGTAGTGGCCCAAAGTAATGTCTGAGGGGGATATTTGTTTTTAATGAACCTACAAGTTCAATTATTATTATTATTATTTTATATTTTGTAATATGACAGAAGGACAAAACACTAAACTTGTAAAAAGGTATTTATCTGACAAAATTATTTGGCAAAAAAAGGAAAACTACATCTAGAACTTTTATTTTACTATGCAAAGAACAAATGCATAAAAAAGAGAATAGACTGACTACAATATAACCAGTTATTTATTAATTTGATTTTTTTGGTTCTCTTGTCTGTATACATAATTTCTTTGACAGCCAGGCCAAAAATTATGTCCACACAAATTGACATTTTTATTGTGTTATCACACATAAAACAGTTGACTAATAAACAACTACTTAATATGATAACAAAATATTTAACAAATTTGAATAATATTTGAGTAAAGGGTGAAGATGTCAATATTCCTAGGCCAGACATCACTTTTGGCCACTACTGTATTTACTTAAAATGCATATACTGTAAAAAAAAAACAGTCGCCATTCTATACCTGCAAATAATGTTATAGTAAGGTGATACTTCAACGCTCAGTAGTTTTTATTGTGGGTGCCAGGGGAAAAAAAAATTGATGATTACAAATAAATGTTCTTCAAAAGCCTTTTGTACCATATTTGATACTCGCATTTTAACATTTCTAAAACATGATGTATGGATAATAACCTAGGTAGCTTCAGTCCTCTGGTAAGTGCTCATTTCGATATATTACTAACAATATAAAAGTTATTCATACGTTTACTTTCTAAAAAATCAGTAAAGTTTTCACAGCAAATACATTGTGGAGGTGGACATTTTTTACAATTGCGCTAAAAGTCCTTTTACTTGCTAAAGAAGTATAAACTAGATTAATTAGACGACAGAGAGAACAATTTTATCAGCAAATATTTAATTATGTTTATAATCTAGAGGCCTTAGAGATTTGCGTATTATGATTCAGTAGGATTTATAAGGTTAAAATGTACCCAAACATACAGCAGAATATCATAACTCACCAGATACCGTGCAAATAACAGAAGTCAAGTTTCTGCCAGAAGCTGCAGCCAAAGCGATCGCTAATCCAGCAGGAGATGGCCAGAACCCACAGGCCAGTGGACGCCCAGGCCAGACGCAGCACTCGCTCATCTGTGCAACTGTTTGACCAATAGATCAGTATTGAATGAAAGCAAAACATTGAAAAAAAGACCTTGCATAAGTAGCATTTATAGTCTTAATGTGGACAAATAGTGACTATTACAACATGTGGAAAAGCTTGAAGCGACGAATGCACATCACTTACCTCTTTAACTCCATAAACAGAGAGTAGAGGATATGGATGGCAAAGCAGTTGAGAGCGTAGGCATTGGCTGTAGGTTTGACAAAAGAGGACAGAGTGCTTATAACAGTGACGATCAGGACCAAGCGAGAGAACGTTCTCCTGAGAAAGAAAAAAAATCAGAGAAAGAGATGCCACACTTTAGACTGCAGATAGTCTAGTCATCTAAAATATTGAAAATAATAATCATAACCAGGGGAATATATAGTTTGGGGTTAGTAATTTTCTTATATATCCATCTACCAAGACACTAGACCAATCAAATGATGTAGTTTAACATCTCATCTAGTTTTCAAGCATTTAAATATTAATATAAGGCTGGTTGGACCCCACTGAGAAAGCTGTGGAAACCATCTCTCCCACAGCGAGATTAGAATATGATGCTGTAGGTTAAAACAGGGTTACTGTTACACAAACTGAAGACTGTAAAGCGATCCTTTGATTGCTCCTGTTTTTGCAGAACTGCAGATGCTGTTTTTTTAAGAGGAGGAAGACAAGCTCATGCTGTAAAGAAACAGACCTTTCTATGGAATGACATGGTACAGAAACATGAAAAATATGAAACCGTTACCTGTCCTTAACAAAAGACGGGAAGTGTCTGCGTGGGAACCACAGGGAGTAGCCAATTGCCAAAACCCACAGGATTGACAGTTCGTCCAGCATCTGGCCCATAAAACTCAGAGTCATATGAAAATACATAGAGAAAAGACCTGAAGAGAGAGAGAGAGAGAGAGAGAGAGAGAGAGAGAGAGAGAGAAACAGACCATAGGGTGAGAAAGACATCACAGAAAGAGAAAAACTCATTTGGTCAGGAATCAATTCCCACACTACCTTTTTCTTGTCAAATGTCCCTTTTCTTTCGGAAATGTGTCACATAATGGAAGTAAAATGGGAAGTGAATACAATTAAAATTGACTTTAATAGGTTGACATGTACAAGGAGGTCATGTAAATACCATAAAAAAGTATTTTATTGAGGAAACAGCATTAAGAAAAACACCTTTATCTACATTCCTAGTTTATTCAAGGTGTGCATGTCAGACTGTGAAAAAATATTGAAATATTTATTTATAATAAAATTTTTAGAGTAATAATTTTAACATGTTTACAAGTGTATTGATTTGCATGTTGCATTTTATAGTTCATGTAAATCACGTCTGTTTTGCCACAAACAAAGAAAATCAAAGTGACTTTTAATTAGTTCATTTACTTGGATTCAATATAATGAATCAGTGGATTTCAGTTTGGCTGGATTTAAATTTGATTTGGCCATTGAACAATGCTGTCCCCTGCTGGATTGTTAAGGTCACAATCCCTTTTGGACTCAACTTTCACACTTACCTACAAAGACCATCATGATCCAGACCAGATGCACAGCCAGGTTTCTTTCCTTGGCATATGGGTGCAGCAGGTAGAGCATTATGGGTGAGATCACAAAGAAGATGAAACTGCTCATCTGAAAAGGGAGCAAATGCTGAATCAGTGAATCAGACATGCTTAAACTCAAATCCTATCCCATGGTGCTCCTCAATGTTGTTTTGTAGCAGTCACGTTTTACACATTTTGTATTCGTCTGATACTGAGGTAGAACCACAAATAAAACCTGAATGGGCTGAACTGGATTCTATCTCTGTTGTGCACATGGATAGGTGTAACATTGTGCCTGAGTCACTGCAGATGTATCATTAGTGTGGGTGTAGTTTCTGGATGAAACCAGGAGCATAGAGAATGCAGCAATTAGTGTGGTTAACAATGTCTCGAATAGGATTCCTCTGGTGTTAATGACTGAACTGAGAATGAATCACAGTGACTAATGTGTGAAAGGATTCGCAGCTCGTCTGTTATGCTCTTACCGTGTTGAAATATTCCACAACATTCTCTGAATGTTTATAGTTGTCTTCACACCAGTCCACTTCAGAGCTCTCGTAGGAAAACACACCTGCCATTTTGTCAAAGGACGGGAATGACGGGATCTCTGAGAGAAAGAGAGATTGTTTTATTATTCACCCTAATGATGGATCAAAACTTCTATGGCTTACATTTCCGTGTTGAAGCACAAAAAACTTGCCATTGTGCTAAAGCTTGTTATCTTTACAGAGCGTTCCACACTCTACTGTGACAGAATGGAGATACTGAACAAAAGCAAATCTCTGCCCATCTGGTGTCTATAGTAGATATGGTAGACCCATTTTTATTAAAGGGTAAGGGGCTGTTCACGAGTTCCATGACAATGTTTTTCCACGGTTTTCAATGTAAACACATGGCCTTAGAGCAGGGGTGGCCAACATCAGTCCTGGAGAGCCACAATCCTGCAAATTTTTGCTCCAACCCTAATCAAACACACCTGAACAAGCTAATCAAGGTCTTAAGGGTTACTAGAAAGCTACAGGAAGGTGAGTTTTTATCAGGGTTGGAGCTAAACTCTGCAGGATTGTGGCTCTCCAGGACCGACGTTGGCCACCCCTGCCTTAGAGGGATAGTTCACCCATTGTTAAAAGGAAAAATCTGTCATCCTTTACACACCCTCAAGTTGTTCCAAACCATGAAAATCTTTCCTCTGCTGAACACAAAAGATGATATTTTGAAGAATGTTTGTAACCAAACCGTTGTGGTGCACCATTGACTTCCATAGTATTTTTTTTTTTCCATACTATGGAAGTCAATGTGGTCCATCAACTGTTTGGTTGCAAACATTCTTCGAAATATCATCTTTTGTGTTCTGCACAAGAAAGATTTTCATACAGGTTTGGAACAACTTGAGGGTGAGTAAATGATGACAATTTTAATTTTTTGAGGAACTATCCCTTTAAGACCATGTGTTTACATTGAAAACAGTGGAAAAACTTGCAGTGGAAGTCACATTTACCACTGTTACGGCAAATTTTCACAGACAAAATCTAGTCTTTCAAAAGGAATCCACGCAATCTGGAATTTCTCATGAGGGCAAAGATTTCCGCATGCAGTTTCCGGGCACAATTTTGTGTTGTTTTGCCCACAACATTTCGCTAACATGATTGCACCTTTAGGAGTCGTATACACAATACATTTTTGCATCCCAATGTGCAACTTTTCCACTGTTTTTGAAAGCATGCACCTGACTGTTGTGCTCGCGTCTTTTGCAGCATCACGTTAAAATAAGTTGAACTTTATAAAAACAACGCATCTGGAGAACTTGCATTTTTTCCCCATTCCACTGCCCCTACATCTTACATTCTGTGCAGAGCAGCCTGCAAATGGGTGGAGCTTACATCTAGCCCCTCCTTTCTAGACATTCAGCGAGGAGGAGCAACGGATGAATATCAAAATATAGTTTTTGTTTTTTTAGGATTAACAGAGCTTGGGTAGTTTCCATATACTTGTCTAAATCAACTTTGAATAAAGAAAAGACAGGATTAGAGCCAGTAAATACAGTATTTGTTTATGTATATGAAATTTAGCCAGCAAGAAAGATAAATTAATTATGCAATATTTTCCTATGTCCTTTTTTGAGTATTCAAACAATCCAAAGAAAACATATTTAAAACAGAAAGAAAAGTCACTTGTAAAATTAAATTAGATTGTGGGTGCATTGCCAAAACAAGCGAATAGCATTTTCCTCAGAAGAGTGAACAAAAAAAGAGCAATTTATTTCAATATCAGACGTAATTCTCCTTAGAAAGGCTTTAGCCGGGTAAACTTCATGGATCAATTTTAAATGTTATTTCTTTTACATTATAGACCTTATTCACGGCAGCGCCATCTTTGATTTTTAACAGGAATGAAACTGAGCCTGTGAGGGATATCTCTTCAGTGTGTTGTATGTTATTTCATGTGTTTTTGGATTGTAACGCTGATGAAAAACAGCAAAAACATCTTTCCGAGAAATTTCAATGGACAAAAAAACCCCCCAAACAACATGAACTGTGGAAAATTATAAGTGATGTAGGAGCTCTATGCAGCTTTTTACAGCAGACGCCACTGAAAACACAGTAAGTCGATCCATCACAGCCTCGCTTTCATACCCGAATAAGGTCTATTGGTAAGCAGATCCTTTTGAGGCAGAACCATACTTTTTCCCAAGGAATGCTCTCTACAATATTATTCCAGTACGGTATTATATAAGGAATTGTTACTCTCTGAAAGCGAGCTCGGAGTTATTTTTGTTGCTCTACAGAAAAACATATGCTTCCAATCATTGTGCTGTTAAATTCAAAGGGTACATGGCATATGGAAATGGAGCACCTTGCAGCAACAGAGACACTCCAGAGGGAAATGACATTGAGAACACAACATACTCATTAGCACTTGCAGGAATTTTATATTCCTATAACAAATCTAAATAGTTATAAAGTTTGTCATGCGAGTTAAAAGCCGTCCAACTACAATATGATTGTTTTTAAACCAGTTATCAAAGAAAACTGATTTCCTTATTGTTCCATAAGTAATATATGTGTGGCGAAAAGTTGTTTATATATTAGAGAGCAAGCCAACAGCAACATTATCTTAATCTTTATTATTATCTTTGCAACATTATAATTACAAAAATCCAAGCTAAACTTTAGAAGAAGAAAAAAAAAAAAGAATAATTAGGGATACCATTCCAAAGTGAAGAGGGATTATTTAGGACATTCTTATTCCTCCAATTATTCTGACTGAGAGCTTCTCTGAGCAGGTTCTGTATGCAAGTGCAACAAAATTGCATCTGATACCCTGCAATGCAGTTTTTTGTTGCCATTTTCAACACCAGGTGTTTTTTTTTTTTTTTTTTCTGAGCTGACAAGGTTAACAGCGAATATGTTAAATACTAAAGTGCTCGCTTTCTATAGAATTGATCTCTTTTGGTCATTTGTATTTTACTGCTAACAATATATAACGACGAGTGGTCGTTTTCTATACAATTTATAACAAAATAACGACTTTAAGTGAGATGACAATTTCAAAATCAAAAACTTGTTTAAATAGGATTGTAACAAAACAAAACCAACAGGCTAAAATCAAATTATTTCCTAATTTAGCTATCTGTGCGTGTGCCCTAGGACCTATCATTACCCATCGAGCTGGGAAAAGTGAATCCTCGGGATGATAATAAATTAATTGGTAGGGAAGCGCAGCACAGCCCTGAGAAAACACACAAACACTAGAATAACCGAAACGCTGGATGACGCTTATATCAACTCTCTCAAATCAATACCAAACCCTTCAATAAAAAGCAACAAAGTGTGGCTTACCTCTTAGAAACGCGTCCACAGTCTCGAGCTCAGTGTGTCAGGGTTAAATAGGAGAGAAATGTCCCCGGTCCTGTTACGCGGGTGACATCACCTGGAGGGTTCAAGTGAAACCGAGCAAACAGTGGCAGTGCGGTATTCCTCATTGTGCCATTGTGTCGCGAACCTGTCAGCACGCTATGCGGATAGACCTGAAACACGCCGCTTTACATGACAACGACTGGCACGCGCCCGCCTCCGGCACGAGCGGCAGCACAAGTCCAACGACCTGAGGTCAAACTACCTGCACCTCACCTGTCGAAATAATATTAACCGCAAAATATGTACAATATCCACATTTAATGCCTTCATCAAAAGTAAAATTCGTTAAAAGGAATGTCGCGGCCTCGTTCAATAGTTTACCTTGGAAAGCACAGTTTCCGCCATAGTTGCTCTCAGGTTACGAGTGTTGCTGTTTGATTTATTGCAAATTTATAGTACGAGTATTTCACCCAGGTACATGAAATTATTGATTTATTTGGAGGTAGTAATTTGCCCTTTCATAATTTTGACATTTGACTTTAATTTTTGTAAATAATTGTGAGGTTGGATTTTGTTTATTAACAATTGTGTGTTAATAAACATGACAACATTTTTGTAAATATTAGTTAAATATGCACCAGCCAGAGACAGTGTATGCCTATGCATGCTTCTCTCTGTTATAGGTCAAGTTTTCCCCAAGGTTTCTACCTCTACCTTCTACCTAACTAACTACCCTGTGGAGTTTTTCCATGCGAATGTCCCCTTTGGTTTGTTCACAAGGGGGTTTGTGAGGCTCTATTTTCTCCAAGCTGCTTTGAAACAATATGCATTGTGCAAAGGGCTAAACAAATCAATTGAATTTAATTAAGTTGAACAGACAAAATCATGAGCGTGATTAAAAACAACCATTCAAAGATCATTTCCACTACTGTGATCTGATAAAAAAAAAAAAAAAAAAAAAAAAAAAAACATCAAGCTGTTCGGAGATTCAATATTAATCATGTTCACACAGTAAACAACAACTGGCAGCTATTTTGGATACTATGGTAAATTCAATTTCTTTATCACCCCCAAAAAAGATACAAATATATTAGAAATACCAGCCTTTAACCCAGGGGAGCATATAGGCTACATACATATATTTGAAGGCGTACTAAGATGAAACTGCTGCAGTAACCCCTCATAAACGTGAAGATCTCATGCAAATATCCAGGCTTTAAGTCTGTATTTGTTTTCACACTCAGCAATATGCTGGATTTTGCATAAATGTTTAGCATGGAAAATGAGGACTGACTCTCATATTCCCTCTTGTTGTAGTGTCTCCATGCACCTGTTGGGGAGAAAACGTTCAGTCTGAACTCACCTGCTCAACCAGTCCTCCCCACCCACCTGCATAGAAAGAATAAGTTCTTCTGTCATTCATTTGTCTCTAAAGACACCTCTTTGTGCCAGGGGCTAAAAACCTGTATTGTGCTGCAAATGCAATCCAAATATCACATCAAAAACATGTAACAAACAAATTAGGAGAGGGGGAAGAAAGATGGAAAAACATGTTTCCATGGTGAAGTTATTTAGGCTTGGCTCCAACTTTCAGGAACAACACAGTTTACTGGCCAAGAGGCAGTTGAATTTTTCATCGCCTCAAGAGGTATAATTAGATTCTCAGTTCGAAAAAAAAGTGAACTGGAGACATTGTAATTTACATATTCCATATTTATGAAGATATCATTATTTTTTGTGGCTTAGCTGGTAAGTAAAATATTTTTTCTTATGATGTAGTACAGCAATGAAATCTTTTTAAACAAATCTCTCTTTAATACTGTTAGTACCACAGACATCAATTTATTTATTTTTTGTTTGAAGATTTTACACAAGAGAAAATAAAATGACATAAAAGTATAAAACATCATTCAATGCAAATAATATATTTTCTTTTCTTTTTTTACATATGCAGACAAAAATTAAGGAAAATCTGTGATTGTGATGATTGCAGTTCCATAAAAAAAAAAAAAAAAAAAAAAAGAGTTGTTGAAAAACTTTTAAACTGCACAACAGTGCAGTCAAGTGGTGATTTGTGGGCAGTGCAGAGCCTTTGTAAACAGTGCATCTCTCTCTTAGTCTGAAAACTGTACCAACAAATTGTTCTATTTAGTAAAAAAAATTTTTTACAAAAATAATCATTTAAAAAATTAACCTAAAAGATCTCGCCACTGGCTTGCGTACAAATTCCCAGAGCCAAAGAGATTCCATGATCTAGGAGGTTAAAGGTCAAAAGTCAGGTGCTGGTTCATCAGTGCGGTCTACCTCGTTGACATGCAGAGGTCAGATCTTCTCTACATAGTTCCCAGGAAAGAGACCCTCCTTCCCATTAATCCGCCCTCGCCACCACCCTGATGGATCTACGGGCAAACCAGACGTATATTAGAAACAATTCAGCAGTCTAAATCTAAACCACAACATTCTGCCTTAAATCCAGGTCTCACCTTCACTGAGTAGCTCTATGATCTCATTGACATCAAAGCTAATTTCATCCACATCCTGGCCAAAATACTGATAAAGTGCTCTGCATCGAGGGCCCTGCGGTCGGGGCTGAGGTTTGGGACGGCTAGAGGGGGCCGGTGGAGGCCGTTGGCTGATGCTTCTTTTCCGCTGCATTCTGGTGACATTTTAGACCCTTTAGAACTTACAAAAATTGGATTTGAGATGTTTTTGTATGTCTGTCTGTGTTCTCTTACCCTGACATTCCCTGATCTGGCACATTGAGGAAGTCGAGGTTCGTGGACTGATTCTGGGCCGGCCTGGAGCCTCTTTGATTTATCTGCGATCCCAGTTTAGGTAGAGCGTTGCTCGGCGGAGGGTTCTGCCTCACTGGCATGGAGTATGTCGCGTCCCTCTGCTGCTGCTGCTGCTGAGCACCACCCCGGTGAAACTGCGCAGCCCCGTTCTGATGGCCCCCTGGTAAAATACAAGTACACGTTATATAGAGGGTTACTGGTGGCTAAGTGTGTATCATACCGGTTGGGGTGTCAGCTCAAGATTTTTACAATCTGTATTTTTGTTATATTGTTAAAAAATGCAAATGGGAATAATGTTTAGTAAGTCACTGTTGCTCAAGACTTGTTCCTTGAGGCCAACCAGATTAGAATGTGTTTTGAGCTTTGGTTCCACCTGAGGTTTATTTACTCACAGGGAGTTTTCTCTTGTAAAAAAGAAATTGTATTGAATGTGCACTTGTAACTTGTTCTTTAAATCTTAGTTGTTGTTTTTTTAACTCTACCGGGAGATATTTTAAGATAATGGCCACTTACTGTAAGTGTACTTTAAGAAAGTACACGTTCATGACTGTTTCTTAACACACAAGTACTTTTAAAAAGTGCACTTTGTAATAATGTTAACTTAAATGTTACTTAAAGTACATTTTAAATCATGTTTTAATAATCTTTCATCGTGTTTTAAAGTAATGCTTTAATGTAATCACTAACATACTGAAGTACTTGTAAAGTTCATTTATTTTAAATAATATTCTCAATTATATGTATTGAAGGGGTGGATTCTGGAATCCACTGCCGCTTCAATGTGTATATATATATATATATATGTGTGTGTACTTTTTTCATGAGGGTTGTGGTGCCTCTGCAATGCTCCGTAAAGCCCAGATCACTACATAACCCTACAAACCTATGCAGATTAACTTCGCATATGAAACAAAGATTATAACTACAGCAACTGGAGAATATAAATTTGTCCACATGGTTCAACTGCAGTTACAGCAAAGGTACATAAACTAGGAGTTTTTATACCTCTGTGCTGTGGCTGGCTTCTTCCTCCATGACTCTGTGGTATTCCCTTCCTGGTTGGCTCTGGAGAAAAACAAAAATTGAAGCTCAACGAAGAGTTTTTGTGCAAGCACTGACACTTTATCCATCCAACCGTCTCACGTACTGGATGTCTTTGGTAGTCCATCTCCTATAGTGACAGAAAGGGTCTTTCCTGCAGGTTTGATCACAGCTGCATCAGTCTGTCCCCTCTGGAATACCACCACACGGGTGCCGCCTCCTCCCCAGCCCTCCTTCTTCACATGGAACTCCAACCTGCACAAAACATTGCCATTAATTTATGTTCTGCACTGGAATGAGATAAATGAGAAACAACAGAGAGAGTAATTGGCACCTGTCGCCGAAGGACAGTGAGAGTTTGCTTTGGGTTTGCTCCTCATAGCGCTTGCACAGCAGACTGATGAACTCCGTCTTAAACGTGGACTCCAGCAGACTGTCATACTCAGTTTCGTGAAGGATAAAGAAGTCATCTTGCCTTGTGCTGGAAGGAAATGAAGAAAGACACAGTTTTTACATTTCCTGAAGAAAATATGGCGCTCATCCGTGTAAAACTACCAGAATGTGAAGGTTCCAATTTGTGTTTTCTAGGGTATTTCTAGGTTGGTTTTGGTCAGTGTTTATACAGTGTTATACTACAGTTCAAAAGAATGCTTTCATTCAAGGATCCATTCAATTGATCAAAAGAGACAGTAAAGACATTTATAACGTTACAAAAGATTTGTGTTTCAAATGCTGTTCCTTTGAATTTTCTATTCTTCAAAGAATCCTAAAAAACGTATGATTTCAACAGAAATATTAAGCAGCACAACTGTTTTCAACATTGATAATAATAAGAAACATTTCTTGAAGACCAAATCTGCATATTAGAATGATTTCTGAATGATCATGTGACACTGACAACTGGCGTAATGATGCTGAAAATTCATTATTTGCCATCACAAGAATAAGTTATGAAAATATTTTCAACCTTTAATCAAAATAACAAAGTTTTATTTTTCATTAAATAAATTAACCTGTAAGACCTTTGTTCATCTTCAGAACACAAGTATGTTTTAGTACCCTTCTGGGCGTCTAAAAGTGTTAATTACTTTGCTGACATTAGAAGCCTCACTGAGCCATTGGATTTGATCAAAAATATCTTAACTTGTGTTCAGAAGATGAACGAAGATCTTACGGGTGTGAAACGACATGAGGGCGAGTAATTAATGACAGGATTTTCATTTTTGCATGAACTAACCCTTTAAGTATAAAATATGTAAAGTAGACTTGGTGTGATTGCAAAAAGAAACCATGTCAAAGAAGACCTAACAACAAAATCCAACAAATTATATGTTATCATAAACCAGGCAAAACTCATGTGCACAGTTTAAAATGGTGCTGGACGACTTTTATGCCAAAGAAGAAGAAGAAGAATTGTGAGCAATTGAGGACAGAAGATGAAAGTGAACATGACTGATGGGATATCACAAAGCACGGAAAATGTTATTATTGACTCTGTAATTGATTTTCACATTATCTTCATTCGTCTTTGATGCATCATCATTAATCATCATCATAAGGAGAGACAAACAACATCCTTCACCCTCTTGTTCAGCCCCAAACCCGCCCCTTCGACTTTCATTATCTCTCAGACTTGACATATATGGCAGAAAAGAAGAACTGAGTCGCCATAAATATGAACTCATTTCCTGCTTGCTAATTTCCCTTTTGCACTCTGCAAATACTTTGACCCTGCAGAACTTCCGTATAAGCTCTTCTGGTGGTCTGGCAGCTTGTTTGTGTCTCACAGCAATAAATCTGCACATAAGCACAACTGAGTAGTATATACAGTATAAATGAGCAGCTTTATCACATTTGCTCAGGCCCAGACAGCAAAATAAAGAGCTGAAATAACAAGGATTTTCAAAGCAGCTGTATATCTAGCTGATTGTAGCTAAATGTGCAATGCTTTTGGGATATGCAGTTGAGACCATTAATGCAGAAAATCCTTTTTACAAGTGGAATAGTTCCACATTTACAAATCGTCTTCACAGCTGTTCCCTGTTAAATGAGCAATCTGTAATTGCTACAAAAAGCCTTGAGATTGCAATGTCACTACATTCTAACTTAGCCTATAAATCCACCATTTTGCTTGTGGTTACAATCATTCATTTGTTGTAACCAAAAGATTTCTATTTTAAATAATTACTGTTCTTTTATCAAATTTTAAATCATGAAAAAAAAAATTAAATCATGAACAATGTTCAAGAATCCTGAAAGAAATATAACAGGTTATGAAAAAAAAATATTAGGCAGCACAACTGTTTCCAACATTGATAATAAATTAGCATATTAGAATGATTTCTGAAGGATCATGTGACACTGAAGAGTGGAGTAATGGTCGATGAAAAGTCAATTTTGCATCACAGAAATAAATTATATTTAATATATAGTATATTATAACAGAAAACCATTGTATTAAATTGTAATAATATTTAAAATTATACTGTATACTGTCAGCATTTTTCATCAAATAAATGCAGACTTGATGAACATAAGAGACAAAAACATTAAAAATAGTAATGCGTCCAAACTTTTAACCGGTACTGTGTATACAGTATATGGGATCCATGTGGTTCCAGCACGGGCAGTATGAGGCAGCAACTTACCTCAAAGAGATCGAACGGACATTGCCAATGTCCAGCCTTCTTTTCAGAACCTCCTTTATTTGTCCCTTCTCTGGTCCTTTCTTTATCTTTTCCCGACCAATTAGGTAGATGGATTTCGGTGTCAGTATTAGATCTCTCTTTATAGACTAAAAAATCAGCAAGAAATAATTACAGCTTATTTTTGCTCTTATTTAATCTATTTTAGATTTCAAAGAAAAAAAAAAAAGCAGCTCAACCGTTTTTAAGATTCATAGTTACAAATGTTTCTTGAGCAGTAAATCAGCATATTAGAATGATTTCTGAAGAATCATGTGACACTGAAGACTGGAGTAATAAATTAGATTTTATATTAAAATAGAAAACAGGTATTTTAAATATTTTACATGATTACTTTTGATCAAATGAAGGCATCCTTGGTAAGCATAAGAGACTTCTTTCAGAAACATGAACAAAAATATTTTTGAACAGTAAACATTTTTTTTTTTGCCAATTAGTTTCTCACCTTGAACCTACGGTCAAACTTGTTGACCGAGTCTGCAAAGTCAACCCGTTCCCTCTTGGCCATGAACTGCCGGAGTTCAGGCTTGTCTTCCATGCCCAGGTAATCGCCAACAAAGTTCCTGTTTATACTATTCCTACGTCGTTCTTTAGAGTTATACAGTATATCAGAGGCTGAAAATGAGAAAGACAGAGAGAGAGAAAAATTAAGTGTCCAAGCTCACATTTACATTTTGCTATTACAGGATATACCATAAGTTACGTAAACATAAAAAAAACAAAAACAAATGTAGATTATAAATAAATGTATTTAATTTCAAAACTGAAAAGTATCACTTAAAATAGTTAGGTATAATTAAAAATGGATTATCGTATCCAACATTTGTGTGCGCTGTGTATTTTTATGCGAATTAAAACAATCCTGCCATTAGCTTAGCAACCTCCTAAATCCAACCCCACAGCCGACTAAAGTGGAACGGGCTGGGGAACCGTCACAATGCTAACAGCAAACTCTTGAAATCAATGGAAATTGAGTCACAAATAGTGGAGCACTATTTGCGTGGCACATGGAGTTGCGCTCCAAATCGGTCACTTACAAGGTTTTATGCCCTTGTAAAGACTTTATAGGATAATGCTTGTGTGGGCAGTAGGTATCTCACTAGGTTTTACACACTTATACTCACCCTCCTCTCGCATCTGTTCATATTTCCTCCTGGCGATGTATTTCCTCCATGCCTTCTGGATGGTTCTGGCAAATGTGTCAAACTTCCTCTCTCGCATCTCCTCCAGCAAAAATAGCTACAGATAGAAGAAACGGGAGTTGAAATGAGGAATGTTGTTTAAGGGAAAGTCAAGATTTGTGAAATCATTTATATTTTAAGCCTTGTTGGTATAGCTGGAGGGGACTTTTTAGGTGATTTCTGAACCTCACCGACTCTGGATTCTTGATGAAGACCTTGGTGCGACCCATTTGGTACTGATCCGTCTCCATGTTTACACAACGTAAAAGGTGCAAAACGCCCTGCTGTTCCGCACCACGCCAACATGGCCATGTCTCCGCTGTTAGGATGGCATACCTAGCAAAACACACATGAGACTGAGTTACCTAAGATACAAGCACTGAGATAAACACACCAGGGAAATCACTCCTAAAATTAGCACTCCTGAAATGGCCGCCATAAGATTGACACACCAGTGATATTTCCTCTGAGATTATCACCATTTATTTGAGCTTCCTCACTTGAGGTTAATTCACTTTTAGCTGGAAAACCCCAGAGCTAAGTCAAATATTGGACTGCAGTGCTACTATAATGTCCATATAAAACACATTTGCAATGATATTTTATGACCATACACATATAATTTAGAGCTTAGTCTTACCTCTGTAAAAACTTCTGGAAGATTCTTCGATAGGCAAAGCCCGCACGGCGTACCCTAATATTTTCCCTCAAGCCAAGATATTCCACTTGATGTCTCGCTCTGGAAGCATAAAAGTGAAATTTACGAATAGCACATGTTGTGAGTTCATTTGCCCCATCTTTGCGTAATATGTGGAGTCTGAGCATGAGGTTATATTGAACGACCCACCTGCTCTCTTCCCAGTCTTTGGGCCTCTTGGTCTCGTTGGGTTTGATGCAGCGGATATAGTGCGGTGTGCACTTCATCAGTGTGCTAACCAACTCGTTGGCTTGCCTCTGTGGATCAGACGGTCAGTGAGTGACTCCAAATAAAGGAAATGTGACAGCTATGCTGATCCTCAGAGTTTATTAAGAACTTACTTTGATCTTCGAGCCAGCAGTGGTTGGTCTACCTTTCTTTTCCGTGTTGAGATTTTCTGGGAAGAGGCTTCGGATGAAGTCACTGCAATGCCAGAGGAATAAATATTTTTGGATGTTTGGAACATGTTGATTGCGGTTACGGGAAAAGGAGAAAAACAGTTGAACTTATTTCAGGGAAAAATTGATTATGCTCATCTTTCTTTGTTCTGTTGTTTCTTTGGCTTTCCATTCCATTCCATTCCCTAACCTTTACCAAACCTAAATACAGCCTATCAATGTGGAAAGTGCTTCCGACGAGAGAGAAAGAGAGAAATAGCACTTACTATTGGCTGCTTTGCATCAGTTCTATGAGATCAGGGAAAAGCACATCTCTGTTTCTCTCACAGAAACCGTTGATATCGTACGACACCTGATTTAAAGAAGTACGTTTTAAGAAGAAATTTAGTAAAGGATCAAGTTTGGGCACTGTAAAAAAATTTGAATGCTTTTGAAAGTCTCTTATGCTCACCAAAGCTGCATTTATTTGATCAAAAATACAATAAAACAGTAACATTGTGAAATATTATTACAATTTAAAGTAACTGTTTTCTATTTAAATATTTTTAAAATGTAATTTATTCCTGTGACGGCAAAGCTGAATTTTTAGCTACCATTAATTACTCCATGATCCTTTGGAAATAATTTTAATATGCTGCTCAATAAATATTTCTTATTATTATCAATGGTGAAAACAGTTGTGCTGCTTAATATTTTTGTGGAAACCATGACATATGTCTTTACGGTCACTTTCGATCATTTACTGCATCCTTGCTAAATAAAAGTATTAATTATATATATATATATATATATAAACTGAAACCAAAAGAGTGTAGATGACCTTAAATCTAACACACATGGACTTAAAAGTCACAAAAGTCGAAACACACACCTTGCCAGCGTAATGGTGAATGACAAAACCAGAGTTCCAGTTGTTGAAGTGTTCGTGCGTCCCCACTGCACCCTGTAGCTTCTGAAGCAGAGTTAGATCAACACCCTCTTTGGTGGCATGCATGGTGGCACAAACATCATCCAGCACACTCATGATGCCAGGAGGATTCTGGGATTGAGGGGAAATTGTCAATTATATTAACAAAGCTCATAAAAACAATCATTGTAAATTATTATTAATGTTAAATACAGCACAGCTCCTTTACAGCCTTACCAGTTTGTTTTCTATTAAGTCGCACACAACTTTGTTGTTAAAGTATTCTATAGGTGTCCATTTGATGCCCTCCTGTACATACTCTTCCTGTAGGAGGTAAAACAGTTTGTCAGATTGAGAATTTACACACATCAGGACAGATACTAGAGAAAAGTGTGGTGAAAGATTTGTTTTTTGTTTTTTGTACCTGTTCTGCTTTCAGTGTCAACTCAATAAAGATCTGCTGCAACTTTTCATTCACAAAGTTGATACAGAACTGTTCGAAACCATTCCTCTAAAAAATAATTGATGATTATTATTGATAATATTAATTTAATTAATATAGTCATTTGATTTTCACAGAATGTTAATTAAGAACCTTCAAATTAAAATAATGGTTAAAAAAAGACACAAAATACACTTCCGTTCAAAAGTTTGGGGTCTAAGACTTTAATGTTCTAAGTCTCTTATGCTTACTAAGTTAAAAAATACAATCAAAAATCAAAAATACAATAATGTTAAAAACAGTTGAGCTGCTTAATAGTTTTGTGGAATCCATGATACATTCTTTCAGGATTCTTTGATGAATAGAAAGGTCAAAAGAGCCGTATTTATTAGAAGCACAACTCGTTTTACAACATTATAAATGTTTTTACTGTGATTTTGAACAAATGCATCCTTGCTGAATAAAAGCATTCATTTCTTTCATAAAAATCCTTTCAAAACCTCTGAATGGTAGTGTATATTTACAAATATGCCTCATTGGATGATTAATGACCTAAAGGTTAAATTTCACTCATTAAAATATGCAATGACAATCAATGAAAGGGAAGAATATTTACCTGGAAAATCTCGAATCCATAAATATCCAGAACGCCAACACTGAGCTCTTCAGTGGGTTTCTGTATGGCTTTATTTATTGACTGCTCAGACAGAGAAAGACAAAAAAATTACCATTTTTTACCAACTAAATGTGACCATGTGTTCATACGTCGTTCACTAACCTCAACTAGGTAGTCAAACAGACGGGCATAGAGGGCTTTGGAGAGAGCGTCACGCGTGTGGCACGCTTGTTCTCTGTTCAGAGTCACATCAATGGATTCAGATTTACCACCCCATTTGGAGTCCATTTTCCTACTGGTGAGTTTCTCCTGAAGACGGTTCTGGTCGATGCCCAGCAGGTAGGCAGGGAAAGCCAATACTGGGTTGAAAGCAGGGTGAAAGATGTCAATGGAAAGTCTGACAAAAAAGATAGATGACTATTTTGACAGTCAATGGTGATCTCAAAGCAGCAAACAGGGAAGCATTTACTTCATCTGCATATCACTCACAATCTGTGCTCTCCACCTGCCCATAGTTTCCCGCCTCAATGAAACTGATGGCGCCCAGATGTAAGATGCCAGCTACGATCTGCAGCACTTGCCTCTGAACCACCTCCGGTATGCCGATCACCCTCATGGCTTCCTGTAGACCAAGTCATCAAAACTCAGGGTCAACAAAGGTCTGAAAAGTGGCTGAAACTGACAAGCATTTGGTTCATGGAGGTGACAAACATAATGTGGCATGATGATATTGATTAAAATATGTACCATAGTTTCCTGGAAGTCCTTGCTGTCATTAGTTCCATCCACCTTGTACGTTCCTGACTGGTTCAGGTAGTAGTAGTAATCTGGGGTCATAATTCCCAATTCTTCCTTCTGCTGAGGTGTGCATCCATCTATTAGCTAAAAATTTTTTTTTAAAAAGAGTAGTGGTTTATTCAATATCTATTCATGTGACCCTTGAGAATTATGTGATAATTGTGTGCAGTCAACACGAATGTTGTCGTTTAATTCTATGAATTTTCCAGATGCAGCTTTGGGAAAAAAAAATAGGACATTTTTATTAAATAATTTAATTTAGATTTTGCTTGTGTTTTTCTCAGAAGTGTTTTTTTCCCCCTGCTTTTCAACCACGTTCAACAAAAAAGAAGAAAATAAATGAATTTGCAAATAAGCAAAATATATTGAAAAAGATATATTTAATACTTAAAAAAAATATTTTAGAAAAGTAATGTCTAAGACAATATGTATTTCGATCAATTTTCCAGATGCCAGATAAATGTATTAAATAACTAAATATATTAGACATATTTACGTAACACGTTACAATGAGGTTAACTACTTTAGTTAACATTAACTGAGAATGAACAATACTTCTACAGCATTTATTAATCTTAGTTAATACATTTACTTATAAATGATTAAAATCAATAGTTGCATTTCTTAACATTAGATTTTCTCTTTCCTACCTGGTAGAAGATGTGAAAGCTTCTTTCATTTTCATTCTGGCTCACGACTCTTGATTTTTCCAGCAGGAAGTTGGAGATCTTCCCTCCGTCTGGCTCTCCTCCTCGACTAAACTGGATCTCAAAGTATTTGCCCTGTCAATCGAGCTAGCGTTACTCACAGTAATGGAACACAGGTTTGCGTGTTGTAAATTCATAAGACTGAGCTGGATACGCACGAAACGACTTGAATTGTTGTTGCGGACTGTCTTCGCATTGCCGAACGCTTCCAGCAGAGGGTTCGACTGCAGGATAATATCCTTCACATGCTGAACAACAAAAACGACACAGGACAGATTTTAGAACTAAGATTGCTTCTTAAAAGGCAAAAAGCTATTCTAAACACAGTTGTTACCTGTACTTTCTGTCCTCCCCCAGATACTTTTGAGATGTAGCCCATAATATACTTAGCAGCAACTGTTTTTCCTGCCCCGCTTTCTCCACTAAACACAAACATACGGAGGAGGTGAACATAACAAATGTGTCCCTGATTCAACACCTTTATGCCAGTGCAATGAGTTCACATTCTCACATGTCATATTTTTATACACACACACACACAAGCATGCTTTATAAAAGGTGGTGTCACTGTCACAGGAAGTTATGGTTAGCGACTTTAAACCAGCTTTTAATTCTCGTAAAGTGAATAAAATGGCATGTCTACATATGGTTACCCTCATCCTCATTGGCTGAGACTTCAAAAAAATGGAAGTAGGCAGACATCAGGACACATCTTGCGACATTAAGATGACCCTATTTGGTCAATCAAATACAGATTTCGCTGCCTATAATATCCCACAATCATGTTCAGTGGTTGGTTGAAATAACGCAAATGGCATAGTTGAAGGAATTCAATTTATAAATGTCTTTATTAATTTATTTATGTATTCTGTTCTACTGAGAAATGATCATTTTAGTTCTTATATATTTGTTCGGTTGTGTCTAAAGCTCGTTTGAGTTTTTCTAGCTCTTTAGATGTGATAGTTTGGCGCTTTGCAGTAAGGTAGCAAGGCGGCAGTTTCATAAAGACAATAAGATACATTTGCAAGCTCTTCTTTGTAAAATCAGGAAGGAAACTGTACTAAGAATGGTGACCACTGCTGCAAAGCGTTTTGTTGGTGTGACAAAACAAGGAAGGATCTGCCAAAAGTGAGGACGGGACCGAAGAGAGTAAAAAGAGATATCAGTGTGGCTGTGGAGTAGTCTGTGATGGCATGAAAATGACATGGATTTCACAGTAATCGAAGTTGTTAGACAGTGAAAGGTCACAGACTGAGGGAATTTATACAAAGAAGGGGCTGATTTCTTTGAATATTAAGCCAGAAGGGACGCATTTGGCTTCTTTGATATTCTTTCTCAAGTGGTATTATTATTTATTTATTTTTTATGGGGGTGGGGGGGGGGGGGGGGGTTGGCATGCATGTGAATATAGGCTTTGGTTTTAATGTGGCAGGAAAGAACATCAAGAACAGGCAGCACATGCGAGAGCCACAAACCTGATAATGACACATTGATTTTCACTATCAATCATCATGTTCCTGTACATGTTGTCTGTCAGAGCGTAAATGTGTGGTGGGTTCTCATACTGAGCCTTGAGAGAGAGAGAGAGAGAGAGAGAGAGAGAGAGAGATAGCTGTGAATCTGACATCATATGATCATTTCAAATACATGATAAATATGCTAATTACTGATATAATGAGAGTAAGTGTTCATTGCATTTGACGTACAGCTCCCTGGTAGAGCTCAACCTCACGGTCAGTGAAGTACGGCATCTGTTTGAAAGGATTCACCGATATCAAGACAGGTCCTATGTAGGTCTTCAAATCACAGTTAAGGACATATGAACAATCCAGTTCAATTCAATCCAATACTGCTTGTTGCAGTTCAATTTCTATGACATTACTGAAATTCAGCTTAATGCATTGCAGATTATATTTTGTATATAAAATGTGGGTTTGGTAAGAGTCTCTTATGCTCACCAAGGCTGCATTTATTTAATCAAAAAAATACAGTAAAAACAGCAATATTGTGAAATATTAATATTTTTTTTTCTATTTTAAAATATTTTGTTCTAATAAGGTCATTTGTTGCTCAAGAAACAAAAGTTCAAAAGAACAGCATTATAAAAGGCAGTCATGAAACCTGAAATTGGGCAATGATTTGGTTATATTCAATTATTTCATTTTGATTATTTCAGTATTATATATACACACACATACATACGCACACACTTATATACATAAATATATGATTTTTTTGGTAACACTTTATTTTACTGTTTCATTGTTACATATGTTACATGTATTTACTATAGTAATAACTAGAAATTATGCACAATTACATGCAATTAACCCTAAAACAAACCCTCATCCTAACACTATAACCCTAGAGTAAATACATGTAGGTAATATATATATATGTATGTATATATAAAATACATGAATCAATATAAGTATGTTAATTTATATAAGATATATTAATTTGTATAAGAAATTAATGTAAACTGCTAAATTACTTATATAAACAATTATTAAATTCCATTTTCTGTAAATGTAATGTGGACTAAAAAAAAAGTGTATTTAACAACTAAGCTGTCATATAAAATCAGGAAGTGAGTGTGTGCTGTTGAAGCACGTAAACAAAAGAGGAAGACAAAACTTCTGATCAGCCTTCTGTGAGTGACCATACAGCCTTAACAACACATGCAGTGCAAACTGATCAGTTGAGAGGAGTGTAACGATCCACCCTAGAGTGATTTGATCCCTTGAAGATCAAGGATACAAAGATGTAGTCGTCCATGAATCTCTTTTTGAGATTTTCCACGATGGCATCTTCAGTGATCTTGGAGAGAAGCACCATGTCATCAACACCACTCTGCTTGACATTCTGGCTCTGCCAGTGATACTTACTGCCCTGTAGGAGAGAGAAAACAGAGTCACATTTTCAATTTATCAGCCAACTTGAATGGCTAATGACACTACCAAAGTCATTTACGACATAGATGTGAGTTGTCGAAATTGACAGCTGTTGTAATCCTTATATATAGCAACTTATGTTTTTTAAAGTAAACAACTGTTTGTTATCAATAGACTTTATCTTTATTTTACACATAAATCCAAAGCAACCATTTCTAAATACTCATAAAAAATTCTTGAGGGAGTCTATGACTCCTTTATGACTACAAACTGAACAGGTCTACAGGAAGGAGTTTATCTAAAATCAGAAGAGCTTATATGGATACCATGTTGAGATCAACTGTTAGAGTGTATAAACATAATATTAAATGATACCCACAACCCGTTTTCCTTTCATAGTGCTGGACTTGATTTTATCCATCATTAATTGACAAAATTGTTAAATCATTTTGAGGAGGCTTGTTTACATTTGTGGAGGCTGAAGGTCAAGTTCACCCAAAGTATTTCAATGTATCCCAGAGATCCAAATCCATCATTGCTATTGTTAATAG
This sequence comes from Opsariichthys bidens, assembly GCA_037194245.1. NCBI lineage: Eukaryota > Metazoa > Chordata > Actinopteri > Cypriniformes > Xenocyprididae > Opsariichthys > Opsariichthys bidens. The sequence continues at coordinate 12,667,525 of CM074288.1, read as the reverse complement.
GATTTTTTCCATAAAATTGTTTGCTTTAGTGACATGAAACTACTGTGTAAAAACCCAACAGGAAACATCAAACAGCTTATTTTAAGCTATTTGGATTTCTTCCTTATAACTAGGACATTATGTCACCCTTTTATTTCTTATAAGGAACAAGTTTCTTAGCATTCTGAACTGATATTCAAGCGAGGAAAAGACGCTGCCTTGGGAAAACTGACGGTCATGGGCAACTTGCAGCATACAGTTCCCCTTTGAATCTTCCCTGTTGCTGAAATATTTACCACTGTATCTAACCACTGGTGATTGCAGATAGAGAAGGAAAGAAGCTAAAAGTTGAACCGAGATGTATCTATGTACACATGTTTTAACAGGAGACAGGATCTTCCCAAATGCAGTCGAAAACTTGTTGTTGTTGCACAGGGACACAATTGAAGGAATGTTTTAAAGTTTGAAGTTATATAAAAGAAATACAATAAAAAAAATATCTGTGTTCAAGCGTTTTAAGGCCTTTAATCATGTGTAAAAGGTAATATGTTATAATCAACAAGCCTGTAACCATCTCGTTCATACTGTAGATGGAAGAAGACCATTTACAGCAAATATGGGTAATACAACATAGGAAATATATAGTTTTAAAAGCTTTTCAAGTTATTGAGGTTTAGGCAAAAACCCAGGACTAGTTCGCCAAAGTTGGATTTTGAAATAATATATAACGAACAATTCGAAAGACAGCGGCTGTCATAGTTTTGGCTTGTTACTCATGTTACCCGATTTCTTTCAAATTTCTCACATGTCTGTGAGTCAGACAGGGCCAGCGTTTTGGCTTCCATTAAACTTGTCTGATATCTGCTCAAACTTCACTGGCTTATTTGTTTTTTGAGATCAACGTCCTCAAAGCAATCATGGCACCTCAGACAAAGACACTGCATGCCAATTTTCAAATCAACGGTTTGTAGTTAAAGCAGTTAAAGCCATTTTTAAAGCGCCACCAAGTGGCCAGTCGCCACGGCCTTTTTCACGCGACCACAGAATGAGCTCTTACATAGGTGTGCTGAGTTTGGTGAAAATATCTCATTCTGCTCATGATTCCATTTTATTAAAATGGCTCTACACACTTCAAACGTTTTGGCGGCCCTTGGGGACCGGAAATCGAAATTTATACTTTATTTTGATAATTATTGACAATCCAGAGAATCTCTGCACTGGTTTGGTTCCGATCAGACCAAAAACCCAGGACTAGTTCATGTCAAAAATCCAAAATAACAAATGGCAAGCAAATCCAAGGTGTGCATTTTGTCCGTCTTGAAATTCCAACGATATGAGACACTATGCTTTCACTTCCTTTAATCTTTAATCCCTCCCTATTCTAGCTTCTGCTACTCTGAACAATGTCTGAAACTTGTATTGTGTGCACTTCTTGTGTTTATTTGCCTCTTCACGGTGAATCGCTTGTTGTATTCCTCACTTGTGAGTCACTTTGGCCAAATGACTAAATGTAAATGTGAGCCATTTTGTACTTTTGCCCGCCTGAACCCCTAATAATGATGATGATGACAATAATAATAATAGGACTCCACTGAGCTATGGAGTAAGCTAAATTAGTCAATGTAGGTTCTGTCATAAGCATACATTGGAATTGATCTAGTCTAAAAAATAAATGAATAAAAACCTGACTATCTTAATTTATATATAATTGAAATAAGGTGGTTGTCTCTGGTTATTAGCACAGGAAACCACAGATAGTTTCCAAGCAACAAGCAGCAGATCTAAGGAAGTTATAGACCAGCTGTGTGCCTGTGTCACATTTTGATGTACACCCCTAAGGGTTGTGACATACTGAGTATAATCGTTTAACATAACTCTCAGTATCATTTGAAAAAGAATATAACTGTTGGCTTATATTTACATAAAATATAACAAGAAGCTGAAGCTAAATCTAGCACGCAGGAGGCTCTGCCAGAGCTCACATTCATTTTTGCATTTAAATTTGAGGTAATCTAGACGTTTCTCTATATAAGCTCCTTAAGGCTAATTTGCTTTTGATGTGTTGCACCTTTAGGAAGCTGTGAAACATTCGCTGGGTTTGTGGTCTTAATTCCAGGTTTTTGTTTCAACCACAGCTCAAACATCACACGTGGTACTGATCTGAGCTACAACAGAGGTATACTTTTATAAAGTAAGTGTTTGATGGACACTGGAGGTTCTGAAAATACATTTCTCTTTCATTGAATGTTCATAATGTCTTCCCAGATAAGCATGAGAGATGTGAATACCTTGAGGTAGTGTTAGGATTAAGATTAAAGTCATGTCTTTTACTCATTGTACTGCAATTACTATATAAAGGTTACCTAATTTTGAATGACATCATTAATGTTCTTCTTTACAATCAGAACTAGATGGTAAGTGTAAAGAATTATATTCCAAAATTGGTCATTCCAAAATATGAGTCCCAGTCAAGGTATTGAAATAGCTGATATGCTCTTAAGAAAAAGGGAAGAGGAAATGATAACATGCAATTCACCACCTGATGAACAAGACACACATTTGTGAATCATCCACACTGATTCGCTGATGTCAGTATTAAGGTAAAGTTCTTGTATAATGATAGAGAGCAGATGGAAACCGCATCCAATTTTAACTTTAAAGTGAGCAATATTTCCAAATTTACAGTATTATTTAAAATAGAAGGTGAAAAGTACCCAGATGACCTACTACTTCTGGCGAGATTCTGAAGCGAGCATCCAATGGACACTTTGTTGTCCCATGAGGCCATGGGAGAGGATTTGTAAATGGCTATGAAGCAACACAACTGAAACTGGTGGGTCACATGATTATGACAATGACGAATGTAGTACGTTCTGGTTACATTCACTCTACAGATATTCATACTACACAGAACATACTTTTTAACAGTCGCAAGGTCAATAAAAAAAAAAAAGAAGTACCTACTCAAAGAGTATGCGATTTTGAACACAGCTTGTGTCTCATAGATTGGGAGAAGTTTAGCAAGACCTTTTGTTTCTTTATGAAACTTGCTAACTGCCCTTAAAGCTAAAAAATAAACGTCTTCCTTCATGTTGGTTCTCAAATATAGAGATTCATTTGAAGAAGACAATATCTACTTAAAGTCCAAACCTGTAAGACTTACTTTCTTCTGTGGAACACAAACGAAGATATTTTGAAAAATATCTCAGAGGGTTTCTCAGAGCAATAAACTGTTTAAAATGTTTTGTGGTCAAAAACAGTTTAAACATCCTTCAAAATACCTATTTCGAAACCATATTGCTAATGTTCCTCTTTGCTACCAGAACTAGATGGTAATATAAAAATGTGGAAAACACTTGACCAGTGGAGAAGCCTTCATCTACTGATCTGCATATTCCAAAATTTGCTAATGCAAAGCATTTGTAAGTCATTCAAAAACTTAAGATGTTGAAATAGAAAATATGCTATATTAAAATAGGGGAAGAGAAAATGATACATACAATTCACAACAGATATACAGTTCGCAGACCTGTATGAATTGCTGTGGAACAGTGTTTCAGTGGTTTCTTTTTGTCCAAACAATATAAGTCAGGTTGCTTTCATGTTATGGTCAAAAACAGTAGAGATATTTTTCAAAATACCTTCTTGTGTTCCACAGAAGAAAGTCAGTAAGTCAGTCATACAGGTTTGGTACAACATGAAAGTGAGTGAACCATCATGACATGATTTTCATTTTTACAATGTGGATCAACTTTGCATCCATCATCTGACCTGTGGTTGAAGTTGTCGGCCAATTGAGGTGGATCTATTAAATTCAGGCTCAGAAAGACACAAGCTTCAGAAAACTGTAGAAGTGGTGAGGAAGTACAGAGACAGGAACCGCAAGTCCCCTATGACATACTTCCCCACTTCCCCTCATCCACCCAGCTCTGGGTGCAGTTGCGAAAAAATCCTCTGTACACCTCTCGCCACAGAGTCGAACCTTCACTTTCTTCGGAAGCACTGCCCTTGCCCAAAACTGATTTTAGCTACCTAGCTGCTTTAACCCTGACATCATGAAAGCCCTCAGCATCACCTGACCAAAAGAAACATGTGAACATCACACCAGTTTGAAAGCATCAGGCTTTGATGAACAACAAGTGCACTCTCAATCCATATCCAGGATAAAGTTAACAAATATTCTTGGTAAGTTAAACCATGACTAATAACAGAGTTAATCGATTTCCATTTAAGGAGTTATTTGAGTTCACTTTTGTGTGATGCTGTTCTTTGAGCTTCCTTTTCAGTTAGTTTCACACACCCTATATGAGTCGTCTCAAGCTTTTCACTTTTCAGAGGAGGAACCTCTTCAAAAGACATTCAGAATTAGCACCTACAGTTGTGTAATGAGTATAATGAGGAAAGTGCATTCCTATACACTCTTATTTACAGGCATATCCCAGAATAGCCAAAAAAAGACATGAGTTTAAACAAGCGGCCTTTTTAGGAGCAACAAATAGGTTGAAATTGTGCAGTCAGATGTGCTGTGAGTCCAAATATGCCATATAAGTAAAAGTCAAAAGAGAACTTTTTAAACATCTAGCTGCAATGATACACCTCAAACTGAACACTTTACCATTATGCCGGCGATGTTTGTTTCTTCTCCTCTGTGGTTCTTCCTTTGATGAGTGTGACAATCCAAAGCTTTCTCAGCACCCTGCCATGACCAGCAGACTCTACAGCACAAGAGCAGAAAGTTTAGAGAAGGGAAGCAAACTGTGACAAGCACTGAGCACAGATCACTTCCTCAAACTCCCACAACCCTTAGGTGAGACAAGAAGAAGTTGCACGCTCTCACCACAGCCTCTACACGCACATACGCCTACAAACAGGGGACCCATAATTGGTCTAACTCGTGTCCCTCATGATCATGCGAAACCAATGATGTGTGGCAGGTTCCAGGTCAGCCGTTACTCTGAGGTGTGTGACACAGGATGCAGCCCCTGCCGTTGAATGGATGGTGAACTGCATAAGATGCAGAAAAGATAAGTCATTCTGCAAAACACCACAACTTGAACACACCCTCAAATCACGTTTAATCTTGTCTATTCAGTTCTAAAAACAAAACAGATCTGGTTTGAGAGTTCCTCCACAGCCTCAAGTCACATGGCCTAAAAATGCCAAACAAAGCAGACCATTGGGGCCCCGGGCCCCAAAGCACATACACGTTGGTAACACTTTCTATGAAGCCTGCATTATAAGGGTATTGTTAATGCGTTATAATACATGCATATTGCCTTATAAACAACCTTATAATATGTTGTATCATTTTATATATAATCATAACAGCAGGTACAACACATTATAATACTTACTTATTTGTGGTTATAACTTGAGGGTGAGTAAATGATGATAATTTTTTTTTTATTTTGGGAGAACTGTCCCTTTAAGCTCACTGGAAACTCTTTTACATTTAAAACAATAGAATATTTCTCAGTTGATTTTACATGTGGAACACATTTTATTTTCTAACTAAAACAATAAAAAATGTTCAAAGCAAATCAAAAATGTTTAAAGCAAATGCCTTATAACCACTTCATGATATCTAATGGTTGTTTAAAAGAAGACTTAACTTTTGTTATTGTACTTAAAGCAGACAACGAACACTAATAAATATCATGACCACATTATAAAGTGCTTTCGATGTTTAAAAGAATACCGTTTTTGTCACTTTACTTAGTAAAAGACTATGGGATATATAATCCATTATTGTAAGTGGATAAAATTATATATATATTGTGTGTTATAAATCATCATAAACTTAATAGTTATAACCATAAATAGGTAAGTATTATAACTGTTGTTACGATTATTAATGAGCTGATACAACACATTATAAGGCATAATGTATTTTAATGCATTAATTATACCCTTATGATGCATTATAAATGCAGGCTTCATCCGGAGTTATAATGCATTGTACTCTTAAAAGTTAGAACAAGTACACGTCTATGTGTACATGACAGACATGTGCAAGTGTGTGAAAACCAAGTCTCACCAAATCTTAAGAAAAAGTGAGAACTGAAAATAACAGATCGAATGAAAGATTGCATATTATTTGTACACAATGCATGTTTTTATTCAAATGAACTCAAATGATTTTATTCAAATGAATTTCAAATTCATTTCAAATGGTCTACGTACAAGTCGGAGGACATAAACTACATCACAGGCACATGACGGTACAGCATGTTACTGAGTAGCATGTGAAAATCAACTTTAAAATCCAAAAAAAAAAAAATGTGTCTGCATTTCCAAAGCGAATCTACAGTTATTGCAAATGTATGAACACAGCAAAATTTAACAAATTTAAAAAAAAAGGAACAAGCTTACCATCAAAAGCAAAACAGCATTTTCATCTTTCACGTAATAATTGTACCAAATATATGATTACAAAGTTAGTGTCTCTGCAGAGAGACTTTAACAATAATTCTAGCTTTCATAGAATCTTGCTTATACATTTTTTCCTTAGCAAATGTATTACTTTTAGCAGAACAATTCCTACAATACAAAAATAACATGAATCTTGAGATTATGACAAATAAAAGACATAGCACCATACTGTAGCACCACAGATTATAGCCATCAGTTCTTGAATGGAGGCCATCTCCTCAAGATCTGCTCTTCAAATCAAAGATTCGACATGCGCTGCCAGGACCCAGGACAGGGAGAAGGTCTGTTATGGCTCTTTAATGGTGACTGATGCAAATAAGTTTAGACAAAGGTAATTCAATGAACTAAAAGTTTATATTAGGAAGGGAATCCAATCAATCAACATTTATCGTAAAGACACTATTCCAAGTTCAAAAACATGGAATAGTTCACCTACAAATAAAAATTTGGTCATTTAATCACCATTATGCTGTTACAAACCCTTATGAAATAATGCATTTTATTTTTGTGAGCAACACACCAAAAAAGATATTTAAGTAAAAAAAAAAAAGTATTACTTCCACCCAAATTCTTCCCCTTTACTCACAAATCACATTTGATTATGCACATATTCAAGCGGCACTGGTTCCGGACTGTCATTGCAAACAATGACTTACATTTTGGTATTTTAATCACACAAACCTGTTTTATGGCTGTAGAGGAACGGAAATATAATTGTGATACTTTTATAGTGATTTTTAAAATATTTTTTTAGAGCTTAACTGTGAATAAAGCAGCTTGGACACTGTTAATTTTGTGTTTCACAGAAGAAAAAAAAAAGAAAAAAAAGGATTTGAACAACATAAGGGCAAGTATGTTATGGCAAACTATTGCTTAACAGTCTCAAAAGTAAGAGTGTGAATATTTGGGAATGGTCCTGACCTGATAAAATGAAGCAGAAGCTCCCCAGGAACTGGAAGGTTACTAGGATCACAGTTCTGCACATAGACTCATGGTCCTTTAAGAGTACAGTACATTACCTGGGGTAAAAAGTGTCTGAAAATAACTATACTGTATGTTCTTTTAACTACCCTTTAACAACTATTACATAGTGTACAGAAGCTAAACAGACCTCTTGTTTCCCTCTGCTTTCTAAACAGGTCATTGTTCATTTGACTAATGAATAATTAGCATAAGCATTATGGGACCGGATGGCAAGAGAATGGCACAGCACCTGCAAATAGCCACAAGGCTGATTAAAAGATACAGTATACAGCACCAACCACACCAAATGAGAGCTTATGATATCTGAGTGATATGGAGGGCCGTTCACACGGACAGCAATTTAATTGTTGAGTGTCAACAACTCACTGCTAGTAAAAAAATGTTCCTACCTGCATGTCATGAGGTGCTAAGGTGTGGACATATTAGAGAATTTTTGGCAAAATTTCATGGGCAAAAACAAGTCATTGTATATTGTCAATAGCGTGGTGATGTATGAAGCACAGCTCACATTCAAACCAAGCAGCTTTCTGTCGGTCAAATGTGGCAAATTTGCAACTTTCTGTTAGTCAACTTGAACCCGTTGTGAAATCTGCATGGGGAAATTTATCATCCTCACGCATAATTCCTGATTGCATAGATTCCTATTGAAATGACTGGATTCTACCTGCGAAAATTCGCAAAATAGCGGTTAATGTGACCACACCTTTACTGATGTCACTTTAAATCAACATGAGCATTGGTTGCTTTGTAAATTGCAGTAAGTGTGAAGGCTCTTAAAGGGATAGTTCACCTAAAAAGAAAAATACATCATTTACTCACCCTCATGTTTTTCCAACCAGTATGACTTTCTTTTCTTTTTTTTTTTGTCTTTTTAAATAGATATTAGATAATGTCCTTTTTTAACAATTTATTTGAAAGTCAGCGAAGGCCCAATGTTGTTTTAAACCCCACTGACTTTCATTGTATGGACAAACATTTCTTCTTTTGTGTTTTGAAGAATAAAAAAGTCATATAGATTTGGAACAACACGAGGGTGAGTAAATAATGACAATATTCCTTTTTGGGTGAATTATGCCTTTAAAGATGCACTCAATATTTTTTTCTCCTCAATTTTTTGAAACACAAGCAAAGTAAAAAGTACTTTTTAAAAATGTTTAACATAACAGCCTAATAAAAGCTGTTTCATTTCACGTGGAGTGGGTCTCTCACGGGGGCAGCCATGTCGAGATCACATGACCAGCTGAACACTACTCATTTTAACTCAGTAACCTGGTTGTTTTTGGACACTTGGACACACTTGTGGAATTATAATACTACTGAAATAATACTGATAACTATTGTGCATGATAATTCATCCACAACACTAGGTAAAAAAAATTACTGAGTGCACCTTTGAGACTATAATAATAAAAATGCTTATTTTATCACATTACAATAATAGATGACTATTATTCACTGAGAACTAGCAGTACAGGTGTGACAGTTCACACAAACACTTCTCTGTATGATAAGTAATGGTCGAAAGCACCACGTGGAAGAGCAAAAGAAACACTGACAGATGTCTTTTGGGCAGACTGGTATTCACAGCAGCAGTGCCAAAGCATCTGGTCGGAGGAGAGAAAGAGAGCAGCACAGACGTTCTCTCTCTCATTCTTTTCACGTCTCTCTCTCGCTCTCATTTCTTCCGTGCTTTCTCCCACAATGATGTCAGTTTGCCAGTGGTTAACAGCACTTCTCCAGTGGAATGCTTAGCATGGGCGGTTTTGGCCATGCAAGAAGACGGTAGGGAGGAGGGAGGAGAAAATGAGTGCGAGAGAGAAAGAGAGAGACATAGAGAGTGAGAGAGGGAGAGAGAGAGAGAGAGAGAGAGAGAGAGAGAGAGAGAGGGAGAGAGGGAGGTCAGTGTCCTTGGCAGGTTTTGCAGCACATCTGTCTGAAGTATGCACGGCTGCAAAACTTGAACCTGAGCACCAGGGGGCAGTATGCCACTGTGTTCACATCTTTACACTCTGCGGGACACAAAAAAAGGACAGTCAGTCACATGCACATTAAAGAGAAATGCAATATGCAAGTAACAAATTTCCAAAACAAGTACTTTGTGGTGTATAGTTTTAGGGGCATGTCACAATTTAAATTTAACCGTGGAAAAGTATGTAGAGTTCGGCAGGGATGATGTATTTTTGCAGACCAAAACCCGGAAACCCTGAGTTAGCATTTTTAGCACCCCCATTTCTAAATGAGGTCTGTGGCTAACACAAGCTCAAGATATTTTCACGTTTTAGACGTTGATATAAAATACATCAGTAATTACCAGTGTTGCCACTTGCTAAATCTTTTCAGACCCTTTTAGCTACTTTTTTTCAAAAAGTGCTTTGTGACATATTGGGTTTTCGTTGAGAGAACCGGGGTGATGCTAACTTTTGGGTTGGCCTACAAAAATCTCACCACTGCAGCACTCTTTACTCTTCAGTGTGTACTAAGACAGTATATCAGTTTTGGGACATACTTCTAAAGTAAAATCTAACCTTCAGGGTTATCTGTAGGGCCACTGTTGTCACACTTGCTCTTGCACTGCTGCATGACGGCAGGACGATTTGACTCTGGGCAGTCATTGGATGGTTGGCCAGTGTGTGTCAGACATCGCACAAAACGGATCTCCTGACCCATACCGCACCTAGCCGAGCACTAGAACACACACAGACATGAATGTCAAAAAGGACAGGGAACATTAATGAGAAAAGAAATTTGGAAAGTTTTCATGGAACCTCACATATATTATACACACACACACACACACACACACACACGTATATATATATATATGTGTGTGTGTGTGTGTGTGTGTGTGTGTGTATGATATATGTGAGGTTCCATGAAAATATATATATATATTTTGTGAATTTGCTTTTTGTCTTTGGTAGATAACATTTTCTTTCCTCTGTTTTCTTTGGAAGTCTACAACATCATCATGATTGCACACTCTTTACTAAAAGAGAACATTAGGTGGATGAATTTGATTGATTTTTAATTTTTGTCATGCAAATAAATGTCAACAATAAATAATTTTCAAAGCGGGGTCTCTATTCAGTGCATATGCTTCATTTCACCTGCTGGAAATACACACAAAAAAAAAAATTCTGTCAATATTTTTTGTGTAATAAAAGTTTAAGAATTATAAACAAGGTTGAAAGTCTCTGCTTCATGTGTGTAATATTTCTTTTTATTTAAATTAATGATTGAATGAATGAATCAATGAATTTTAAAAAAATTACATATATTTTCCGCCTTGTGCACCAAACATTATAATAATGTTTTTTTTTTGTTAGATTTTTTTTGGCTGGGTCTCACAAGAACATTTTTGCCATTCACAGCTATTCAGATCATAAACTAATTTGGCTTAAACACTAAACAACACTTATGTCAGATGTTTTAAGTGTTTGTGATCAATTCACAGTGACAATCTCACTGTTTGGAATTAGATCTCACCTCTCCCCAGGGTCCTGTAACCCACTGAGGTGGTGGACAACGTTGTATGTTGCAGCGCACCCTGGTGGTCGGACGGTTTTGTTTCGGGCACTCTGACTCTGCCAATGGCTCACCATTCTCTCCGCTTCTACATAAAATCACCCTGTACCTGAAACCAGGACCACAGCTAGGAGTACACTGCAAAAGAAATATCATAAGATATTAAGAAAGGCCTTGTCAAATAACACGAAAGATAGAAGTAGGCTTTCACCAGAGAAAAAATAGTTGTACCTCAGACCAGTCCAGGGCATGCCATTCTGGTGGGCAGGAGTGGTTGTTGCAGGGCTCGGTGATAGAAGGCCGTGGTGGGGTGCAGGCTGTATCATCCAGGACTTTCTCCTCTGTAGCGGAGATCTTCCTCTTACACAGCACTTCCCGTGTGCGCACTCCACCGTTACAGCTCCGACTGCATTCTGACCAGTCTCCTGTCAACCACCTAACACATATACCAGCAGATATTAGGGAATGATGGCACCACATTGATCAGGCATACAGAAGATGTTATGATATGTAAATGAAAGAGAAAGTTTGTTATTTGTAGCGTACAATTATTTTCAATTGAAAACTAAATAAATAAAATAATTATGAATGAAAAAACATTTTTGTAAGATCATAAAAATTATACTAATTTTCAAATGAGTGGTACACTAAATACAGTGACTGACAAACTGGTGGTCTGTTGATAATGTCTGGAAAGAATAAGGACATTTACTCCAAATCTGATGTGGCCATATGCATCTCTGACCATATCTGAATGTGTTTTGCGTGATCGAATCACCATGTGTTCCCATATGCATGCCATTGACACCTGTATTTAGCACGGTGCATATGTGTTTGAATCAGTCGGGATGTAGTGCCACACACACAAACACATAAAGAACACCCACGTTGGAGGGCAGGGCTCCAAGTTGCATGGTCTTTTCTTGTCTTTGGGCTTGTTCTTCTTGTCACAGAAATGGTTGTAAACCACAGAGAGGTCAGCTTGTTTCTTGCACACTACCTGCTGGACTTGAACCCCTGTGACATAGAGAGCAGTCTTTGCTATATAAATCATGCTAGATTATCACAATCCCTAATCATACAAACACGAAGCTTTGATGTCAGTGCTGTTTCATTCTTGTCTTTGTGTAAACACACAGTCCCTGTGAAGTCATTAATGTTGTGGACCGTTGTGCTCGTTTTGCTTAACACTATGTCCCTGTTCCAAATCCTAGCGAGCTGCCTTGTTGCTTTCCGCCTAAGTAGACAGCTGCCATCTAAGGAGGCATCCAAACAGAAATGGAACCTTATAAGTGGCTGAATTTATAAGGTCACTAAAATGGTGACAAATTATGGCCTGATACTAAAAAGTTGATGTTTATTAAAAGGCTAATTCTATACTTAGTAATTCTATACTAAAATATCAATGCGATTTTTTTTTTTCAGAATCATTCTAATATGCTGATTTGTTTTTCATCAAATTTAATGAATCCTTTCTGAGTAAAGGATGAATTAAATTTGATGAAAAACAAATCAGCATATTAGAATGATTCTGAAGGATCGTGTGACACAGAAGACTGGAGTAATGATGCTGAAAATTCAGCTTTTCCATCACAGGAACAAATTACATTTTAAAATATATTAAAATAGAAAACAGTTATTGTAATAATGATATTTCACAATATTACTATTTTTATTGTATTTAGCTCAAATAAATCGCAGTCTTTAATAAGCATAAGAGAATAATCTCACCAACGCCAAACTTCTGAATGACTGTGTAAATGTCCCTAAAAAAAAATCCCTAAAAAATAAAATCAGTCTTTTTAAATTCTACAACTGATATTCAGATATTGATTACAGATATTCATTTTGAAATATGCTTTGATTACTAACAGTGTTAAAGATTAACTTTGAGTGTTACATGATGACAAAGGTAATGTGAATGTAAAAATAGGAGAAATGAGCATGCATTATATCCAATATTGGCAAACATGCATTCATTATGGAGGAATATCGATACTTTTTTAATTATATGAAATTCATCTCTAACACTGCCTGAAAACTCATATGGTGCTGATTTGTTGTGCATCCTTAATTTTAATTAACACCACTCAGTATTATAATAAACATTTATTTTGCTTTGCCTGCAATTTGGTATTCATCTTGATGCATTGTGGAATTGCCTTTTCCATTACAGCTGTTAACTAACAAACGTTATGATGCCTTTAAACGATTCTGGAACAGACTCCATGTTTTCGAAAGCAAATTAGTTCTGAGCCACAGCTAATAGTTTCTTATCAGCAAGCTAAATACGGATCATTAACTCACAAAGCATGAATGCAAGAATAAAGGGGAAAGAGCTTGAGAATAGGAATTGGCATCAAAGCTGGGGTTTTTGGTATATTCAGTCTATGTAAGTGTTTTTCCCAGGCTTTCAAACGGGTTACACAAATCCTAACAGGCAGATATGGGAAATTTGCATTGTTTATGAGAACAGCTTGCTGTGTTGGACAGCTTGATTTTCTTGTCCATTTAGCAATCATTGTGAACGCATACACCATTTAAATTTATTTCTTTTAGGAAAACCTTTAAATGCCACTTTAATCTGTGAATAATTTTCTTATATGTGTCAGTGAAGAAACAATGAAACCATAACAGACAGAAAACTGTTACCTCCTGCACACAATGCAGAGCAGCGGGACCAGGATGTATAATGCCAGGCATAACTGCTCAATGGATCTCTATTGACAGGTGGGTTAAAACGGTAATGGATCCCAGGATTTTCCTCACGGACCAAAACCTGCAACACACCACACAACAGTGGACTGAACTTGTTGATCCAAACATCAAACACTTTGATTTCAAAGTTTCAGCATTTTCATGAAGCTGGGTAGGTTGTAATGAAATTAAATGAATGATAAGTGTTTTTTAACAGGTTCCGAAAAAACATCTTCCATTGCTAGAACAAACATATTCCCGACCCCAACACAGGCTATGTTTGCTGTGTCAGGCTGATCTGAATACTAAAAAAAAAAAAAAAAGAACAAGTAATGTTTTGATAGTGCAAAGAAATACATTGCTTACACTTTTCGGGGTAATAAATCTAAAAATTGCTTACCCATTGTTCTCTCAGCATTTTAAACCAGGACATTTACACATTTTTGCTTGAAATAACATTTATACCGAAAATTATACTTAACAAACACATTGCAGCTGTCTAAATTCTGAGGCATCTGTACCAACACAAGCAGTGCACAAATATCCTGCTTGAACAGACCACCCAGCATCTCTGCATTACCATGACGATCAGGGTCATGTTGGTGGGCCCAAGTGCTTCCAGCGTCTCCGGTTCATTGGTGGGTCGGCGATAGTGGAAGGTGGTTCCTGCGATGTCAAAGCGTCGTGGCGTGTCGATGGTCAGCTTGCCGTTGATGAAGTATTGATCCCCCTTGCTCTTCAACACTGTGGTAATTATGGAAAGGGTTAATAATTAACAGGCCTCAATACACAGTGAAAAAAGGTGGCTATGGGAAAAATATGAAATGGAAGGGAAAGTTTTGCGTTCCCCCGAGGAACTTTGCGTTCGCTCACAAAAGCGTTTATTTTTTATTTCCTTCCATTTAATATTATTACATCACCGGTTTTGCATTAGCTTGAGAACTTTGCGAGCGAACACAGAACTGGTGATGGAAATTATAAGAGATGTGAGAAAAAACGATATATATTTCCACAGATGGATGAGCAGTTATTAAAACAGGTAATGTATTCCTTGTGTATAACTGAATAATCTTGTAAATATACAAAAAAATTAACCAAATGTTCACATTTGTAAAACCTTGAAACCTGACTACTCAAGACTAATTACTGGCCCAGGGTGAAGTATGAACAGAGTAAAACAGTGAACAAGATAACTCCGTTTAAATGACCATGGGTAAACAACTTAAATATGTGAAAAGGCTGCAAGTCGTCTTAGCTGAGCCATGAGGCACAATAAAGCACTCTCAGATCTATGGTTGCAATTCAGCGGGAAGGTCTTTACAGAATCTACTAACTCCAACAGTGTATTAGTTATGGTTCCTCTGAGGGGCTCATATTTGAGTAAAAACCATGAAACATTTTATCTCACCCAAGTAATTTTGAGAGACGTTGAGCTCTTGGATGTGTATGAACACAGATCCTTTGGGGATTCTGACCACCTCTTCATAACCTAAGAGAGAGTGGACACACACATACACACATATTTATTCATAGCAAGAGGACAATGCAGTTAGTGGTGCTTCACTGAGAGCGACTGTGATGGGATATGCAGAGGTTTGAGATTCCGAATGAATTCCTGGGCAACGTCTTTCAGTTCTGCTGCCCAACACACATCGTGTTTAAGGCCAGATTCCACCACAGGCCTGCAAACAACTCCAGCCTCTGACCAAAAAGTAAAAAAAGAAAAGAACTAAACAAATTTTTCAAACCAGTCCCTGCCACCGACAGAGATTTTGTTGTGAACAGTCAAGAGGCAATGTGGCGGAGACTGTGCCACAAAGCAATAAACCATCAACTGAGAATGGAAATCATAATTAATTTATTGATTCTGGTTCTGACTACTTTTGATTTTGTTTCCCAAAAAATTCCAATAGAGATTCTTATATAACTTTTGAGGAAGCAATATAAATAAGAAAAGCAATTCTTATTGCCTTTACTGTTTAATATTCAGTTGCCAAATGATGAAATAGAAATTTTGATTTAAACAGAGCAAAGTCGTGTAAAATGTGTTTTAAATACTGCACGAAGGTAGTATTTTTTCATTATATATATATATATATATATATATATATATATATATATATATTAATGAGGCAGCTAAAATAGTAAATGAGACCCAATAAAAGGTCTGAACGAAATTATATAAAAAGAAAAAAAACAAACAAAAGCAAATTAATTTGTTCATTCATGTTTATAATACACCACATCATAAAACATTAATCATGCTATTTTGAGTCAGCCATGATAAAATGTGAAGTCAGTTTATCAGATCAATACCGTTACTATTCCTCATATGTATTTTTGATTCACTAAATACAACCGGTTCAAAAGTCAATTGTTCAGGAATTGAACTAGTCGTGCAGGACACACCATTATAACTATGCATGCATATTCAGGAACTGCTTTTCAAAATCGAAAGTCTTGGAAACCATTCAGTTCTGGTAATTTTAAATAAATGGAACTGGCTCTCAATAAGAATATAATAGAGTACTCAACATACAGTATACACACACACACACATACATAGAAAGAGAGAAGCAGGCAGACATGAACCATTAGTGCTCATTTGTGAGGATTGGTCATTCGGTTGGCATTTTGTGAAGCACAATGACTGGAAGCTTCTCTTTTATTGACCACATTTCAAATAAACTGTTTCTTTGTGTTTAAATTGTGTTTGTACCCTCAAGAACCCTGAACTCACAAATACAGCCAGAGCCAAGAATAGCCTCGGCTAGCCACTGCGGTCAATGTTCTCCTGCTGTCCGCCCAGGGAGGGGCCCACTACAGCTTCCTGCAGCTGAGAATAACCTTCAGTCCAGAACAGAGCCAGCAGCCTGCCATTCAACAACACCACCCACACAAAACCAGCTGACATTTCAACCTCTGCTCAGTATCTCCTAAAACAGCATCACAACCAGTCCACCAAATCTACTGTGTCATTTACCTGTTCATTAAATCAGTTTTGATGGCTGGTTGTGACATCATGATATGGTAATGAGTTAAATCAGTAATAATATTAGGTTGTGCTGATGTGTCTAGAAACCCTCTATTAATATTCATGAGCCAAGACTTCAATATAGTAAGTCTCTACCACAGTACACACTCTAGGCTCTTATTAGAGCCGAATGCTACATTTACATACAAAGTTAATTCTAACAGAAAGTAGATCAACTATGCTACTCTTATTTAGTAAGCATGCTGGGAAAGGGTTTGGTCACCATTTACAATAACTTTTTATTTAAGCAACTAACATACACTACTGTTCAAAAGTTTGAGGAGATTTTTAATATATTTCAAAGAAGTCTCCTTTTGCTCACCAAGGCTGCAGTTCATTGACCAAAAATACAGTAGAAACAGTAATATTGTGAAACATTATTGCAATTTAAAATAAAAAATGTTCTATTTTAATATATTTTAAAATGTTATGTACACCTGTGATGGCAAAACTTTTTCACATGATCCGTCAGACATCATTCAGTGCTCAAATTTGTTATTTCTGTATCAATGTTGAAAACGCTGCTTAATATTTTTGCGGAAACCAAGATACAGTTTTTCAGATCACTCCCATTTCTCACTAAATCCTCATCCTGACTGAGGAGTGTCAGTTTCAGAACAAACTATAGGAAGGAATTTTATATGGCTCAGGTCCTGTATCCCAGTGTTTATGACTTGGGCCTTGCATGTGAGCAGGTAATTATGAAACGCCTTTTCAGAACGGCTGGAGTCCCTGTGCACCCCTCAACAGCAAGGCAGCTGTCCAACACATATCTGACCTGAAGCACGATGTTCACCACACAAACACTTACACACACTGTTTGAGTTTCCATAAAGTGATTATAAAGCTTCTCTGAACACATCTGAAGAGGGCCATCGGCAGGAGTTTTGTACCCCTTTACTGTAAATCCCTCTGTGTTCCTAACCTTTTTTAAGAATAAAATATAAAAATGAATATGCCCTGATTGAAAATGTACACTAATATGTTGCGTTATGTTGATGTGTGAGGACAGAAAACAAAAGTGCCAGTAAAGACTTTTACATTGTTACATTGCTTCTATTTCAACTTTCAGTTCATCAAAGAGTCCTGAATAAAATGTATCACAGTTTCCACAAAAATATTAAGCAGCACAAGTATTTTTAATATTTCTAATAATAAGAAATGTTTCTTGAGCACCAAATAAGTTATGCATGTTAGAATGATTTCTGAGCATGCAATACTGAAGACTGGAGTAATGATGCTGAAAATTCAGCTTTGCCAACATAGGACTAAATGACATTTTAAAATATATTCAAATAGAAAACAGTTGTTTTAATTTGTAATCATATTTTGCAATCTTACTGTTCTTAATGCAGCCTTGGTGAGCACATAAATGTTAAAAAAATGGTAATGTTTCCAAACTTAATTCAACAGTAATTACCTTATTTTTTGCGTTTTGTATTAGAGTTTTAGTCTTATTTCTGTTTCTATGAGTTTTATCCTTAGTCTTTAGATTTTATTCTCTATTATGCCTACTGTACTTTGTAAACACTGTTTTAAAAGGTGCAATAAAAATAACATTTTACTTGTCCATTACTGTAAACTCATTCGGTTTTGCACTCTACCATTAAACTGCTTTTGGCTTCCATTTCCATCCTTTCTTTTCTTTTATAGTGAGCTGATTTTCATTTCGTTCTTGACAACATACTCGATGACATCTTGCGTCTGTTCAGTGTCAGAACGTACCGCAAAGCGATCAGATTATTTTTTTTAGCGAGGGTGGAGGGTCTGAAACATTAAAACAACTTGCAACACATTTGTGGATTTCTTTTATAGAGAAATACGTTGAATTAATTATACTAGAAGAACTGCTAAACTGCTTTTCACACCATTTGCTATGATCCTGTCTCAAAGTGCAAGTTCATTTTAACATTTTCCAGCTCATGTCTTCAATAGCTAATTGAGAAGCGTGTTTATTGACAACCCTCTGGACACAGGCTGATAAAGTGCTAACTGGAGAACAGGAAAGAAGAATTATCAGGGGCTTTAAAGAGGTTGGTGTGCGCCATTGAAGGAGCAACAGTCTCCCTTATGTCCTGGACAATCCAGTTCACTTGGACTTCTGGGTTAGATCCAGGCCTCAAAATACTCCCCCAGACACCAGAGAAACTTGCCAAGGCTGCTCCCAGTACCTCACACACACACACACACACATTTCTGAGGTTTGGGGGGAGCTACTCAATTCAAGCACCAGGCTTGGGTTACTTTAGTTAACAAGAGAAATAGCAGTCTCACACATGCATTTGCAGGCTTCACTTAACCATTAACAGAAAAAAATAGATTATTCATCTTCTGAAGGATACTAAGGGGAAATTTACAGAGAATAAATGTGTGCCTCTTTATCGCATTGTTTATTTGGACATGATGTTTTCATTGTTTTAGCTGCTGAAAATCAAGCAATGGCATGAACAAAAATTAGTGCTAATCATAATTTTCACTGGCCTCATGCATACACCCAGACTACAGACAATAAAATATTTAAAAAAAAATATTTGCCATAATCACTAGAAAATGTACACAAACATCCCTTTTAGGGGCCATTTACACGACACCGTTTTCAACTAAAAACAGGAAACTTTTTATGTGTTTTGGTCGTTCATTTACTGAAAAAAAAACTTTTGAAAACGTCTCAGGTTACGTATGTAACCATAGTTCCCTGAGAATAGGGAACGAGACGTTGCGTCGAAACGCTAGGGGAACCGCCTCTGCGGGGACCGGTGTCTGAAACTAATATCCAATCTTGTCAATACCAACTTGACCGGCGACAGCCCATGACGTCATATCGACGCGCCCCACGTGTATATAAGGGGCGCTCAGATAACATGTCATCCGCTTATCGTCTGAAGGGACTGTAAGCAGGCGGACCCTGAGGCATGGCAGGGAGACGCAACGTCTCGTTCCCTATTCTCAGGGAACTATGGTTACATACGTAACCTGAGACGTTCCCTTTCGAAGGGAACTCGCGTTGCGTCGAAACGCTAGGGGAACGAAATACCCACGCAGCCATGCTGAGGGGAGTGCATGCCAAGTTATGGCAGTGACACTGTCAGAACCAAGCAAATGAAATGCCAGACCCCCAGGGTCCCACTGAGCTGTCGGTGACAGCGGTCTCAGCGGTCAACACCTCAGTACTGAGCCTAAAGGCGGCCTCTACACACATATGGAGACCTGCCAAGGCCGCACCAGGGCCTGGGACAAACAACTTCCTAGAAGGGGTCCCTTGAGGGAGCGTGGCCTGGGGCCCATAGGCAACCCAGCCAGTCACTTGTTTGGGAATGAAGTTAAACCTGAATGCCACCATGGAGGCTGGCCCGGCCTCTAGCTGAGCTAGTAGCCTAGCCTGCCAACCACCTGACTGTTTCCTCAGAAACAGTGTCTCTTACAAAAATCTCACAAAGAGACGTCCAGAAAGAGGGACTGCAGAAGGGCAGTAAACCAACTCAATCAACGGATCTTAGAGACAGGCACCTGGCGAACAAGACTCAGCGAAGTGCTGTCAACCCTTGCAAACGAGGGGAGTCCCTTGCTCAACCTACGAGGGGGTATACATAGACCACGGCCATCAGGGAGGCTGGCCCGGCCTCTAGCTGTGCTAGTAGCCTAGCCTGCCAACCACCTGTCTGTTTCCTCAGAAACAGTGTCTCCAACAAAAGTCTCATAAAGAGACGTCCAGAAAGAGGGACTGCAGAAGGGCAGTAACCAACTCAACCAACGGACCTTAGAGACGGGCATCCTGGAGAGCAAGACTCAGCGAAGTGCTATCGACCCTATCAAGCGAGGGGAGTTATTCTGCTCAATCCTAGGCACAGCACCTATGTTGACGGCGCCATGGAGGCCGTGGACTCTGGATTAATAAGTGCATAACCGCAAACCCTTATCTTATTTTTGTTTTTGTTTTCTTGAAAAAGAGTTTACTTATACACAAATAGCCCAGCTTTTTTTTTTTTTTTTTTAAAAGCATATATATTAATACAAACACATACCCGCACCCCTCATGCGCATATGTATATGTAAAAATATATAGCCATAAGGAAAACTCTGTCAGCCTCAAAAACAGGGAGCACTATATTAAAAGAATAGTAATTTCCCATAGCTTGCCTCGCTTCTTTTCTTTTTTTGAAAAGGAGAGGGGAAATTCGCCCTGCGGCCACAGGGTGGCGGTCTACCACCATTGAGACGTGGATCCTACCACCCTTATGGCCTGAAAGGAAGTCTCACTATCACGCCAAAGGGGGGCCATCAGAATTAATGTCATAGGCCCAGCTCTGGCCCGATATAGAAACTGTGGCTTACAGAGAATATAGAGGGTAAATCATTTCAACCCTCTACCAGGGAGAGGGCATCCATCAGGGACCGCGATCTTTACCGCATCCCTGGCAGATCACCTCTCCCAAGTTTCTTGAGACTCGCCTCCAAGTGACCTGCTCCTACCAGGAGGGGCGCACGAGAGGCGACACTCTCCTTCTGGCCGTGTCTGCGACCCTCAGGTCGGGACGGGCCAGGCAATCTGTCTGGTTGAGGACTCAGACCTCAGCAGCATGCGCGTCTTGAATGCCGCTGGTCTAAGTCTCTCTGCAGGACAGCCTGGTGCGCCAGCCACACAGTCATCGTGTGCATAGCAGCACCAGCCTGACCCCACTGCCACGTATGCCCTGCCATCTAAGGAAAATGTCACTTTAGGACCTAGATGGCAGCGTTTGAGCTGTATCCATGCAAGAAGTGCCAAACCATGAAATTTATCATTAGTTGGCTAATTCCAGCATCAACACGTACCCATATTCCCGCAAAATAAACCCAAACATGGAACCGAGGTCTAAAGAGAAATACTTCAGTATTTACATATGAGTAAATGGAAATGTATCATATTGTTTAGCCAACAGTTCATCCTGCGGCTACAGGGTGGCGAGCTTACTCCATGAGCCATACCACCCTATAGCCTATATGATCCACATATATACCGCGCATATATATATACATATATACACATATATACATACATATATACACATGTACATGGAATAATTAAGGTATGCAGAACATGGGTTCTTCCACCCCCCCCCCCCCCCCCCCCCCCCCCCACAACCTCAGTATTAGGTGGGCATGGAAAGCTCACTAGAGCTGTAGAAATATGGCCAGAGAGAAACCGATCGTAATTCATTGAATGCGCGCGGCCTCTCCCCAACGCGCTGCCATGGAAACTGAAATAAGCCTGCAGCGCGTTCCATAATCAACAGCTCAGCATACGTGGCACAGGGTGGCTGAGAGAAACAGTATTTACTCACCCTCTCCAGCATCTCCTGCTCGGTTGGAAGAGCACTCACTGCTGGACTGCAGATGTAGCAAACAGCGCATCCTGTCCCAGCCGCTCCTTCTCGCGATCCGCCGAATCGCGCGAGCGGTCACACCCCTCTCAACTGTTCGGCAAGCGCCATCTGAAAGCCCCATGATCTGAGTCTCTGCTCTGCCTCAGCGCGAGCGGGACCCGAACCACCAGGCGCAGATGCTGAACTCTCTTCCCTCGAAAAGAGACCCAGACGAGAATGGAACATTCACAGTTTGCACTAGCAGCTCCCTTGAGAACTGCCCGTACGTGCTCTTCACGCAGACAGAGAGCGCACAGCTCGTGTGTGTAATCTAATGTCAAATAACGAGTGACACGGATCCACACACTTAGTTTGCCTGTGCATTTCATAAAACCACGATATTGCTTCAAAACAACAGTCCCTGAAGACGATGAGAGGATGACATGTTATCTGAGCGCCCCATATATACACGTGGGGCGCGTCGATATGACGTCATGGGCTGTCGCCGGTCAAGTTGGTATTGACAAGATTGGATATTAGTTTCAGACACCGGTCCCCGCAGAGGCGGCTCCCCTAGCGTTTCGACGCAACGCGAGTTCCCTTCGAAACGGAACTGGTTTCAAAGTGCAAGTTTTTGAAAACGATACCGTTATTGTCTCCATGTAAACTACAAAAATGAGAATTTGTGAGAATGGTGATTTAATGTGCTTGCGTATTACCTGTTCAGTCTAGAGACGTTTAGCGTTCCTTTACAAAGTGACTACTGGCCTGGTATGCATAATACAATGTTTTTAGTTGTTTTTGTGGAACTATGTGAATGGGGATTGTTTTGACAATGTTGTCATCTGTACAGGAAAAACACCAATAAAACACTTTTCAGTTTTTAGTGCATTGCTGTTGTGTAAACATACCCTTAAATAAGCCTTTCAAT
This sequence comes from Opsariichthys bidens, assembly GCA_037194245.1. Lineage (NCBI taxonomy): Eukaryota > Metazoa > Chordata > Actinopteri > Cypriniformes > Xenocyprididae > Opsariichthys > Opsariichthys bidens. Next base: position 12,644,601 of record CM074288.1, on the reverse strand, counting down.
GGGCGGTAATAATGATACTTAGAAGTCAACATAAATTGCTGTTAATAATTGATTCATGATTTAAGTGAAGTCAGCAGAAAAGCAAAGTTGTTTCAGAGTAAAGCAAGTACCCTTTCATGGGAACGCGAGCTGCGTCGAGACACTGTGGGAACGCCTGTGTGTGATTATGTATTGAAGCACGTGTAAAATCAGTCCTAGGCGGGTGAAATTTGGTCCGAAATTTGGTCCGTTTTGGTTCTCCCCAACTCATCCAGCTCCTGTGGTTTTCAGATTCCAATCAGAAAAGTCCTCCTGTCTCAGCCACAATATTTCACCCTCGCCTGGAGTTATGGAAGTTGTAGGCCTGGCCCCTGAGGGGGCTCAGTTCATAGATACCAGTCTCTCAATTCGAGTTCCCATTAAAGGGAACATCTCAGCTGTAACCCTGTTCAGGGAACAAGACGATGCCAGTGAGCGCTTTGCTTCAGCTTATTCGAAGCTAGCGTTCTTTGTTCGGGGTATGCTTTATTGTTTCTTGGTCTGTGACGTCACCCGCGTATGACGTTCCGTCATCCCACCGGACCGATTTCACATGTGCTTCACGACGTAATCACACAGAGGGGTTCCTACGGCGTCTCGACGCAGCGTATTGTTCCCTATTCAGGGAACCAGGATTACATACGTAACCAGAGACATTTTTATTTCTGTGGATTTACAGTTGGTGTTAAAATATGATTCCCTAATGTTAAACTAAATCATTAATGATGGAATTGTGCCCAGAAATAAATTATTTTAGCTCTATTCAAGGCTGTGAGGAACAATATTTTAGCACCTAACTCTGTGCTGAAATGAGCTTTAGTTTAACATTAAGTGATCATATTTTAACACCAACTGTAAATCCACAGCAATAGATACTCTACCTCTGTCCATAGACAAGCTGTTTTTACTGAATCTATCCCACTGAGGGCTTGTATTTTTACACCTACAACATTATTTCACAAGACTGTTTGTCTGAAACGAAACTGTCTGTGCAAACTTTTCAACAACCAGGTCCTCAGTGAGAAAAAGGTATTTCAGCAATGCTTCTTTTGCACATGTTGTAACAAATTGTTCCAGTTCAAACCGAAGTGCACACACTCGTACCTCCTTCAGACAAGGAATCATTGAAGACCCCCTCGATGACCTGGCAGCTGCTCCCATCTCCTCCGCAAATACGGCAGCGATCTTCCCGAACATCTGAGCCTAGAATCCGGTCACAGCCCACATGCTGCAGAGAGCAAGGCAAAAGCACTATTACACTACATAATGTACACCTTTGCATTTACATCATTGCCCTTGCAAAGTTAAAATAAGTAATATTAAAATGCATTCTGCGTATTAAGCTGATCCCATACAAAAAAGTTCAGATTGCTGATTTTCAACCCCAATACACTGTGATTGTACAATTTTCATCGATACTTTCCATATTTAAACACTTTTAGTGCATTAATATTTTCAGTCTCAATTTCAATTTAATCAATTCAAGTTATCAGTCATATCTTATCCGCAAAACAGAACAAAACATACTCAGTATAAAACGAGTATAAATCATTCTTTGCAATCAGAATAATTAGGCATATCTCTATACAAATTAACACATTTGTTAAAATACTTTCCATGCTCTATTTAATAAATTATGATTAATCTGAAAATGATCAACTTTACATCACTTACAGGCAAACAGTGTATCACGAAAAGTGTAAAATAAAACGGGGATAGCATAGACGAAGCCATGTGCTCTGCAAAAATTCTTGCTCAGAGCTGCTGGACGGAAAACAGACCGGATTAATTACAATCGAGAGTTAAAATTTCAAAATAAAAGTATTTTTTCATTGCTTTCCCTCATATTTTAGTACAGTATTCAACACCATGAATGCAAACCCCATAGACACGCCAAGGACAAGCGTGGATATTCAGCTTTTCACTGAAAAACAATTTTATGATTTTATTGCATATTTGTGTTATTTTTAAAGCTTGAAAGTTTGTTTCCAATCACCGTAATTGCATAGAAAAAGACCAGTATATTCCTTTATATTTTTTCTCTTCTATTCCACAGAACTAAGTCATGAGCTCAGATGGTGTTAACATTTTTAACTAATCGCATGTGTTAACACATTACTTTTGACAGCCACAATACAAACATAAGGGTTTGATGTATAATCTTGAGAACAATCCCAGAACTTTAAAGATCACAATCCATTTAAATTGACATTGTGCAAAGCAAAGCAGGTTTCTCCAGAGCGGCAAAATCTGTACAAAAACAGGCCATTAATGAAGAAACTGAAGAGTCTCTGCTGTCAGGATCTAAAAGGTAACACAAAAAGAACTCAGAGACCAGCAGACCTGAAACTGCTCGAGACTTTCCAAATCCAGGCCTGTGCAACTTCACAAAAATCCCACTAAAGCTCCAAAGACTTTTGTTGACCTGGCCTAGATTCCATAACCTGCAAATGTGTGACCTATTTTCTCACAACAACAATGGTAAGTCAGTCGCCGGTTGGAGAAGGCAGGGCATGTCCTGTGCTGGACCGAACAGAGCCGAGCTTTGGGACACATGGTTCCACGGGCTGTTTTTAATGCCTTGTGCTTCAAAGCTCTTACTTTCATAATCAAACCCTTATTGTTTGGAAGCTAAGCCACCATGAGGCTGCAAACACTACTTTGATTTCTCCCCCTGCTGTTCTCCGGTTTTTATATGCACCATAAATAAGAAAGCAGAGAGAATGAGTGAGGAAAGGAGATGGAGGAAAAGAGGAAAGAGAGGAGGGAAGGAAAGAAATGGAGAAAGGGTAAGATTTGACAGTGGGGAGGGTGGGAGAAGTCGCTGTGATCATGTTCAGCTGCGTGCACTGAGGACAGATGAATCTGGGGGGGGGGTCACTGAGTTCTTGCAGCATTCAGAGCAGAGCAGAATAGGGCTGGACTGAACTGAACTGTTGATAAAAACAACCTCTGGTCTGGACAACAGCGCAAAGATAAACCAGCCCAACTCACTCCAAAGGAGTGCATTCATCCTGTCCTGTGCAGTACAACTAAATAAAACACACTACAGTTTGCATTATGAAACACAAAAACTTTTAAGGCTGTTTTCACACGTTGTTTGACTGCTATAATGTGACTAGAAAACAATGGCATATGATGCAAAACATTACTAATTAATTTTTAGTTTTCGCTAGTGATCAAAGTCAAAATTAATGCGTGAACAAATGCGATGAACTTTTTCAGTTTAATGCAATTAATGCCGTGTTTTCCATCATCCTTTAGCAAGTGTTACATTATAATATCACGCTCTTATTCATGCAAATGCTCTTAAACCATTCAAGCGCAACAAGACACTAAAGAGAAGAGTGCGGTACTGGCATTCTCTGTCTGTGAATCTCCTGTCTGTGTGACAGACACACACATCTCTTGCATACAGAAAGCCGGTGAGCACAGACACAGCGCCGGTGTTCTGACGAAAAATGCTAGCTAATAGAACGTGTTTGCATTGTTTTAAGGGTTGGGTTCAGGGTAGGTGTAGGTAAGGACGTTGAATATGATACTGGTAGCGCAATCTGATAGGTAGCCTTTTTCGTTGTCGAAAAACCTCTGTTTTAATGGGGGGTAGCAAAATCACAGGCCGTATTGAGTTCTCTTTCATGCTTGAACAGACAAAAACACAACATGATGCCAAAATGGCTGTTTTGTCAAGTATCATTGTAAGCACAGTCTTAAATGAGTTAAATAAAGTCTTAATGAACATAAAGTGTTGTGAGAAAATAGGATGCAGCAGGTCTTAAAGTGACAGCAGCCTGCTATAGTCTGCCATTAACGTTAATAGAAGAACAAAAGAAAAAGAAAATCCCTCACGCCTCTTAATTGAATAACTTTTGTAGCTTTAATAAAAATAATAAATGTATCTATATTTTAATCTAATATATTTCCTACCTTAGATCAAATATTTAAGAGATCAATTTGGAGATCAAATGGGAAATTATTACAATGTATTAAAAACGTTAATGTTGGGTGCACGATTAATTACAGAAAAATGTATGATTAGTTCATTCTTTTAATTGATTGACAGCACTCTTTTCAACACATGATGCATTTTTCTAAGTCACTTTTGTAAATTTGATGAAATCCTATCTATGTTAGTCAGCTAACTGGCCAAAATTCTTTCACATCAGCCATACGACAGCCGACTATGCTTATTGTTAAGCCTAGAGGAGTTATATACTGTAAAATCACTTTAAAACCTACAAAATGAATCTCTGATGTCTAAAAAGCTTTAGTGTTAAAGCATCCTTAATAGATAGCACAAAATATGACAAGGACGCAGTGGAGTCTTAACAGTTCAGAGCTCTACTCGAACCCAGGATTCTCGATATCACTACAATAATGTATTGAAAGATTGGTGGATCTATGTGTCAATCACTAAAAGTCTTCTGTTCTGTGTCTTGCTATAGCAGAAGTTCAAAGCCACCCAAAAACAACAATTGCATACGAACACTGCTATCTGAAAACTCTCAGATATGTATACTTGAAGAAAAGTGTGTGTTACTGTCTCACCTTACATTCACCATTAACACAAACGTCCAGAGAGTCGTCCCTACAGGGTGTGCCGTCCACCACAGCTGGAGCGCGCTCAGTGTAGAAGTTATAGCCCTCTGCCAGGCAGTTCAGCGAGCATGACTTCACCCCACCTGCAGCCAAAACGTGCAAAACATCACACCTCAATGATCATTAGCCATTTAGTCAGCCGTTTAACATGTTATACTTACAAAAAGATCTGGAGATATACAGAGTTGAACATTTCGAAATAAAAGTGATTCCTACATCACATCCCATAGGAAAGACAAAGGAGACTGACTAGTGGTGCAGAAACACTAGCTTAAACTGACTGATGTATTCTCATGAGCATCACAGGACGTCATAAAATCTACAAAGCTCTTATGTAAGACATTGAAAACATTGGTACACAGCATCAATGTGACACAAACTAATGCTAACACCATCACGCTCTTGTTGCTTGTACAGAACTGACTCCTCATGTGTTATGCATTGTTAACTTTACAACATTACACAAAGGCAAAAGAAACCTAAAAACAAACTGCTGGCAAATTTGCTCAGTTTAATGCGCCTCTAACAATGAGGACGCATGAACTGCATATTTCATGCAGCCAAACGGAGCTTTATAACTATACTAGCTCTGCGGGACGGCCGCCAGCACTCTGTAGAGTTCCATGGCTACATGTGGTATTTTAATGAGCTTGTGGGGTTTATGTAAGTTAGTTTATTCTTCCACTGCTGTGACATCCTTGAGTAGCAGAAAGGGGGGTCCGAGGCACGTTTTAGATGATTTGCTTAAGATAAAGCAGCTGAAACGCACATACAGCACACTTGCTCTATTCCCCTGTCTCCTCTGTAATGGCCCTACAAATTTGAGAAACAGTAAATAAAGCACGTCGGAGGGGAAAACAGCCTCTCTCAGCACATTCCCTGAGAGACAAAGAAGAAATCACAACACTCAAGTGATGTAAAAGAGAGAGGAGACAGAGGCTATGTCTTAAAACTGTTGTTATGGTGCCGTGGAAGCCTGTTTCCTTGGGTGGTACATCATTCAAACGTTTGGGGTCTTATGAAATATTATTACGATTTAAAATAACTATTCTCCACAATTTAAAATGGAATTTAGTTCTGTGATTGAAAAGTAATCCTTCAGAAATCATTCTTATATGCTGATTTGGTGCTCAAAAAATATTTCTTATTGTCAATGTTTAAAATAGCTATGCTGCTTAAGATTTTGTGGAAACCGATTCTTTGATGAATAGAAAGTCCAAAGGAATCACATTATCCACGTTTCTAACTTAAAATCAAATAATAATAAAAAAACTCTTTTAAACAGAACTGTACTTTCTCTAGTACACAAGTCATCTAAAGTGAGTCTATTTCTTAGGTCAGCTAGTTTATGTAGATTGCATTTATTTTGTTTATCTATTAGATTTTTCATAAAGCCCTACATTTTTTCATGTTGATATTTCGAGAGGCGATACTTTCATTAGCAATAATTTGCACAGAAAAAACTTTCTAAAAAGCTGCATCATTTGTACGCTGCATTCTTTTTCATTATGTGCTCCATGCAGCTGTTTTTGAAAGCAAGGAAGAATCTTATATAAAAGCTCCCTAAGAAATGGGGTAAGGTGAACTTGAATCAGCCTAATCATTCAGATGTTATATTATTCGATTAGTTGATTAGTCATCAAGGCAACCCAGGGACTAGTTGATGTGAAAAAAATCTGTATGTAGTTTTGTACACCTCTCAACAGGTATCTTAAAATTAAGAGAGGGAAAAAAACATGGAAGCTCTTGAAGAGAGAGAAGGAACATGTTGTACTTTGATGTACTCTTTAAAAGTGCAAAGTATACTACCCACACTACCCATTGTACAGGTTATGTAACAAAGAACAAAGAGTTAATTGACTCATAATTTCACTCATACTGGTACCAGTGTGTGATTTTGTCCCTGCTCTGGGCCTCCTTTATATTACTCTTGAAAGGCTGGTGGGTCTGAACTCATTCCCCTTGTCTGTACCTGGCAGTGGTGGTGCTAAAACTCTGTGTAATCTTTCTTTGGCTGCCTTGACCCGCTTGCCTTATCAGTTGAATCACATCTACCACAGTCTTCATGTTAAATAATAACTCTTCCTCTATTTTATAAATCTAAAGAGGGCAGTTTTTGAGCTGCTGGCCAATTTTCTGTTAGTGTTGGACTAATCTGATAAGGTCCTGGGTGCCTGTGAAAACATATACTGAAGCAGGCTTACGATGGAAACTGTGCATCCCATGAGGCTTAGCTCTGGCAGGCCATAGGTGTGTTTTTGAGGTGGCTAGAAAAGGGCTTCACTGGAGTGTATAGGTTTCAGGAGGTTCTGGTAAGAGTGTATACAGCCAGAGCACAATGCGCTGAATAGCGTATCCCACAATGCAATCCGCTCAAACTGAACTTCGTTGGTGTGATAAAGTGGTAAAGCGTGATTTTAATCTTCTTCTGGATTCATCACTTCAACAGACTGAAGTTAAGACACTGGCTACATTTACAAGCACTTACTTATAATGTGATTAAGGCAGTACTGCAATGAAGTTGGAGCTCATGTAAACAGAACGCTGGTATTATGATAATGTGATTATGATTAGAATTAGAGTAACTATAAATGTTTATAATAAGAAATTATTTTCAGCACCAAATCAACATATTATAATGATTTCTGAAGGATCACGTGGCACTGAAGACTGGAGAAATGATGCTAGAAAATTAAGATAAGGAATTTAAAATATATTACAACTGTAACATGTCTCCGTGTGCTGGACTGTTTTCATGTGTCACATGTGTTCTGTGTTTGGTTTTCCCTTCACTCTTGGTTTTCATTGGTTGTTGATTTAGTGTCTTTATTAGTTCATTCGTGTCAGGTGTGTTATTAATTAGTCTTGTTTGAGCTCCTTGTGTTCATGTATTTAAGCCTCAGATTCTGTCTTGTCCTTGTTGAGCGTTAATGTTGTTTCCCTTGGTGTTGCACGTAATGATTCTCCTGGTTGAACAGGACAAAGTTATATGTTCCAAGACTTCCTTGTCGTGCACTTCTTCCCTTGACAGCAACCATAACAACAATGGAGAAGGTTTATTTTAAACTGTAATATCATTTCATTAATATATTTTTACAGTGTTTTACTGATTTAATAAAGGCAGCCTTCGTGAACGTAAGAGACTTCTTTCAAAAATCAAACTGCTTAGCACTGCATACGGTTTCACATATTAGTACTAAGAATATAGTAAGAGAAAGAAAAGATGCTAATTAACTTACAAAAAAATGAATAAAACAAAAAGAAAGAAATAATTCATGATAAAGTCAATACAAACCAAGTAATGCAATAAATTAAACATGCAAAGGAGCAAGCAAGCAAGCAAGAAAGAAAGAAAGAAAGAATGAAGATTCAAACAGAGAGAGTGCAGGTCTAAGGTCTATATGCCACCTGACCCTAAAGCAGGGTAAAACAGCAGTCTGGCACTTATTTTAACAGCTGCAAGGGATTTCCATAGTAAAATCAGCTGACTTGATGAAAGCAGTGCTTGTAGCCTGCAGTGGGTTTCTCTCTGTAAGCCATTATGTTATTGGAGGGGCAGATTAAAGGCAGTTATGTCCTTGACAGCCAGCTTCACACTCAACAAAAGCAGGAACTTAAACTGGAGATTTTGGGAGTTGGCAGTCCACAGCCCGGCATATGGATGCCAGACTCTTATCTGCACCCTCTCTCTCTCTCATTATCTCTCTCTCACATCTGTTTTGGACCTGATCCAGTGCAGAGATTGGTTCTTTGGAGCATGGTGGTCCAGTCATAATATCTAAACCACCTTCAAAAGCCCTAAACAGTCTTAAACAACAACAATCGAGCACTTAAACATTCCCATAATCATGAAAGATGTAGGTAGGGAACTAAGAGATCAAGCGATTCTGTTCAGTGCCGAGCACAAACATTTGCATTAGTTCAAGGGATGCACCAATATGATACAATAACTTTTTACATTTTGAAGCCAGTAATAGATATCAATCTACATATTGTGAGATTGATCACAAAAAGCGCCCCTTAAAGGTAGGGTAGACAATTTCGGAGAGGTTAGCAATAGCAAGCTTGCTTTAAAAGCATAAGATCCCATCCTCCCTTCAGAGTATATGCTCTCTAAAGCCACGCCTCCTTCAAAATGCATGAACACGCACAGTAGAGTCTGCAAAGCATCACGAGAGACAGCGTTAAGTTACCTAACGTCTCAAAGTACATAAAATTATAATAATACTGAACGTAAACAACTTAGAGCTCTTTCTTGTACCACCTGACTGCTGCAGATTCATTTTGGCATTGATAGTGTTGATACAGAAACGCATAAATCCGAGTCTGAGGATGTGAACAGCTCCGGGTAGAACGTCATGGGTTGCCATCTTGTAATTATGTTTACGACATGGCAAGAACACAGCATAAGCTCAGTGTTTGTTTGTGGTGCTCAGTGACTGTCTGTCTACAATGCTGCATAGAACATGCTGATGACGTGTGATGTCTGCACGAGCATGGTGCGCAGAGGTATGGAAATACATATGTTGACAGGCAGGTAGGACATCATATGGATGAACGTTTTTAGGTCCGGAGGTGATTTATGTACATTTTTAATATTTAGACCGCTTATATTATTGATTGCTATCAGGATGTGAAGAGAGTTTCAACCAGTATAACCCAATGTGCTCATAAAAAAAATTGCCTACACTACCTTTAATAGTCCAGATATCTACATGCTTTAAATAACACTAAAAATTATGTACTGTAGAAAACTGCTTTTAATTTAAAAACAGCCACAACTGCAGAAAATCTTTCCTATCCCAAGATCATAAAAAAACATTTAGGCCTACTAGGACCCATTTTTATCTATAAAAAATGTATATGCATGTCTATGGCCAAATTTCTTTAAAAAAATTAAATGGTAAATTTCACAAATATAAGGAAGTATATTTAGAAACAAAGTATATAAAGTATAAAGAAACAAAATGTATATGTGCATATGTTTTAAAAAGATTTCAGATCTTAAAGGCTCTGTGTAGACTTATATTTTTTATATATTTAACAAAAGGTATGCCATATAGAAATGATGCAGTCTGTGGCCTATTTTACTTATCAGACCGATGCAATAATTTAAAAAGTCACATTTATTAGCCGATATCAATATGGCTGTCTGTCTATATTTTTCACATCCTTAATTTGCTCATTTGGAAAGCGCTTTAATCCAAAGCAATTTATAGTGCATTTAAGGCAGTAATGTGGCAGTAATGTAGCAGTACAGAGTAAAAACAGGCCAATCAAAATAACAAATGAAAGTAACATGACCAGTGTTTGTCAGAACAGGTAAGGGTTGTATACTTACCACCCCTGTACGGCTTCCAGGTGTAGAATTTCCCCCGGAAAGGAACACTGTCAAAGTCCGAGCACTGAATCTCCCGAAAATCCTGAGATCCGGCTGGGCATTCCTAACCCACACACAAATCAGTCAGTCTGGGAATCTTATTTAGCAAGGCAACTATGAACTATTTTATTCTATTGGAGTTTGTCTACTTCATTTCGATCAGGGGTGTCCAATCCCAACCTGAGGGTCAACGTCCTGCAGATACTAGTTCCAACCTGCTCCAACACACCAGCCTGGAAGTTTCTAGTGAGTCTAAAGACCTTGACTGTGGCGGCTGAAATCACCCCTTATATCCTCATTTACTATTCCCTACATTACTCCACTAATATAGTCCCCTTGAAGGAGTGAATGAAAACATGTGAGTGAATTTGGACACAGATTGCGCAAGAAGGCCTGCCACTTTTGCATAGTTTGTGCTTGTTGTTTAAAAATCATTTGAAACTTAGCGAACTGGCATCTCCAATAGTAAGATGGGAAGCTTTATCTTGAACTCTATAATGGATATAATTTAATAACAATTTAATAATCAATTAAAAAGGAATTTATACCTGTATGATACTACGCTGTACCCACATTGGACCTGCGGTTTGGAAAATGGATGGATGGATGATTCAGCTGCGGGCGCCATCTTCTGGTCAGACACGTGAATTCATTCAGCGCAACCCTCACAGTGAATTATGGGTATTATCTAGCCGTTAAGTGTACATCAGTTGTATACTCGTTATTGTGGTGCACTGTGGGATTAAATGAGTGCACTCGATAACGTCCACTATGGATTCAGATACCACTACAAATGGTTATCCCTCAAATAGTGCCCTATTTAAGGGTATAGGGGAAGATTTCGGACACAGCCCTTGAGTAGCTGGTTTCAGGTGTGTTTAATAAGGGTTGGAGCAGGTTTGGGCACGCATGATTTAGAGGTTGCCCAATGTACCCCAATTCATCCGAGCTTCAGTCTTGTCAGCTAATTTAGATGATACAGGAACAGAATCCACACTCAAACAACCCAAATGTCTTTACAAGTGGGATTGGAGTTAATTTGTAAGAATATTAACAAATGTCTCATTCTAACATACACATAAAAATGAGGTCGGTAAGTGACTTGTGGCTTTCAAACTCACATCAATGTTGCAAGATCTGAAGCGCTTCCTCTCTCCCAGACAATATTTCCCTCCAACTGTTGGCCTGCATCCACACAAGGACAAGCATCAGACACATCTGAGTACAATTTCAATGTAACTCCCAATTACACAATATATTCTGCTCAAGTTCATTTCAGCCAGACATCTTCTGTCTTTCTGTCGATCTGTTAGTTTTTTCCGATTTTTCCTGGCATGTTGTCAGACTAGGTTCATTGAGTACAACGGGCTGAGAGTAAGAACATTATGAATCATCAAATCACTCGTATACACTACCGTTCCAAAGTTTCGGGTTGGTAAGATTTCTTAATATTTTTCAAAGAAATCTCTTATGCTCACCAAAGCTGCATTTTTTTTTCATTAAATATACAGTAAAAACAGTAATATTATGAATTATTATTACAATATAAAATAACTGTCTGAAATATTATAATTCAAAATAACTTTAATATGTTTTAAATTGTTATTTATTTTTATGATGACAATGCTGAATTTTCAGCATCATTACTTCAGTCTTCAGTGTCTCATGATCCTTCAGAGATCATTCTAATATCCTAATTTGGTGCTCAAGAAACATTTCGCTCTTACATTTTTACAAGATTCTTTAATAAACAAAGTTAAAAAATCTTTTGTAACATTTGTTACAATGTGTTTACTGTCACTTTAGATCAATTTATTCCATCCTTGGTGAATAAAAATATTAGTGCTCACCTTGGGCTGTCACAATGGCGAATAGAGGATGAGACTCCGCCCCCACAGGTGCGACTACACTCCTCCCATGGCGACCAGTGGCCCCACCCACCATCTACACCTTCTGGACGGGTTCCGTATGGCACACACACTCTTTTGTAGCACCACTAATGAGAAAATATCATTAATCAACATTAAACATGTAATATGTGGAGACCAAATAAGCCATATTATATTACAATATATTATATTATATAAAACCATTTCATTAACTAAACATTATTGACTAATCAAGCCAAAAAACAGGCTCTGTTTAATGAGCCTATAGCTGAGTTCTGAATTTCCTCCCAGAATTCCCTGTGCTTACCCCTTTTTCGATGGTGCTGGTCTGACAGATGGTGCCCTCAGCTGCTGGAATACTACTGGTGATGCAGCGATTCCCCTTACTCATGCACCAAAGCTCGCTGCACACTTCCTGAACACACACACAAGCCACTAAACAAAACTCCAGACAATGTGGGAAAAACAGACATTAAGAAACACTCAAGAGGCTTAAGAACTGTGTGGAAAGAGTAGAAGTAGGACATTCCTGCACCAAACAATGTCCTCCAACGTGGCTATGCGGTTACTAAGGTGCTCTGAGTGTTCTTAGCATGTTGCTATGACACTGTGGATGGCTGCTGGGGTAATATATGCCCTTATATACTATGGAACTCAATGCTTATTATTGTACATTCATGTATGATGCTATTTACATGATACTTTAAATGATATAAAGCGGTTGAACACCAGCCCTTGATTCTGATTGGTTGAGCCGCGTTCAAAGCCGTTGTAAATTACTCAACAAACATACATCTGTGACCTCATTCCGTCAATATTACTGCACCAGTGTGTCTGTGTGTAGCTGCAATTTCATGTAACGTTATTGTGTTTCACTGTTGTTCATTATTTATAAAATAGATTGGTCAATAGCTGTTTTATTCACGATGCACAACACTCTTAGCAACGTAAAAATTCTTGCTCATTGAAGCTTACTACTTAGAAGAGTATTGTAAGAGAGATATCGAGTGACCGAGTCTATTACCTGCACTCAATTTTAGCATTTTTCTTCAGGTCAGTCCTATGTTCGTAATAAATAATCACTTTGAATGTGCTGCAATCTTGTCCTTTTAACAGTTAATGGGTTTTCCCATGCCCTGCTGACTGACAGCAGGCTAGTATTGAGAGGCTACTCACTGCAGAGCCATAACCTCCAGCTCGCCCTCTCTTGACCTACTGTGGGCATGATGGGTGGAGCTGCATCCCCCAACCACACCCTAACCCTACCCATAACCCTATCTCTCCACCCATTAAACAGGTTAAGCTTCACCTTTGAGCTCCAGAGAGGTGGAGCAGGAGATTATTATGCTCTGCAGCGAGCACTACTTGCTAGTATTTGTATTTGTCATATGCGTCTTGTTCCGTGTTCACAAGAAGTTTCAATATAAAAGTCTTTGCGACTGAGTGACTCGCACATAAAGACAATCTTTGCCGCCATCTAGAGGTGTAATAAATGTAACTTCTGTTGCTCCCTGTTGAAAAAAATAGCATATGCTATTATGCTGGTCCTTTGCTGGTCACGAGCTGGTTTAAAGCTGGTCAAGTGCTCTTCCTAAGCTGGTCCGGACCAGCACTTGACCATCTTAAACCAACTCATGACCAGCTAAGAACCAGCGTAAACCAGCTCAAACCAGCTTCCATGCTTAAAAACATACCTAACCATCAATTGCTGGTTTTTCAGGGTCAGGGACTATTTTTTCCCTTGGAAGGAAGGCTTTTAGTGATTTTACTTCATAGAAGTTGCATTAATACATATTTTTTTTATTTAATATTTGTATTGTGTTAACAGTTTTATAAAAGCAATAAGCCCCATAAAGGCAAGGTTTACAGTGAATTTATAATAGCATTGTTAGGCATGATGCAGAGCGACTTCTTGGGGTTTATTGCTTTATTATGGAACTTCCAAGGTACATTTCCATAGCAGTTATACTATTTTTGTTTCTGACACATCTCATGATGTAGATCAGTTGTAAGTAGAGTTGTCAAAAGTACTGACTGCAACACAATGTGAAGCTTTGAAAACTGTTGAGCGGAATCATAAATACCTCTCATTGGCCATTGTGTTCACACGTACAACATGATCAACGCAAAGAAGTGTTTGAAAGTACACAGAAGTGTTTGCGGGAGTGTTTTCAAAGCAGGCCTCTATCAGCGGACGGTGTCAAACACTATAGTGTGTATTTGTGAAAGCACTCAGTGAGTGTCATAGATGTCTATTTTCAACATGTTTTTTAAGCATTGATTATTGTAGCCAATCACAGTCATATCTGATGAGAATGTGAACACAATGGCCAATCAGAGGTGTTTACGAATCCGCTCAACACTAGTTTTAAGCCACAGACTGCACTTCAGACCTACCCAATAACTTCCTGCTTTATTAGACTACATAGTTAGTGAGAGCTGAACTAGGGTGTGTTATCCTCCTCCAGATGTTCAGTTTCCTGCACTGGCATCCCATAAAGCAGTCAATACCTAAAGCTCGAATCAGCATAAGCAGATATACCTCACTTTACAGACTGAGCTCTACTGCTTGTCTGTGGAGGTGTAAAGGTCAACCATAGCTGGCAGAGAATAGAGCCACAAACCAAAGAATAGCAAATTTTTGACCAACATGTGGTTTTGGACAAAAGTGGCAGAATGCCAGCGGTCTGAAATCTTGGGGGAGAACAAAAAGATGGAATGTTACGGCCAGCAAAAGGTAGAACTACCATCTGGTGCAGATTTACAGAGAGAAAGAGGGAGGGATGGAGAGAGTGTGCTAAATGATTTACTGTGGGGATATAAAGGCAACCTGGATAGGACCATAACCCACAATTCATCTGTCCAAAGATGACACTTTAGCATAGATGTCTTACTGTAGGATGGTTATATACTTCTAAAATAGATATTTTTAAAAATCAATATGTAAAAAATGACACATAAATTATACATAAAATATAAGACATAAAACGAATGCTTAAATGTAAACAATTATTGAACAAGTTCACCCAAAAATGAAAAGAAATATTTTAGTGAACAATGGCCTAAATTTTTGTCTTTTCCTCACAAAAAGCTATCGAATACCTTCAGAATACATTAAGTATCGCACAAGGGGCATATCAACCATTTTAATGGTTATTTCCACATTCCAAGGTATTTTAAAGAATAGCATGGTACTTTCATGGTATATGTCCAAAAAACATAGCATTACCATGGTATTTGTTTTTGGTTAATGACCACAATAAACATCTCTAACGTCTATAGCACAATGCTGTTCTTGTGTGGTGAAATACACTATTGTTCAATAGGTTTAGAGGCAGTTTAATAATTCTGAAAGAAGTCTCTTATGCTCCTCAAAGCTCAATCCATTTGATAAAAAATACATTAAAAACTGTAAATATGAAATATATTATAATTTAATATAGCTGTTTTCAATTTTAGTATATTTTATTTTAGATTTGTCTTAAAAGTGATACACTTTTGATGAATAGAAAGTTCAATCTTACGTAGTGACCCCAAACTTTTGAATGATAGTGTAGATCAGAAAAAAACATGGTATTACCATGGTTCCATAGTCAAAAATCATGCTGATCTGCATTTTTAATAGATGATGATGATGATGTTGTTGATGATGATGGAATTTTCTTTCTTGGGTGAAGAGCTGTTGTCAATTACACTGAGTGATGCAAGTACCCCGTATTTACACTGACGAGACTTCACTCCATACTGGAAGCGGCACTGCTCGTCTGCATCATAGGCTTGGCCAGGGGCTGTGGTGGGGTAAACAAATTCCTGTTTGGGGGGAATATTGTTCAGGCAGGAACCCATGCCAGAGCTGAGAAACAATCAGAAAAAAAACAAAAAGGGTATGTCAGAAGTGATGGAAGTCAAAAGGCTAGTTCATTCTGCCAACAAACACTGATCCAACAAAACTCACTACTGTGAGTGAATCAGCTTTAATGGTTAAGGAACCTGTTTTAATCACTATTGTAAAGCATTTTCCCAACTTTTTTCTATTTTAGTATTTTAAAGATTTATTTATTCATGTGATGGCAAAGCTGACTTTTAATCAGCTATTACTCCAGCTTTCAATGTCCCATGATATTTCAGATATCATTCAAATATGCTGATTTGGTGCTAAAGTTACATTTCATACATTCTTATTATTAATATACTACTTCTACTCCTACTCCAGGATTCTTTGATTCTTTGATTCTTTGACTAGAAAGTTCAAAAGAACAGCATTCATTTGAAAAATAAATCTTTTTTTACATTACAAATGTTTAACTGTTACTTTCAATCGATTTAATGCATCTTTGCAGGAATAAGACTATTAATTTAAGAAAAGAAAAAAAAAATTGTTAAGACTGTAACCCTGGTTCCCTGAGAAGGGAACGAGAAACTGTATCAGAAAGTTGGCGCTATAGGAACGCTTCTGCACAATTGCATCTGAAGCCTGTGTGAAATCACTCCATACTCATTGGGAAAACGTCATCTCGTGATGGAATATCATACATTGGATACAAGCATTGTCAGCTTCTGACTGGCTGAAGTAAGTCACTCTCAGGCATGCAGGAAGTATGGCTAAGCGACGCAGCATTTTGTTCCCATCTCAGGGAACCAGGGTTACAGTTGTAACAAAAGCGTTCCCTTTCGAGGGAACTGAATGCTGCTGAAGAATGACTCAATAGGCTCAAAGGATGCCATAGACAACTCCTCCAGAACAATGGCAACCCTGACATGACTTGCAGGCTTCAGCTGCATAGCACCAAGTAGGAAACAAGATACCAACAGATGTCTCCCCAATGATTTACTACCCAAAGGTGCATAGTAAGCAGCAATGGCAGTCACTTAAACCTCAAGGACCTCAGTTGAGAGACCAGAGTACAAGAGTTTGTCCCCCTCAGAGGCCAAACCCACAGTCTTTCCATTTCTCCAGCTAGGCGTGCCCCTTGCCTGGGAGAGAAGATCCCTTCTGACAATAATCTCCCACAAAGAGGCATACAGGAGAGACATCAGGTCCAAGAACCATACTCAGGTTGGCAAGAATGGGGCTACTATAGCAGATGTATCCTGTCCTGGTGAACCCTCTCAAGAACAGGAGCAGAGCAATTGGGGGAAATGCGTACATACTTAGTCTCACCACGTCTGAACCATGGCGTCCAACCCCAATGGAGCTGCATGTGTGAGGGAGAACCAGAGCAGACAGTGCGTCGTCTCCTCTTATGGAAGTCCACTTCCAAGTGCGTCGTCTCCTCTTATGGAAGTCCACTTCCACCCGGCCAAACCCCAGGAGGACCATGTGTCCAACAGAAAAGACTTGTCCTTTTCATTTATACCAGACAAGTTTAACCATAGGTGTCTCTCTGCAGCCACCATAGCTGCCATGGAAAGGCTGTTGGCACAGGCCATTTTCTTGGTGGCCTGGAGAGAAAAATCTGTGGCCCGGAGCAACTCTTTCACAGCATCCAGTCCCATCCCCTCGCTTTCAACCAAGTCCCTTACCAGGTCAGCTTGGTATGCACGCCGTATTGCCATCGTGTGAAGACATGCTCCAGCCTGACCTGCTGCCACGTAGGCTTTACCCATTAAACAATAAGTTGTTCTACAAGATTCACGAAGTGCTCTGAATGCACAAAAGTTTGGTTCAAGTATCCTTTATAGCTTTTGCGGAACACCGTCATTCGTCACGGGATGAATGAGATAGAATTGCTATTTCTAATTCATACATGCTTCAGACGCAATCATGCAGTTGAGTTCCAATAGTGCAATAGTGCCAACTTTCTGATGCAGTATAGAGAAAACGTGCACTAGCTGTGAGCAGATTTCAGGCACAATATCTGTATAATTATTTTAAAAAAATACAATTTTATAGTAATTTATAATTAATCATCCTGTATATCAGTCTATCATTAATTATAAATATGTAACAAATGGCTTTTATATAACATGATAGGTTGAGTTTGCATTTGAGATTAAAAAGACATTTACAATAATCCAATCCTTTGGAAATTTATGATACTGAACTCCAATGTTGATACAGTCAAAATTTCACACTAAATACAGTTCAGTGGAAATACAGATCTCAAACTTGGGCAGCAGACGCACTCAAGGAAGTTGGTGATGTAATCGCGGCTGCAGGCAGACCAGACGAAGGGGTTAGTCTTCATGGTGATGTGGGCAGCCATGAGTTTAGCGGTCTCCTGACTGCGCACCCCACACGCATTGCCAACACCATCATGATTCATCCCGAACCTGAAAGAGAGAGATGAATGATTTTATGGAAGTATAAAAATGGAATCCCATGGTCCAGGTTACAGAATGTGAACGCACACACAAACCCATCAGCACCTCACACAACTTATGTAATCCTACACACAGTTAAACATATGCCCCCTTGTCTAGACAGCCCCAGTGCGCAGCATCATGTGGTCGTCAGTTCAAAGGTACCTGGACGAACCATTAAGACCAGACCACTAATGACTTTACCACCTATGAAAACAGCTCTGAGGCCCCTGAGCATAGCTAAGGCAACAGAATACTGGGTGACCCAGCACAAACAGCTCAGATCAGAACAATGATAGCAAAAAAAAAACGCTTTTCAACTACCAAAACAGCAGAAATGACAACAAAATTTCCTTTCATGGAATTATTTTGAAGGTTTGAGGAATGATATGTGCAGGCAGTGGCGCGATATCTGCCAGGCGTGCCCATAAATCCATATGCATGATTAAACTGCAGAAAGTGAATGGAATGCTGGGCCACCAAGTAAAACAATACTTCAACGTCTTGGAGTGCAAGAAACCACAAATGAACAGGCCAATGAGAGCCGCCTGGAGCATCAGAGTCTGTCGTAACTTGCTCCACTAACAAGATATAAATATCGCAAGACTGAGAGAAAATATTAGTGCAGTTGTTGATAATGAGCATTATTCATATTTAAACGGCTTGAGTGGCGTTATAGTTCATCCTTGAATTTAACCCAAGTTTGTTTTGGTTGGCCATAATTTAGACAGTTTTTGAAAACAGGTACATCAGGAATTCCCAAACTTTTTTGTCAGCTAAACTCCTTTGAAACTAATTTCAAGATTTCAAGTTAATGTTTCAATAAATTAAAAACACGTTCAGTATCATCTCTGATACTGGTTAATGGTCACATGGAAGGCAGGAAGAGAAATAAATTATTTATCTTTTTTAGAAAGCATTTCATTTTGTTTGTTTTTAAATAAAACCTTTGTGTTTGTTTTCATTTTACATTTTTATGATTTAATTAATTATTAGCTTCTCATCTACTCACAAACCCCATGCAGTTCCCTTAAGAGCCCACAGTTTTTCAGTTTAGGAAACCCTGAGCTACATAAATAAAAATGTTAAGAACAATTTAAGGCCATTTTTCATTCAACATTGGTTATTGATATAGCTTGGACCTATCCTAGACTTACTTGCACCTGCCTACCATTAAGACAATGTAGAAAAGAGTATAGCAATGTACATAAAGTTACAAAAACAGAGACATTTGCTTGATTTCACCTAACTAAAATCTAACCTTGACTCAAAGTGA
This sequence comes from Opsariichthys bidens, assembly GCA_037194245.1. NCBI lineage: Eukaryota > Metazoa > Chordata > Actinopteri > Cypriniformes > Xenocyprididae > Opsariichthys > Opsariichthys bidens. The sequence goes on along the minus strand of CM074288.1, from coordinate 12,625,136 downwards.
ACAGCATCAAACATGAAAGACATGGAGGATCAGAGCAACACAAGACACTGTGGGAGCAGGAGGAGGTTTTGGAAAAGACTCACGTGTGTCCAATCTCGTGTGCAATAGTGAAAGCAGTGGCCAGACCAATGTCTTCATTGATGCTGCAGCTTCTCTCTGGCTCACACATACCACCAACAGGTGCCAGACCTGATACAGACACGTGTGTGCACATGGGCACAGTGACATGGACATACACATTCACATATATGCTACAATACTATCCACATTATTATCAATGTAAGATCATGTGAGGCCATTTCTAAATTGAATTTTTTTTTAGTTTGTTGTGCTGATTTATACGGCAAATTGGTATTTGTTAACATATTATTTTAATGTATTGTCACAATCACAAACAGTTTGTTGCACAAACAGTTTTGCAATTCACTGCACTTTGTAATTCTTCCAGTAGTTTACCTAAAGCTGCTAATGAATCTGAAGTCCCTCACATTCAGTTAATAGCTTACTGCGTTGAAAAATAAGGTGGATATGCAAATACATATATGCAAATACTACAGTACTACACATTAGTTCATTAATTAATTAGTCTCTACAAACTAATCAAAATCGAATTAAAACTAGAGTACCAATAAACCTTCGATTAGCTATGTTATTAACAGAGAAGAAGTGAGAATTCAATAAACAAATATTTAATATATGCAGACAGATAAGGCAATGGGTGAATGGATGGATGGATGGCTTACCAAGTGTTCCACAGGGTTTGTTCTTGTAGATGCAGATGTCATACCTGTAAACATACCACAGAAATATTTCAGATTTTTTGTTGGGGTGAATGAACTGCTTGGTTTCCAGAGAACAAACACACACTCAGATATACCAGAGCTGTGAGACAGTTCACAGACTGGACACTTTCCTGATAACAGAGTGAAGACAATGAAAGGAAACGCTTGATGCATCCAGCAGACATACCCTCTGATACAAGCCTCCAATATAAAGACTCAACACTTCCCACACTTGTCTTTCTCTCTGTCTGTCTCCTTCACTCTCACTCACTATTTCTCTCTCATACTTCACACATACCTCACACACTCAGCTCTCAGGTGCAGGAATTCAACTCAACTCCTCATTGTGTGGATTAAAGCTATAGCATGATTTACCATAAATCACTAGTTCTTCCAAACACACATTTCAAGTACTTAAAGCCATTTTGAAATTATGACCTGTTGCCTTTAGAACCAACAGAGTGCTACAAAATTTAAGACAGATGTGTGCATGTGTTTAAAAAAGCATACATTTTAAACAAAAGAATATACTAATAAAGGGATACTTAGGTCTCTGTCACTGTCAAAAGAGTGTAATAGACCTAACACAACACCACAAACAGAGCTAGAATCATCTTCATGCTAACCTGGTGATGAGGACTGCTGTATCATGGTGTGCAATTCCATTGTCAGGGATGGCATTCCCATGACCGTTCCGGTGCAGGATGGACTTTTGCCACTTGCAGAAACTGTCTAAAGACTTCCCTGCATGATGGTTTACCTCTAGTGTGGGCTGGAAAGAAAAATTTGGATCAGAAAGACTTGGATCAGACAATACATCCAGATTCATTGCATGTACATTGTACAATATGTGTGTATTAGTTTACTCAGTAACCAGACTGATACTGGACTTCTTTTCAAATAATAGTAGAAAATAAGCTGGTTCTTTCATAGTAGCTATTTAATTCCTGTTCAAAATGAAATTGCATAAACAATGATTGTTTTCGAAAAGGTTTCCCCAAACGCTCCTTCTTTTTGCCATTGGTGTGGTTTGCATATGGATTATATATAATGTCAACACCTTAGGACGAGGTCACATTAAGCCTCGTTTCCGCCACGGGAACTTTCCCCAGGAACTAGGGACTATGGAGTGGTACTCGGTGTGTTACGACCACAGGGACAAGCATCTAAATGAAGTTCTAGGTAAAAAAAGAAAGTCCCTGCTCGCAAGGTAGTATTTTGGAATAGGGAGCTGAACATGCTGATTGGTTGAGTTCAAGCAAGGATTTTATTTCAACCACCATTTTTAAAAGTCTGTTGTGGTGTGTGCAGCTGTTCAAATCAACAATAGAGTTTAAAAAAGAGGACTGATGGTCCGATGACAAGGTTCAGGCTTTATTAAGCTTAAATGCAGAGGAACTGAAAATTTGTGCACAGTCCTACGTCATCGGACTAATTACTTAATCTTCACGGTACTTTAGACCACGATGGAAATGCAGACTGCAACAGGTCTGGGGGAAAAATTTCCTGGGACAAATTATTCAGGGTAATTTAGGCCGAAACACAGCTTTAGTGAAACTTTTGCAAAGTAGAAATTAGGAAATTTTTGGAAAGTAGGTCTAGATATTTTATATCTGTAAACACAGAAAATTTGACTATTAAAAGTTTACAAATATGAATCTGAATATGAAATTTTTCACCTCATGCAAATCATATCATATTTTAAAATGCAATTTCGAATAGAAATATATTTATAACATAAAAAATTCAGGTTTAAGGCCTTTTCACATAAGTACAGTGTGACTATAAAACATAAAATATAAAATAAATTCTAATATAACATTTTAACAGTTTCCCCACCAAAATAAGAATTTTCATTATTTTCAAAAAAAAAAGTTCAGACATCTGAATGAAAACATTTTTTCATCTTTCAAACAATATCAACATAGACACATAATAAAAAAACATCAAATTATTGCAAAAAATCTTTTCAAGCTACATGTAGCTTCTTTAGCTTTAAATATGCAAAAAATATGACCCATTTCTCTGCTTACAGTGGATCAGGGCCATTCTGCCTGGCATCCAGCACCCAACCCAGCCACAGCACCATTACACTTGTAACCTAAGAATGCACAAACTGGCATAGCCTATAATTGTATCATCCCACAATCCAGTGTTCTAACTTTCCAGGTTTCCTCTAACACAGGGGGTGGTGGGGTGCTCTCATCTGGAAACGAACCATGTTTGGTTCCACGAAACCTCAGCACTCCACACAGTGGTTATCTCAACACGGCTAATACTGCTCCTAATGACCGGTCTCCCATCATTTGTCAAATGACATTATGCGGAACAAATTACTGAGGGATTTATTTTTAGCTGTCTGCGATTCGGGATCATTAATGCTTCATTAAATACACCACAAAACCCCACTCCTATCCTTTTCCTGCCCTGCGTCGTCTGTAGGAGCCTGTTTGAGGTCCCGACTCTGTCAGCATGTTCCAGAGGTCCTGCCGCGTGAGCCAACTCGCTCATGCAGTGTCGTCACGCCCCGCTCAGGACAGAGATGGAAGCCTGAATGCATGACAGAGGCAGATTGATTGCATTCAGAGGCACGCGGCGAGAACAGTAGCAGTACAGTCTAGATTGCCCTTAGATTTCGCTCAATATTTTGCACGGTTTTTTTTTCAGGGCCCTGTACATTCACGAGTGTGCCAATATGAGCATTCACAATCAACAATAAGAGCAGTCATGGCAGTCTCTCTGGACACACCCAGCAGAGTCGGGTAGCAAATAGTCTAGACGTGTACATTCTCTCAACTGCCTCAGACTAAGATGCTTCAGCCTGTAAATACACACAAACAGTTCTTTGACTGTTTACAAATGATTATTTGTGTATGTGTTGGGCTGTCATCATCATGACATTTTGTCTGATGAATACTTAACTTTTCGGATGAAATTATTGTAATAAAAGATGGCCTTTTTTCAATTATTGATGCTTGTAATAATCGTTTACTTATATTTTTATATTTTATATATTTTTCTTATATTTTATAACATTTTTCTTAAATATTACACAGGTGAGAATGTATTTTTGACTATTTAAAAATTTAAATTAAGTGAACTTTCTTTTCACACAGATCTTTTTTGGAATAATATAATAATAATAAAAAAAATCAGATAATAGAAAATCACGGACTATATACGGAATAATAATATACACTTCACACTACTTTTTTAATGTTTTTGAAAGAAGTCTCTTATGCTCACCAAGGCTGCATTTATTTGATCAAAAATGCAGTAAAAGCAGTAATATTACGAAATATTATTACAATTTCAAACGGTTGTGCTGCTTTATATTTTTGTGGAAACTGTGATGCATTAATTTCAGGATTCTATCATGAATAGAAAGTTAAGAAGAACACTATTTATTTGAAATCATTTTTGATCAATTTAATGCATCTTTGCTGAATAAAGGTTTTAATTTCTTTTGACTCACAATATATGTTAAACCATTGTTTATACTTTCACAGATGGCGCGTTCACACCAGAGGCATTTATATTTCACACGTTCATTTGGTGCTCTCACAAAATGCCCTGCTGCACCAGAAAGAAAAAAAATTAAATGCATAATTTATGGCATTTCAATGATCACTTAAAATTTCCTTATTTAAATGCACAAAAATGCACAAATAATCATGATCAGGCAAATGTAATATGCATTATATAATCCTATATAGGTATGTGTGGAAATGTGCTTTAAAAAGAGTACCTGGTCTTCCATCAGTAGAATAAGCCTCGTCACAACGATGTTCACTGCATTCCCCAGGCTAGAATCCTGGAACAGTTTGGCAACCTGACCTCCAGGGAAACAAGAAAAAACCAGTCTTAAAAACCAGCCAATTGTCTGTTTTTAGACCATTCTAATCCTGCTGTTTACTGTAAAGATGGACATTTTACAGTCTGCTATAAAAACCAGTGCTAACTGTTGCTCTGGGGCCGTGAGGTGATGTAATCCCTTTATTAAACACATTCCACAGGTGTGAAACTATTTGTAATAATGCCACAAATTGCCCATGGGGATTATAAATTGGAGAGAGAAATATGGATTCTCAGGGTGACAGAAGACAGTTACTTAGACAACTGGTTTCGATTTAATCTTTTTTCTTTGAGCCAAAACAAATGACCTCCATAGGTCAAACATCCTCTGAAGATTCATTTACGTCTGTGGGATATCATTGCAGACTATTCATTTTAGACCTTTGTAAGAACCTCAAGTAACTTGTGAAGATTTTAGCAGAATATCTGAGCTGCTTTCTTCCAGAAAATGAAAGCGATTGAAGACCAGGGACAGTCAAATACCAAATAAGTTCATCCAACTTGTGTGCTGTATTCCTTCCGAGGCAAATGGTTGGTGAGGAACCAAATCTTGCCTGATATCGTCACCATTCACTTTTATTGTGTGAAAAAGAACAGCTTTAACATTCTATGAATAACTCCTTTTGGGTTACATGGAAAGACAAAAGTGATTCAGATTTCAAAAGACATGAGGGTGAGTAAACGATGACAGGTTTTTGTATCCTTAGAGCATGCGAACAAGAACAAGGAGAGTTGAAGCTTACAATATTCATGACGGCCAGAATGTACTGCTCGATATCGCGACGCCCGTGATAGCTGACCATCATCTTGTCGGCGACCACCAGGGTTTCAACGTAGCGCTCTCGGCTGACAGAGCGTTTTAGTGGTAACTGTCCCCGTCCCATCTGATTGGGTGAGGGCTTTATTGTTCTCTGCCACCATCCATAGCTCTTACCAGGCTTCTCGTCTGAGGAGGAACAATGAGAAAGACTTTGTACCTACATAGTTTTTTGTTAAAATCATGTGACGTAAAAACAAATCTATTTTCTAAATGCATAATTCGATCTTCTGATAAAATGACAAACTTCTCTCTGGTGATATGTCAGACTTTTCCAATCATTTGGACAGCTTAAAGGAAAAGTTCGCACAAAAATGTAATGTTTTCCCCAAAAACCTTCTTTTCGGCTGAAAAAAGAAAGACATAAGGGCTTTTCACTCTTGAAATTCACTGATTGAACAAAGCTGCATCCAATATGTTTACATGAAAGCTCTAACATTGCGCATCCTCATATAATATATTGCCAACTGTACTATCAATTTTATCCTGAATGGACTTTTTGGACTATAAAGGTTAGAATGAAGTGGTCTCTTCTTCACTACAATTGTAACATTTTCTGTTGCTGTTTGACATTTTCCCACTCAAACACTGTAGCTACTTTATTCAACACAGTGTTTACGTGAATGTCTAAAGCACACGAATACGAGGCATGCTATTGGTTTTCTGCAGCAAAGCATCTAGTTGTAACATTCTAACACCACATCGCTTCACACTTTTCACACTGGGGTTAACATCTCAAAAGCAGTGCTAACCCTCCAGAGCAGGGTTTCAAAACCCCAGATAAAAAGCGAGAACCTGGGGTTAAAAACTTGAAAATCAAAGTAAAAAATCTAAATTTGATTTACTCTGATGTACATCACACAATACAGACGAAAATATCTGACGCTACTTCCGTTGCAATGCAACTTTGATGTCAGGGATAAAACGGGATACGTACATAATGAAACGCCTCATGAAAAAAAACACGATTGAACACAATTTTCTTTCAAGTGGTTGTTGATGTATAAAATACATCTTTGTGGTTTTATTTATTCTTACCAATGACTCCACAGGACTGGTCCATGTTCTGGTATCTCAGAGATGACCGTTTATACACAACATGTGGGCGCCCTTCTCCGCCATCCTCATTAGTGTAGTTTTTAGCAGAAACCAGGGGTTCGATAAGGTACTCCTCACCTCCAGCTACAATAACCCCTTGCTGAAAAAGCCAAGAAACCATAGATTAGCACTTCTTTTTACCCTAAATTGCCATGAAGGGGCTGACATTAACATATGAAGCGGTTTTGCTTGGATATACGAAAGAACAAATCAGAGTTTACGATCTAGATACACTGCAAGATCATCAAATTATCCCATCATTAGTCTCCCCTCTAAAGTAATGAGCTTGCGCTGGGCTAATAATCCTGGATGAAATGGGAACTCATGGCGGAAGGCCAAAGGATCTTAGCATGTTTCATTGTTTCCTCTCTTCATCTCTCTCAGTCACACTTTTCAAGTCCACATAATCCTGTAATGTGCTTAGTGATGCTCTTGTGGACACACTGAGCATTCCCTAATGAATTAAGCCATGCTACTCTGATCACCAATAATTAACCTGGAAGTTTCTTCCCGCCTTCATGAGCAAGCTTAATCCTCCATTGTATTTACTTGTGTTGGTCCACACACAATTTAATCAAAATGGGTACATTATTGACCAAGCTTGTAATTTATTAGCAGCTGTGATGCCAGGAAGTTGAATAACACAATGCCACAAGAACCAGGATGTCTGATGACATTCATCAGTCTTAACACTATACTCAAAGGGTCTGTATAAACAAGCACTGGTCTTGACTTTGTAATCTGTTTACGAAGGTGTAATGAGCATGCCACAGCATGCTGCTTGAAACTAAATCCATCATTAGACTCCAAAACACCTGTTTTTGGAGCTGAACTTTACACCAGCTGGGAGAGACAGACTTTAGCAACAGCTGCCCATTTCAGATCTACAGGAGCGTCACAACAACTCACCAAAGTGTAGAAAGAAAGCGATTACATTGTATAATACATCATTACTTCAACCTACAGAATTATCTTTATCTCATGTGATAGAAATGTTTAATGAAGCCGTTTAAAGGAATATTCTGGGCTTGATTGCAAAAATAAATATCCACTTATCCCTTGTTTTCTTTACAGTAACACACTTACAATTGAAGTTAAATGGGCCAATCCATAAATGTTAAAGTATTCACTGTTTCAAAAGTATGGTGATGAGATGTAATCAACATGCATGTGAACATTTTAGCTTGAAAAAACTCCACTAGGTTTTTTAAAGAAATTATTACTTTTATTTAGCAAGGACACATTAGACTGATCAAAATGCTGTTCTTTTGAACTTTCGGTTTCCACTAAAATACTAATATGTTTTATCAATTAAATGCAGCCTTGGTGAGAAAAAGAGACTTCTTTCAAAAACATTAAAAAATCTTACTGACCCTGAACTTTTTTTTAGAAAAAATATTATGTTTTGAGATAATCAACAATATGCCTGATGATTAAGCTTAACTTGCATTGAACCCGGAATTTTAGGTGCAGAGCTTTTCCGGACTTCCGCATTTGACGTCATAGTGACGTCATAGTGCTTCGGTTTAGTCCACAGAGATTAATACGTCATTTGACATTGTTTCCTACAAAAGTAGTGGAGCTCACCAGGCCATTACAGTTGCTAAGAGCCACAGAACTAGAGTGAGGCTGGTGCTGCAGGTGACCCACGTAGTGGCAGTTCGGCAAGTATGGGTGACTCCAAGCCAAGTGCCCCCTCTTCCAGTATTCCACACGGAACTGTCGTGAAAGCAGTCCTCCCTGCAGCGTGAGGTTGAGCAGAAGGTCAGCACTCGACGTGGAGAGCTGATAGTACAGCTGCGGGTCTGGAACATTCTGCGTTTCCGTGCTACGCCGGTGTCGGCCATTCCCGTGAGAAGTCTCCTCTTCCGATAGTGTTTCCCCATGCGGCCCCACACGCACTGGGATGGCGATCTCATACTGGCCCAAGCTGGACAGAAACTCAGCTGTGGAAACACAAAAAATTTCCATGAGACTGATGGATGGAAGTTGAGTTGAGTATATAAAGCTCCCACAACAAGCAATTAATTGCGCACTGAATTTATTTCTCATTAAAAAACTTTAACGCACAAATAACAGTCCTTAAATATACACTACCATTCAAAAGTGTAGGTTGTGTAAGTTTTTTTTTTTTGAAAGTAGTCATTTATCCTCACCAAGGCAGCATAAAAAAGGTAATATTGTGAAATATTATTACAATTTTCTATTTTGAAAATGTAGTTTACTCCTGACTTAAGCCAAGTCTTCAGTGTCACATGATCCTTCAGAAATTATAATATGCTGATTTGATTGTCAAGAATCATTTCTTATTATTGAACACAGTTCTTAAATGTTGAGCACAGTTGTGCTGCTTAATATTTTTGTGGAAAATAGTTTATTAATAGAAAGTCCAAAAGAACAGCATTTATGAGTAAATCAATTTAAAAAAAAATAGAAAAAACAAACAACAAAAACAACAATTTAATAACCCCAAACATTTGAATGGTAGAGTATATTATAAAAATTATTATAATATACTATTCATTTTATTACACATGGTCACAGGAGCACATGGTGTGAGAAGAAGGCAAGAATATTTGCTTGAGTAATGACAGTAATGACATTAAAATGACATGAACTGTACATAAAAATATATGTGTGTGTGTGTGTGTGTGTGTGTGTGAAGGTGTAGAGAAACTTTTTTTAAGTTTTTTCCATGTTCAGAAATGCGTTTTTTCTTTAGTTAGTTGTCACCTACCACTCACCCCTACGCTGCTCCACACCCGTAAGACCCCAGCCCATCCCCGGAACACAAACCAAGAAATCCCCAATGATATCCGTTGGCCCAGCAAGGCCCCCAGCGCAAGCAACGCCACCGCACCTCCCAAGACCGACAAAGACACACTCTAAACAGTTCATGTGAGTACAGTGGCCCAACCCCAACATTACAAAGCAATGAGAACACCCCCTGCGAGCCAAAAAAGCAAATAAATGACCCCCCCAACAACATTGATAGTTTTCTCTATGATTCTGTACCATTGTTGCATAACCCTAAGGCAATGACAAAATATTTTGGGGTGGGGGTTTAAAAAAATGGTTTATCATTAAAATATTCCAAAATGAACCAAGAAATTATGTGAAATATTTTCATCATAATGCGTGTGTGACAAGCAGGGCGGGCGAGAGCCGTGAGGGAACGGCGCGAGGCCGGTGACGCGAGAGTTAACGAGCTTCAGGTGCTCGGCGCACCGGTCTCGAGTTCCCCACGGAGGAGCTCCGGAAGCATAAAGGACGAGCGACGACAGTGAAGGACGAGAGAGGACCAGGCCTGGATTTTATGTTGTGTTTTATTTGGTTTGTGTGGGCGGCAGTCGCCGTGAGGAACTGCCGCCCTTATACTTTTTGTTTTATTGTTGGTTTATTTATGGATTAAAATTGTTGAATGTTCGCCGGTTCCCGCCTCCTTCTTCCCATATTTATGAACTTTGTTACACTGGTGCCGAAACCCGGGAGGAAGGAGGGACATGCTGTCGAAGAGCCCTCGCTGCTGAGGGGGATCGCGGTGCTGAGGAGATCGGGCAGCGCGGGAGAGAAGACCGCGAGTGGCTGCCCGAAGCGGTGGTACTGGAGCAATCGAGTGATAGGTGGGACGGGAAGCTCGCTGCCGCGCCCCTGGGACGAGGTGGGGTGGCGGCCGTCCAAGAGGGAGCGGAGGAGCTGCCGTTCGCCGGGGGCCGAAGCCTGCTGCCTGCCGCCGTAACGGGGAGGAGCCGCCGTCCGCCGTGGGCCGAGGCCAGCTGCCTGCCGCCGGAGCGGGGAGGAGCAGGGAACGGCGGGCTCGCTGCCGGCTGCCCTCAAGTGGAGGAGCCATCGCCGGCCGCCAGGGGGCGGAGGAGGATCGGGCCGTCCACCGAGTGTCCAGTGCCATCGCATGGCACCGCGAGGAAGAGCCTCTCGGCGGGCTGAGGACCGAGCGGCAGTGTGTCGGGGAGCCGGACCAAGAATTTTTTTTTTTTTCCTCTCTCCACTCTCTCGTCCTTGTCACTCCTTGTGCTTCCGTCTCCTTTTCTCTCGTCTCGTCTGTCCTTACCCCCATGCGCTGCGGCCGCCGAGACTGGCCCCCGGGGGGGGAGTAAGCGCAGTCTCGCGGGTACCCCCCGGCCTACGAGGGGCGATGGGGGTATGTGACGAGCAGGGCGGGCGAGAGCCGTGAGGGAACGGCGCGAGGCCGGTGACGCGAGAGTTAACGAGCTTCAGGTGCTCGGCGCACCGGTCTCGAGTTCCCCACGGAGGAGCTCCGGAAGCATAAAGGAGGAGCGACGACAGTGAAGGACGAGAGAGGACCAGGCCTGGATTTTATGTTGTGTTTTATTTGGTTTGTGTGGGCGGCAGTCGCCATGAGGAACTGCCGCCCTTATACTTTTTGTTTTATTGTTGGTTTATTTATGGATTAAAATTGTTGAATGTTCGCCGGTTCCCGCCTCCTTCTTCCCATATTTATGAACTTTGCTACAGCGTGCATTAAAGGGATAAATGTACTTTCACATGGATAAATGCTCCAGTCATATATTTAAAACTAAATATTTAACGGATATTAAACAGAATATTAACAAGCAAAGAATGAGGGATGTGAGGGAATTGGTGTGATGCTACATCCACGCCTCTAGTTGTCAGGACGTTGTCTAGTATCAAACCAAAACCAATCACCCAGCACAACATTAAAAAAAAAATACTAAATGCACTTTTAACTCATTCTGTTTGATAACTGTGTTGTTTTCAGATCCTGAGTTTAATTCTGTGCTATTTCAGAAGATGCGTGTGACAGAAGATGCATATGAAACAGAGTAAACATGTATTGTCAGAAAAAAAAAAAAAACTTGCAGAATGGTCATAAATGTCAAAAAATATCATCAATGGCAGGGAAACTGTTAAAAACCAAATAAGTGAGAGCTGTTAACTCAAATCAACAATACATATGTAAACAATCCATTTGAGGCAGATATACACTAGATCAGCTGGGGCCCATTCAAAGTGCCTCTGGATTTTATTCAGTTGCAGTCATGTACTCTGACCGTGTCAATTGGCGAACAAAAGAGTTCACAGTGAAACTATTGAGTAGACCACAGAGAAGAAACGCAAGCTAGCACCCCAAAGGCCAAGCGCTGCCTGTTGCTATGGAAATCCTGAAATTGTATATTTCCTGTCCCCGACAGCGAGCCTGGAGATTAATTGTCCAAATTTGCCATTTGAAAAACTGCACCCAACGGGCAGAGATTACCAAAGGGCAAACATCCTGAAACCAAACCAACCTCATTTAAACATTCAGATACTCTGTGTGAAGAAGTACACCATGTTCAGTGTCCTTAATGTGAAACATGGTTTGTCCCATTGGTTTGTTTACTCCATCCTGCCAGTCCAAACACTGTGAGCAGGGCGACAGCAATGACTCTTTTGTTTGGGTCCAGAGGCATGAAGATGAGACTTGTGTGTATGTCCTTGATTCAGCTTGTCTTACTACTTTCCATAATCCCTCAAAGCTCTAAAAATACATCAGCAGACGTGCCATGTGACCTATATCAAATGTGGCATTGTGTACAATGGCAAGAGAAGGACAAGTAACCTTATAATATACAGGCCATTTAATTAAGCCTTCCATAAGGAAGGAAAGTGGGCTCAAACTAAGTGCTGAAAATATAAAAGATCACCTCTTTCCCTCCTCACAGCAGTTATTCAGACTGGGCCACTCAATAAGACCATCTAATTACTGAAAGAGCAGCTGCTTCTGAGACCCACATGTGTTTTCATTGGGTTTTTAAAACACGCAGACTCAAAATCATCACTGGACCAACAGAAGAGCTCAACAGATGAGGTTTGTCGTTTTGATTATGTTTAAGGTCAGTGCTGGCCTAATACACCCTGCGTTCCATCTATGCTGTCTGGGTTTACAGTGGTTGAGTGGTTTTGTAGAAAAACGACTGTTAACTGAAACGTTGTATGGTTCAGAATTACTTTAACATGCAAAATAACATGCTACTTTTTAAATTCACAGGACAAAACATGCCATTTCTTTCAATGAGTGTTGCTTTCTAACAGTTAGAGGGCCTACATGGTATATACGACAATGGGTCTACAATGAAGTGGCATGACGTTACAAAACTTGAAAACCCTTTCAACAAAGATGTTTCGCAAACGGCACACATATATTCACCCGTTAAAGTTAAACATTTAAAACAATAGTTTTATATATATGTACCAGGATTATTGATAACCCTGGGCAAATTATGAGCAGTGTAATACATGAAGCAATATAACCCAGGTTTACCAGGTTTAGAAGACCCAGGGTCACACTACAGTAATACACTAAGGTATTCAAGCCTCTCTCTAAAACATCCAGTCCAGACAGTCCCAGTAACAGGAGCCAGGGGCACAGCTGGGTCTTATGTCAAAGCATGAAAGTGGAGCTCAAACTGTACAACACGCCCAGCCCTCTGACCGCCATCAATTGGCGCTATCTTAAATAAACATAAGGCCCACAAATGATGGAAGGGTATTCCCTGCTCTCACACCTACAGTGAGCACTGATCCTCCAGAGCCTTTGATGTGCCTTTAATCTCAACGAGGAACCCGAGAGGAGGAGGATGCCTGTGTTACTTCCCCATAAACTCCCTCGCCATGACAGGGCCCCATTAAAAGTATAAAGACTTCACTTTTGATTCAAATAAACCACCGTCAGGAGCCGCCCAGGGTTTGAAAGATTATTTTAGAAGGTTAAGGAGAACAACCTTTAATTAGGACCGTGCGGGAAACTGAAGTGAACCCCCCCTTTTTTAACCATAGCTTTCCTGTGGAAACCGGGCTTCAGAAAGAGACAGAGAAAGAGAGGCGTCTCTCCACCTTTCCCAGATGTGCAACAGCTGTATCAAGTCAGCGAGTGCACCCAGACTTGTAGAGGAGAAAACTCTTCTTCATGCCAGCCTGAGAAGTCAGTCTTTCTTGAACGGAGGCCCTGTCAGCAACTCAAAACCCATCCATATCCTGTTTGTGTATCGTCTAGCATGCTGCTATTTGGACTACAGGATTAAAATATATCCTTGCGGTGACTGGTCTCAGCATGTGGCGAGATTATACATAAACTCAGTGCTCCGCTTTAATAACCATACGCTACTTGATGTAAGACTAATTATGGGAGGACGGAATACAATATTAAGCTATTCAAAGTCCAAAAATTAAAGTTACAGCAAGCAGGGCTGCATATTTGTCCCGTACACCTTTTAAATAAACACACAGAAACTCAGACACACTCACACACTCGCTCAGAACTCGACCAGACGACGAAATGTAGTCAAGCCCACATGCTTGAACATGTTCTTATTACGTAACGGGAATGAGGTTTGTATCTCCCGTAATCTTATATATAAGAAATGACTTAATGGGATTAGCACACAGCAAGAATGTACATTTTGATGTCTAAAAGGGTGCCTGAGTCTTGTCAGAGAGATAATTGGGTCACTAATTGTATGAAAAGAGAAAGTCCGTTTCAGGGAGAGATGGGTCATTGAGTCTGGCTGGCTCTTGTGATGGCTAACTGGCATTATAGGGCATCTGTTCCTGGTTGTCTAAATGGTTTGTTACCGCTCAAGGCTCGAGGCTAGCAATCCATTCCATTTTACGCCTTTGATGATCTGCCATTGCTGCCTCTATTGTGCAATGTGAAATGGAAAGTTTCTCAGGTAACTTCTAGTGCAACAAGTGCATTTATATGAAAAGATTATTTCAGTCAGACTAAGGTAATAATTTGCCTTTTCGTATAACAGATATTAAATAAGATATTGCTAATTATGAGATATTAATAATTATGTTAAAGGGTGGTTGATATGAGTATTTCAGTGGTCAATATAGACAGAATACCTTTCAAAAGTTTCGGGTCAAAAGTTTGAACTTTCTAATCCTTAAAGAATCTTGAAAAATAAAGTATCACGCTTTCCACAAAAATATTATGCAGTGCAATAATGCAACATTGATAATAATAAGAAATGTTTCTTGAGCAGAAAATCAGCATTTTAATGGTGCAATCTGTAAATTTTAGGAGGATTTTTGACATCTGAAATGGAATACAATATACATAACTATGTTTTCAATGGTGTATAAAGAACTTACATAATGAGCAGTTATGTTTTTATGACCTTAGAATGAGCCATTTCTATCTACATACAGCGCGGCCTTACATGCAAAATCGCCATTTTGCGTCAGTATGTTTCTACAGTAGCCCTACAGACCCCATTTGATTGACCAGCAATTCTCTACTGTCTCAGACGAGGACATATTTGTCCTGTATTGGACACTGTAGCTTCTCTATATTGCAATTCACAAACTCACCGCTAGTTACACACTGCAACTTTAAACCCTATTTGGACAGTAATTATCTCTCATAGGGACTTTAATTAGGGATGCACTGATCATGAATTTTCATGGCTGATTTCATTTTTTTTACAAGCAAATTGGCTGATTCCAATACCGGTTGCCTTTTTTTTCGTTGTTTAAGCAATTTATATGTTGTTTATTTGATCTATAACAGACCTTAAAGAAAAAATATCTGTTAGATATTTCAAGATATCATTTCCAGATTTAAAGCAATTGAAATTATGCTAATAAGTTATGTTAACAAATGAGAATATTTTTGCAAACAATATGCTAACAAATGAATGAAAATGCAAATTCACTCTCTGACAGTAGGTGGCACTTATGGAACAGCAGCAATATAATATTTCCTTGGTTACTGCTGTACAGGAAGCAGCACTGGATTATTAAGACAGGCATTATACATAGTTAAGAGGAAAAGAAAATGCCGTAGAAACTTTTCTGAAGACAGTCAGTTCCTTTTAGAGATACATTCATATGAACCCCCACACAAAATGCAATATTTATATATTTCTTCCAGTATTTCAAGCATCACAGTCAGTGAGCGTGCTATGCCTAGTACAGTATTTTTTCTGCTGGTGCATCTCTGTTCACCTCTTTGCGTTCATGTTCAGCATGTCCCGTCTCTGTCTTGCCTGTGTTAACGTCCTGTTTGCAGACTAATATTTCCACACAAATTACATTTTGGAAAGGATTACAACGCAGTTTGTGCGCAAGTCCAGAATCCAGATCGACCAATATAAAATGGAAAATCGGTGCCGTTGCAGATCGTGTGTTTGGAGCAAAAACTGTCCGGTTCCAATTTATGGCCAGTCAACTGGTGCATGTCTAACTTAATTGGCGCAACAAATGATAACTAATTACTTTTCATACCATTTACTTAAAATTCATCACAATAAACTACAGTCAAGAATCTTACCTTGAGACTGAGCAAAATCCTCAGGACTCCAACTCTCTTCCACTCCACTGGCAACCATGGCGATAATGCCAATGCAGGCCAAACTCCTCCACACCGTTTCCATGGTTACAACAGCAAGCTTCAGTGCAGTGCCCAGCCCTCTGTCCCAACATGTCTTCTGCCCTCTGACGGCCCCACGCTCACCAAAGTGACGCACAGAATTCCGGAGCCATGGTGGCTTCACTTCTACGTGGATCCTGTCAGACGTAGAGGACGGGCAGTTCTAAGATGTGTACAACCAGGGATCATCAATAACAACCTCCCTATTGAGCAAAAAAAAAAAAAAACATGTTAGATAGATGCAAAAGAAAAGGAAGAGACGGGAGTCCCACTGTTTAAAGTAGACGGTTCTTCTCTGACCGGTCAAAGGCTTAGGAGGCTGTTGTTTGCACCATATCGCTGGAGCTAATCAATCATTCCTCCTTTCACATCCAGGAGGAAGGAAAAAACCTGCATTCTAACCTGGGGGATGCTGTTTCTCTTCACTCTGTCTCTCACCGGAAGAGTGCAAAAGAAAGGAAAGCATTGTGGGGTCAGGAGGGCAAGCTGACGTCAGAGGCAGGCTATGAAACAAAAAGCCTCAGTTTGAGAAATGCCACAAGTGTGACTTGTGTGGTACCACTATTCCTAATGGGATACATTGATAAAATTGGAGCAGCCATAAGCTGTGTCTGGAATTAACATATCGCATAACGCATACTGAAGTACTTACTGTGTGTACTGCCAAGTACTTTTTATAGCAGTATATGAGTGCGAGCTCATTGCCATTATGTTACATGTTAAATATTGTAAATTTAGTTATTTTTAGTGACATTTCATAAATCATCTCGGAAAAAAATTGTTATTTTGCAATTTCCTTTAAAAATGTATGTAAATTGATATCATATAAAAACATTACAAAGTAAAGAATATATATTCTTTACTGTAAAAATGGAAACTAATTGTGTCTGTCACACTAAATTGGAAGGCTAAAGGTGCAGTAGGAGATCTGGGAAATGCTAACGTTAGCCTGCTAGCATTAAAAGCATACGCAAATTGGCGTCCAAAGCCATGCCTCCTTCAAAACACATGAACGTGCACACACACAGCTGCTCTTGGCAAAATATCACAAGAGATGGCATTAAACTACCTCATGACTCAAAGCACGTAACATTACAATAACAATGAACGCAAAACAACTTAAGCCGGGGACACACTTAACAACTAGCCCAAACATTCGAAGACTGAGCTCAGCAAGCAAAGACTGTTTCCTTCACCTGAAGCAGATTTAAATACTTGTAGACAGAATTTAAACACCAACTCTAAACACCAACTGAATACAACCGACTCATTTGGGCATAATCAGTTGTAAGTATCAAATCACATTCATAATCGGCCTCACAAACATTAAGTGCTGGTACCTGACTGCTGCAGATTCATTTTTGTGTTGATACTGTTGACATGGAAATGCATAATTCCGAGTCTGAGGACATGAACAGCTCTGGTTAGAATATCACGGGTTGCCATCTCTTAATTACAGTAGGTAGGTATGGCATGAACGCATTATAAGCTTGTTGTTTTGATTCAGTAGGAACTGTAAAAGCTGTTTGTTTGCGGTGCTTGTGTCTAAGGTTAAGTCAAGTGCATTGCATTATGGGATATAATATTTCTTGCAGCATGTTCTGATTGTATATTGGACTTTTGAAAATTTCATGCATTCAGAAAATGTGCATACTCTGCGCAGTATACATAATGCATACTGTAAACAGTATGATAAGAATGGAAGAACGCTATTTCAAAAGCAGCAATACACAATATTAATCAGCAATGTGATCAACATCAACAAAAGCTATTCTACCTCCTTCTCGCCCCACTTCCTTTTTTCACTATTCATTCCTCACTCCGTGCTTTCTGGGAAGTAGTAGAAAGAAATGCCATACAAGCCCTGATGGGTGAAGAGAAACCAAGTACAGACAAAGGTAATCAAAAACAGATGGGAAATGATTTGGCAACATAAGGATACAAGTTGCCTCCTGATGAAAAAAAGGATGAAGGGAGAGAGGAAAAAAAGTTGAGGATTTAAAGGAGGAGGAAAGGGAGACAATTTGTGTAAGGGTATAGACGTTACACCCTCATTTGTCTAGTAAGTATAGCTATTCCTGACAAGTACCACAAAAAAGACAATGGCAAAAGTAGTTTGTCTGTCTGTGTGTGAGGGAGCTTTGTCTAATTTCTACGGAAAAACTGTTTTGGAAAGTTATTTGAAACCACTGCGTGAAACTCATCCAAGATTTCTGTTGCCTCAAAATAAGCCATGTTAAACTGCCTGACAATACTCTACATACCCCCTCCATTAGAAATCAAACACTCTCCATCTTCAATGAAAAAAAATAGAGGCAACAAATAGGTCAGGACCCAAAAGTGGCCTCAGAGGCTGATGCTGGTTTTAAGTTCCCCTCATTTCCTATGAACTGCATTGAAACAGCTTAAGTTCAGCAAGTAATCTTAAACACTAAGAGGTCTTTGTCCCTTACAAATAGTGATGGACTACATGCCCCTGTGCTCTGCACACCCTTTCAAGCCTCCAGGCTCCTTACTGTTATTTCCTGTTTGGCAAAAGACACTTTTACTTACATTACCTCTTGTTAGAGTCTTGTTTTATTGTGAAGTGACTAGACTGAGATCTGTGGTTTTCATTAAAACATTGTCTTATCTAAATCTTGGCAAAAAAGGGCTAAGATTTGGCCCACCATGTTCTTCATTTGTGCGTCACGAACTACACTGCTTTGAGGCTTGATCGACTTAAAGAGGCCAACATTATGTTATAAGCGAGAGGAACGGAGAACCAGCTCTTAGTCAGAGCCAGTTTCATTTTTATGGTTAATATTATTTCTTGCATATGTATTCAACTGAATAACATACTACAGTGCTAAATAGACAGCATCACCACTGTTGTCCAATTCAGGAAAAAAATCTTTTGAACCTATTGGTTCTATTTTGGTGACTCAAAAACCTACAGCACAACCAGTGTAATCCATTTCTCAATTAACTTTCCCCCATTTTTTTATATAGCATTTTATACAATTGATTCCTTAAAAGAAAGCAGCTTTACAGTATTAAACGTGAAAAACAGAGTCAGTTCTTCTTTCATCAGAAGTACAACTTCATTTTCTACTATGAAGCGGCTCTCCAGTGTGTTCATGTTTTTACTCACTGACAACCAGAACAAATTTTTTTTTCCTCTCTCTCCTCTGTCCCTCACCCTCTTTTTCTCTCACCTCATCTGTCCTTACCCCTGGGTACTGCTGCCACCATGACGCCCAGACTTTTCATTCGGTAAAAAATGATTGTGATATGATTAATACGCTGATTTATATGCTGTTTAATGTTTGATGCTCATGTGCATAAGCAATACTTCTATCGCTTGTTTCTGCTTCTTGCATGTATTGATACAGAGATTCTGTATAGTCTTTCAGAAGATGCGTAATAGCACCCCCTATCGTAAAACATAGAAACATAGAAAATTCTGTTAATGTGGGGAAATAGTTAAAGGTTTAGTTCACCCAAAAATGAAATTCCTGTCATAAAGTACTCACCCTCTGTCAGACACAGACACAGGGGCATTAGTAACGTAAGTGATTTTATTGAACAAGCAGGCACAACAAACAGGCAAACGGTCAGGTATGGTAAGTTCTCTGATCCAGAAAGTAAACGGGTAACTTAGCTTAAGTGATCATTGTCCTTTCCTTGTTTTGCAGGTATTCCGGTTACAGTTCAACAGTTCACACTCTCGCTTGCAGTGTTGGGATCGTAGTCGAGGAAGAAGACTCCTTGGAAGACGTGGATGTACGCAGGTAAGAATAGCGGGTAAGTCTGTGTTGTCCATAAGAGACGAGATCAGACATTGAACTGTGGGGTGAGTGAGCTTATGAAGGATGCTGTGATGATTAATGGCAGGTGATCGTCATCAGAACTCCGGGGAGAGTGAACGAGTGGGCGGGGCTGATCGTGAAGGTGAAGATGGCTCTGTGACAGTATCCCCCCCCCCCCCCCCCTCCACGGGTGGCTCCTGACGTCCGAAAGGGGCGACGACGCGGGCGACCCCGACCTCGGGGTCCCGGCCGACTGGGATGGTCCTGATGGTATTGGGTGAGTAGTGCAGGGTCGAGGATGTCCTCACGTGCGACCCAGGATCTTTCCTCGGGACCGTATCCCTCCCAGTCGACCAGGTATTCGAGATGTGCCCCGCGTCGTCGGGAATCCAGGATGTTGTGAACCTGGTAGATGGACTCTGCTTCAGCCAGGTCAGGAGGAGGGAGCGGTACCTCTGGATCTGTGGGCGGAAACATAGGGTCAGTGTGTAGTTTAAGCAAGGAAACATGAAAGGAAGGTGATATGCGATACTTGGCAGGTGGTTGTAAATGGTAAGTGACGTCGTTGAGCTGCCTCAGCACCGTGAATGGACCTATGTAGCGGGGACTCAGCTTACGGCAGGGCAGGCGAAGATGTATGTCGCGAGTAGACAACCATACCTTCTGGCCCAGAAGGTAGGTTGGAGTAGGGGCTCGTTGTTTGTCCGCTTGGAGTTGGTGTCTCCGCACTGCCCGCTGCAGGTGGACATGAGCTGAGTCCCATACCCTCTCGCTCTGACGGAACCACTCGTGAACCGTGGGGACTTCAGACGGTTCACCTGACCAGGGGAAGAGTGGTGGCTGGTAGCCGAATACGCACTTAAACGGAGTGAGCCCAGTGGTGGATTGTTCGAGTGAGTTCAGTGCGTATTTGGCCCAGGGAAGGAATTGGCTCCAGGTGGATTGGTTCTGGTGGCAGTATGACCTCAGATACCTCCCGATCTCCTGGATCTTCCGTTCTGTCTGCCCATTGGTTTGCGAGTGGTAACCAGATGAGAGACTGATGGTGATGCCCAGGTGTTGGAAGAATGCTCGCCAGACAGGGGAGATAAATTGAGGACCGCGATCAGACACGATATCCTGGGGGAGACCAAAGTTCCGGAATACATGGGTGAAGAGTAACTCAGCTGCTTGGAAGGCTGTGGGCAGTCCTCTGAGAGGGAGAAGTTTGCAAATCTTAGAGAAACCGGTCGATGATGACAAACACACAGGTATGGTTATTTGATGGAGGTAGATCCGTGATAAAAATCAATGCCCAGATGCGTCCAAGGTCGGTGTGGTATGGGGAGAGCGAGTAGCTTTCCTGTGGGCAACTGTCGTGGTGTGTTCGTGATGGCGCAGACAGAATATCCTTTCACGTACCGGGAGATATCCTTGGTCATGGTGGGCCACCAGTAACGCTGTTGTAGGAGCGAGAGGGTTCGCTGGCTACCTGGGTGTCCAGAGCCCGGAGAGGTATGGACTGCGTCCAAGAGGAGTTGACGGTGGGATTGCGGAACGTACATTAACTCCTTTGGACATCCCGGCGGAGCAGGTTCAGATTCCTGGGCCTGACGAATCTGGGAATCCCATTCCCACTGAATGGGACTGACGACCATGGCTGGAGGGAGGATTGGTTCTGGGGCATTGAGACTGACGTCTGGAGCATGAAGACAGGACAGAGCATCGGCCTTGATATTCTTATCGCCTCGACGATAGGTGACTATGAAATTTAATCGTGTGAATAAGAGGGCCCATCGGGCCTGATGGGTGTTTAGACGCTTGGCCTCTCGAAGGTACTCCAGGTTTCTGGTCGGTGATGACTTCAAAGGAGTATTTGGCTCCCTCCAGCCAGTGTCTCCATTCCTACAAGGCGAGTTTGATGGCCAGTAATTCTCGGTTCCCGACGTCGTAATTCTGCTCCGCCGGGGACAGCTTGCGAGAGAAGAAGGCACATGGATGAAGGCGCATAGGGGAACCCTGCCGCTGGGAAAGAACGGCTCCAACTCCTGTTTGGGAAGCGTCTACCTCGACAATAAACGGGAGTTCTAGATTAGGATGGCACAGGACGGGAGCCGAACTGAAGGCCTCCTGGAGGTTCTGGAAGGCCTGCGTTGCCAAGGGATTCCAGGACAGAGACTTGGGCCCGTTCCGGAGTAGTGCAGTTAGTGGTCATTCATCTTCGGAACACAAATTAAGCTATTTTTGCTGAAATCTGAGAGGTTCTTCTTCATAAAAAGCAAAGAAATTACCATTTTCAACAATTTCCTCTCAACCCTGTCATTCACAGTTTACGTTGAAGACACATTGCAGAGCTTCCGTGCTCTGCGTCAGAATGCAGGCTCAGTATTAGCCGCCTCCTGCGTCAGCATAACACAATTGTGTCGTGCTGCTCATGTGTACAGTCAGCCAATGCCAGCGTTCAGATGTAAACACAGAAGGTCTGCACTGAGTCAACCGCGTAGGAGACTGACAGGGTAGAGAAGAAATTGTTGAATAAAGTCGTTATTTTTGTTTTGTTTTTGTGCACAAAAAGTATTCTTGTCGCTTCATTAAGGTTGAACCGCTGTAGTCACGTCGATTATTTTAACAATGTCTTTACTACTTCTCTGGAGCTTGAATGTGGTCATTTCATTGCTGTCTATGGGAGATAAAAAACCTCTCGGATTTCATCAAAAATATCTTAATTTGTTTGGAACGACATGAGGGTGAGTAATTAATGACATAAATTTCCTTTTTGGGTGACTGACCCTTTAAATGGCTTTTATGAGCCGGTTCTTTTAAGTGAACAAAAAACCTACAGCACAACCAATGTAATCCAATTCTCAAATGAGTGACTGTTATCAGTCAGTTCTTTTAAGTGAATCAAAACCCTATGGCAACTAGTGTAATCCATTTCCCAAACGAATGAGTCTAATGAGTTGGTTGATCTTAACAAATTTAAACAAATTTGTTTAATATATAGTTAAGGCCAATTAAAAGAATCCTTAATGGAGTCGTTAATTGAACTATAAAGGAACCAGATACATTGAGAGAAATGAAAATCATTCAGTTTCCATCTTTTAGTCACATCCAGTTATAATTACAAAACAATATAACAGAAATTGTGTAAAGAGAGAAATAAATCAACTTTTCCAGCGAATGATTCATTTGTCCATCTGCAGTCTGTTTTGTGATAAAAACGCAGCCCACAAGCTCAAGCCACAGAGGCCACGGGACGATATGACCTTGCAGAGCAACATCTCCTCCAAAAATTTCAGCTGTGGCCTTGAAGGAGTTGAACTTCATAATTGGCTGCTCTTGGGGCAAATCAAGAATGAGAAGCATCTGCGAGCTACAGATGGCGTGTCAACATATACTAAATGTGACACGAAATTTCAGTAAGGGCCTTGTAATCTGTTAGTGCAGACATGAGGTACGAGAATGTGTGTGATCTGAGACGGCAAGAAGCATTTTGTGCTGTCAGACTACACCGGCGGAGACGGGGAGCCATCAGGCACGAGTAAGACTCTGATAATTAAACCCACATGACACACTGAATGTAAAGCGCTCTCTGAAATGGAGAATTCTTTGGTCTGAAACCTCTCTGGAAACTAGGCAGTCTCTCTTCATCTCCATTTGGATGACATGCAAGCAGAAAGTCTCCTCATTTAAGCTCGACACTGCACTGTAACAGTATGAAAGAGAGGCAGACCACTGGCCTCCACCACTGTCTTACCCACTATCAACAAGACTTGATTTACACAAACCAGAGGATTCAAACTGGGAAAGACCCCAAAAACAAAAACTTGGTATATCACACATCTCAATTCATTTTCCACTGGCTCTTTAAAATAAACAAAGCACAAACAAGGGAATTAAGATCATGATCACTGATGCACTGTCAGCAGAGACTTATGTAACAACCGGTAATGAACTCTGAATCCATCAACGGAGACCATAATGTGAGAGCCATTCATGACCGGCTGTGAAGCATGAATTTTAGTCAGCTTGCAAAACCACACACTCCTGAACCAGACAGATTTTACCACTCCAGCCCTATAAACATTTAGTTTTTCTTTATAAAAAATAGATTATTTGTTTTATGACAGATATCAGCTAAACAATGCGCCTCTTGAGTTTTCTTATGATGTTCATGATGTTCACCAGCAGAGGGTGGTAGTCTAGTGCAGGGGTTTTCAGTCTTAAGTTACCACAGATCCCCAGATATGATCATCATTTTGCAAGAGACCCTCATCCTAAATTTAAAAGGCAGCTATATATTTTCATGCATAAATTTCTTGTTTAAAGACACAATTAATTCATTTAGTTTAATTAATTTAAGTAATTAATATTATAAATAGGTGTAAAATATTATTTAGAATATGCTCAATGTCTATTACATAACTACATTTTACTCACTATAGTCCTGTAATTTATTAACGTATTGTTTTTTATTTAGGTCTATTGTTATTTTTTATTTTAATACATTTTTATTATGCATTTTTTTTAACCAATTCATTTCATTTTCTATTAAATATTTAACTTTTTTCAGCATGAAAACCCCTGCTCTAGTGGATCTGAGCTGATAACCAAAGATTTTAACCAACTTTTTCTTTCAGCTGCTCCAACAGCAGAGTTCGAACCTTTAGAGCAATATTTCCATGATTTTCCATCCTCTCTTTTCCAATTGTTCATGATTAAGCCTTTTCAAAAACCATCACTCAAAAGACAAATTTTTAAACCAGTGAAATATAGCTGAAAATATATATTCACTAAAACCTGCCTTTTCAAGTCCTGGAAACATTCTTTTAATTATCTGATATTTACTGATTTTCCATGTGAGTGGGAACCCTGGAGCTGTTCTTGAAGTTAATTTAGATAAAAAGTTATCCGCAAATCAAGATGCTCCGCTGATAACCATCATAAATGACAAACATAAGGTTATATGTCTGATATCAAAGTCTAAATATAAGTCTTCACCGACTATACCCCAAGTTTACGAAGCTCTCTCCGCCAAACGTAGATGTGGACAGACAGGAGTGGAGTCGTGCCAGGAGAAGCGCTCGCTCTACCCTAGCAGTTCCCAAACCTGTTCCTGGAGGCCCCCCAACAGTACACATTTTGGATGTCTCATCTGACACACCCTTTTCAACTCTTGGAACCTCTACTAACAAACTGATGAGTTGAATCAGGTGCTTTTGATTAGGGAGCCGTCCAAAATTTGTATTGTTGGGGGGCCTCCAGGAACAGAGTTGAGAACCAC
Source organism: Opsariichthys bidens (assembly GCA_037194245.1). Classification (NCBI taxonomy): domain Eukaryota; kingdom Metazoa; phylum Chordata; class Actinopteri; order Cypriniformes; family Xenocyprididae; genus Opsariichthys; species Opsariichthys bidens. The sequence goes on along the minus strand of CM074288.1, from coordinate 12,600,115 downwards.
TGCTCTACCTGACAGGGAGCAGGTCTCCCGTGCATCCTCGCTGCCAACTTACGCATTCAAACTACATAATTTATCCAACTTTCAATTGTCCGTGTCTCAAATGAGCCAAATGGTGCAGTATTATGCTAGTATAATAACTATATATTTCATGGGGGAGACTGTTGCTCTGTAGTTCTTCATTTTTTGCTATTCCATTTGATAGCAGCTGTAATCAGGCATTAATGGAAATATTACAAGGGCAGACCATTTATTAAGTCATCAAGGGAACTGGACGCCTTCCTCAGAGGCTCCTGGCAAACCGTTCGACTCTGCACCCCACAGACAAAGCGAGATATTTCTGTTTTCTGCTGGAGTGATCACCAGCAGGTCTGACAGCGCTGCTGCCTCCATCATTTTACTTTCACTGTAACTGTATGTTACAATTCGACAGCAGAATAGACATGCATATGTATCCCTAAAAGTTTTGCGTTAAGACAAGAAAAGAATGGTAACCATGCACGGATTCAATGCTTTAATTTGCACGTTTGACGTAATAAAGTACAAATATGACAACGACCTTACCTAATTGTGCAGGAACGGGCAATTTGGTGACCCTGAGATCTACCGACCACCGTCTGGTCCGTCGTCCTCCTTCAGTACCGGGTAGTTCTCTGCCACATACTGAGATGAGCCGGTGGACTGTGCTCTAGTGCTGCGTGGTTTCTCTGCTTCCCTCGGTCTTACCGCTGAAGAGGGGAACTGAGTTCGGACTGCGCTTTGGTGATGTCCGATTCGCCAACGAATCGTTCTTTTGAACAGGTTCTTTTCAATGACTCGATTGAGCCGATTCGCACGCGGCAGGAGACACCCCTTTCTAAAACCTGCAGTAGCCTAAACAGATTTACTTCAACGCAATTATTATTATTATGCTTCATTACCCCCACCCTACTTCATTTAACTCATTTTAAATAAAAACAATAAAAGTTATAACAGGAAATAAACAATAAATAAAACAATCGAAACATAAAACGTGACCCTTCGCCGGCAGTTTGATTGAGAGGCGATTTGACCAATCAGAACCCCGACTCTGCCATTTTGTTCAATAGCAATCAGGGGAGTTAGTAGATTAAACTTGGTGAACTTGAACTTGAAAAATTGTGTGTACTACTTACTTATGTCTTTCCGCGCTTGAAACAACGTTCTTTCCGATGTCCATTCATGTTTATTTGATGCTATAAATGAACTAGTATGAAGAGATGGTTGGTTCACGAGCTACAGCGATCTGTCACGACACTAACGAGCCTCTATACAGTGTTTATTGTTTAAATGTCTTTAAAAAATTACAATATATCACGTATATCATAAAAGTAGCCTGCTCTGTCTTGTCTTTCGACGCATTGTCACTCATTGCTCCACAATGTATTTTTCACTCCGTGAGAACATGATGTGTGGCATGAGAGTGCATAACTTGCCGACATAACAACAGTAACTTAAAGGATCAATTAAAGATATTACTGAGCTGAATAAATATCTTGAGATGTCATACTGTTTTCTGTTACTGTAGTATGAAACAGTAAAATAAGCCGCCGCGTACCTGTGGCAAGATTCTTGGTTTGGCCAATCAGAAGGCCATTTGAGGCGCAGGCAGTAAGCTGATCTTGAAGCGGTTTTTAGTTTGGTGCGAAATGTTCATTATTTCACTTGTTAACAACGGCTTATACGTAGTAAAGGAATAAGAAGGCAGAGTAAAATAACGAGGAGAGTAAACAAAGCTAATGCTTTTCATGGCTAAAAAATGACGAAATTTATTTGCTCCTGCTTGACAGGTAAAAATACCACGTGTTCTCAAAACTGGAGCAACCATGTCTGGCGATATTCTATAGAAAACAAGAAGTGTTCATTTGTCTATTCCCATGGGGTTGATTAAACTTAAATCCAATTAAGCAACAGAACCTGCTGATTCAAATATCAATATTCATTAATATTTACGTATTATGAAATATTCACCAGCATCAAACGTGAAAATATACTTTCTTATCTTTTTATTTATAATAAAGAGACATCTTTTCTACTCAGGACTCAGGTGGGATTTGATCAACTACATTAGTAGCTCGTTTCTTGTTGTTAAAGCAACAAACAGTTGCCGTTTTCTAAAACATCTTTCTCTGCAGTGAGGGGCTACTGGATAAACAAGCGTTTCAGAACAAACGTAAAACTCTTCTTCTGGGTTCTTCTGGGAACAATTCAAATCTTTTTGAATAGTTTAATTAAAAACGAACCGCCCGAACGAATCGATTCTTTAAAATGAATCAGACTTCCCCGTGCCGCAGGAAGACAGACGCTGAACGCTGGGAGGAGCCATCGCCAAAGAACAATCGCGCTCTGTGAGTCGCACAGTTATATTCGCTTTGATGAGCTCGTGCGAGTCAGAGGAGGCCGTCTCGATCACCTGTTGGATATCGGATACCCCCTCCCCCACCCCCCACCCCAAACCCAAACAGAGCCGGATACCAGATGCGCCTTCGTCAACAGTTATGTACCCTTTACCTTAACACAGAAATGAAGAACAGGCGTGAAATAAAAGATAGTTCTGTTCGGTTTGGGATCTTAGAGACCCTCTTTTCATCTAAAAGAAAGAAAAATAGTGTCATATTGATGCTTAATTACTTTATGGCTTATTTGAAAAGGGTTCTGCTTGGGGTCTTCAAGAATCTTGGTAAAAGATGAATACAATCCCCAGGGGATGTTTGAAAAATTTGAATATTTATTTAGGTCAGAAAATCATATTTAAAAGATAAAATTAGAGAAAATAAGAAGTCAATTTGCAAATTATTATTATTTTATACTCTTAAAATTGTGAGTCTCTGAGAACCCAAACATAAATATAGTAAAACAGACTCAACACAACATGAGGATTAAATTCTCTTTTGATTTTGGCTTTAATGTTGTCTGTCCAGCTTCGAGATTTATAATCTTCTTTTTCTGTGTGCAATAATAAAATCATGGAATGATATTTGCTCAAGAGAGATTTCACTGTGCATTGCTCCAAATATGTGTCTCGAATGCCTTAATGGGTCTTTAAACCAATTGAATGCAAAATACATGAACCGATTGCTTGTAACTGTTTAGGCATTCGTTTGCACCGCAGCTTTTCATAGCAGTCAGTGGTTGCATCCCAAGGCTTGGGTGAGAAAGTGAGTTATAGTTTCTGAGAAGCCTGAACGGAATGCAAATTTGAGTGATTCGAGCAGCCCAAACAGTTCACCTGTGTGCACAGAAACACACAGAGACTCGTACGCACACATAGGTGCACACGTTTTGTCTCACACACACACACAAGCACTAAAACTTGGCAAGCATAGAAGCCATCTAGCGTACAAGCCAGATCAGAGAGCTTCATCACTTCGGCAGACTAAATACATTTGTTATAACTCCTTCACCAGTTCATCCGTGCCGTGTCTGCTCTCTCTCTCTCTCTCTCTCCCTCTCTCTCTCTCTATCCCTCTCTTCCTGGATTTCAGCTACAGGCCACGGTGAGTGTTTAATAAGATTATTCTGGCTTTTTTTGGCTCTGTCTGCCAGGACCGTCTGTTCTTATCTTATCCCGAGGCAAATTCACCTTTCAAGGTCGATCAAAATGTCAGACATGTAACGTGCAAACGAGGAAAGATGTTAGCAAACGAATGTTCGACAGAGGTCAAATACCGTACAGACACATAACCATTACATTAAATTAAGATTGTAGATATCAGCTTAATTTATAACATCTTGCTGGCACATATGTATGCACGTTAAGCAATGCCTTTGAGAGCTGTCTGAGCAGATGTGTCGTGTTGTAAAGCATGCTCTTGACACGGAAAGTCAAATGTGCAATTATCTTAAGTTGTGCTGTCTACAGCTATTTTTTTAAGGTGTCTTTGTTACACTGTAATTATACATTTAAGTACCAAGTAATATTAAGTAACTAAATGTACTTAGGATTGGGGTTTAGTTTGGTTTATGGTTGTAATTTTGCATAATTTATTACTACAGTAGCTACATGCAACATATGTAACTGACACTATAAAATAATGTGTTACCAAATATGTTTTTGGTTTTGGTTGCACTATTTTAGAGTATGTGCACTTTCAATGTATTTACAGTGTATTTACTAAGAAAGTACTGAATTATATAAAGTAACTACATGGGTTAAGTTTAGGTTTAGGGGTAGGTTCAGGAGCTAGTTATTGTAATTATTACAATAAGAATACAGCATGTGCATACAAAACAGGCCTGGAAAGTAAAGTGCTACTTTTTCATGGTAAAGCACTTTTTGAAAGAAATTTTGAATGCCAGCATGGATGCAGCATGCAGCTATTCAGTTTATGCTTGCTAAGCTAAATTCATTATTGACTTCTTGAAAAATGTACATACGGTTTTGTTAGAAGGGTGATATGTGTGTTGCGAACATAAAATTGCATCACCTGCACTGCAGAGCAGCAAAGAATTCATCTGTGGCTTCAGAGATGAAGATAAAATATTTATTGAGCTTCTGAACAGGTGCAGAAGATCTGCAAAGTTTCACACAGATGCTGTTAATTGGTTTGAACCAAATGTGCAATTGTAATTTCCAAGTGCAGACCATCAGAAAAAGGATTTTAAAAGATTGTATATACATTTGGTTTTGACGATTTGATGTTCTGCTAACAAATTGAGAGTCCAATTATTTGAATTGTTTTGCTCAACTTATGTCATTGGACAAAACAAGTAACACTTCTTTTAATTCAGTTTCTTTGAAACCTATGTTTACCTGACTTCATTATTTTACCATAAAACATTATGCACACTATGTGGAGCACTGAATCACAATGGTTTCACTGCTCTGAGTTCGGTGGCAAGAATCCAGACTGTTTCACTGCCCAAATGCCCATGATATTTCAGTGGTCCTTTGAGACCATCTAAATATGGGCACAAAATCATGCAAAGTTGGTCAAGAAAAAGTGTAATAAAAAAAATAATGTGAGCAGTCTTGAAAAGGGCAGGGGTCAAATAGCCTTTTACGTATAGGAAAAAGAAAGTTTTACTTTCCATTGTAGGCTACTTGGCCTTTTTGAACAAAGTTAGTTTCCATTCAAGGCATTTGAGTTTGGGTTTATGGACATAAACATTGTGAATATTTTCGGCGTCATTAAGCAACACATTTCAGATTCTTGTGTTCAGAACATGGAAAATCTGTAAAAGCGATGAAACCATTATTGGGACATTTTAATGAACTTTATCAAAAGAGCTGTAACAACTCAGGTTTCTTAGCTTTAAATTTATCTTCAAATTCTTCATTTACTTCTAAACAACCTTAAAAATGACTGTGTGCCTCAACACCTTGATCTTATTTCTGTCTTGAATAGTTTTCAAAGGCGCTCAATTTCAAAGCTCCCGTTATAGCTTAAATAGACAACAATCACCCATCTCAGAGGTGTGCTTGGGTCTAAATGCATCTGAGACATTTAGTTCGCACTGAGAAAATTACCCGCATTCCGGAAGAGACGATGTTTCGGTGAGGCTCGGCCGCAATATCGTCACCCACTTTTCACACCAGAAAATAATGTGTAGACAAACAAATTATTAAGTTCCATTACGCTTTCCGCTGAACACTGATAAATCAATCTTGAAGTTACATCTTTGACCGATTAAAATACAAATTCAGACTAGTAGGCCTACTGCTAGTATGCTTAAGTAGTAAGCCTACTTACAACATATATATATATATATATATATATATATATATATATATATATGTGTGTGTGTGTGTGTGTGTATATTTGTAATATACAAATATATATGTATATATGTATATGTGTGTGGTGTGTAGTTTTAATTTAAATATAATTCATGTAGATTTAAATGTTAAAATGTATATAATTTATATAGTTCAAATAATTTTGAAACACGTATATATTGTTCAAGTAATATCCAGACATGTCCAGTCTGAAATATTACATGCGTTTGTGTTTTTGTGTGTGTCTGTACATACATACATGCTGAGTACGCAATATATATTTTATTACTATATATGTGTTATTGTTATGTTAAAATTTATACAATGATTAAAAAATTCAATCCAAAGAAGCAGTTAACAAATGTACTTATTTACTTTTTTGAGTCATATTGTATAAATCCTTCATGGTGCGCTACATTAGGGGGTAACATAAATTATAATAGTAAAAATTGCAGCATCATACCTACATTAAGTTTCATATGTGAAATGGATCAGATTGCCTCATGAGATTCATGTCTCCTTTCAGACAGTGAGATGTCCCCCAGTGTCTTTGCTGTGGCCTGTGGTGGTTTAAGACTAGGCCTATCTTCGTGTGTGTGTGTGTGTCTGTGGCAGGGTCTTTCTCTGTATCTTCAACTTTTAGTCCCTGTAAATGTGGGCAGCTCTGTGTCCAGGAAGCTGTGGTTTAAATCAAAGCTACATGTCTAGAGTCCTCCATTTGTTGTCAGTCCATGTGATTCCACCTCAGAACATGTGGCAACTCTGTCAGGTAGACATTGCGAGACAATTAGCATAAAACGGTGGAAAGCAGCAGGGATTTTCTTCAGTTTTGTTTTTGTGCAGTTTTCACTTTCTGGTTATATGTTTCATTATCGACCTCTTCCTCTCCTACACAACATTAGCATACTGTCACTGGAAAATGTTCATCACTACATAAAGAAGTCATTATTGACATTTGTTTTTGTTCATGGTGCCACAGTTGCATCTTTTTGGCATCTACAAGTACAGCGTTTTTAATCGGCTGCTTCATTTTCTTTCACTTCCAGAGATGTTTCAATAAAGCATGTGCCTGTTGACAAGCTTAGGAACATTCTTGAAGCATCAGCACCTGCGCAGGGTGGAGGGGTTGTCATATACGAGCTGGCGGGGGCGGGGAAGGATATGTATGAGTTTCCTGTTGTGGTGATTCGATCAAAATGCGAGACTTTGCCGGTTGCAAAGCAACGCTAAAGTACCAACCACATCAACCTTTAAGTGTGCTCTTATTAACTATATGTTCCTCTACACACAATTTTTTTGATCGCACAGGGCCGTCAAATGCAAATTTCCATGTTTAAGTCATAAAAGGAGGGAAACTGAGAAAAGAAGGAGAGATGCTCTCAGACGGGAAACATCCTCCCCCATCCCACATCATCAAAAACACATGCTCACGACAGTTTGCCCCATTTTGTTGAACTTATCAGCCACTTCAATCTGTCTCTCTGTGTTTTTTTCTCAAAACATCATTTTCCGCAGCTTCTGATCTAGTGAGACTCTTCGACACTTCGTCGCCTCCATCATGACAGACCCTGCCGCGGACCTCCCGTTTTTCTATGGCAGCATCAGTCGCTCGGAGGCCGAGGACCACCTGAAGCTGGCTGGAATGGGAGACGGCCTCTTCCTCCTGCGGCAGTGCCTCCGCAGCTTGGGTGGCTATGTCCTGTCCATGGTCTGGAACCTGGAGTTCTACCATTACTCCATAGAGAAACAGTTGAACGGCACATACTGCATCTCGGGCGGGAAGCCTCACTGCGGACCTGCCGAGCTCTGTGAGTACTACAGCAAAGACCCAGACGGGCTCGTGTGCACCTTGAGAAAGCCCTGCCTGAGATCAGCCGACACACCAATAAAGACAGGCGTCTTTGACAGCCTGAGGGAAAATATGCTCAGGGAATATGTGCGTCAGACCTGGCACCTGGAGGTAAGGGGTTCAAAACTGGTTTGATTCTGATTGGTTGACCCACAAAGTGTTGATTATTATTCAGTAACTGCCTGGCTAAATAGCAATCTAGTACCTTCAGTTTTGTATGTTTTAATCAAAATACTTAGTTAGGGAAATGTGGAAGTAGTTCGAAATCGAACAAAAACATTTTATAGTGATGTAAACTTGAAAAATGTTCTGAGCCACATAGAATGAATGTTGTGTCATCATTTACCATCGTTACAAACCTGTTTGACTTTCTTTTTTTCTGCAGAACAGAGAAGATATTTTGAAGAATGAATTCTATTGTATGGACTAAAAAACACTGAATCTTTTCTCAAAATATCTTTTATGTTCCACAGAAGAAAGTAAGTCATTTTGAACAACATGAGGGCGAACAAATGATGACAGAATTTAAATATTAGAGTGAGCTATCACTTTAATCATAGTGAAATTATATATATATATATATTTTTTTAATTTAAAGTTTTCACATTTTACAGAACAACTCCCCACTCTAACAAATCAGTAAATATGTAAAATAAATATATAATAGTAAAAATAAATAAATAACAATGATAAATGCCTATGTGCAAGTACATATACACACACAAACGTACAATATCCATACATACATATACAGAGATACACATAGCTTCAAAATAAAATACCAATGCCAATGATTACCCAATCATAGAAAAAAAAACCCTGAATAATTGCACACTGCCAGACATTATAATCTTCAGTACCACATCTCTTAAAGCATATTTCCAGAATGTTAAATTCACTGCTCACTCCAATCCTTTAAATTCATAACATGTAACAGCCTCTCAGCTTCACATTGTGGCTGAAATACATTTGCACAAATTTTTAATTATTCTTTAGATTAGCATGCATTTAATGTTTCTGTAGTTAACTGTACAATGGAGTCCTTGAGGTGACTTGCACGCTTGCAAAAATTGCGTGCACATGAAGAAAGGTCTTAGGGTTTTTTCCTGCAAATGACACTTTAGAAGTGCCAATATCCAATTCCCCTTAATCAAATGTCTTTTACACCATTTTTTAATCCATTTCATGTATTTTCATTGTCATGCTCCAACAGTGAAGAAATCCATGTCCATGCTGGCAGATATTTAATGAGAGATCTTCATCTTTTTTTAGGGGGAGGCCATGGAGCAAGCCATCATTAGCCAGGCCCCACAGCTAGAAAAACTGATCGCCACCACAGCGCATGAGAAAATGCCCTGGTTCCACGGCAAGGTTCCTCGGCAGGAGGGTGAGAGACGACTGTACTCAGGATCTCAGCCGGATGGAAAGTTCCTGTGAGTGAAGAGCTTGATTCATCTGAAATGACAGTCTAAAGTTTCCTGCAGCATTAGAGTGGAAAGGTCATGATGACACATGGGTTGCTTTTAGAGGCAAATCAAATGATCAATTTTGTTTGTAGCAAAGACAGAGTTGGGTCTTCAGAATGGAGTGGTGTTATGAGTTAACTCAATGCAGTGTAGATGATTACAAAATTATGTTGCTGTAGATGCTGTAATTGCTCATCTGCTTTGCCTCAAAAAGCTTCCTCTGCATCATGGCCTGCACAGAACCTGCTAAACTCAGAAAGATAGACATTTAACTTTTAAAAATAAAGGTTCTTTATTGGCATTGACGGCTCAACAAAGAACATTTAACATCCATGGAGACTTTACATTGCAAAAAAAGATTCTTTGGAATATTCTCCAAAAAAAACCTTTTGGAACCTTTATTTTTAAGGGCGTAGGATTGACCAAGATCACATATTTAGACCTATAACATAATTCAGGCCAATCGGCAATATCTGACCTCCCTGCTAACAGGGAATATTCGCAGAACTTTAGCTAACGATCTGGCAAGGTTCTCTCAAAGTTATGAACAAATGTAAACTTCCAGTAACGTTAATAGAACGTTCATTCAAAGCTATCTGGTCTTTTATAATGTTCTCAAAACGTTTACACAAAAACGTTTCATGGAACATTTTTCTGAAATATTTTAGTTGGATGTTTTTTAAATGTTACTACTTGTCACCGAATGTTCAGAGAACATTCAAATGTAACATTTCCATAATGTTTGCAAAGTCATTAAATGGAATGAACCCTTAACAGTCATATAAACCAGAACAAAAAGTTCTGGATGTTTTGAGCGTGCAGGGAACATTCAAAAAGAACGTTCTCATAACTCAATGGAAACTTTAGCTAAACATTCTTAGATTATTTTTTGTTAGCTCCGCTGTGATTTCTAATTTTCTAAATTTGTTTTCTAGTGTTCGAGAGAGAGAAGAATTTGGCACCTATGCGCTGTCACTGACATACGGAAAAACAGTATACCATTATCAGATCTTACATGACAAATCAGGGAAATACGCAATGCCAGAGGGAACTAAATTTGACACTGTGTGGCAGGTATGCTTTACCCATCAAAGAGTCTATCATCTCATTTTACATTTTATGAAAGATTAAAACAAAATACTCTCATCACAATGTCGCTAGAATGAAACTGCTTTTACTAAATTACATTTAGCATTTTTCTAATTGAATTTAGTTCCATTAACACTTTTAAATGTCCTATGACATAGATGTCGAAGTTTATGTTTTGTACAAAAGATGAAAGCTAAGTTTTTTCGGTAACGCTTTACAATGAGGTTCATTAGCTCACATGAACTAATAATGAACTGCACTTATACAGCATTTATTAATCTTTGTTAATGTTAATTTTAACATTTACTAATACATTATTAAAATCTTGTTAACATTAGTTAATGCAATGTGAACTCACATGAACAAACAACGAATAATTTTATTTTCATTAACTAACGTTAATGAAGATTATTAAATACAGTAACAAATGTTTGGCTCATGGTAAGTAATGAGTGAGAATCAAGTAATGAACCTTATTGTAAAGTGTTACCATTTTTTTATTATTATTATTATTTGTGCATGCAGTTGTGTTTGGCCAAAATGAAGACAAAGTAAATTTAAAGATGAATTTAATTTAATAAAGTATTGCACAAAAAATGGAAATGCATTTTGAGGTGATTTTAAAACATGAAATATATTTTAATATGTCAAATATATTCATTTTAAAAAATAAAAACTAACTAAAAACATCCAAAAAGACAATAAACATTTACGACTGTTTCAACATAACCCATAACCCTTTTGTATGATTTTATTACTGTAGTTGTCATTGATGTTTTTTGTAATAATTATATTCCTCTGGAGGGCAGCTGGTTGAATATTTAAAGATGAAGCCTGATGGTCTTGTGACTGTACTGAGAGAACCGTGTGTCAACCAAAGCAATGCACAACCAAGTATGAACATTATTCATCCTCGCATTTCAATTTATGTAAAACATATGTCTGTTAGACTGTATATGCATATGAATGAACATGTACCATTTCTTTAAATTTATATATGCAAGATTGGCTAAGATTCAGTTCTATTTTTCTTTTTTAATTTTAGCTCCTGTAGTTGGTACGGTAAGTATAGCTGAAAGAACACATCTATTTTTTGAAGACATCAAATGATATTGTGCATGTGGTCCATTTTTTTGAGAGTTTCTGTTTGTGTGTTGCAGAGGAGGACCAAAGAAAATGGATACACACCGCCCCCTATGGGTACGTTTATAGTGGTACAAAATCTGAAAGCTAAAACAATTCAACAGCAGAGTGATAAAGTCAACAAATATGCCTAGAAATTTATGTCTGCTTGAAATATGCTTAAAAAAAAAACAGTTTATTACTTTAAAAAGTTAATTAGCATGCTAATAACTTCATGAATGTTACATCTGCTGTGATGTTCCCCCAGTGCCCAATTCACGTCCGTCTTTGCCTATGGACCATGATGCATTCGTCAGTCCATATGATGATCCAAATGAGTGCAAGAAGAAGTCTCTGTTCATCAAGAGAGACAAGCTCATGATCGACGAAGTGGAGCTTGGTTCAGGCAACTTCGGCTGTGTCAAGAAAGGTGTCTTCAAAATGGAAAGGTGAGTACAAAGGGTGAAAAGTATACAAATGTGTGACAGTTTCATTTTTGTAAAGTTTCTCCAAAATAAGTTTACTTCATAAGCTCATGTTTCCTTCTGCTGTGTAGCAAACAGATTGATGTGGCAATTAAGGTGTTGAAGAACGAGAATGAAAAATCAGTAAAGGAGGAAATGATGCGAGAGGCCCAGATTATGCATCAGCTGAGTGATCCGTTCATCGTGCGCATGATTGGACTCTGTGAGGCTGAAGCGCTCATGTTGGTGATGGAGATGGCGCCCGCTGGTCCACTCAACAAGTATCTCTCTGGCAAGAAGTGAGTTCATCAGAATAAAACCTTTATAACTTACTCTTTTACTTGTGTTTTTAATATATAGTCAAAGAAGGGAGAAATAGTTTTCTACATAGAGTCTATGTATTATGTAACATTTAACATATAGTTTAAGAATAAAACTAAATTTAGTGCATAAAAATGTCGTTTTTTATACAGTGACCATATAGAATATAATAAAGTCAAAATTTAAAGTTTTATTTTGATATTTGTATTTAGTTTTATATTTATAATATCTGTAATATTATTATTACTATATATATATATATATATATATATATAAATTTAATATTTAAAAACAACCAATCATATAATATTATATATCATTATTATATTATTGTATATTATGTTTTATATTTCTATATATTTTTATTTATATTTACAAAGTTAAAAAATCTGATAGAATCTGTTATATATCTTATCTACCTGTTATAGAAGTGATTTAATAGTGATTTCTGCTCCGCTTTGTATTAAAGTAAGTGGGAAACCACTAATCTGAATTGTTTAAACAAATCACCAATCAAATATTATTATATATCAATTATAAATTATATGCATATATTATATATATTTTATTTTTATTAAAACTTTTGAAATAAATATATTTATCTGTGATAGAGGTGATTTAGTAGTGGTTTCTGATCTGATTTGTGTTCAAGTAAGTGTGAAAGCTCTAATCTGAATTTTGGAAGCAAATAGCCAATCAGAAAGTCATCAATTAAAACTTTGTTCTGACAAAATCAGAAAATTCCCATGGTGCTTGATAACATCAATTTACACTGAAACTCTTTTTGCTCCTTTCAGGGACCAGATCACTACGGAAAACATTGTGATGTTAATGCATCAGGTCTCAATGGGGATGAAGTATTTAGAAGGAAGGAACTTTGTGCACAGAGACCTGGCTGCACGTAATGTACTATTGGTCAACCAGCAATATGCCAAAATCAGTGACTTCGGCCTCTCAAAGGCACTGGGTGCAGATGACAACTATTATAAGGTGGGCTGTTCTCAGGTGTACTGTGGGAGAAAACACCACTTTTTGACGTACAACACATTTTAATTATAATTAATATCAGTCCATTGTGTCTCTGTATAGCACTTTGTAAACACTGTTTTAAGTACTTATCGTGATCTTGGAGAAATTAAATCTTTTCTATACATTTGTAAATCTTCTATATTGTATTGCCAATAATTAACAATGGACAAGTTCCTTGTTTCTCCTGCATGACAAGTAACACCCCACCCCCCATTACAACAATATAATGTCTAGCAAGCTGACTAAATAGTTGTATGCTACCTATTGATGGTGGAGAAACAATGTAAAAAAAGGAATAGTCATTTAGAGTATGAATTTGTATCTGTACAGGCCCGTACAGGTGGAAAATGGCCTCTGAAGTGGTATGCGCCAGAGTGCATTCATTTTCACAAGTTTTCCAGCAAAAGTGATGTTTGGAGCTTTGGCATTACGATGTGGGAGGCCTTCTCCTTTGGAGGGAAGCCTTATAAGGTAAATATTTATACTGTCACATTACTTACAATCAACTTAAATGAGTTGCTCACGTGACTTTTCATCCATTATTTTTTTTCCGCATGCAGAAAATGAAAGGCCCAGAGGTAATGAGTTTTCTTGAAAGTGGTAGCCGTATGGATTGCCCTGTTGGATGTCCTGAGGCCATGTATGAACTGATGAAAGAATGCTGGACATACAAGTAAGTGTAATATAATGTCATCAAGTTTCTTACATTAATTATGTTTCCATCCAAAGTTGCGCAAAATTGGAATGTCGCCTAAAACATTTGTAAACAAAGCAGTTTCCATCTCATGTGTTCAAGAGAACAAAACTGTCCCTTTCCAACAAATTGGAGCAAAATATCTGTAATAAAAATGGAAGTGCTGCTCTGTTTTTCTACATCATATATGACTTCCGTTTCAGAGTGAGCCGATTGACGAAACGCTTTAAATGCTGTCATGTTATCTTTCTTTTGGATGCCTGGTGTTTGGGAATGCAATCATGTGAGAGACTTTTGGGAGGTCATTATATCAAATCAATCTGATGACAGACTTTGGCTCAGGCATTTCAGATGATTAAACCAACATTTGAGATGCTGTTCAATGAAATTAGCCCGCTGGTTTTCCAGTTTTCCAGTTACATCCATTACTGAGGCAAAGTCACTTGAGGTTTTTTGTTGCATATTGAAGGATTTATTGTGATTGTAAATGTGTTTCCATCGTAGTTTATATATCGGTTAAAAAGTGTGTCTGCCTCAATTGAGCACATGAGTTTTTATTTTTACAATTTATGCGTATCTTGGCGTTTCCAATTAGTCCCAAAATGTGCATAAAAATACATGGATGGAAACATAGCTATTGAAATTATAAACTATTAGTCATACTTGTCTATTTGCAAACATATATAACTTCTGAATAACCTCTGACTCTTGTCATCTACAGGCATGAAGATCGGCCTGGCTTTGTCAAAGTGGAGGAGAAGATGAGAACTTACTATTACTCCATTTGCAAAAAGATACCGGATTACATGAAAACAGAGAATGGAAAGCCTCCTAAATGATTTGAGGGGCAAATGGAAACATTTCAAACAAGAACAGAAAGAAAACATGGGGAAAAAACTGTTTTAAAATATTTGTTACTTTAATATTATCTGACTGAGCAACGCAAGTAATCTTTTTTAAAATTATTCGCTTGCTACTATCAGTGCTCATAATACTATGTGCGCCAGTGCCTATTTACTATTTAAATATGTTATATTATAGTTGGTAATCGAAAGACTTCCTGCAAAAGTGCTTCAGTTAATGTGTATCAGATGGATGTATTTTCTCCTCCATCCATAAACACTTTCAAGATGAAAGCACATATTTACTCAAACTTCATGGTCTGTTATCTTTGTTAAATATTCTGATTGTATGTTTCCTGCCATTCATTTTGTTTAACAATGTATATGTTCTCAAACATTTGTATTTTAATTCATTTTGTAACAATTTTCGAGTTTCGAAACTTGCAATAAACTGCACATGCCACAAAACAACTCGTCAATCAATTCATAAACAAATGCACTGCAGCTGTCTTGTTATATATATCCATTTGAACATAAAAAACATAATTCTATTTTTAATAACTCAGGGAAGACCACAATTAAAACCACAATGAAACACATTCGAGAGGCAACTATGTAATGAAGGAAGATTTTGTCTAGAAGATTAACCTTTTTTTGTCACCTTCAGACAAGTTGTGTTTTAAATGTCAAATTTATACAATTTAGTAATTATAATATTTATTGGCCAAAAAGATTTGATACTTTATTACTTTTACATTGTGTTATGACATTTGTCGTCTACAGAAACTGACTTACAAAGATAAACCTACAGTAAGAAATGCTCACTTGAGTAAAAAGTCTGCCACCAGCTCAGCTACACCTGTTTACAAGTAATTTAGCATGTCAAATATGAAATATGTGAAAATGAGCAAACTTTATTTTTTTTTTTTTTAATCAGCAGTTTCTCAGCATGACAAAGTCCATTTATTTTATTGTATTTTGTCCATGTAATTTTTTTTTTTTTTCCATTTAAAATAGTTTTCTCTCAAACAATACCAACCTTTTGATTCTCCTTGCTGTGGTTTTGGAGTTTGGAGAGACTCTTGTCACTCACACACACACACACACACACACACACACACACAAATCTGAAAATACCCTCAGCGCTCAAGGGGTTAATGTGATTTTAAAAAAGGCTGCTTTTAAACTTTGTTTTGCTATAAATATCTCCAATACAGTAAATGTTTTGATGTTAGTGTGTAACCATAGTGTCTCCAATACACTTCCTTCATGTTCAGGGCAGACAGAAGAAGCTCTACTGATGTTTCAATAGAGGAAGTGTACTTTGCTCAGCAGGGAGGGGCTTGTGGCTTGCTTAGAAAGTGTGGACTTAATAATTGTTACAGTGCTAAGGCCACGTTCCTTTTAACTCTATAACAATTGGAAATACAATGTGAATACAACAACGAAGAACGTTCTTGAATAACGAACAAAAAGGAGGGCGGTGTAAAATAGCGGTTCACATCAAAGCGGAACAAGAAAGGCGCTTGCTCGGTAAGTTTGCTTCAACTTCACTGTAAGCTACGAAAAAACTCCCTCGACAAAATCGTTATTTGGTACGTTTAAGGTATTTAATTCGCGATTTTACAAAGGTTGGTTTGTTATTGCACCTATGTGTTTCCATGAAAGTTAAATTCATGTGATTATCAGTCCTGGTCACGCCATTAAAAACGACATCGTCACACGGAATTACCGTGTAGACAGTCTCGCGCAACATGTTGTTTCGCTTTTGGTGTGTGCGCTAATGGCATCCATTCATTTTAGAAACATGTACACGTTCACATGTTTACAGTATTTCAAATATTTAGATTGTGAGTAAACGTAACATTTAACATAACTAGTTAAATTTGAAAGATAGATATATGTTTCTGTAGATGTTATAGAAGAATCTGCCCTGGCCAAGAAATGCCACCCATGGTGCCCAACAGGAAATTACTCTGTAATTCCCCCTAATATTCTAAATATAATGCCACTGTGTATAACCTGTTCAATGACCAACATTTTTTTTTTTTTTACATAATTGTTTTTTAGCTGGTTAAACTGAGATAATCTGTTTACTGTCTCTCACAACATTTTACCACTTGTTGAAGCTCAGCTAATTGGAATGAATCCTTGAGTTTGAGAAAATCCATGTAAGAATAATGTAAGAAATGCATGAAAGAATGCAAGTATAAAAAAAGTTGATTCAAGGTTATTTCAGTGTCACAGCCGAAGGAAAATCGCAAGGACTCTTTTAATGTGTTTTGTTCCCATCTGGAAACCTGTAAATATTAGAACTCATGAAAATGAATAAAAACCTTTTTTTTAGTCTTGCTCTGCGCTAAATAATATAAACAAGCTATTGACTATAAACTGCTTTTTTTGTGTGCAGTGTTATTAAATGATGTTCTCAACATAAGATGAAATCATTGCCCAAAAGGTCTGGGAACCCGGGAGCGGACAAAGTCTGACCTAGTTTTATTTTCTCTCCCTTTTTCACATGCAGCATCCGTTCTCCCTCGGAGTGCAATCAGTGATACAGAGAAGCCTCCACACAATATTGTCCTTGTTTATCCATCCTTTAATTTGTCATTTCAGGCACCCCTGCTATCAAAAGGCTCATTTTAAACGCATTACACAACAATCCCGTCCCCCGGCAACCATGTCCATGGCCCTGAAACAAGTCTTCAACAAGGACAGGACATTCCGGCCCAAGCGCAAGTTTGAGCCTGGAACGCAGCGCTTTGAACTGCACAAGAAAGCACAGGCGTCTCTAAATGCCGGTCTGGACCTGAAGCAGGCGGTGCAGCTGCCGCATGGCGAAGACCTCAACGATTGGGTGGCCGTTCACGTGGTGGACTTCTTTAACCGCATCAACCTCATCTACGGCACCATCAATGACTCCTGCACAGACCAGACCTGCCCCGTTATGTCCGGCGGGCCAAAGTACGAGTACCGCTGGCAGGATGAACAAAAGTACAAGAAGCCCACTGCTCTCCCTGCACCCAAATACATGAGTCTGCTAATGGACTGGATTGAAGTCCAGATCAACAATGAACAGATCTTCCCCACTAATGTTGGTAAGGACCACATGATGCAAAACACTTTGTTGATTAGTTGGATGTGCTTAATTGTTAATCAAGTTTAAACGGTGCACATGACTCAAATTTAATCACCAGATTTTTATGCACGCCGTCGGGTTTTTGTAACTCGAGCATACTTTGTATGTGCAGGTCGCACATGCGCATTGAATTGAAATACTAGAGACGGCAACAACAGATGCCCACAATGAAAGAAAGTGCTTGTGTGAGGAGGTTATGAGATAGTATTCTTTTAAACTAAAGTTGTGGCTAAGACATTTTTATCTGTCATAACTTTTGGAGAAAAATAGTGCAGACTCTGGACAAAGATGAAACTTTCTAGAGTGCATGTGTCTCTATCAAGTGGAGTATACTTTGAAAGGCTGCATTTCGACTGCACACATATGCGTATGCGGTGAAAAAAGCGAAGTAGGCCTAAAGGGTTAGTTCACTCAAAAATTAAAATTCTGTCATTAATTACTCACCCTCGTGTCATTTCACACCCGTAGACCTTCACTCATCTTCGGAACACAAATTAAGATATTTTTGATGAAATCTGGGAGGTATTTGAGTCATCTATATACAAAAATTTAACCACAACTTTCAAGATCCGAAAAGGTAGTAAAAACATTGTTAAAATAGTCGACGTTGACTGCAGTGGTTCAACCTTAATTTTATGGAGCGACAAGAATACTTTTTCACAAAAAAAAAAAAAAAACTGCTTTATTCAACAATATGGAATCTTCCAGGTTCTGCGTCAAAACGCCGACTCATTGGCCGGCTCCTGCGTCAGCATCACACGCATGGGTAGTGCTGATCACCTGAACAGCCTCTGCCAATACTGAGCCTGCATTCTGACGTAGAACTGGATGCACTGAGTGTAAACAGCGTATAAGCATGACACAGAAGAGATCATTGAATAAAGTTGTTATTTTTGTTTTGTTTTGGCACACAAAAAGTATTCTCTTCACTTCATAAAATTAACGTTAAACCAGTGTAGTCACGTCGACTTTTTTAACAATGTCTTTACTACCTTTCTAGATCATGAAAGTGGTTAAATTGTCTATGGACGATTCATATAACTCTCGGATTTCATCAAAAATTCACAATTTGTGTTCTTAAGATGAACAATGTTATTACGGTTTTGGAGTGATCGATTGAGTACTGTGATTGAGTGATAAGTGACAGAATTTTCATTTTTGGGTGAACACCCTATAACGGACTGTTTACACTACAAATGTGTTTCAAACACTATATTTAAAAAAAAATTTATATATATATATATATATATATATATATACAGAGTATGAAATCAGTTCAGAAATTTGAAAGTGTCTTGTCAATTGTTTAATCATTCAAACTTTGCTTTATATATTTATATATATACATTTGTTTTTTGCTCATTTTAGTCCTCCAAACCTAAATCTTTGTAGGTCATCAGAATGAACTATGCAGAAGACATTTGAAGACACTTAGTATAGGTATCATATAAACATAACCTGCTGATCATTTAAGGCAGAATTTAAGACAACTACGAATCGAGATGTAGATTGTCAAATATCCTTTGTATCCAAACACACACCATTTGGGATGGTCAAGTGTAGTGTTTGACCTCCCTGGCTTTGTCTCATTATCTCCAACCTGCCGTCTGACATCTGTGGTGCCTTTCAAATTGGGTCACACAATTTACAGTGAGCTATAAATAGACTAAGTCTGGATATGGAACAAATTCTTAGAATGCAATGAGACAGTCGCAGAATCTGCCATGTATAAGGACATGGTTGTCTGCATACAACCCAGATCGCAGGACTCTATAAATAAATGGTGCTGTGGAAATATGATTCTGTGATATATAATCCATCATACACGTGTCCCAGATATGAAACTTATGATGTGAGAACGTGCAGATGAGAAAATAAAGTTTTAAAGAGAAAATGAGTTTTCTCTCATCCAGAGATATGAGGTACTTTTTTTTTTTCTGATGATATCAGCAGACTCGATGTCATCTCAGTTCTGTCTCTAAGCTACAAATAACTTGTCTGACGTTGTTTCATGATGCTGTTAGAACCTGATAAGGATGTGAAGTCAACAATGAGAATTCACTAACCCTCATAATACTTGCATTTCAAGATACACTAGCAGTCAAAATCAATGTTGAAAATGGTTGTGCGGCGAAACTGTGATGAATTTTTTTCAGGATTCTTTGATGAATAGCAAATTCAAAAGAGCATATATTTATTTGAAACCCAGAATCTTTTGGAGCATCTCTTTCTATTAATTTGATTAATTTGCTGAATAAAAGTCAACTCAGAGGTCCCTGACTAAAAATTTAGATTTTGATCATTTGTTTTCAGGTGAAAGACATGCATAAAGCCTATATATCTCTTGAAATGAACCATGTAGGGCCTAAAAATTTCAAATACCACAATCTCGAAAGGTATAGTTGAGTTGCAAGTGCTTTTTCCCATTTTTGAATTGTCACCATCGGCATATATTGCAACAAATATGGCTAAAGTCGAGAGATTTTACTAATAGACCTACCAATCTCTGCAAGAATAAAATAATAATGCTGCCATCTTTGTAAAATCATTTTTACCTTCCTGTAATTTGGCTCCAAATCTCAGGTGAAAATTGTCATTTTGATCCCCCTCTACAAAATATTTACTCAATAAATATTCATACATGACGTTTAATATTTTGGCTTTCATCACTATTTATGTTCGTCTTTCATCAGAAAAAAAATGTGAACAAAATCAAAATTGGTTGATTTGACCCAGTACTAATTTCTTTTCTTCAAAAAAAATAAATAATATTTACTGACCCCAATCTTTTGATCTGTCGTGTATGCATTGCATGTTACCACATTCTATGTTTTGAGAAGTATTAACAATCAGTTAACATTTTAAATTCGGTCATTCTCGCTCTTGAGACTGTTTTTGTATCGAAACATGAATGTTTATTTTCATTTTCATGTGTCGTTTCTTTTTATAGGTACGCCATTCCCGAAGACCTTCATGCAGGTAGCAAAGAAGATCTTGTCTCGTTTGTTCCGGGTATTTGTCCACGTCTACATCCACCACTTTGACTGCGTGAGCCAGATGGGAGCAGAGGCCCATGTGAACACCTGTTACAAACATTTCTATTACTTTGTTACTGAATTCAACCTCATAGACCACAAAGAGCTGGAACCTCTGGTAAGCATATGGGTTAAAGAGAACAAATTATATTATATGTCTGTGTATGTGTGGGTTTAGATTAGAAACATATCAAAGTGGGTTCCCATAACCTGTTGAAAACAGAAAGCAAGAAACAAAGAGATACAGAAACAAGCGCTAATGCGTTGCCTCATGATATGTAGCTACCAAGCCCATTTTATAATGGCTTTGCTAATTGGTAGGGCCAACACTAGGACAGGATGAGTCAGCGGGTTTGATATTCCAGCCTCTATCATTTTCTCACAGGCAGTTAATGAGCATCTGAGCCTGTAAGGCAGAAAAACCCTTCGCTCTATAGATGCAGCAGCTCATTCTCTCATTAGTCACAGCTGAATTGGTGACGTGGGATCAGGTGTCACCTGCAGGTCCTGTTACTGGCATCAGGAACTCGGTCACTTTGCATGGCGCATTTACAAAGTTTTTGCATTTGTATATATATAAACACAGGAAAGAGGATCTTTATCTATTTCACAATAAATGCATAACATTTTATATCTATAAATAAGTAAATGTCATGATTGAATATCAGAGGCAGGCTCTTTTTATTTGCAACAAGGCTTTTTGAATGCAGATATGTGGTAGCTGCCTGAAGCTAGCGGTTTTGTGGTGGTTTATGTCATGCTAATGCGTTGTTGTTTCTTCAAACAGAAAGAGATGACATCACGGATGTGCCACTGAAAGAGAGAGCAGACCTTTACATTCCAGACAGATCAGGACCACGCAAATTTACAATTTAAAAGCAGACCAAACTTTTAAAGACTTTATTTTTTATACACCTTTAAAGTACTGTAATAATCTATTTAGAGAGAGAGAGACGTACATCTCTCTCCGTATTCTCATGTATAGGCATATGGAGAGTATTTTTTATTAGAAATCAGTATTATCAGTTATTTTTGGTTTTTCAAATTTGTTCTGAATCATTTCTTTTGTTCTGTTGAACTGTTATAATCTTTAACATACAGATTATGTTTGAGTATTTATGTATGTGGTTGAGATATTAAACCCACTTCCTCTTGTCTGTGTATGTCATTAGTTCTGTTCGTTTTTGTTCATGTTCTCATCACCAATTCTAACTAAAAACTTGATGAAAAAGTATGACTTAATATTTGACCATTATAAAAGGAAAAAAAATCATCTCTCCCATTTCACCACCCGCTATGTTGTGTGGATTTTTTTTATACTTATCTGTGTCTGACTTCAATGAAAGCTAATCCTGTCTCTCCAGCTTACTGTCTTTTCTGATGGTTTTGTCTGTATCATTTTCTCAGCCTTCTAATAATCTCCACAAATAAATCCGTTCATTTAGATTGCAATTAAAAGGTGACAGGAAAAAATGTGCGTCGTGCAGGGCGACAAAACACATTTGTCAACCACTAGATGGCAATGTGCACAACACAGACCTGGCTGATGAAATGTTGCATTGAGTTGCGATCACAAATGTCCAATCTTAAAACAATAATTTGGTCATCTTTTTTAAGCAATATATTTAATTTTGCTTCTTTTGGCGTTTAAACTATAACTAAAACTTAATTTTAATAAGTTTTAATTTTATAGAGTTTATAGAGCTGTTTGTTCTGCTGTGGAGTAACTTGCACGCAGAATAAGTGCTGAGTTGCATGTTCAGAGGAAATAGTTATTCAGCCTCAGTTTGTTTGGATGATGAAACAAAGTTAAATCGCGCTCCACCCATGACTTCAGCCTCACCTCTCTGTCGCAATCTTCAGTCTGCCCGCAATTCCAGATTTTTCCAGTAGTCTCCGCATTATAATGAGCGGGCGTGGCTTACATCACGCAACAATGACGTAAACGGTGTGACAACAAGGTCATGCTGGTTTGTTATGTGCACATTAAAGCCTAATTTACGTAAAATCTGATTTAAACCAATTCAGAAAGCTAAAAAGGGTTTATATCTGTTTATATGTATATTCATCGTTTTCATGTATACTGTAAGCTACTCAAAATGAACCTGCCAACTATTCTACAGAAAAACAACTGAAAGCTTTTGTTTGATTCGAGAAAGTACGTACACTAAAATGTTATTTTTTTACTATAAATATTAAAAATAAAAGGTTGTGTAACTTTATATAATACATATTTATTAGTGGGGAAAAGTAACATAAAATTAAACATCCAGTTGTTTTATGCAAGTTTTTTTTTTTTTTTTTTTTTTCAGGACAACACCATTTTAAGTTTTTTGCTTTGTATACCACGGTGATATTAGAGGGCAATACCATGGTACTTTGATGTATCTTTATGACTACCATAATTTACCATTATATTAAATAATGTCCAAAAAGGAACCGATGCGCGAGTGAACTGTCCTAATATGATGATTCACGATGCGGGTATCGCTCTGTAAAATATAAAAAAAAAATATATATATAAATAAAGCCTTTTATACATAAACGAGGCTAGTAGGCTAGGTTAAACTAATAGCTTTGCTTTTAGCGAACTGCACAAACGCTGTATGGATATGAATACGCGCACAATAAATGTATTGATTTCTAAATGTAGTAACAAATGTCATGGTTTGGTAGTGAGTTGCATCAGACAAAGCATGTCTGCCGCTCCGTTACATTCCTGCAGCACTGATAAACTGTTCCGCACAAAAACAGTAGTTTTCTTTCTCTTACATCAACAAAACAAAAACGCCTAGTATCTGGATGTGCAAAAACCGCAATAACGACACAGTCGTGTTGTTCGGAATGTACTAGAAGAACTAGAGTATAAGGGAAATGACACGTCATATGGGCGGAGCTTTGACCTCGCGCTCCTCGAGCGCTGATACGTGCAGGACGAGATGAAAACACGCGCACGCGCGCGCGCGCTGCAATCAAGCAGTGGCACCTTCAAAATGATTCAATGCGGGAAAATGTTGCATAAGGTTGCAGCCTAAGAGTATATCCTGAGATTCAAAAGTTATTTTTATACTGTTAACTACTCTACTGTAAGTTGTAACCCAATGACTCGTCATAAACACTAAAATACATCTTTTTCAAGTTTAATAATTTTGTGGAAACGTCAAGTTTTATGGTCAAAACATCACTATGCCTTGTGAAATATAAATGTCTACATAGCTAGATATGTTTTTGAATTTAAAGAATTGGAATATGATCACATTGGATATTTAAATAGTATTTCAATGGAATTGAGTTTTGAGGGGTTTTTTTTAACCTATGCATTTACGTCACAGTTATGTTCTTTTGTGAACCGACTCTCACACAAAATATTTCCTGGGATGGACAAAATTTTTGATCTAGGAGGAAAGAGGAAGTCTGTGTTTTCCTCCAAAGTTTCAGTTTCACAAAAAAACCTTTGTTAGTTTCAAATCTAATTTTTTAACTAGCCAAACTTTAGCTAATTATGCAGGCCTATGTCTTGTTTGATGCACCCATAACATGTAATCCACACTGTCATTCGCTCTACAGTATCAGGTGTATCCTATTGTAAATGCTTGATACGTCTGATGACAATCACCTCTGGTCGTAAGCTGTTTATGTTTTCCTCCTGCAAGGATTTTGATTCCAGGAATGGTTTAAGTGCTACAGCAGAAGTGTGAATAAATCTTCATCATGTGTGTACGTACTAGCTGACTCCTCGGAAAACCTACGCACCCTTGATGTAACAGAAGAGGCCTACAGAATTCCCCAAGAGATCAGTCCAAGCATACACACTCACACTTGCACACTCGTCTGAGTTTCTATCCTCCTCCAAAGACACACGCTCTCACTTTCACACTCTACTGTCATCACACACGTTCACACAAACACCTCTCTTTCTCACTTTCTTCTCCAACAAGGACCTCAATTTTCCTCCTCATAAAAATGTCACATGTACACTGCACTAGACAATCAAATGCAGATTAACAGTGCAATGATCTCTTATAGAGAATAAAGAGACATTACTCTTCCTAACACACCCATAAAACCTCACCAATCAGATTCCACCCTCACAAACCCTGTACATGTCTGTGCCTTTGTTATTGACTCTGTTATGCATTCCCACCCAATGGAGTTTGAATACCATTTGGACCCTTTTGCAAAGGCCCCATTCTGTTAACCTAGAGTACCCTCTGCTCCACCTCTATCACGTGGCTTGTTTTCAACACAACTTGGCATTTGATCGTGTGCTTCTCTCTTCCCGAGCCTTGCACTGAACTTTGCGTAATCTTCAGGGCTGTTTTCATGGCTGAATATATAGGCCAAAACACATTGAGAAGGCAGCTAGAAAGATTGACAGAAGGGAGGGGGGAAGTCACAAGATGTCCCATGGACCCAAATGGCCCTAAGTGGCATTGAATTAGTTGACCACCTAAGAAAATATAGCCTGAGCCATCAGAGAACATAATATATAACTATTGACACAACCTTGAGTTTAGGATAAGGACATTTTCAGGATGTTTTCATGACAATGAACACTACATAGAATCTGCAATAACTCGGTATTAAAGCCACCATGCCTGGGCCTTACTTGGCTCATTCAAGGGATTGAAATCATTAAGGATTTCATTAACACCAGCATGCGGATCAGTTACTCCCAACTGCCTATCTCCGACTCAGCGTGTCTGTAAAACGTGCCGGTGTCATGACCGTGTGTGTGCCCGTGGATTCCGACATTCCCATCCATCTATGTCAAGATTCCATCCAGCTAAGGGAAAGGAATGTTGGCGTTCCAATTAAGAGTAACAAAAGTTGTTTTCTAGTGGATAATCCACTGTTCCTAAATAACCGACAAGAAATATAGAGCTTTCTTGTGGTTTATTCATTAGAGGATTTCCCAAACTGGGGAAAAGCTTATAATTAATTCAATCATAAAATTAAAATATTTTAATTGTTCACCTGCATTAACATATTAACTGGCAATTTGTTGTTGAATTATTGAAGTATTAGCTTCAAATCTCTATTAGGACAAAAGGACTGGGCTGATATTAATGTTTTGGAATTCCTGCATTAAACAATTATTCATTTATAACTGCTTTATTTACATCACAGAGGTATATATCCCAACTTTATTATTATTATTATTAAACTAAAATTGAATGCGTATTTGTAATACAAGCAAGAAACAAACTTCTTTGCACAATATAAATACAAACTAATATCCTTAGTTACTAAGAAGAAAACAAACAAAATATCACTAACTTCGTAATGAACATCTCAATACATCATTATTAGCTATTGCTTTGATATTTCCTCAATAGAAAACCAGCTCTTACCAGCTGCTCAAACACTCACTCTTAGTCATTTGGGGGTTTTGACAGTTAATTTGTCTGTTGCAGAATATTGCATCAGGCAAAATGAATGCTAGTTAAGCATATAACTAGACAAGTTATAGTTAAGACGTAGGATTTTGATCATGGACGTTTGAGGCTTCATATGGATTCTTATTACTCTACGGGTGTTAATTTATAAGGCTTTTCATATTTAGAGAAAAAGAACGAGCAGACTTTCTGTTCACCTCAAGCTATAATCATAACGTTAGTCACCAGCTCACGTGACTCTCTCTCTCTCTCTCTCTCTCTCTCTCGAATGATGAGGAAGTGTGTGTGGTACGTGTTTACAGAGCTGAGGGGGCTGGTCTAACCGAAAGGAGGTGGGTAGGAAGGGGCGTGAGATTATAAAACAGTGCATCTCCGTATGTCTTCTTGTACCTTCCACACATTAGTCCCAACCGCCCACCGCCACCATCTGCTGCTCCCGAAGCAGAGGCTCAAACAACGGCGTCAAGCCTGGAGCTTTAAAGACAACAACGGGGTAAGGACGAGCTTTACATTCAGCTGACATATCGGGCTTGACAGATGAGCGGACTAAACAACAAAAACACCATTGGTTTTGATTTAAAAGGATGCAGCGCAACGGTCTGATTTGGTTTACTGTTGACAGGTCTCTGGAAATATCTAGAAGTCACCTTTTAAGCCCGTTCATTTATTGTGCTGTCATTTGTCTTTCTGAGGTTTGTGTTTCTTCACACTGATCACGATGGACTCTTTTCACGTTGTTTTTGAATCATTCACTGTAATCATTAACTGAGTGCATGTAATTAGTCACGTAAAGAAAGTAACGTATGTCGCTGAGGGAAAACGGACGGAAATAGCAAGCTTTTCTACCGGAGTTATTCTTGGCTCAAGTCTCCGAGGCATGTAAATGCAAGTCCCTGCTCGTGACGTGACTTGCTATTACTGCGCATGTAGTCTTCTTTTGTCTGTTGCAATAACTGTTTAAAGGGCTAGTTGACTCAAATTAGTTTTCGATTAAGCGAAAGAATTCCCGTGGCATTAATTTGACTTCTGCGGACACGTAATTTGTTATTTTGAAGAAAGTCTTTATATGATGACTGAAAATATACAACGCAAAATTCGCATAAAAGTAGTCCACATAACTATTTTCATTTTATATATTATTATTATTATTATTCCAAGCCTTTTGGTGTACTGCTACGGCGACTGTAAAGAACAGTTCAATATAAGAGTAGTAGCGATGTTGTACGATTCGTGGACGAACGAATCATTTGAATCGAATCTGTTGAATCTACTCTATTGATCCCGTTTTTAACACCAAACAGTGCTGCGTCCCGCAAAAGCACCGTGAGCATAAGAAGATCGTTGCGATTTCTACGATCTACTTCGACTAACGATGCTTTTTGGAGGCGCAGCACTGAATGATTCGTTCACGAATCAGACTGATGCCGTTCTCGAGTTCAAATCTTTGATTCAATGATCACCTCACTGGAGGTGAAGACCCATAGTAAATAACTTCGTTTTGTTCTACCCTCACACAAAGTTTTATTAAGAATGCTTGCAATATAGCGAGTAAGTTATTTGGACTACTTTGATTGTGATTCTGCATCCTTTTTGACATCTTTTACTCTTAGTTACCGTTGCATGAGATGTTCTGCAGAACAAAGTCATTTTCAGAAATATACAAAAATAGCCATTTGCCTGACAAATGACATAAGGGCAGTAATAAACAAATTACCGCTTTGTATATGTATTTGGTTATTAGAAACTAGTGTTTTGTACGTAGAGCAATTAAATGCATTGCGAGATTTACAAACATCATATTATTATTTTTTTCCCCCTCAGTTTTCCCGTTAAAAGCACCACGGTTCCCAAGACATTGGATTAGCTGAGTGAACTTGATCACTAAAGCTAAGACCACCGTTGTTACCGCCATCCATCAGTTAAAACAAAGTCACAAAAATCAGGACAAAATGGTGCAGAATAAGATCACCGAAGTTACCGGATTCCATCGCTCTTTTAAGGTGAGAGTATGATCTTGCTCGTCTCTACTACTGTTCCATTCATGAATGTTTAATTGTTTTGGCATTAGGCAATGGATCGCATCACATTATAGGCACAAATGTTTTTTCAGGCTGATTTCATTGCATAGGCCAGGGTATCAGAGATCATAGAAGACTGTTTAAACATTAAACAGAATGCCAGGAAGTTCTTAGTTATCCATTAGAATTCTGATAAATTATCTGCTGGGCAATCAACAAGAATGAACCGTTCAGATTGTGAATAATCTCCTAATTTTAATCTTCAGGGCCAAAACCCCTTTGAATCTGAGGAATTTTCCAAAACAGGATCCCATCTCCTTGATTCTGCCTTCAATTTTGATTGTTCCGCCCGGCTTGGTAAGTCGTTGTTTATCTAGCAGTTCCTGAGAAACCAGTAGAAAGACCTGAAGTTTGACAAAGCACTGCCTGTGATTTGTGACCTAATGCCAATGTTTACATATTTTACTTTTAAAAAGATACGGGACAAATAACATCTGCTCATTTTATCTTAGTATAATCAAGCAGCTTTCTGTGGGTGTTTAGTCCTAATGACAGCATATCAGGTTTTTAATTGGAACTTTTTTTCCGTTTTGACATACAGACCTGCCATCCAGCCAGCCCATCGACATCCCAGATGCCAAAAAGAGAAACAAGAAGAAAAAGAGATGCCGGGCAACAGACAGCTTCTCAGGGCGATTTGAGGGTGAGCGCATATCAGATGGGGCTATTTTTGCATGGCTTAGGTGTTATAATTTCAAGTATACTTTTACAGTTTGTCAAAATGGGATCAGTAGTTTATTAATAGCACTTTTGTTTTGATTTTAGATGTATATAAACTACAAGATGAGGTGCTGGGGGAAGGGGCCTATGCCAGGGTCCAGACTTGCATCAGCCAAATCACCCACAAAGAATATGCTGTGAAGGTAAGATTCTTTAGAATTTACATGTTAAATTTGATATAACTAACCTGAGTTGAGACAATGCAGGCATATCTTTGGGTAGTGTAACTTAAAATAGCATTTGCATGTTGTAAACAAACCGATATTCCATGTGGAGCATCTGTGCAGATATGGCATTCACATGCTATTGTTAGAAAGGACTTTCCCTTTGAAGCCGTCTCTTGGAAATTGAATCAAATGGGTAACGGGAATGATATTTCCCTCGTTGACAGGCATACGTGACTGTAGTCGTTTTGTGCTGACTGGTGCTGTTGCATGTGATTTGGTGAGGGCATACTAGATTCCTTCTAAGTGTGGATTGTAAGGTCAAAGTCAGGCCATGCTTCTGAAAGTCGCACTTGAGTTTGAACATGGTAATATTATAGGATTTATTTTGTATAATTATATTTTAAAATTTGTGAATAGTATTTACTTTGCAAACTGAACTATTTGCACCTGTCTGTGTAGTTTATTTGAGCAGTTTCCTTTCAACTGAGTAATGTTCTTATTCACAAACACGGATGTTTGAACAATCAGTCCCTCGGTTGTGTTATTGTAGTTTTACTGAGCAGGATTAACGGAAGGACTTCATTATTTTTGTCAGACCGGATAGGAGGCCAGCCAATCAGAGAAGTGTAACGGTCACATGCTTTAACCATTCATTGCTCTCATTGGTTGGTAGATCATACCGCGGCGGGAACATTATGTACTGGCAAGTCTGTTGAAACATAAACCTCAAGAGAAAAGGGGGGCTTGGGTGGAGTTAAATCGTTGAAGTGTTTACCTACTTTTTTTTTTTTCTCGCATATTGCGGAATCTAGAACAAAAGCATATTAGGAAATGTACGTTGTGTGCCAGAAGTTCTTGTTTTCACTTTTTGAAATGAGGAAGCGCAACTCTTTTTGTTTTTGTTTGTTTGCTTTTTTATTTAAGCATTTGATTTCTTACAGTATCTCTAAAAAATAAAACTGTGTATTCTCAAAGTATTTTTCTTATAATATTTCTCTTTTAAAAAAACTGTGTTGATTTTGTCGTTTTCGTCATGCTTAAATATCATCCTCCTAGATATCATAACATGTTTTCTTTCAATATAGCCAGCCACACAAAGACTGCACAATTGTTTAGGGATGTGTTTCAGTCCCGGAGGAGGATGGATCATGACAAGCATTAGGTCAGTTTATGCCGGGATGGGTTTTAGACAACTCTCACCAGATGTCCTGCCCACCCCCTCTTTGCGTCGGGTGGGGGGTTGAGATCTGTGGCGTCCTAGTCTGAACAAAAGGAAAGGGTGAATGAAAACAACCCCAGTAGCCGCCTCAGCTGGGCCTTGGTAGTGTGTTTACAAGCGCAGTTTGATTTACAGACAGCGGTCAGACTCTATAGGGCCCCTTCCTAAGCTAACATGGAGATTTATGGGTGCTCTCACTCCCACTGTAAGGTGTATAATGTATTTGCCAACCTATTGTGAAGGATTTTCTGTGCAGCAAAAGACTCCAGCAACTAGGTGAAATTTGTCACCACATCCTTCAGGCTCTCTCAAGCATTTATTATACCCTTGAATTTTTTTGCGGCTTTTGAGTAGACCAATTGCTGACTCAGCCGTGTGGCGGTAGCGCTGGTGCTTTTGGGAATGCGCTGGCCCGCAGGCCTCATTCTTAACCCTGATACGCATTATATGCTCCCCTGCACGCTCTCAATAGCGCCGCTAATCCAGGGAGCTGGAAGAGCCGCACACAATCAGGAAAACAGAGGCCTCGCATGGGGGAGGATGTGATTCAATGTCAACAATAGCTTTTGCTTGTACTTGTAGTTGGACCCAGGGCGGTTGACTGTCATTTGTCACATTTAAAAAATAATAATAAAATAGAACTGTATTTTGAGATGTGGGTACTTACTTTGTCTTAAAGTGATATAGATATATCACAAAAGTGGAGTGTCCTATAAGTTTGGCACAACGTGAAGTTGAGTAAATGATGACAGAATTTCTAAGAATTTAAAGTGGATTAAACTGCTCTGTTTATTGCTTTAGGAAAGTAATTTATAACTAAATGGCCACTGAGATTTAATGGGGGCAGTTGTCACCTCAGGACGTTTTGGCTTTGATCCTAACCTGGTATCAATTTCATCTCCTAGATCATTGAGAAGAGACCAGGACACAGCAGGAGTCGTGTTTTCAGAGAGGTGGAAATGCTGTACCAGTGTCAGGGCCACAGGTAACCCATTAATTTCTGTAGTATCTTTATCTATAGTCTTGTATGCAATACGTTTAATGCTCTGCAGTTGTCGACAATGTTATTTTAACTTAAATGTTGTTGTTTTTTGTCCACCTAACAGAAATATTCTGGAGCTAGTGGAGTTTTTTGAGGAGGAGGACAAGTTTTACCTTGTGTTTGAGAAGCTCAGAGGAGGTACGTGTGTTTTCTGTGGTGTTATGTTACTCTTGAGAAACATTACCCAGCCTCCCCTGGGCCCAAAGACCAGCCCGGAGTAATTTAATTGAGACCCTCTCCATTGGAATGTTGAGATCGCTTGCACTGGTGTTAATGCATAACAATGTGGGGTTTTTTAGGCTCCGTCTTGGCCCACATTCACAAGAGGAGATACTTTAGCGAGCAGGAAGCCAGCATTGTGGTGCAGGACATTGCGAGTGCGCTGGACTTCCTTCACAATAAAGGTACGGGGACACAGATAGGTAGGGGTTCTTTAGGCCTGGAAAGGAGAGATAAGAAGATGGTGTTACACATGGGGGGTGGGAAAGGGCAGGTTATGGGGGTTGTTGGAAATCATATCTAGTTGTAACAAGATCATATTTCATCGACTAGCTTGAGGGATGCGCACTGGATTTCTAGGTTAAGTTGTTGGCTGAAAGGTTTTTATTCCTGTCAGTACTGTTGGGTGAGGGGATGCTAAGGTAATTTTAGTAGCACTTAGCAACAAGCTGTGTTGGAAACATTTGCTGTCCTATCTTTGCCCCCATCGACAATCCTCACTTAGCCTGAATACCACAACTAACACATGACTTGTGTTTGTGCTCTTGTAGGTATGGCCCATAGAGACCTGAAGCCTGAAAACATCTTGTGTGAGCACGAGCACAGAGTGAGTTTTTTACAACAGCATGTTGGGCTAGTCAGAACTTCAAGCTATGCTTTGCATTTGTGGCTTAGAAAGTTTGATCAGATGATTCGAGGTTTCCAGGCAGACTGTAAACACTTATTCATACCTGTCAATTGCTGATAGTCATTTCTGAGCAGAAGTTTTGATCTGGTTTCTTGCAGATTTCACCAGTGAAGATTTGCGATTTCGATCTGGGCAGCGGGATTAAACTCAACAGTGACAGTTCACCCATCTCCACTCCTGAGCTCCTCACTCCAGTAAGTGTCTTTGTGAAACAAACAGGATAAGCCGTTAACAGCCTCCTCCCTGATATTTCGATGTCTATGGATAAGATGAACACATTGTCAGTGTTGTTTATTATCAGGAGGACCTGCTTTAATGTCATTGGTTGACTTGGGGTGGTGTCAGTCACGTAGCTCATTCTGATTGGCTAATTTAATCACTCTAAAGACAGCGCTGAGGTCAAGGAATGGTTTTATAGCACAATAGAACTTTAAAGAGGCCAAATTCTGTTGTGAGATAGTGGAGCAGCGGTATTTAGTCCCTTCTTGGTCTATCTACATCCCTGTTGTTATCGAATTCACCCACTTGTGGATAAGATGGCTTACAAAGTTGCAATCTCAAATTTATAACCGTTTTTTTTTTTTTAAATAGTTGCAATTGGGTACATGAATCAAAGCAATTCTTGCTGTTATCTCTGCTGTGTGTGTAAACACATATCTGTCTTCAACTTCATAGCTTTGAATGATTGGGGCGAGACAGCTTAGAACAGGTGATACGGCAGGGGTGGACAGTGAGAAATCCTCCGCATGGGGCTTTCAGGGTAACTCGAGTGGTCCAATAGCTTGTTGAAAAGACTATTTGTGGACTAAATGGTTAAAGGTTGAAAGGTTCTAGTGTATCTAGTAAGTAAACAATATGGGGTTTGTCTTTATGCCCTGTGCTTGCTGATTAGCCAATAGTCTTGTGTGCTTCTGCCATAGGGGAGAGGGTTTGACTTAATACATTGCCTGTATTTAAAGAGATAGTTCACTCTGTAATTTTCTCACCCTAAAGTCATTATATAATGGAAGTCCAATATTGTTTTTAAAACCGTTAAAACGTTTTTCAAAATATCCATAATTTGTGTTCCATGTCATAGAGGTTCTGTAAATGAGGTTTCACTTTTTTTTTTGGTGGGGGTGAACTACTATCCCTTAAGCTTTGTCACGAAGTGAGAATGAAATGAAAACAGCCAAGAATAAAACATTCAGAGTCTCTACATTCCAGAAATGCAAGTACTTCATCAGGAAGGGACAGAATGTTGATCAGAAATTTCTTTATGAAATTTCAACTTTGAGCCAGTGTTTTAGCTGCTTCAACCCAAACAAACGTCTCTGGCCTTTGTGCTCCAATTTCCTGCCGTACCTTCTCCCTTCAGCACATTTCAGACTCTATTTTTCTGTTTTGTTTTTGTCTCTGGATATTTCCTCAAGCCTTTCTGGGTATTAGTCTCTCAATCTGTGTTACCACCCCACACCTAGCAACTGGTCTGTGATTGGTTTGGTGAGAGGGAGGATAAAAGGGGGAGGAGCATCTAGTGCACTCTCTGGTCATGTACTCAACATGTTTTTCTTGGGCAGGATCCCAAGGATCTTATCATGAGTTTTTTTCCACCCGCTAGCTAGATGTTAACTCTTTGTTTGTCACTAGATTACTTTGCTTTTTATGAGATTCCTTTCCATTTTTTTATTTCTTTTCCAACCCCTCTTTTTTTCTTTTTTTTTTTTTTACTGTTAACACAGGCTTTTTGTGTTTGCATGTAGTTTGATTGTTAAAAATGCTTCAAGAAAGTCATGATTTCTGAGAAGTGCGTGTACCTTCCTGCCTGAACCATGTAGAAAAGTGCTTTCTCTTCACGCTCTTGCACTGTGTGTACTTCTATACTGTTAACTTCTAACCACAGGGGAAATTCACATCTGCATATATGCATAGGTGACTTGCTCTCACAGCTGATGCATGCCTCACTGTCTACCGCAAAAACACCTGAACTGACAACACGACTGCTCGAGCCAGTTTGTTGTTCCTTGGAAATCCCCATATATAATCAGCCACTTATTAGATGCTAGTAGTTACATTGCTCTAAAGTGACTGATGCAATGCTATGTTAGTCTTACAGTTAAAGTTTGTCTTGAAAGTGAAATCTGCTGCACAGTTATCATTCAAAACCCTCTCCCTCACTCTTATCTCAAAGACACAGAGATAGGCACACGACTGAGCCTGAGAAATATACTTCGATTTTATAGAACGCATGGCAACTGCTCAAACATGAGCCCTTATTTGTTAATTACAGGTTACTTGGTTCTGGTACAGTTTTCTAACTGACAAGTTAAATACTGTAGCAATGTTTTTGCTATCAGCTGGGCTGCTCTAGATTGGTTGTGCTTTGTGAAAATCTTTTGTTCAGTAGTGGGGGCTGGTTGTGAAGTGTTCACTTGAATGTGAGGGTGTTGAGAGGCGGTGAGCAAAAACAGCCATGTCGAGGGGGGTTGGGTGCAACAGTGGAAGCTTTTGTCTGCACTCGGATTCCTGCACTGCGAAATAGCATTACATAAGTGCAAGAAGGCGGAGCAACAACGGCAGCTGGCTTGAGGATAACAAAAGAGACTAGCAGAGCAGACCGTCCTCTTCCTTTAACCTCAGATACAAAAACCAAAACATGACCATGTTGCATCTGTGAAAACATCCAGAGAGGGGTTGGTCATACCCGTCATTGGATTTGCGGCATTATTAGTTTTTTACGCCGACTTTTGAACTTCACCCTCGTACGATAATGTAATTTATTGTTTGTTGTTATATGGGCAAATTATTATATATTTACATTATTTGGGGTTCAGATGTTGTCCTTGATGGATGGCTAAGAACTGCGTGTACGAATTCTGGGATTCGTTGACACTTAAATAATAAAAAAAAAAGACCGCTAAAGCGAGTTTTGTAACGCTGACCTCAGTTGCATAATAAGAGGTGCCTAATGCAGCAGACTGGCCCACCCCACTGAGGAAAACTAAAAGGAACCCAGTTCTGCAGATCCTTCCAGAAATTGTTTGTCCTGCTGAACTACTGAACTAGTGCTCCAGAGAGGTTTTATCCTTTTACATCAAATTTTTGTGGGTCTGTGTGCTGTTAATGTTGCAAATGAGGGTGTTACTGTTATGTAATAAAGAACAGTATGTGGGTTTTCTGGGACACACAATCCTTTTTTTTTTGTTTTTTTTTTTCCTCTCTTCTCCAACGCGTGACCTAGTTTTAGGCAGAGGCGGTCGGAGCCCGAACGAACAAAGCAGTCTGTGCATGCAGCTGAGCCCTCAAAACGCTGCATGACTCACTACCCCGCCTCCATCTGTGACATAACAGTCGTTACCTCGGTTTTAAGGTGCCACCATCGCATTTTCCATCTGGACTGCAGCAGAAATGTGTTTCGTGAGAAAGAAGGAGTGAATCCTTTAGCCCCCCTCCTCCAGCTTGGCACGACCTGCTGTTTATCATGTGATTCTCATGCTGTCGGTCTCAGACGTGCTTAGGGGTCCCACTGAACACATGACATTTGTCAGCTGAATGCCAGAATGTTAACACTTTAGTATGGGGAACAATTCTCACTTTTAACTAGTTGCTTATT
Organism: Opsariichthys bidens; assembly: GCA_037194245.1. Taxonomy (NCBI): domain Eukaryota; kingdom Metazoa; phylum Chordata; class Actinopteri; order Cypriniformes; family Xenocyprididae; genus Opsariichthys; species Opsariichthys bidens. Next base: position 12,564,207 of record CM074288.1, on the reverse strand, counting down.
AGCTTGCATATTGCCTGTTTATTAGTACTTGTAAGCACATATTAACGTCTTATTCTGCACGACCATATTCTACATGCCAAAATCCTACCTTATACCTAAACTTAAACACAACAACTACCTTACTAACTCTTAATAAGCAGTAAATTAAGAGTTTGAGACAAAAGTTGTAATTAATAGTGACTGTGTTCCCCATACCAGTGTTGAAACCATTGAAATGCAGCTGTACAGAACGAACACATGCACTTTTTTTTTTCTCAATGTGACCGCCATTTTTGTGCTTTTGCCACGTCACTGAAACAACTCAGGTGGCTGTTGATTACCTTGTTCTCACCCCTCCTTTCTCTTCTCTCACTCTCACCTTAGTGTGGATCTGCCGAATACATGGCGCCGGAAGTTGTGGAAGCCTTCAACGAGGAGGCCACAATCTACGATAAACGCTGTGATCTTTGGAGCCTGGGCGTCATCCTCTACATCATGCTGAGTGGTTACCCTCCCTTCGTGGGCCGTTGTGGAAGTGACTGTGGATGGGAGAACGGAGAACCTTGTCAAGTGTGCCAGGTACAATAATCTCCCTCATCTAGTCACGCCAGCCACTGCACACTGTTGTAAACCTACGTCAAAAGTATTATATTCATGTGTTGCTCAATGGAATGATAATAAAACTCATCTCTTGTTTCTTCTTTTCTTTCAGAACACCTTGTTTGAAAGCATTCAGGAGGGCAAGTATGAGTTTCCAGAAAAAGAGTGGGCTCATATTTCCTCCAGCGCCAAAGACCTCATTTCCAAACTGCTTGTGCGGGACGCCAAGAAACGTCTCAGCGCCGCTCAGGTTCTCCAGCACCCCTGGGTACAAGGGGTAAGGAACTGAATGTTTTGTGTGTGTGTTCAAGTGTATTTGTAGTAACTTTAAGACCGTATCTTAATTGTTGTTGTTTTTTTTTTTCTCCAGGGTGCCTTCGACTGTCTCCCCTCCTCTATCCTGCCGCAAAGGTGAGTTGAGTTGGTACAAGCTTTTCTACTAATACATGCATCCTCATGAGGCTAACTTTGTCCTTCCTTCCATGCTAACAGGAACAGCAGCGCTAAGGATCTGACGTTCTTTGCGGGCAAGGCCGTTGCTATGAACCGGCAACTGGCCGAGCAAGATGACCTGGAAGAGCAGCAGCTGGACCCTCCTCAGGTCATCACAGCCAGTGCCACGTCCATGCGGCTCTCCCCTCCCTCCAACTCCAAACTGGCCAAGCGCAGACAGAGGAATAGCCTGCTGAAAGGAGCGCCAGTGTCTGCCTCTGAGCTCAGGCAGCTCCTGGCACCGCTGGTCATTGTGGGAGACTGTGCTTGACCGGTTGAGCTGGCCTCCCCGTGAACAATTTTCCAATTTCAAATGGACAAACGAACAAGTATCTGCTATCTTTTGTGCAAATCCTTCTCCGTTTCTTCTACCCACTTGAATGGAACCCAGTCCTTTCCTAAACCATGGTTCAGTTTGTGCCTGTTGCAAATCTATTTAATTCTCTTAAGCACTGGAGCAAGAGCTCCTACAGCACTTTGATCACCTTTCGACAGCATGGGAATCACCTTGAGAGATCAAGGCGAATGAACTGGACTCGGGTTTAGGATAGCAATTGGGTTACTTAAGCCATTCGGAAATTTGTCTAAAGGTAGAGCATAAAATACCAGCTCAAACACCAAAGGTCTAATACCCCCACCCCCTACCCAAACCTATTTTGTGCTGCTTCCACGTTACAACTGGATCCACTGTGAATATTCTCTATGAGAGATACAACTGCATTTGTTTTTCAGGAACATTCTTCCTGTATGTATGTCTGTGTCTGTTTGTCTGTGTGTGTGCGCATCCATCCCCCTCCCCTTCAGCGGATACTGAAGATACTGGTATGTGCTTATGCAACTCTGATGAAGGCTATTTTGACTTGCATTACTTTAGCAGAGATCTAGCATAAGTGGAGCGAAGCTCTGATAATAGTGCCTCACCTTACTTAATGCATCGCTGTCCATCCCCACAGCCTTTTAATCCAGACAAGAAAATCCCCTTAGATTATTTCCCAGTAGAAATAGCTTGGTTTTTTTTTTTTTCCTCCATTACTCAAACACTTCCAGAGTGTGTCCTTCCAGTACCAACTTGCAACACTTAGCCAGACTCTTCCAGCAGTCTGCTTTTGAGGCATGGGTTCCCCTTGATAAGGAACCAATAAATTTGCTGCATTTTACTTTGAATGCAAGGCTCAAAAGCCTTGCAAGACTCAAATTGGAATTGCAGCATCAGATGTCTAGGAAACCTTAACGGTTTCCTGTAAAATTCACCAAAAATCTTATCAGTAATTGATAAGAGTGAATATAAACATTTCAGAGCACAACTGGGATTAAGTGCATGCTGGGAAGCAACCAGGTGGTTGCACAAGCACACGTTTGCCAATGTGACTGGATGGATGACGATGGTCTGTATCAGGGAGTTGAGGTTTTGAACTTGTTCCCCACTTCAAGGGGTAATTTGGTACGGAAATGTCAAGCTATCAGCTTGTGGATACCACCAAAAGCGAATTATATAAATATTTAGAGGGGAGGGAGAGATTATTTTCAAGTAACATAAAATGTAAAAAAAAAAAAAAAATAAAATTAAAATTGATGGAAAAAGCATTCCAGAAAAAAAAGGATTTAAAAAAAACTAAAGAAAAAAAAAGTCTTCCAAGAAAATGTAGCTGTATGAGTGAAATGGTCTAAGAAAGTTTACTTGTTTTTTTTTTTTTTTTTTTTTTTTTTTTTTTATAAATATAAATACGTTAATGGTTGACTCCAATTTAGAGTGTGCCACACTGATGTTTCAAACTTTGTTGCGCTTTGTTTAACTTTTTATTGAAAGGATATTTTCTTATTTTTATGCAGGTGCTGTTCAGGTGGAAAGTTTTCCTTTTTTATAGTCTTGTTACTTTATTAATGTTGATTTATATGCTGTAAAGACCGAGAAGAGTGTATGTGAATGTGACTGGAGCTAGAGAAAGGAAGGAAAAAAGAGAGGGAGTCATATAGTCGTACAGATCCGATGTTTTACTGTTTGTTCTTGATTTGGAAGTGACTTCAGGGTTGTTTAAACTCCCCCTTTTCTCTCCGAAATGATTGGTGGCTTGATCGCTTTAGTAAGACAACAATGTTTGCCAAAGTGCGCTCGTTTCTTAAATCTAATGCACTTAGGTATCCGGGAGTGCTGATCTTGGATCAGTTTTAGCCTTTCCAATGCCAATTCATAAGATACAGCATACTTGGTTGAGCTGAGCACAGACCATCATTCCCTCTCCGAGGTGCATAAAAGATCTGAATCCAAACTACTGGGTTCAAATGAAGTCTTTATGAATTCTGCAAGCATTAGTGTCACCTATGGGAGTTCAAATTGCCCAAGTATATGATCCTGTTGAATGTTTTCAGAGTGTCACCTGTCGTGTTGCTCTGAGATATGAGAAACCTAATGGCAGTCCTTGGTTTTGAAGGGCCCATTACGCTGATTTATGACACTGATTGTAACCTTTATTGATTTTGTCTTTCTTTCTTTAAGAATCTTTTTACAGATGCATCTTTGTGGGGTTTTTATGTCTTATAGTAAGACTTGAATTGTATGTGCAACAGTTTCCTCATGTTTTGTTCAGGAAACTTCTTTTGCTATGATGTACAAATGGCAAAGAAAAATGTTCATAAGCTGAGATTTAAAGCAATCTTTGGTCTGGAAAGTACCATTTCCGACACTTCTGTTCAGTATTTTGTCTTTCTCCTTGGCTTTGGTATATTTCAGATATCCCAAGTGTTTGGGTTTGTATTTTCTGAAATGTCTGTGGCGCTTGGCTGGTCCTCTTAAGCCCCTGTGCCTCTGACAAAAGATTCACAACTGTTGTACCCATATGGTAGTTATGGGTTGCCTTGTAGTAACGGATCTGACTTTGATTCTCAAGAAGATTGATTTTTTTTTTTTTTTTTTTTTTTTTTTTTTTTTTCCTCGGGGTTGGGGTGGGGAGAATGTAGAAAGTTCTCATTCAATGTTCCCGTTTTACACAGGCCAATATTTGCCATTATAAACAAGTGTAAAGTATTGTAATATGAAGTTTCTTTCTTTTCCCTGCAATGCAAAGATTGGGATAAAAGTATTCAGGTGCACAATTGCAATTGTTTTTTTTTTTATATATTTTTTTTTTGTTTGTTTTACAATCTAATATGATCCTCTAGTCTGAAGGCTATTGTTTTTGAGGTGTTGTCAACAACACTCTTTAAGAGCACTGTTTGTCAGTTTCCAAAATCCAAACTTTGGCCAAATTAATAATGGGGGGAAAAAAAAAATTGACATGTGGTCTCATCTGGGACAACATAGGTATTGATTTAAAAAAGCACTTTACTGTACCATGTGGCTGACTGCAGTTCACTCGAAGCTAAATTTATGACTGTTGTGGCAGAATTTTGTATTGTTTTGTACAAAACAAACCAACAAAAATGCAATAAAATGCTTTGAACAATGTTCGTTCTTGTTTTGTTTTCAATGAAGTTGAACTTCGACAGCCCCAGCTCTGCTTGTTCACACAGAATCACGAGCCTCATATCACATGCTGATACTGCAAACATTGACACTTCTAATAAAGCTCAGTCTCTTAGAAAAGGTTCTCTCGGAGTGACTGATCCTGTTGACATAATCATGGCTATCGCAGTCACCTCCCCATGAGACGCATGCATCACTTTACAAAGTAAACCTCCCTGGAGAAGTGCTGCTTTTTTCACTTGAACTTTTCAGGGTCGACTCTTCTTTGCAGAGTCTGATGCAAACACTGTAAAAGTTAGCCAGCCCACAGTTTCCATGGAGATCTCAGGGCAGTTTAGCAGCCTACTGTAAAAGTGTGGGTTGAACATGAACATGCAGAGGGTGTGAGTCAACAAACTGGATCACACTACTGTGTATCCTCAGATTCACAAGTGTGAGCGTGAAGAAATCAAGCGCCATTATAATTATGTTAGTACATATTAACATCTATGACATAGAATGTACAGTATATACTTATAGTATATTTATAAGAGTACTAAAATGGGTAGTTGACAAATACCAGGTCAATTTTTTTTTTACAAATATAATTTTAGCTAGAAATGCAAAATGGGGAAAGCAGACATTTTAAGTTCTGTAACTTTTTCATTTAAAGTTTTCAGACAGTTTAATGGCCTTGCGTTGTGACAAATTAATTAAAAACAAATACGTAATTCCAAATATTGAAGTTTGCAAATTAAAATGAGACAATAAAACTGCATGTACACTAATTAGAAAATTGTTGATTGAGATGGCATTCAGGTGTGTGCAATTATTATTAATAAAAAAATAGCAAACTGCAGACTTGTGTTTTGCACCTTGATATAACAGAGGTTCATATTTCAGGCTGTTTTAATGGTATGTCTCCCTCTAGTGTTAGATGAGCACTTTCTTTCACCAATGACCAATGTTATCTCAATGGACACTGTTTAGTGGTAAACACTAAACCTGTTACTTAAGATATGTAGTTTGTTTAAACATGTATGTCATTTGCCAGTGATGGATCAGGATTTCAAATAACTAATGGCACCGCTGGTCATTGTGGGAGACTGTGCTTGACCGGTTGAGCCGGCCTCCCGTGAACAATTTTCCAATTTCAAATGGACAAACGAACAAGTATCTGCTATCTTTTGTGCAAATCCTTCTCCGTTTCTTCTACCCACTTGAATGGAACCCAGTCCTTTCCTAAACCATGGTTCAGTTTGTGCCTGTTGCAAATCTATTTAATTCTCTTAAGCACTGGAGCAAGAGCTCCTACAGCACTTTGATCACCTTTCGACAGCATGGGAATCACCTTGAGAGATCAAGGCGAATGAACTGGACTCGGGTTTAGGATAGCAATTGGGTTACTTAAGCCATTCGGAAATTTGTCTAAAGGTAGAGCATAAAATACCAGCTCAAACACCAAAGGTCTAATACCCCATACCATTAAAACAGTCTGAAATATGAACCTCTGTTATATCAAGGTGCAAAACACAAGTCTGCAGTTTGCTATTTTTTTATGAATAATAATTGCACACACCTGAATGCCATCTCAATCAACAATTTTAAGTGTACATGCATACCCCCATAGTAGGTTTCTAACTATACCTTGTTTCTAATAGGCTGAGAAGTGCTGCTAATTAAGAGTTGAGATGGCATTCAGGTGTGTGCACGTGATCAAAAGCATTATAACAGGGTTTTTTTTTTTCTTTTTCTAGCGTTTGGAGAAAAAAAAAAAAGTTAATATATGAACGAGGAGTAGCTTTGGACCGTGCTGGCGCTGGACAAATTGCTTTTGTTATTGGACTCAATCGCACATGTGTGTTTGTATGTATAAGGTGAGGATAGTTTCTCTTACAGAAATTGATTTGTTTAAAAAAAAAAAAAAAAAAAAATACTCGTTTAGAATGAGGATGTTTTAATACTAGATCTCTTTCAAATTGTTCAGACTTTCTTTTTAATTGTAATAACCACCTGTTGAAGGGGGAAATACTTTGAATCGTTCTAAGGTGGTTCATTGTCCACAACTTAGTCTGATTACCTATATCTATATATATATATATATTACTTACGACTTGTTTAAGCAAAGATAACTTTTTGCAATGGACTCAGGATGTCTGTGACCCTTAATTCATGTCAATTGAATTGTGTATTTATAATTGGTCATGTGCAGAGCGCCTGGACCATCCAATTGTCAGTTTCTTGTGTAATGACTTGTCCAAACTTTGAACTTTGTGTATTTTGAAGTCAAAGTTAACTTATTCTTGTTTTCCAGCATGTCGCGGACAGAACTGGGGCTCTACTGGGGATGAAAAAGTGGATTCTTTCACTTGTAAAATAAAGTTATTTTGTGTGTTGTGTCCATTATTATATATTAAAATGTTGACTGTTTGCGCTTGTCCACATTAACCTGCTCTATTATATCGCATTAAAATTCTCCCATACCTATAAACCTTCAGTCACATGTGGCACGCCACTTAAATCAATAAGAAACCAGTCATTCGTTTGAAAAATAAATAAATAAAAAGATTAAGGCTCAATGATAAAGCCTAAGCCCCTTTTAACGTGTTTTAAGACGAACTCATTGAAGAGGCGCCAGCAGCTACTCGACTCCGAACATCGTACGTCATGCAGTACGCTAATTCTGACAGGCAGGTGATCGAGACAGCTATATTACGTAAGGAACGCGACGCACGCTGGGGTCCTCGCGTTCGTTGTCGCTCATAAAATATGGCGTCGTAGGAAGTCTGTTGTTGTCGAAAGAAAGTGGCAACATACGGATATGCAAATAATCACGCATGTCGTGTCAAAAACATACCAGTTAAAAGGCAGATCAAGTGACAGTGGTTATGAACCGCAATGTTGAGATCTACGGGATTCTTTCGTGGGATTGACTGCCCGTTTTATTGTGAGAATAACAATGGGAAAGCCGGTGCAGATGGGTGCAGCAGACCCTACTGTCACTTCAGACACCGCAAACAAAGACGAGCCGCCTCTGGGATATACGACATCAAAAAGACTAAAGCGCTTTCTGCGAGTCCAAACGGTGAATTAAAATGTCTTGGCGGTCTCAGGTTTTCTTTTGTTTAGGTTGTCTTTTGGTTCATGTACATTTAAATGGACAAGCTGTCAGTTGTGGAACAAAGAAAGCAAAACGACCACGGCATTCAACTGTGGATCTGTAGTGACATATGTCAGCAGTCCTATTTATGAATTCATAGTAAACACTTTTTATAGTTTGGTACAAATGCTTTTACTGTAACCTTTTATTCCTCAACTGTATGTGGTAACTGGGAAATATTTGTTTTTGTTGTATGAAATTAGCTTGGAATATGCTGAGGTAGTTTGAAATTAGTGAGAGATGCGTGTGTACATATAATATATCGTATGACATTAATTTGAATTCTGATGTGTGTGTGTTGGGTGTGTTATATATGCTTTTTTTTTTTTTTTTTTTTTTTTTTTTTTTTTTTTTTTTAAATCTTGTGACTTTACAGATCAAGGATATGATCCATGCAGTCCGGAGGTTGTGAGACCGGAAAAAGCATTATAATGGCGAGCCACCATCGGCAGGTCAGGGTGTGGACCTGGGCACCATGGAGTTGGAGCTGGTCAACCGGGCCATTGAGGCTGTTCGCAGTGAGATGGAAAGGGAGAAGAAGAAGCTTTCTCGGATTGGTGATCAGGAATATGAGCCCACCACAAGCTCTGTTAAAAGACCAAAGCCCCCTGCATCATCCCATCAGGGCTATGATCCTGGGAGCTATCAGATGGGCCAGGCGAGTGAATACACCCCGTCCCCTCGCTCCAGCAAATACACTTTGGACTTGGAGAACAGCAGTAACACCGCCAGCGCGCTGGAGTATGTGCCCACTGCTGTCTCCAAAAAAGGCGTTAAAAAGGTGTTGCCTCCACCACCGTCCCGTGTCAAGTGTAAATACACTCTGGATAATTGCAAGCCATCAACGGACATGGAGTACGACCCGCTGTCGAACTATTCGGCTAAGCCGACCGTTAAAGAACAGAGAACTTTGTGTTCAGAGGGAGAGGGAGAAAGAGATTTTACCCTGAAAAACAAGGGAAAGATGAGGAATATGTCCCAACGGTGAAGAAACCAAGGTTGTCACCACCTACGCCAGATGTCCCGAAGTACACTGCGAGTTTTTCTGACACTGACGAGGAAAGTTCAGGGACAGAGTATCGGCCAACATCCCTAAGCCGCCTGCAGCGCAAGGTGCTCAACATTGGCTTGAAACAGGAACGAGAGTCGGGTTCAATGGGACAACAAAAAAAGCAGGTGTCTAAAATAGACGATGGCTTCTCGCATAGCGAATTGGATGATGTGGAGTTCCAGGATGTGGACAGGACAAACAAAAAGATAGATAAAAAGATGTCTGTGAGTCAGTTGAAAAACATTAAATCTAATAAGCAAAAAAAAGAGATGAAAGACTCCGATAAGAAGAGTTCAAAAGAAAGGCTGGAAAGTTCAAGTGTGAACAAGACATCCAAAAATTTAAGTAAAAAAGACAAGAACCAAAGTAAAACTGTGGATGGAAGCAGTAAGTCCAAGGAAAAGGTGCGGAAAGATGGAACTGAGTCAAAGAGTACTGATGAAAAGAACAAGAAGATAGTTAAGATAAAGAGTGAACACAGCCAAAGGGAAAAAGAGAGAGGAAGTGGCGATATCAAGAAACCTAAAACAGACAAACCTGTAAAAAACGATAAGGTACCAGCCAAATTCAAAGACCAAAAGAACGGAAAACTTGAGAGCAGCGCAGCAAAGGAGAAGGACAAAAAGAAAAGCAGCCATGGGAGTGGCAGTAACAACAGCAGTAGCACTAAAGATAAAAGTAAAAAAAGCAGCTCGATCCTCGATCACAAACAGGCAAAAGAGACCAAACGGAGGAATCTGAGCCACGTGGACTTGTTCGGTGCTGAGAGTGCCGAAGAGGATGATGAGGAAGACGAGAGGATAGTGAGGAAGTCTGCTTCTGCTTTTAAACGGGGAAGCCTCATGAATAATAAGAGCAAACCCTCTAAAGATATGCCGTCATCCTCAGAGGATGATTCTGAAGTGGAGGATGATGATGATGGTGGTGGTGATGAAGCAGTGGACTACTCCTGTCTGCAGGGTGAGATGGAGTATGACTCGGACCCCATGGAGGAGTGTTTGCGGATATTTAATGAATCCAAAGAGGTCAAGATGGAAGACAAAGGGAGACAAGCTAAGCAGGTACCTAGTTTTCTATTTCTGATAATCATTTCAGTCATTTAATTACTCTAAAATGTTTTCATGGGGTTTTGAGGATGTTTTGCTGGTGGTGGAATTTTCTGGGTTTTCTGTTTCAACTGACAGTTTCAGTTTCATTTTCACGTGGGTGTTTTTAGCCTTCAAGGGAACAGGAGGAGGACGAGGAGGAAGAAACAGAAAGCACTTTAACTACTCTCTTTCCTGGTCAGAAGAAGAGGGTGTCACATTTTAAAGTTCAAGGAAAGGCGAGTGTTGGAATGCAGATTGGCATGTTCTCTCCCCTTTTTATTGGTTCCTTGTACTTCATATTTGCATGTTAGCTTAATTTGGTGTGCAACAGTTAGATTATAAGCAAGTCGAGACAGAATCTGTGGCATTGTCTAAACTGATTATTTAATACGGAATAGAATTAAATGTATACTATACTGTTCACAAATTCAGGCTCAGCAAGATTTTTGATTAGAAGAAGAAGAAATTAAACTTTTATTCAGCAAGGATTTATTAAACTGATCAAGGTTCCCAAAGATTTCTGTTTCAAATAAATTCTGTTCTTGTTAACTTTATATTCATCAAAGAATCCTATTTCAAAATTTTATCATGGTTTCCACAAAAATGTTAAGCAGCACAACTGTGATGTTTCTTGAGCACCAAATCAGTGAATTAGAATGGTTTCTGAAGATTTTATGTTTGTGTGTGTGAAACTTAACAGCAGTATTTATCTGCCACAGAAATTACATTGAGATTTAAAGTTGATAGCATTAAACAGCATTCTAACAGATCGATTTACACAAAATGCTACAAATAAAACTTAATAGACCATAACTTAAAGGGATAGTTCACCCAAAAATGAAAACTCATCTCATTGCTCACCCTCAAGTTGTCTCAAACCTGAATGAATTTCTTTCTTCTGTTGAAGACAAAAGAAGATATTTTGTAGAATGTTGGTAGTCAGACAGTTGATGGACCCTGTTGACTTCCGTAGAATTTTTTTCATAGTATACCATTGACTAGAAGTCAATGGGGTCCATCAATAATTACCGACATTATTTAAAATATATTTTGTGTTCAACAGAAGAAAGAAATTCATACAAGTTTGAAACAACGTGAGGGTGAGCAAAATATGACAGAGATTTCATTCATGAGTGAATTATCCCTTTAAATGAACAGCAATAATAAGGTGAGCAAAAAAATTTGGTATAACATGTTGTCACGCACCTTTACTTGTTGGAAAAGTTGGTCTTTACTTTATTGAGCTTCTCTATTTTGAAAACACCTGAGTTGTTACATTGAAAATCTTGGCAAGGAAGTATCACTACTTTTAGATAGTTTCTCTCCAACACTGCGTTTTCAGTGCCTAAATAACATCAAAATTCAAATTAGATCAAGAAGTCAGGGGAAAAAATCAAGTTCAACTAAATAGGGTTCATAACTTATATCATTAAATGATGAATCCATCCTTGTGTTCAGAAGTTGACCAGTTGTTTAATAATTGCTATAATAATTCTCTTCATTCAGTCTGAGGCATCGCTGAACGCTATGCCGATGCCACAGCGGAGGATGACAGCGCAGGAGATCTGTTACCAGCGCATGCAGAAGGCCCAGCAGCAGGCAGTACAGCTGGCTGCCGCAGTAAAGACCGCATCTGCATCGACCAACCCGATATTGGGGCTCTCTGGAGAAAAACGACGGGTGGCGCACCAGCCAAGTGTCTCTCTGCCCTCCTCAAAGCCTAGTATGAATGGGTCCTACATTTAATCAGTTTCACCAGGATTACATGTTAAGTAGTTAAAACACATTTCTCATTGAGTTTTTTTTTTTTTTTATTAGGATTAGCTAATCCCCGCAGTCAGGTATTGTCGCCCACCAGGGTGGCGATAGATCAGCTTTCAGTCAAAGCTCAAACGTCGGCAGGCATCCTGTCAAAGACCACATCCACTGCAATGCAGAAGCGAGTGGCTCATACCCCCACCCTTAAGGTAACGTTGCCCTATAACAAAACTACAATGGTCTTTTTGCATGCCACCAATAAAGACTCTCTTTTCTGCCCATCACAGAGCTCTGCAATGAAGCGTCCTGTTATTCCTGGTGAATTTGGAGCCAAGGTGCCCACTATTGTCCGTCAGCGTTACCTCAACATCTTCATTGATGAGTGCCTGAAGTTCTGTTCCTCTGAACAGGAAGCCTTTCAGATGGTATGGCATCCAACGTCCATAATTCCATTTCAGTTAATGTCAGCTCCCTTATATATCGTTGATGTGTACATTGTGGATGCTCCCAGGCTCTGGAGGAAGAGAAGGTGGTGTATGACAGGAGCAGCAGTAAAAACATCTACCTGAATGTAGCTGTGAATACACTGAAGAAGCTCCGCAGCAAGAGCACACCTACGTCCCCTGCCCTTAGTGCGTCTAACACACACACATACTCCTGTTATACTGTCATTATTTCTTTTGTATTTATTTATTATTTAGTAGATATTTGTCTAAAGTGGCAGAGGGTAAATCTGGGCTTAACTGCCTTTCTTAAGAGAATAACAGTAGTTGATTGGTTTGTGGGATAATTAATCTGTTATTAATCTCTTCTTGATCATGAAAGAGTCCATAAGTCTATCTTATTATTTGGGGCACTAATTAAATAAACAAATTTGTGGAGTTCATACAGCTGTGAACAACAAGTGCTGTTGTCAGATTGACACATCAAATACGAAGACATTCGGAAATTAATATAAAATCCACTTTGCACTCAACTCACTCAAATTGCAATGAAATAATTTTTTTTTAATAATACGAACAAAATAAAATTATTTATGTGTGCTGTTTGTTCCACAGAGACCCCAGCTGTATCAGTGAATAAAAAGGCTCAGTCTCATGAGGGAGTGCTCGGTGGACGACTTGCTGCCACAACCAGCTACACAATCAACCGCTCTGGTAAACAGCAGGATGTGGACCTTAAAGGTAACTCATGTCCACTTCAGTGTAATGTTAGTACTATTTATATACTATTATAGTGTTTATTCATATTCAGTTTAGTTTTAGTACTGTAACTTATTATATTTCAGTTCTTTTCGGAAGCAACCATTCTAATTTTCGTTTAAGTTTTCTTATTTCAGCTTTATTTCTGTTAACGGAAATATCTTTAACAGTGTTACTTTTAGTTACCAATAAAAACACATTACTACTTTCGGTTTAGATCTCACCCATGTCTAGGTCACAATTTTCAGTGTTGGACAGTCTGAATGATATTAATGAGGTATTTTAGAGACATATTCATTTGTGTGTTTGTGTGCAATGCTGGTTTACAGGTGCCATTCTCTACAAAAAACTGAAAAAGTATGCAATGACTGAAGAACAGCTGCAGGAGCATGGCTACCCCAGACCTCACCCTGAGATGTCGGGTCACGCTGTTGTCCATAACCTTCCAGAAAAGAAAAACAGTAATGACCGTAAGTTTTATTTATATGGTTTGTCACCATTTCTTTAAGGCTATTTTTTTTCACATCACACCCTATAACACCGAGCCAAACCACTAGGTGGCACTATGCTCAAACTTTTATCACCCCATAAGCCAATATCGTTTTTTGTTTCATGAACACAATGCATCACTTTTTTGAACATTTGATATGACATGACAGTAACAAAGTTCATAGTTCATGGAAGAAAAAGGCAGGACTCATCAATGTAAACTTTACTAAACTTCCCATAACATTTGCAATTTTGATTTTGATTAATTGTCCTCTATGTCTTCCTCAGCTTTTTCCAAAATCTGTAGTCGATGTGGCGCTGAGTACAAGATAAATGCCAATGGCAGTTGTGTGCGTAAGGAGGAGTGCAGTCACCACTGGGGAAGATTACGCAGAAACAGAGGTGGGTATGTGTACGTATGAGAAGTGGGATGAGATTCTACAATGGCAGTGCAACTGCTTCTTGTGTTTCAGTGCATATTTGGTGTGTACGTCACACCTGACACTGACATTTTTGTGTGTTTTGCGTAGTTCCAGGAGGTTGGGAGACACTTTACAGCTGCTGCTCTGGTGCTGTTGGTTCTCCTGGATGTGAAGTGTGTAAAGTAGGTCCCATCTTGGGTCATCTTCTCCAACTAGCGTTTCTTCAATCTAAAATAAGATATTTTTGTTGGGGTTAATAAGAGAAAAAATGTCATACACACTACCTTGAGGCATCTAGAAGTCTTTTGCTAGTTGAATCCACTGGTTGAAGCAGGCAAAGCCTTTAAGAAGGTGTTTAGAGTAAGTATAATACCGAAAAGCATGTTAAGTAATGTGTATGATGTCTCTGAAGGATTAGAATAACTTCTAACTTCTGTTTTCTTCAGCAACATGTACAAGATGGCCGTAAAGAGTCCTTGGATGGTTTTGTGAAGACTTTCATCAAACCGTTGCCAGTAGATGGAAATGCAGGTGTTTACGCCTTGGACTGTGAGATGGTGAGAATAACAGTTATTCAAATTCACCCACACACTTTTAGATGAAAATAAAAAGCCTCATGAAGGAAACAGGATGTGGTTGTGGGCTAGAGTGTTTAGTTTTACAAAGCACATATTACAAGCAGCTTTAAACCTTTATTTAATCTGACTGAATGCTATAACTTGTTTTGTAGTGCTACACAAAGCAAGGTTTGGAGCTGACCAGAGTGACCGTCATTAACTCTGACCTCAAGGTTGTCTATGACACGTTTGTCAAGCCAGGGAGCAAAGTGGTGGATTACAACACACGGTAGGAATTGTGTTAAGAGATTTGCCGTTCATTTGCCTTTCGATTTTTCCATTTTCAAGTACATTTCCGTCTGTTATGTCCAGGTTTTCAGGTGTGACACAGGATGATCTGGAGAACACCACCATCACGCTGAGAGATGTACAGGCAGTGCTGCTGAGCATGTTCAGTGCTGAGTCCATCCTGATTGGACACAGTCTTGAGAGTGACCTGTTTGCACTCAAGGTTTACACAAACATTATTTGTACACTATTGTAGAATCTTTATAATGAACCAAAACCTAGTGTGCTGTTTACTTGGACAGCATTTTTAAAATTTTAAAAGTGTGATTTATAAAGGCTGCTTCAAACAGCAACTTTATTAGTAGGCAGTAGTGAATGTGGTATTGTGGATGTATATTATATTAGATTAGATTAGATTAGAGATATTAAAATTGATATTTATGTTGAATAGTGAAAGAAATCTTTTATTTCTTATCGCAATTCAATCTGGGATTGCTTTATTTTATATATATATATATATATATATATATACAGTATATACACGCATCACTGTCGAAAAATATAGATTATTTTTATGTTTCTGAAAGGAATACTCATAATATTTTTGTGAAAACTGTGATACATTTTTTTCAGGATTCTTTGATAATTACAAACTTCAATGAGCATCATTTATTTGAAATAGAAATATAGAAATCTTTTAAAACATTAAAAATGTTGCTGAATAAAATTGGGTTTTTTTGCTTTGCTTTCCTTTTTTTTTTTTTTTTTTACTTATCCCAAACGTGTATCATGGTTACAACAAAAACATTAAGCAGCAAAAGCTGTTTTTAACATAATAAAATCGATATCTGATGGAAATGTGACATTAAGGACCGGAGTAATGATGCCGAAAATTCAGCTTTGCATCACAGAAATAAATGACATTTTTTAAAATATATTAGAAAGGAAAACAGTACTTTTAAATTGTAATACTATTTCACAATATTACACAATATTTTTTTACAGTATTTTGATCAAATAAATGCAAGATGGATAGAGAGATAGATAAAATACTTCTCTTTAATTTATATGTGTGATTTTTATACAGTTATGTAGCATTGTAGAGTTTGGAACAGTTATTTTCTTTTGAGTGAATATTTATTGACATAATGGTGCTATGTGTTCTCTGTTTACTAGCTTATTCACAGCGTAGTCGTGGACACCGCCATTGTGTTTCCCCACCGCTTAGGTCTGCCTTACAAACGTGCCCTGCGCAACCTCATGGCTGACTACCTCAAACGTATCATACAGGACAGCGGTGAGGATGTTAATCTGCATCATCAGTAACAGCTTTCTTGGGTCAAACGCACCAAAAAACAAACAGGATTTGTTTTGATATTTTGTTATCATTTTAATTTTAGTTGAAGTTTTAGTAAGTTTTTATCATTTCTATATAGTTTTTTTTTTTTTTCATTTTTGTTTTAGTACATCAAGTTAAACTAATTGAAAATGAGAAATAACTGAAAAGAGTTTGTTTTTTTTTAAATTTTATTTTAATCCAGTTAACGTTTAGTTTATTTCAAGCAACGGAATTTTTATGATTTTAGTTTCAGTTAACTATATTAACCTTGCTGGACATGATTTTTTTTTAAAAATTGCGCCAGTACTACCACGATATCTCCAAGAATGAATGTTTTACAAATTGAAATTAAATGTCATTACACTACGTAGAATTTGGCATTCTTAATTGTGTTTAAAATGGACTATTGTTTTATTTTTTAATCTGGCCTGGAAATGAGATTCACCTTCCTTTTTATCTAGCCGTTAAAGGAATGTTTTATAATAATACTGTTTTCAAACCCACTTGTCTTTTCTTGGTTGATCTAAGAATCGAAGAAATTTTTTTTAGTTTGATAATAACACGCAACACATATAAAGGCTCAAATTAACATCCTCTGGACTGTATGTGTGTTTCCTGTCTCTTTACAGTGGGGGGGCATGACTCCAGTGAGGATGCCCGGGCCTGCATGGAACTCATGATCTGGAAGATCAAAGAGGATGCCAAGGTGAAGAGATGACCTCTGACCCTGCCAGCTCTCTCTCACCATGTTATGACCTGGGATGATCTTCGAAGAACAGTGCGTCATCGAGGAAGAGTCACTGAAGCTCTTCATAATGGGCCGTGTGTCACATGGGTTGGATAAACTCCGTCAGAGTAAATGCTGCAATTTGAATGATGGGGAAAGAAAGAGAAGGACTTTCACAAAGGGTAGGAGACCTGTGGGAATAATGTGACAGATTGCAAAGCCCGGACCTCCATGGCTCCTAGCAACCAGAGCTAGTGGCCTATCAAACAAGCAATCCTAATTCACACCAGGCTAAAACAGACCTAGTTATGGCTATAATTATCACAAGAAGTGGACATGAATTGGGCTGCGGGTAATTGACCTTTTGTTGAGTTAAAGTATTCTCTTCTTTTTTTTCCAGCAGTATTTTTATGTTTTCAAGAACCCTAGCCCTCCCAAATCATCAGTTTTGATGGTGTTTTAATGTTCACTTTAGGTGATGTGGCTCCAGGTGCTGTTCCTGGAAGGTCTGTGTGTTGCACTCTAAGGATATAGTAGTACATTAAATCCACAATTATACTTGAAAAAATGTTTTTCAGCACTGACGCAATGTCATTTCTTCTAGTAATAATGTAAAGCAATCCACGATCTCTGAAAATCGCTGTCTGTGTAGCTGCGAATAGGTAAAACTAGATAATTCTGACATTTTCCTAACATTTGTCTTGTACGCCAGACTCAGTATTATTATCTGTACTCAAATTAGTACAATTTATTTACACATTCAAATTTGTTAGTGATTTGTTCACGTAATTCATGAGCTGACAGGACAATTTGAAAAGAAAAAAAAAATCTGTTTACTTTGATTTACTTGTTAGTTTACTTTGTATTAGGTCATTTAAGCTATAAAATTGAGTACTTTGTAAACTGACACTCTAAATGTCATGTCATTTGTTCACGCCCGCCACATTAAACACATCAAGATATCAGACTGCTCCTAAAAACACATCACTTTCAATACAGTACAGTGGCTGTACAGTGTTTTGGAATGTTATTAAATTAGCTCACATTAATCCCTTGAGCTGTAAATAAGTTGTATCTAAGCTGTTTTTGTAGCTGTTTTGTTTTCTATTAAAAGCTATAAATAAAAAACATCACAAATTTTATAATAAAAAAACTTTATTCCCACCTTAGCATTCAATTCACACTTACATAAACACTACCATTCAAAAGCTTATGGTCAGTCAGCAAGAACGTTTTATATTGGTACTTTTATTTAGCAAGGATGCATAAAATTGACCAAAAGACTTGTTACAAAAATGTTCTATTTCAAATAAATGCTGTTCTTTCAAACTTGAAAAAAAATTATCACAGTTTCCACAGAAATATTCTGTGACTCTGAAGACTGGAGTAATGGCTGCTGAAAATTTAGCTTTGCCGTCACAGGAATAAATCACACACACACACAAAAACAATTAAATTAAATTATTTTTTTACTGTATTTTTAATCACATAAATGCAACCTTGGTGCACAAAAGACTTGATCATATACATTAAACAATCTTAACGACCCCGAACTTTTGAACATTATTATATATTATGTTATATGCAGTGTTCAATGGACAGTCTATGAGAAGTGTCAGCATGTGTCCAAGTGAATATCTAGACACACACGGATGTCAAGCTTTTGATTGAGAATATTCTCTGATCTTTTATCCTGTCTGTTCCACTTCACCATCTTCCTCCAGTTAGTTTGTATGTCTATATATGAGACCTTTTTCAGCAGGTGCCTGGCTAAGAACTCTTTCTTCAGCAGCTGTTTTCTCGGACAACAAAATGACACAAAGAGCCTGTGGAGGCGTAGAGAGGAGGTCTATTGTATCCCGCTCACCCCAGGCCCATGTGTTTACCCTGGGCCCCAGCCATCTCATGTCACAGTCCCGGACCCCAGGTATTAAAAACTACGGCAGGATCAATATCTCGCACAATGTCCGGGTGGCCAGGAAGGGGGGCGGCTCTCACTGTGTTTATTGAGTGATTTAAAGATTTGAGCATGTGCAGTGAAACAGCTTAAAGTCTTCTTCATTATCAAGTTCGATCAGTAGCTCTTCTGATCACCTTTGACTGCAGGGGGTCACCCGAGAGAGGGGGGACGCTCATGAGTAAACTGTAGAGTTTTTACTATTTGGTTTAATATTTATTTAGTCATTTGATGCAATAACATTCATCTATTTTTATATAATGAGATAAGTTAATATATTCTTGCATCTTGTGAGCAACACACTAAGCAAGATAGGTAAACCAATAACAACCTCCAACCTGAAAGAATGGTATATGCTAATCACAGGTCATTGGCTCATGTTGTCACCTAATTAGGCGCTTGATCCTCCAATTATTTCCAGTATTGATCCATTAGGCCAGACTCATGCCATGGTATGGTTTAAGAGGTTTTGTTTAAATTTGGATCCACAGAGACTTAAAAAAGCATTCACTTGAGTGTCTGATGCTTGTCTCTGATCTGCTTTGTATATGAGATTGATCTGTTCTGTTACTTTAGTTACTCAACATTTTATTTCAGAACATGGTAGTTTTTTTTATGTTCGTTGTGTTCATGTTGGTAAAGCATGATTTAGATTTTTAGGTTTTGTCATTATTTATGGGTTTGCTTAAGGGCTCAAACATTGTAGATTTTTTTTTGTATTTGTCTGCATATGCAGATTAGTCTGTGCTAAAAGATCACTGAATTATTATCATTATTATAATTATTATCAACTTGTTAAACTGCTCTTTTAATTGTTGAATTTGCATGCAACATGGTTGTCTTGTCTTGTGTTGTGCAGTTTTGATTAAATATCTTATAATTAAATTAGTTTATAAATGTATTTTATTCTAAATATTTTTTATTTGTTGTTCTTGGACATTCTTGTTTTTATTATTAATAATATTTCTCTGTGAGACTGTGACTACATTTTAATGTGGACATCCTTTTTAGACACCAAATTTTTGTTTGTCCATAAAATTGGTATTTGATTTTCCAATTATTACTTGCAAAAATAATCACTATAAAAGCGATTTTTTTTCAAGAAAAAGTTTAAAAATAAAATAGATAGATAGACAATAAAGTAATATACATGTACATACAGACAGACGTCAGATGTTCTGTTTTTTTTACATGGAAAATTAATTTCTATGATGTCCTCTGTAAAGAGTCTGGACACAACAGGATAATAAAATATAATTCTGAAATATGAGATATTGTAAAATCTCCAAAAATTGTATGTATAAATTTGGTAAGACTTATTTTATTCTCCTGTTTTCCTAATAGTCTTCGTCATCATATATGTGTATGTGTATGTATGTATGTGTGTATATATATATATATATATATATATATATTAATATATATATATTTGTGTTATTTATATACCGAACACTATATTGACAAAAAACATTTATTTTTACTAAAACATTGCTACATTTCAGTATTTCATTGGACTTATTTAAAACTCCTTCATGCGTGATTTTTATGGAAATTCAACAAGAGTTCATGAGTTAACTACTAGATAAACAGTTGATAAGTGAGGATCAGTCCATTATTAGTGTAAACATCTGGTGCACGTTTACTACTGCAGTGCATTTTTTTTTTTTTAGTTCGATACCTTTTGTGTTTGCATGTTCAGAGGCTCTTTTGAGAATATCTCTGGGTGCCTCTTACTGGAGCTTAAACTGTGCCGCTGACCTCACGCTTCTGGACCCTCACTGCGCAGGGTCAGAGGCCAAGCTAGCCACATCGATTTCCCCCTCTGAAGAAGTCTTTAGTCCCACAGCACTTCTTCTGAGGCCCCCCTCACACACTCCTGTCCACACAGAGCTGCCCAGAGAGCCAATTGTGCTGCGCTGGGATCGATCCAGCGAGTGTCCGAGGGGCCTCTTGGTTAAGCGGCTCTCTCTCAGATAACTGACAACTACAAAGCTCTCCTCTTGACAGGCGCTTGTCAATACAAATTTCCACTATTGATAAGTAATTAAAGAAAGGGAGAGCATTCTGCTCCTCACTCCAACATCTGTTAAACAGGACCTGTAAACAAAACCTCTCAAAAGGCTAAATGAACCCCCTCTGTCCTTCTCAAGAGCCCCCCTGTAGTTTTAAACCAATCCAAATCATATTAAAACGCTTTCACTTAGCTGCAGCTTTAGAAAGTCCATTGACATAAAAGGTCTGATTCAGCTCATAAAGGCCATTCTGCAGCACAAAAGAGCAAAAGTTTCCTTAAACTGCTACTAGCACTCAAAATCATCACTAATATTATTGTACACGTTTATTTTCTTTTATAAAGTCTAAACCCTGTTAAAAACCTTAAGGGGTTTTTGCATTTTAAATTGGGTTAACAGATTCCTAAGCTTTTTGTATCATGTTTCACAGTGTTTAATCTGTATCCTGGGTTAGAAATTATGGTCTTTGACATATCACACTGCACATTCGTTAACCCCGGGTTTGCAGTCTTGTCTGCATATTTTCATTGTCTCGATGATTGGACGAACACCACAAATGATCTACTTAAATTATAGAATTTTTATAGCACATGAATATTTAATGAAGCAAGCAGTGTTCAGTTTTGGTGAACAACTGCCTGTTACATCCTGAGGGCCTGTTCATGCAAAGAATACATTTTTGCCTTCCACTGTGCTACTTTTCCATTGTTTTTCTAATATGGAGACATGCACTAGAGTCTAGATGGGCATTTTTGACCATTGAGTTCATGCCTTTTGCAGCATCTCACACATGACAGTGTTATAAAACACAGTGCTCAATTTCAAATACGTTAAAATACCCATTCCATTGCTCAGATCACACAGTTAAATGTGAGGTGCTGGGTAGTTAAACAGGGAAAACACAAGGTCTAGAGATGTGCCTTTTAAAAGTTGAACATCTAACTGCTTTTTAGGGCTGGTTCACTCGGAACACGTTTTTGCTGTTTAAATACGCGAGATGCGGGTCAGTGGAATAAAAAAGTGCAAGGTCTAGAGACATTTTTTTAAAAGTTGAACTTCTTTTTACTTGAGCACCGTGTTTTTAGAATAACCATGGTTTTACAAAACATACGGTTATTGTAGTTAAATCATGGTAACCGTAAATTAACCATTGTTTTGCCACACTAACCATAGTTTAACCATGGTATTTGTAGTAAAACAATCCACCAAAAAGATCATGGTTTACACTTTTACTATAATAAACTACCGTTATTTTTCATCAGGATGCAAAAGACGCAAACACAACAGTCAAACACGTTCATTTAGCATGTTTACATTGTATAACTATGAAAAAGCAGTGCAGTGCAATTGAAAACGCATTCTGTGTGAATAACCCTTTTAGGCCAATTTATACTTCTGTCTCAAGTGTACGCTGTAGTATACGTCATAGGCTATGCATGTAGGCCGACGCCGTTGTGAGCATTTATATTTTTGCGTTGCTCTGCAATTACACAGCTGAAACACTAGTTGGTGGTGTGGTTTCTGTCTTCCACTGTGGTGATTTTAGCCTAACCGGGCGGCGCAGAGGGACACATAGGAAATGCGTGAGATGAAATGCGATGCTATGAAGCTGACCAATCACAGATCTTGCGGTCTGCTTCATTGTGATGTGTAGTTAAATTTTTTCCGAGGTGCACGTCAGGGTACGGCGTAAAGTACATGGCTATGTGAAGGCTACGCCTTGCCCACCACGTACACTTTACGCAGAAGTATAAATTGGGCTTTAGAATTGCGTGCCCAAGGTTGTCCTATAGAGCTCCGGACGTCACATGACCCATTCTGTTTACACCACCATGCTGGCAGGCAGAGACAGCCGGGAGCGAATATTAAATGGATGGCGCCCACATAAGTTCACTGCGCACTTTAATTAACTAAACATAGAGCTGTACATACCAAAACTTATTAGATTAAACATAAAAGATCCCTATAATGCCCCCAGGGTGTTTTTAATGTGCATCAATAAAAGGAACGGATAGCTTTCTGGCCTGCAGTATCCTGATATCTACAACTACCTCATCAACTTTCCCTCGTCCTATGCTCCGCAGACTCTTTAAAAGCCTGGATGGGTACAAATGGACGTAATCTAGTTTTGTGATGATTATTCAACTTTGTAGTCTTCCATCTGAAACTTGCTTTGTCGTCATTGGAAAGGTAAGTCAGCTGTGTTTTTAGGTAATGTAATCGACCCTAGCTGTCCTTGTCTGTAGCCAGCACAGCCTTATCACTGTGAGTACAGCAGACATCATAAATGTCATGATATCTTAACCCGTTTAATCCCAAACTTTTCCGACATAAAAATATCCAAATGAGGTGTCATTAGTTGCCCCTTGAAATAATCAATTTTTTTATGTTTTTATGGAAAAGTGTGTGAAAAAATGTTTTATGTTCAGTCACAATTGTGACTGGAGGTAGATGTATACTGAAAATTCTTATATAGCCTATATCTGCCCAGTTATTTAACACATTTTAAACTCTGTCATGTCATTTTAGGGTAACTATTAAACATAACCACTATAAAACACTTATCTGTTGTTTTGTTGTGTTGGTTACGGTTTGCATGTTTTATTGCAGTGAACCTTTTCAGTCGTCTATTGGGATCCTTAGGAATACAATAAAATGATTTCCCCTTTGCTTTCCCCCGCATGTTCTGACATCCTGGCGCACAGCAGCTGTCCACCATGTTGAAATAGTAAGGTTTGCAAGGACTAAACACTGTGGTTTTTAATTATTGTTCGGACGACTATTGATACCAATGCTACAGCCGTTCTAGCGCTCTCCTGATGGCCTGCCAAAATGGCGGAGTTTAGATTGCGTGACGTCAACCTCCGGAGCTCTAGATGTTCCTCAGTAGGCCTACTACCTCAATACTTCACCTGTTCTATTTATTATTCATTTATATCACTGATTAAAACTGATCGATATCAAGCAAAAAGATATTTTATGAGATTGAAACTCTTTCATGAGTTTAGTCTAGGCTGGTCTGTGTTTTTAATGCTGCTAATCTGCGTCTTTGTAAGTGGATCCACTAGCACACATCCTCTAAACCCCCCAAACCTCCAAAGCTTGACTATTGCTGGGCACTAAGTCAAATTACTGGGTTTGCATCCCATTACACCTATGTAAATAAACATCTGAATGAGAAAATTCCAGATGCATCCACCACTTTGTGGTCCCTTTAAAGCTGTCGAGTGGGTCGGGGTAAAACCGAAATGCAATTTTAGTGGGCAGGAGATGAAAACTCAGCTCTCATTACGGACTGAGCCGGAGTTATGAGGTGGGGATGGTGTGTGTTAGGGGTTTGGAGGGGGCATTGCACCGGGGCGGTGGTTTTCGGGGAGGGGGTCACACACAACCAGCGTCTTTGTGTGGCTCTAATCCTCCCAGCCAACACAGCTTTGGCCAGGTTTCATCATGAAAGTGCCATGAAATAACTACTTTTTTTTCTTAGCAGCAAATCTCCACTAATCCCGCAGACTGAAGAGACAAAGGCTTCTGGGCTCTGAGCTCCAAGCTTTTAATGGGGTTCAGAGGCTGCTCAGCTAAGGTTCTTCTAAATGACTTATTTTGAGAGGACACTAATACAGCTTGACAGGCAAGAACATCGCAAAGGGAGAAAAAAGCAGAGCCTTAAACACAGGGAGAAAAACTTCAGCACAATTCCATAATAGTTTGGAAGGTCATTCAGGTGTAAAAATATCAGAAATGTGGAAAGTGTTGGTCCAGATGAGCTGTTGCCATTGGACAGCTGAAAAAGGACATCAAAAAGACTTACAACGATGTAAAGCATTAAATCTCCAAGCATTTACAATTGGTAACTTTACTGATATAAAAACTTTCCTGTATTAAAATTCAAAGAGTCTGGCTCAAAACACTTCAAAAATTTCACACTTAATTGTAATAAACGTAAATTCAGCAGTAGTTGTTTGAAATGTTTAGTTATATGTAGTTTTTTATATTTATTGTGATTGGCTGTTGTATATAATTCCAAGATACATATATACACACATGTTAAAGGAAAAAGTGACATAACGTTATAGCTTTAATGTTTTTTTGTGTGTTTGTGACTGTGTATGCATAAAGTAGCCGAATAATTTAAAAAGAATCTAACAATATAGAGCATAAATTCTCTCTGTTACTTTCGTAATGGAAAAGAGAAGATAAAGCCTATCCTTAACTGAACAGAGCTGATCACTCACGTTCTGTTGAACTGAAAAGAGAAAAATAAATGATTGGTAGGAAACCAGTTACAATTTAAAGTTAAAATGTATAGACATTGTAATAAAGAATTCATTTGCTTGTTGAAAGTGTTGACAGTCTGTGTAATTGGATGGCTGAGCTCCTGAAAATCAGTAACGAGGTGGCTTTGATAGTTACAGATTTGAAAAACAAAAAGGTAGGAATAAAGAACCTTAAACTCTAACACACAAGGAACTATTTCAGCAGCCTACACCGTAAAAAATAGGGCACAATGGACTGTATCAATTTGATGGAATTTTCCATATTCATTTGTTTAGAGGTGTCAACGGAAATGTCCATAAAATTACTGCACAAAGTCCTAGTAATGTTCTTCCAGTACATTATCCGTTGTTGTTTTTTTCCGTGTGTGAAGAGGCCTGACCTTTAAAGAACCATCTCCAAGTTTAAAGTTGATAAGATTTTCAAATGTTAAAAGTCTCTTTAGCTCACAAGGGCTACTACATCTAATCAAAAATACTGTAATAGGCCTATAGTGAAATTGTACAATTTAAAATGTAATTTATTCCTGTGTCTTCAGTGTCACAAGATCCTTTAGAAAAAATTTGAGTATGCTGATTTGGCGCTCTTATTACCAGTTATGATGCTTAATTTTTGTATAAACCGTGATACTTTTGTTTCAGGATTCTTTGATAAATAGAAAGTTCAAAAGAACTGCATTTATTTGGAATAGAAACATCATGAATGTCTTCACTGACACTTTTGATCAGTTTAACTCATCTTTGACGAATAAAAATCATACGAGAAATGCTTCTTGTTGCTTTGAAATGTATGAAAAAAGTAGAATTAAAGGAATAAGTGTTCAACAAACTAGCATTTCACCAATATTTTACAAAGATATAGAGAGATTTTATTGTATAAATCTGCTCTTCTAATAAAGACCAGAGTTCCATGACTGTCTGGATACAAACAAACAATCCTTTCCAGCAGGAAAGTGGATATTAAAGTGAGCCAAATGTGTGGTCAAGGTGGTGCCAATCTCAGCCCAGCTCCTGCGCTTGGCTGCTGTATTGGTTCCTGTGTTGCCCTCTTGGGTACACACACACACACACACACACACACACAGAGGAGAGTGCAACAGCCCTGATACTCGTGGGAAACATAATCTAGCTCTCCACATGCCTCGCCTTCCTGGCCCTGAGCTGCACAGTGTCAGGATTTAGCGGAATTTACATCTCTGAACCTCCTGAGCCGCTCCCAGCCGCTCGGCTGCAGTTTTACTGAGGATGATCTGATCTGAGGTGACTGAGGTTTCAGCTGGAGCTAAACTGCTGCTTGAGCTCAATGAGAGAGGGTGTTGAGAGATGGATGACGGGATAATGACAAGGAGTGACAATCGGATTGGTTGATAGGTTTACTTCATAACCGTCTTGTTGAATTATTACATAATTACAAGCCGTTTTGACACCACAGCACTGCAAATTGCTTTGTTCATCTCATGCGTCTTTCGTTTTATTGAGCGTTTTATTCATTTTCAGATGCTAATAGCTTAAATCCTCCTTTTTGGGAGCATTTGATTAGAAGAGAAGAGTTCTGGAACATTTAGCCCTAAGAAATTACCCTAATAGGCCAGTGCATTCTCCAGTTGACATTTTCTGGGCAAAATATGGGTCCAGTTAGCAAAACAAACCAGCCAAGCAAACACCCCCCCTTGGAGTTAATACTAACAAAAGCTGGGGAACGGCAGAGAAAGAAGGAAGAGAACAACGGACAATCAAAGGCTGTTATTTTAATCTGCCCAACCCCAGAGATTAGCCGACCACATTGTTTTAATTGTTTTAAAGGGGGGAGCGCAATGCCCGCTCATTGAAGGGAGATGCTTTGCCTAAATCTCCCAAGTTCAATAGTTTCAAAAACTTGAGCCCCCAAACCCCCCTTTCTCTCCCTCATCCCACTTAATCCAGGCTAATACCTTTCTTTCTATTGGCTAATGGTTGAAGGAAGCTGAAGTTAATGCCTCTTAAATAGTGGAAACTGAGCTGGAGAGAACCTTAACCATAGTGAACGTTGAGCTTTACAGGTCTGCCTTAGCAAAAGAAACTTCATTGTACATTTTTGGGGATTTTACCAGCTCCTGTGAAATGTTTCCTTGGGATTTTAGAATCATATGAGTGAAAAACAGAAAACCGCAGTTACTTATTCTTTACCTCGTTTTACTGGGCAACTGATCATTCCACAGTTCATTGGAAGCTTGTTGGTAAGTGTTCATTATGTTTTGTTGCTGTTGTTCTTTTTTAATAGAAAATGATTTTATTAAACATTTTCTATTTTATTATGCTTTGTTATTTTTTTTTATATTCTTTATTTTGTTCTGGTTTTTATTTTTTTATTTTAAGCGATTCTCTTATATTTTATTCTCTCAGCCAGCAGAATGAATTCTCTGTATTTCTGTGGACCAAGAAACGGCCAGGGGCCTTTTCCTTTACAACGCGTCAACTCGTTATTTCACGAGGCTCACCAGCAGATGGCGCAGCCGTATCAGGTTCACTCAGCGGCCAGTCCGGCTTCAATGCAGACATTCACAGTGGCGGAGCGCCTGGCAGGTGAGATGTCGACTGACTTTAGAAACCCGGAATGTAAATGAACTACAGACCAAATGCAGCATTTGCAAATTTGTAACTTATGATTTTTTAAAGCTCTTAATTACTGGTCACACTTTACGATAGTGTTCATATTATAGGCTACAACTAAAAATGAACTAGTCTAGATGTAGGCGAACTAGAAGTGTTGGCTATATGTCTAATGATTTCACAAATACATTTATTATCAAATAGAATTAAGTTTTAAGTTAATATTAAATAAATAAATAAAATATAATATATTTTTAAAATATGCTTTACTTGTGCATAATTTTATGTAATATTATTCAGCGAGGTTAGGACATCTGAAAAGGCTTTTAATTTGCATTTTTGTATGCTTAAATTAATTTTATATCAGGATAATAGATCATTTATTTTCTTAAACAAAGTTGACAAAGTTAAATCATGATGCTTATTTGTATATTAAAATATTTAAAATCCTAAAACTTTCTGCTTATTTCTGTATTTTGAATCCATTGTTTTTTTATGTGGACTCACACATTTGAGCCCTACAGTATATAGTGTGTTAGACAAACAATGTTAACTATCATAAAATTAATTGTAAACAATCATAAATATCTTCTTCATTCAGAGCTCATCCTTGAGGCACGCTACGGGAACCAGCAAAAGCAGCGTCGCAGTCGCACGGCCTTCAATGTGTCCCAGTTACAAGCGCTGGAAAAGGCCTTTCAGCAAACCCAGTATCCAGATGTGGGCATGAGAGAGAGACTAGCGGTCTGCATCAACCTCCCAGAGGCCCGTATCCAGGTGAGAGACACAGGAACATCTGCAGTGTCCAACAAGCAGAACACTTCTAGAAAATAAATGATCTTTAGTGGCATTGATGGTTCCATGACAAACCGTTAACATCCATGGAAGCTTTATATTAAAGGTTCTTCAGAACTTTTAACTAAATGGTTCTTCTATCGCTGTGAACGCCGCTGGAACCTTTCTTTATAAGAGTGCAGGTTAAATGTGCTTAAAACATCTTGTTTCTTCAGGTGTGGTTCAAAAACAGACGAGCCAAATTTAGAAAAGGTCAACGCTTCGCACCCCTTCCCAAAGAAGAAAGCCAAGTGCATCGCTCTGCCGCTAAACAGCGCAAAGAAGGGGCGAAGGACCAAGAGAAAGGCTTTAATTCAAAATCTCAATGCTCTATTAGAGAAAACAAGACCATTCCTTCCTCAGATGACTCTACTCCGCTTCATTCCCATCCCAGACTACACTCCTCTGCTGTTCTTCCATTCATCACTGGAGAACACTTCCAACAACCAATGCCTCATGCACTTGGGCTGCTGTCTGCAGGTCTACCTTTCTCTCCTACATATTTACCTATAATGCAACAGCAGCACAGCACAGCCATCAATTTAGTGCCATTAGGGAAATGCAGCAACCTCATGCTTCAGTCTGCCTGTCAATCGAAATCCATGGTTCACCGCCACCTGGACATGTAGCCGTACCACCAACCAATAAGCTCCCGTGAGCCAGTCATCCTTATTAGGACATGAAGAGGGAACAGTTCACCACAACATTGTAACTTTTACTCTGAGAATCGTGGAAAGGTTTGGATTGGGTTCTTTTCCTGTAACTTTCATTAAGCGGTTTTGATTGTATTTGTACAAACTGGCTTATTTTGTCAACTTTCATGCTCCGTTTTGCATAGCTTAGAGCGTTGTTAAGAAAACTATTGTGTTGCACACACATATTTGAGCACTTTGTAGATTTTTTTATGGAATTTTGATCATTTTGAATACAAATAAACATGCAAAACGCCCGAATCAGTAGTATTCTGTACAACTGTGAGTTTGCATAATGACTGCTGTGTAGCTTAATTCTGGGTCTTCATCATTTTTGTCAACGCAATAAATAATTTTGCCAAATGTGTGGAACATTCTCATATCGCTAAAGTAAATATATGATTCATTAATTGTTTTTTAAAATGAATGAAAGGGACAGTTACCCATCACTGAACGTGTTTACATGCAAAACAATATTCTGATGTTAATATGAATATGGTCATATTTGGATTATGAAAGCATCATGTAAAATGGGTTTGCCGCAAGTCTGAATAAGACTGCTGGCATATGCCTGTATAATCTTATTTGAAATATTCACCATAACTAAATATTTTATTTATATGTGCATGTCCAGTACAAAAGTTATTCTGGGCTATATTAGAAACAGGCAGTCGTGAAATGTATTAAACGCAATGTCCTGGTCTACATTTGTGAAAGTCTTATGAACTACATTATGCAATTTGTCACAAGCTGTGAGATATTGTCAGGATATGAATGAGAATTACAGTTGAATCAGTTTAATAAATGGTAAGAGTGAGCAGTTCTATACTTCCAAAAGAGAAAATTGATTACATGGATATTTACGTCTTATAAAAATATATATAAAACATTATTTTATATTGTAGGCATATATATTGTTATTATTTATATATTATACAAAACGTCAGATACCCTACTAATGGTCGTGGCTTAATGGTTTTAGAGTCGGACTTGAAACATGAAAGTCGCAGGTTTGAGTCTGAGTAGGTGTGGGAGTGAACTAACAGCACTCTCTTCCACTCTCATTACCCACAACTGAGTGGACCCGTAATCGCTCCCTGGCCGCCACAGCAAAAATGGCTGCCCACTGCTCTGGGAACACATTCCCCATGGGTCACCATACTTGCCTACACGACACTTTCAAAAGAGATTTTTCTCATTTAAAAACAAATGGTTCTGTTATCCAGTTCAGAAAGAGTGAGAATTAATATTTCTTTCTTGAGAGCAGTGGAATTGTATTATGCCACAGTCACAGCTTCCACTTCTTCTGATCAAGCGTATGTGGGATAAAGCAGCACTGTTTTATCATTTTAGATACATTTGTGTGTTGAAAGTTGTTATAGTGCTTGTTATAGGCTACTATAATATCTACATCGAAACATGGCTCGCTGTAAATCAAGAAAACGAGATTTAAAATACAAGTGTTGAGCTACTATATAACATGATCAGTTTTCTGTCAATGAATGTATCATTCTAAACAACTGTCAAGTAAAACACATAATATATTAAAGCTTCTTTGGTGTTTCCATGGTTTCTACAACATAAAACTGGAAACCGAGGATATCGCTGGTAATAGACGTCATTGATAGGCGGACAAGGACGTACACGGTCTGTGTTTAACTTGCTCTGGATTTAAACATTCTTGGAAACATTTGGGATAATGCAAGTAGGCTACACAAGTCAACAAACTATATAACATTGTTCCAGTGCTTTTTGGATGTTTTAATCCCAAAATCTTACATATTGTGCCTTTAACACACAATTTCCCTCTCAGTAATTTATATTTTTGGCAATGGACTCCACACAAAAACCTAATCTCCAAAGTAACACCCTAAACTATCGTCCTTCAAATTAAATCATGTTTAATTTTCATTTTCATTTTTTCCCCCTCAAAAGATGACTCAAATGTTTCCAGCACTACACAACCCCTCAACTGTTGAGCCCGGCGAAACATTTGAGTTTTTCTCCAGGTGGGGACGGTATGGAGCTTCTGTTGCGCGCGACAGCACAGCCGCATATTCACCAATCTATCTACGCACTTTTGAGAACGTATCCACAGCAATGGGAGTGTCGGATGACGCCGGAGCTCCGCTCACCGAAACGGTAGGCTTAAAGAGACAACATCGAAGCCGGGCTAGTCTTTAGTGGGGAATTAAATCACTTTTCCAAGCATAAATAAAGGACCATGTCGTGGCATACTACATAGGGGACTCGAACGCAGGTAAAAACATCTTTATGTTTCCTCAGGAAAAACATTCTTCCCTCGTTTTAATCGAAAGACTGAAAGGTTCTTTGCTAGACGGCTAATGTGATGTTAGCTAAGTGGGTTGCTAAGCTAGTTCATTTATGGAGGATTATTGTCATGTTTGTCAAACAAGACTTGGAATTGTTTAGCTGGTTTGTCGGTATTTCCTTACCTCTTCGAATACGAAAGGGAATATATTTTGCTTTAGATGTGAAAATCAAATGCAATTCGACGTGTATTTAGTTTATATTTGACGACTCAGCTAGACAGCCACTCATTTTAAGGACGTTTTTAAGCCACTAGCCAAAAAGACGGCTGAAAGAAAATATCCTGAATGCATTTAAAGACATATTTAATGTTTAAAGACCCGTTTAAGTATGTAATTCTTGCTAGGCCGGGATAGGAAGCTGTCTAGAATTGACACTTCATCATGAAATAAAGCGTTTTATGGACGGTTGAGATACAATTTAATTGGCAGGATTGATAAATATATGTGTATATGACATTTTAGAGAACTGATTTGGAAATACCTTCTGTCAAGGGCGTTTTCAGAAGTTAGAATCATCTGTGCAGTTTTAAAAATTAAGGTATTAAGCTCTAAGTATTATTGTGGCTTAATTTTGACAGATATTATATTATTTGCATTTTAAATTAGAATTTTGCGCTAATTTTCTTCAGTTATCAGGCTAGAAAGGTGCCAGATAGCAAGCAAGAGGAGTGTTAAACTGTATCTCCCAGTTTCACATAGAGGCTAAACAAATTAGTATGGAAAATCACACTGTGCTTAAGGAAATAAATGACCAGGCAGCTCTCTTTCTCTCTCTTTGTCTCTCAATTTAACTCCACACAAGGCCTTATAGATCAACACAGAAGCAGATTTATGGCACCAGCTTCTCTCTTTTGCCCTTCTGAGAAAGTAGAAGTAGAGGTCTTGTTTTTTACACAGCCTCTAACACTTGCATGTTTCCTGTTTGAAAGCTAATACACAGTTGAACTGTGTTGCCTAATTTATGCTGAAACCTGTTTCTTTTCTCTTGATATTTTATCAGATATGCAAAAAATGTGTTGTTGTTAGCTGGCTTGTCTTGCTTTCTTGTAAGGAGAGTGACTCAAAACAGCTGTGAACTAACCGGGGAACCATTATTAGTCAGGCAGTTTTAATTCCAGATTATGTGGTATTACCGTCATCATTTAGGCTTTATCTAATGCACTTTTGTCAGGTGTTTTTTTTTTTTTTTTTAAACGATGTTCCTGTGTTATCTGTGAGATTTATCTCTTAATCTGTTTATAGATATTTCTCTAAATATGAAATGAAATATTTTTATGGTGTAGTCTATCTCAATGTTGTAGTCTGTCTATCTTTGTCAAACTTCATTGAAGCATTGATAAGTGGTTTCTGACCTACGTAGGATAACATGCCACATAATCAGTACTTATACACTAATTTTTGTCCACAGATCTTGCAATTATACCTGACTGTTGTGATCTCTCAATGACTTGTGGCATGGTTTTCCATTTCACCCTTGTAGAGCTTGTAGTCAGCATTTTTATGGTTGCCTTGTGTGGTTTTGACCAACAGACCATCGAAAGACATGATTGACTGCCAATCCTGACCTGTCTAAATTCATTATTTGCTGCAGTATATGACTAATCAAGACTATTGCTTGCTTTCCTTTTAGTGTATTTATTTTTAGGTTATAGTTTAAGACCAGTATGTGTAATACCTTGCTTGTTTAATGCTTTATATAACCCTCTGTTTATTATTCACCTTTATGTAGCTTCAACAGTGTGCAATTAAGATAAAGTGTTTTCTATAATGATTGATTTCATATTGAGAATTGATGTATGCAAATTCAGTCCCTTTCATAAAGCGGTGTCCAGCTGTTAACTGCTACAAAAGTTAAGCCGACATGATTGGTGATGCATTTATTTTGCTGAATGACAAGGCATCATTTTTCATAATTCTTTTTAGCTCAGGCTAAAGTATTATAATTTCGTCAGACTAGAAAAATGAGCCGTGCATTAATAATCTAATGCATTGAAGCTCTGATGCATTTGTCACTTGCTGAACAAACAGTGCCTTGGATGTTGAAATTAAGTAGTGAAAATCTCCCCCCACCCCCCAATAAAGCATCAAAGATGTTTTTTTTTCTGCTGAGCTGATTGTATATTGCTCATCAGCTCTGGTCTGGTATCCTTTTACAGCCAGTCAGGCTGCCATTGATCGTTTTAAGTGCATTTTCTGAAGGAAATCATGGCAGTCTTTCCAATAGTTCTTGCATTACCTGCTCCGACTTTCTTTTCCATTTACATTAACGGCAGTGCTGACCCTGGATGGGAGGGGGTTGGTGTGCAACGGAGATCTCTGACCTTATACACCGCTTTCCTCTCCATTATCAACCGCACAGGTGTCGTCAAAGTTCCTGTTGGAATTGGAAACTGATACGGGCTCTGTTATGCTTCTCAAGCGTTCTGTTCTCCGCACTTTAAAAAAATCCCATGCTTTGGAGGCAGACCAGCAAAATCTGTTGTAGTGTCATACACTGGCTCTTGTTCCTTAGATTGCCAAAACTGTGACTTAAAGTAGTTCAATTGTCTCTTCATCCAGTGAGGATGCGTTCCCATCATGTCTAGCATGCAATACTTTGTCTCTTGCTGTTATTGATTAGGTTTATTGGACCTTGAGATAATCTGAAAATGGATTCCATGCACATTGAGGAGCAGGATTAGTGTCTGTGCTTTATAATATCCCATCATGTCTCTGTCCATCATCATGTTGCATGTTTATTTATTTCTAATGGAGGACTCGCTTTAAAAATGCATTGAAAAAATAGAATTTATAATCAAACTATTACACTGAAAGATTTTGTAGACTTATTGTAATGTTATAAGAAGGTTAATTGTATATTGTATAATTTTATTTATTTGATTGTTTTTGCCACGACTATAGCCTATGCTGCTGATATTGCAATAAAAGAAAGTTAATTAAAGAATAATACATGGTCATTCAAGATTAGTGTAGTGAAGGACTCATTTTAAAATGCGTGGTAAATTAAAAAATTTATGTCATAGAAAACTGAGATTTTGTATAGTAATTATTGAAGCTGAATTATATATATTGTGTATTATTAGTATTATTTCCATGAGTAAAGCCATTTATAGTGGTAATAAAAAGTATGAATTAATGTATTTAATTTAAATTCATGGTCATCCAGGATTAGTATCTTTTGTTTTAGAGTATCCCTGTCTCTGTCAATCATCATGTGCAGCGTGCTTCATTTAATGTGTTGGAAGACTCTTTTGCATTACATGGAAAACTTTAGAATTTCTAAAATATTAACCTGTAAGATTTTATATAGTTTAATATGTTTAATTGTATTTTATTAAATTATTTTCCTTGAATATTGCCTTTGATGCTTATATGGATATTAAAAATAATTTATTTAAAAATGCATTCTCATTCAAATTTAACATATAGTAGGAGCAAAAACATGAAATCTTGCTCTGGTATGGCTCTGTTTGAAGTTTAATGATTGGTATATCAAGAATGTGCGTGATCGATTTATTGATACTAATTGGTACTCTATTTCTCTTTTCAATATCTTTCAGGTATTCAGAGAAAGACGGACTAAACTGCTCGAACCTGTTACTGCTGGTGCTGTCTGAGTCTGCTTATAGCAGTGTTAGAACATGAAGAATGTTCACGGTATTGTCCAAGACTGACTTCAAGGAAACCATGAGGAGCACAAGGGGACGTTCACTTGTTTGGTGCCACTAGCAGGAATAGTGTATGTCAGTGTTGAGGAGCGTGTGTGGGTGGATGTGTGAGTGCGTGCGTGTGCGTCTGTATGTGTGCGTATGCTAGCATAACCTGCCTGCTTCAGGCAGTGACATGCTTCTTTAAGGATAACTGCACAGTAAAGGAGTCCCATCTACCAAAGGATTAATGCAAGGACGGCGCTTTCGGTGATATTCGCCACGTCTGCAGAAGACATCAGTTTCTGCTCCTCAAAAGTCACCAGTATATAGATACTTTTAAACCCCTTCACTCATTTTGTCTTCTCGCCATCATCCCCACACATTCCCTGGGGGTTGTTTTGAAACTTCTCTGTTTTGCATGGCAGGGGAGTAACCGTGGAGAGGCCAGGGTATCACAAGCTTATGGATTTTGAGAAGAGAGGTGGGAAGGGAGAGACAGAGGAAGGGAAAAGGATGTCGAAAGCAACTGGTAGTAGGACTGTACATGGAGGCCGGGGAACGGGGAACTCTGGGGTCCTCATGGTTGGCCCCAACTTCAGAGTAGGGAAGAAGATCGGCTGTGGAAACTTTGGTGAACTACGGCTGGGAAAAAATCTGTACACAAACGAATATGTGGCCATCAAATTGGTGAGTACTGTTGTGAAATGTGGAGTTTTGAAAAAAGCCACATTTTCCCCTTGTTTATGGATAAGTTATGATATTTATACATTTTACAGATGTCTTATATTTAACGGGTTAGTTCACCCCAAAATGAAAATTCTGCCATTAACTCTCACATTGTTGTAAACTTGTAAGACTTTCGTTCATCTTCAAAACACAAAATGAAGATCTTTTTGATGAAATCTGAGAGATGTCTGTCTCTCCTTTGACTGCCTTTGCAAAATTTGACGCCTCATAAAGAGATCGGAAAACGAATCCACATGAATTGAGCGGTTTAGTCCAAATTTTCTGAAGAGACTCAATCGCTTTTTATGATGAACCGATTTAATTTAGGGTGTATTCACACCTGTCTTGTTTGGTTCGATTGAATCGAACTCAAATTCGTTCCCCCCCCCTGGTCTGGATCTTTTGGGTAGGTGTGAATACAGCAATCGCACTTGGGTGCGGACGAAACAAACATACTGAGATCCAGCTGAAGAGGTGGTTTTAATCCGTTTCCAAACGAACTTCTACGGTTCTCTGCTTGATAGTTTCTTTCCAATGAATGGATGACCTTAGCACATGTGTAGTTTTGTTTACAAATTTTGGATCACTTGCAAAAAGGGGAGTGTGAAAGCGAACCACACCAAAAAACAATCAACATTGTATTTGATCTGGACCAAAGCGATTGAATTAGTGGGAATTTCTGGTGTGAATACACCCTTAGGCGTTTACTTGCATGTAAACATTGATCAGCGAACAAAAGCAGAAGCTTAACTGAACCTGGATGATGTTCAAGAACAAACTTCTTCAGGAAGCTCAAACGTACTGCATAACACACGAGAATGAACCTTGTTGGTGACACAGCACTTTTGGTCTACACCCTTCTTTTCATATATTGAAAGTTTTACGATCTCTTTACGGTCTCTTTTCAGGCATCAAAGCAGTAGTTGCAAAGGCAGTCAATGGAGGGACAGATATCTCTCAGATTTCATCAAAAAGATCTTTATTTTTGTTCTGAAGATGAACGAAAGTCTTGCGAGTTTGGAATGACGTGAGGGTGAATAATTAATGACATTTTCATTTTGCTTTGAACTAACCTTTTAATTTAAAGCAAGAATTCATCTTAAAATAGTTTTTCTGGATTCTAATTCTGCTTTTTATTTATGACTGTTTAAATATCACACTAGACAAGATTATTTTGCATCTATATTTAAGGTTCATGTAACTCGTTATTACAATGGGTAAACCCTATTTTAATGATATTTACCCTATTTTGTAATGCTCATCCACAGCATTCTGGTAATGCACGGTTGATCAATTGGTCCTTACACATTGTTACAAGTTACTTGAATGTAGCTAGTGTAACTTTAGAAACCGATATGGGCAATGGCTAATGAGGAAAGCACACAGACGTTCCCTGTTCAACTTTCAGAAAGTGCAATAAATCATTATGCCTGTTTGTTGACGTTTACTCGATTTTTATTTCCGCTTAATGAGCAAATAAGACGTTTATTGATGGGTGGGATTATGGAGTTTTCATATGCGAGAAAGATGATACCAATTATATTTTACGTTTTGCTAACTTTGGCTGGCTGTCAATGTAAGGTAGAAAGTCTTTTCTCCGTGCAGAGTGAAATGGAAGTTAAGCGAAAGTACATTTTTGTCTTTTTCTGGGCCACTCTGATAAATACAAGTGAGTTTAAAGGCTTTACTTCTAAACGGGCAGACCGTTTATCCGTACGACGCAGTAAAGTATTGACTGACCTTGTGGTGAGTGATCATTATGATGTAACTCCTCACTCTCTGTGGGCTCAAATTGGCCTCTAAAACATGAGTAATCATGACAAGGTCCTTTGAGGAAATGGGTGTCCAAAATCCATTTTTAACACTGGGATGCTTCTCTCAGATGTGAGAAGAGATTTTGCTGTCATAGAGAACTGGATTTCTTCAAATTTTCATTCATTTTATCTGTACTTCTAGACAGCACAAGGGACATTAGAAACTTCTTTGACATGTTCAGTTCGTGCTACACCCAAACAGAAGCTCAAAGTCCAGTGCTATTTAAAGTCAATTTTGTTTTATTATTTGATGGGAGTTTTATTGGGATCATTTTAAGCTGTTGATGGGAGGTCCTGTGTTCTGGGAAATGACCGTCAAGTAACTTGGCACCATGCGAAAGGGATTGTCATAGATAGCGTGTGCACACTTAGTCGCCCTCCTCCCCGGATCCTCCAGTGAGGGATATGATTATCTTTGCATTAGTAACGTCAAAGGCTTCATTATCTTTGCATTGTTGCCTATCAAAGTGCTTTTTAACCGCTCAATATGAAGTCAAGCACTGTAATTTTAGTGCTAAAATTATTTAGTAGGTTGATGCACCCATGCCACTGCATTTTTCTCCACTTTTTCAGCTGTAATATGGCACGAGTAGGCCTGGTCAGTATAGCTAATAAAAAAGATCAGTAGTTTTCAGCCTTTTAATGATATTTATTATGTTTGTCTTTACTCTGAAATACATGTGTATAAGTAGTAGAATCAAATTGTTGAATGTAATAACTAAAATGGTAAAATTTCACCTAATGCTTTAAAAAAAACTATATACCGTTTGTTTGGATCCAACCAGTGGAACATAAGCTTATAAAACGGTCATAACTTAATAGTTTTCAACTAAACCCGCATTGTATCTACCAACTTCTTATTAATGATTATGATAAACAACCTGAATCTCCTTTTCATGCTGCAATGGTTCATCAGCCAATGAAAATGTGGAATTTATTTTGGTTTGGTTTTGTTCCAAATCCTTTACTTTTTCAAATTTAGACTATTTATAGAGTGAAAGTTAATTTCATACACAAATACATTAAGACATCAATTTGCTTGTTATTTTATTTTAATTTCAGAAATGTTTATAAACAAAATACAGCCCCAGTTGGACAGTCTTAACATATTTACAAAATTTCATGTTTGTTCTAAAAACTATAGTTTAAAAAGAAAAAAGTGCCTCTTCCTTTCCAGCTCAAAATGGACCCAACTGCATTAGGTTTAAAATCATTAAAACAATTTCCACAGTTTTCACTTAGTGAACAGAATGAACTAAATTAAAATATTTTTTAAGAAAATGTGTATAAAGTTGTTCATTTAATGAACAGTGTAAATTTTGAACTATATTTTACTGTGTTGTATGTACCAGTATACCAATAGATAGCAATAAACAGCAATATTTTTTAATACTTTCTTTATAGTGTCATTGAAAGAAGTCTCTTATGTTCACTAAGGCTGCATTTATGTGATATACAGTAAAATACAGTAACATTAATATTGTGAAATTTTTAGTTATAAATTCTTTTTTTAATATATTTTCAAATGTAATTTATTGCTGTGATGGAAAAGCTGAATATTTGGCAGCCATTACTCCAGTCTTCAGTGTCACATGTAAACAGTTGTGCTAATTATTATTTTTGTGGAAACCATGATACATTTTTTTCCATTATTGTTTTGGTGAATAAAACTAGAATTATTTTCCTGTTTCTCAAAACAGAATTTAAATGAAATGCATTTCATTTACATTAATGTAAAAGACTTCACTGCCAATTTAATGCTTCTTTGTTGAAAAGTATTCATGTCTTAAAAGAAAATCAATTATAAATGTCTTAATTTTGATATTTATGAATTTGTCTACTGAAGCAAACACTAGCAGAATGTTGCATGTCTGTTTTTCAACGAACACCGAAACCTCAAGACACCCACGGTCCTCACCAGCTGCCTTCTGCTTATTTAATGAGTATACCACAAGTTTTTGCTGTCAGTTAAACATTCTCATTGTTTGATCGTGGCACACATTTGGTATAGGTTGAAAATTAACTACCTTAATGTTGATATTTGCTGCTATAGGTTTAGGATTAGCTTTAAGCCCTACTGCTGAGCTTCTAGTCTTTGGCCAATTCATTTTTTTATTTTTTATTTTTTTTATTTAACATAACCAACATTGATCACTTGCGTTGCCAATTGATAAGCACTGATAGGTTCCTAGAGTTTCTTTTTAGCTTGTATAGTATACAGTTTTTTTTATTTTGGTGGCATCTGCACCTGGAGCAAGGGTGAACTCCTGTGTCACTGTTTCCTAACATTTGAGAAAGAAAAGAGTCAAAGTCAGGCTCTGCCCTCTGATGAAATAAATTGCTAGAATAGCAAGAGTGGGAGAAGAAAAAAAGAAACAAGGAGAGTTGGAGAAACAACAGTAGTTGGAGAGAGAATAAAGCTGATGAAAGGTTTTCTTTGTTCCCTGGTTCTTGTCGACACAGTGCTCCAGTCAGTCCATACTGAGAGGCTCACCAGGGACCCAGGACAGAGTGGAGGAGTGGAAACACCACATAGTTTCTCTCTCTCTCTCTCTCTCTCTCTCTCTCTCTCTCTCTCTCTCTCTTTCTCACACACACTTGTGCTGGGGATCCCAGTTGTGTAATACATGTATGACAGCTTCTTTGTAGTAATACAAGAGCTCTGGCTTGTTTGATCAGACATGTGTTCACAGATCTCGGTGTGCTTTCTCTTTCTTTCTGCAATTTGAGTCCAGAGCCCCACCCATAAATGCTCTCCTTCATTCTGCATTCTCATTCATCCATTTATCATTCAAGGCCGGGAGCTTGGGAATGTGAGCAATGGGCTTGTTTAGCTGGAGGAACGGATAAATTGGTGCAGTCTCTAGGCAAGAAGATTGGTTTTGTCATGGTATCTATTAGCACTTGCTTAATAATGGAGCGCTAGATCTCTATTGCAGTGATTGACAGCTTTTGTCACATGATTGAGTGTAACTCACACCTGAATGAGATATTCATCCATCTAGGGGTATGATCAAAGTGCTATATCACTACTAACACTGTAATTTTATATCACGACATGGCCATTGCAACCCTCTATGGACACTGAAGCTCGAGTCACTGTTGGCTGGTAATTTTTTTATTATTATTATTTTACTTGCCAGAATTTTTAAATGGAATGCAAAAACAATGCAAAGGGAAAAAAAAGTAAAATATAAATTTCAAACATTATTGAAACACACTGATACAAATGAATACACTGCTTTTCATGTTTTTCAGGTACATTTAACAGTAGTTAGATACAGATTAGGTAGAGTACAGCAATTGAATAAAGTAATCAAATGTAAAATAACACTGCATAGTCTTCACTGTATAAATTAAATACAGATTGATTAATCCTTATTACAAAAGTTTAAAAGTTAACAGTCAAGAGCAGTGCGTGATTTTTATTTTCCACAGTGAGTCTTTTGTTGTTTTAATTAAAAATTAAAAATTCAGAGTTTTCTTATCACGCCGATAATCATAACATTGAAAATGAACATTTATCGGCTGATACCAATATGGTGGCTGATATATTGTGCACCCTTAGTAAATATAGATCACAAGATGAGCAAAGTGAATTTGTACTTATTGGTCCTGGACTGCCTATTAAGTTCATTTTAATTAATATGTCTATATTAGTTAAAATATATTTTCAGTGAACACCTGAGTTAAATGTACAATCGTCATCATATATTTACAATTCAGTCAGATATTTATGTACATTGCATATATTTTTTGGTGGGATATTGCCCCTGCGTCCCATTTATTTATGAAAATTATAGGGATCAAATGCATTTAAAGTAGGTGTTTTTGATAGACCTTTTTGTTTCATGTTCTAGATATGTGCAGTCATGTTTTTTTTCTCTTTGATTTCCTGCAGCTACATTGTTTGTTTTTTGAGAACCGAATAAGATGTCGATCATGGATGTATCAAGAAGAATATGCAATGAGTTGTCTGTAATGTCCTGACAGTAAGCAGAAGATTGATTTAATCAGAGTAGATTAGGCCTGTCACATCTGCTCCTCAACTGCAGTGTGAATGACGGCCTGCTCTGGAATCCTCTCATCTCCCTCGGGCTACTCACACTAGTGACAGTGGTACCAGTCTGTGTATGAAGCTCTGCTGTTAGACCCCTGCAGCTGTTCTCCCTTCATCTGGGACTCTGAAATCTGATCTGAAGTCGAGGGGTTGAAGGAACAGGACACAGACCAGCTGTTTCTGTCTTATCCAGACTCCTCGACACCTTTGCCCATAATTACTTGTGACTATAGTATCATGCACTTCCTTTAGCTTCAAGTATTTT
This sequence comes from Opsariichthys bidens, assembly GCA_037194245.1. NCBI lineage: Eukaryota > Metazoa > Chordata > Actinopteri > Cypriniformes > Xenocyprididae > Opsariichthys > Opsariichthys bidens. The sequence continues at coordinate 12,522,410 of CM074288.1, read as the reverse complement.
GAGATAAAAAGAACCCCTCATCATTTGGGTATTTGTTCCAAGTTATCTTTAAATTTGACGTTTTACCTATTTGCCCTCTTAATGTCTTTGATATTATGCGAGGGTCATTAGTGCCTGTTAGCCTAAAGAAAAAAGTTTTTTATAATTGTTTGTCAAAATTAATTATTAATTTTTTAAAGCTTTTGAAACATTTTATGCTGATTAAAGACAAACTGGCACTGTGTGGTATTATTAACCTTTTAATATCATGATCTGATCAAATCCCTATAGATTAGATTTATCTTTTTTTTAATTTTTACTTTTTACTGACAACACTTTAACATGCAATTTTCTAACAGCCAAAAAACAGCAAAGTACACTTCACTTTTTACGTATACGAAAGGGTAAGAGTACACCAGTTACAAAAATCCGGCAGTGTGCGTGACACAAATTTTGTCATCCAAAGAGTACACGCACACTGCCGGATTTTTGTAACTGGTTGCACTGGTACATGCTGGTGGCACATGTGCATTTAACTTTTTTGCAGTAATTAGTTTATCCATGAGGTTGCAACCGTGCCCTGGGGGTATCGATTCACATGGTAGTCAAAGAACTGCATAAACAGAACAGACCAGAACGCATGCTAGCTATAGCAGCGATGGAGGCCTACATAGACGAGAGATTCTGCGAAGATGTTAGAAAGTACCCTCAACTCTAGCATGAAAGAATACAAAGATGTTTACATGGGTTGTGACTCGCGGCAAGAGATTTCTCAAAACCGTACATGCGTCGAACGTCTGTGTATGCATACAAGTCAAATGAAGTATACTTTGCAAGGCTGTGCGTTCTACTGTGCACGTAAACGTAAAAAAAGCAAAGTATTCCCAGTGCTTAACCTACAATACGTCTTTAAAACATTTACACTTTACATACACTTACATAATTTATATAAACTTTAAAACAGCAGCTTGTGTCCGAACAAGGTCAGGTGAATCCAAAGTTAACTTAAATTTATGCAGGATTTAGGACTGATTAGTCAACTAGTTATTTAGGCAACTCACTGACTTGTTGTTTTTGAGAATGAGTTATGTGTAATCTCTAATAAGAATGGGCAAGAGGGTCATAGAGTATCACTGCAAATAAAGTGCAGACTAAAATAGATTTTAATATATCCATAGCATTCTCATTCTGTGGGCTGCTGGCTTTGCAAACTGCCTTCTCTGGCCCTTGTCAGCAATTTTGATGGATCCCCACCTGGCTTTTCTAACACCTCATCAAAACATACATACACAATTGGCATTGCAGATGCTCCTTGGGGCCCAGACGTGCTAGTTAATTTAGTTTGCTGGCACATTTTAGTGAATGTTGTTTATGCACCTCCTTAAGCATCTCCTGCTTCTTTGCTCTTTTAGTCCACTTAACTAAATTTCAAAGTTACCAATTCATTCCAGATGATTAGCTCCTTGGAAATGTCAACACATGTAAACATTGAGGGTGGTTACCAGGGCACATATTACATATAATCTCTGTCTTCAAGGTCATTATGTGGACAATCTCACAAATTGTAGGGTATTTCAGAGCAATAGATGATTTAACTGCTGTGAAATCACTTCTCTGCCCAATGTTAACCTGTTTAATCTTTGTTTTGAACATGACACCCTGTAAATATACTCGGGTCCAATATGCAACTTTTGGAAGGTTATAGACCCCAATTTCGTGAGCCACCTCCTATTATTGGCTAATTGCATAGCTAAAAGATAATGTGCATTGCTTTGTTCATCATAAGACAGCTCTTATTGAATGTTTTCTTTTAATTAAATAATACCTGTAGCGAATGATTCTTTATCCACCATGTTAAGATGTACTAAAGTCCTCTAATGGAGCAGATGAAATCATCGATTACAACTGACTGACAAGGATTAACCCCATTCAGCCTCTCACAGTCATTTTTTTGGATTATATGTGCCATAATGGAATGGGTGTAAAGGCACTGAACATCACATTAAAATGAGATCATGGACTCTTGAATTATTTCTGCGCTGTGGATTTATCATCTCTCAAGCTTTTTAATGACATTAAAGCTTCAGTTTGTAGAAATGCTTTTCGTGGTTGTCCTCTCTCGCTTGCCTACAGTTTTCTCATTTGGGGAGATTGACCTGTTGATGTCATCGGTTACATAGATGGGCCATATATTATATAATATATTCAAGTGTGGGTGAAATAATAAATAGTGGAATAAGTCTAATAGAGAGTTCACATGAAATCAAATGTGGCCCTGTTTATTTAATTACTTGTTTTTGGTCTTATTATGAGTATTTAATTAGTAGTTAATAAAGTCTTTTCAGTTGATGTCATCTAGCCCTCTTACTTTTCAATCACTCCTTTTCATATAGTAGCGACTACTTTTCACAATTCAATCAATTCTTGATAAATCAGGGCTTTTTTCCTTGAATGTCCTATTTCTCCCCTTGTAATGTTTTACTTTCTTTGTAATTATTTATAAAATGTACACAATTGCAAGTGCAAATTATTTCTACAGTTTTTTTTTTTTCTTCAGTGTATAACCGTGCCTATTTGTTGGTTGATTTAGGACATACAAACACACACTTCTATGTTTTCTACCTTTATTTGACTTTCATTTTCAGATTAGTTTTGAATAGAGTAGTTTGCTGATATTTGTTTGCACTCCCAACTGTTTCCTCCCAATATTTCCTACTAATATAATCCTCTTTGGATATGTCTGTGGTTTTGGGTGGAGCTGGCCATTGGTCTTTGACAGGGCCCTAAATTCTTGTATTTGCACAAGGCACAGTGCTCAAATTAGGAACCTGTGCCAATGCATTGGGTATCCTGTTTATAGCAGTGATTCATGATGATGCTCATTTGTATGAAGCGGAACTATGTGTCAAAAGTTTGCATGGAATTCACTAACTGCTTTAGATAATTTCCATCCCATTAAATAGAAAACTGAAGGCAATACAAAGTTACTGAATCCTTTGGAAACTTTGTGGAGATTCCCTGAGATTTAAATACGTCATGGGTAGTCGTTGTTGATTTGATTGAATGATGTATATAAAGATGCTTAAAGGGATAGTTCACCCAAAAATGAATGGTTGATGTTGAAAACTGTTGATGGGGCCCCATTAATTTCCATAGTATGAAGAAAAAAAAAAAAAGTATGGGGCCCATCAACTGTTTTGTACGTCAGAATATCATCATTTGTGTTCAGAAGAAAGAAGGAAATTCATACAGGTTTGGAACAACATGACGGTCAGTAAATGATGACAGAATTGTGCTTTTTTTTTTTTTTTTTTTTTTTTTTTTTTAAGGTGAACTATCCCTTTTAATGTTTCATTTCATGCTTGTTTAGATGTTTATTAGATGCTTGCTTCTTTGAGTTATATCAATGTTTTTTCCCTCCACTTTCCCTTAACAGAGAGATTTGGATGGACATTCTGATTTGCTTAATCTTTCCCAACCCTTCGCTGTTCTTCCTGGAAAGAGCTGTGTGTGTCTGACCACTGTTACATCACAGCTCAACAGATGCAGCTCTGCCCCGCTGTGTCTGCTTGTTTTCTGAGCAAGTAACATGAGCTGGATTGAACCGTTATAATCCAGAGTCCTCTTAGTCTGCAGTGTTTTACCTAACCCACCCATTACTACTCTCCAAATCCTTAATAAAGAAATTAAAACTTTCATTCAGCATAGATGCATTAAATTGATCAGAAGTAACAGTAAATTTATTTTTGTAACATTTATGTTACAAAAGATTTCTATTTCAGTCAAATGCTATTGTTTTGAACTTTATATTCAAAGAATCCTGAAAAAAAAAAAACATGTTTTCCAGATCAACATATTAGAACATATTTCTGAAGGACACTAAAGACTAAAGTTAAGGCTGCTGAAAATTCAGCTTTGCCATCAAAGGAATAAAGTACATATAATATAATATAATGTAATACAATGTATAGTATAATATAATATATATATTAAGGGAAAATTAAAAGAAATTTCTTAAGGCAAAATTAAATATTATTCATATTAATATTAGTATTATATTAATAATAGTATTAATATTAATATCATATTAATATTATTATTTCTGATATCATTTCAAATGTCAAATTTCAGGTGTTTTTTATTCAAATTGACTTGCAGTACACTAATTAGTTCAGCTGGAGCTACCTGTGGTTGGGGTGGGCGAAATGACCAAAAACTTATTTTACGATATCATATCATATCATATCATATCATATCTGCTTATGTTTACATCAGTACTCTACACGATGGGTGTTTGGGTCACAAAATGCCCATGGTTCACCCAATAACACACCTTAGATTGAACTTACGATTTTTGCATTACCAGCCCAAGAGCTTTAATTACAGAGCCACCGTTACACCATTAAGGTCGTGTATGATCGCGCATCTGTGGTCAGGTGGATGCTACTAAACGCTGAGCGCTGGGTGTTAGCAGGCCATGGGAGATTGAGAGGCCAGACTGCTGAACTCTGTAACATGACACCTTATTGAGGACTCGCTCAGTGTGTTCTGTTACAGGCCATTAACCACTGGAAAGTTTTTTTTCCAGGCAATCTCTCTTGACTTATATAAAGGGTGCAGGGATGGATTCTTTATAACAAAGAAAATGTGGGAGGGTGACAGAAGACTCGCTGTTAGTTTGTAACTGGTACAGTCTTGTTGTTGGTGTTTACTTCTCTTTTAAATTTTCAGAAGAGAACATGTGCTGTCTTTAATCTTAATGATTTTAGTGATTTATGATATGAACAAATAGCTCACGTGACATTTGAAATAACTTTCTGTATGGTTCTTAGATTTATTTTCTGTGAATTATGTCCTGTCTGTCTATTCCCATTATCTAATTTTAAATATTTGTTGAACTTATTCTTATAAATGAAAAAGAATTCAGAGACTTAGAGAGAGAGAGAGCGAATAGATAGAGATACTTCATGCACAAGTCACAAACTACTTTTATGATACATTTATACTTCAAATTAGTGATGCTGACTGCATATTAACTGCAAAAGTCACATGATTTCAGTAAACGAGGCTTCGTTGTGGTTCACATGACTTTGACAGTTTGACACACTATTAGAAACAAAAGATTCGTAAAGTTTTGTATCTTCATGAAGGAATGTTTTGAAAACAGCCATCACTAGATATTGTTGAATAATTGTTTTTTGGTGCACAAAAATTATTCTCATCGCTTCATAACATTAAGGTTGAACCACTGTAGTCACATTAACTATTTTAAATATATATCATTAGTACCTTTATGAGCGTTTGAAAGTGTAAATTAACTTGCGAGCAATGAGCCATCAGATTTTATCAAAAATATCTTAACTTGTGTTTCGAGGATGAAAGAAGGTCTTACAGGTGTAGAGAGTAATGAATGGAAGTATTTCCATTTTTGGGTGAACTTAACCCTTTAAATGTTGTTGTCAATCCCAAAACTATACAATATGCGCATGCACTCCCAAAATATTTCAATATGAGAGATTCTACACAACTGTTCAAAAGTTTGGGTGTTTTTTTTGTTGTTGTTTTTTTTACTTGTTGCAACTTTATCAGCGAATCCTGAAAAACAACTGCTTTCAACATTGTCAATGATAAAGGTTTCTTGATCATCAACTATATTAGAATGATTTCTGAAGGATCATGTGACACTGAAGACACTGTGACACTGTAACGTTTAACAATATTTCAGTTTTTTTTATAAATAAATGTAGCCTTGCTGAGTGAGAGACATTTGTAAATCAAAAACATTTGAAAATCTTATCGAACCCAATGGTGTACGTAATGGTAAAAAATGTTCCTTTTTAGAAAGTGTCCAAGATAAAGGTGGAGATGTGTAATGTCTCTCATGATTTTTCTTGAAGAGCTATGCTAAACTGCTTCTGATGATCTATGCTGTTTGTATAGAGGCTCATTTCTGGAGAGATTATGCCATTTTTATCACATGTACACTGATAAATCTCACTGTTGCTGTGGTCTGTGAATTTTTTATTTATTTAGTAATTATGAAAATGGGATGTTGAAATATATTTTTATAGTTGTGGATTATTGTCATGTTGTTGTATGTTTATCTTTAAAATTCTCTTGATAACTTTTCTATATTTCTATAATGCCTAGTCTTTTTCTTTTTCTTCTCTTTCAGGAGCCAATCAAATCCAGAGCACCTCAACTCCATTTGGAATATAGATTTTATAAACAGCTGGGAAATTCAGGTAAGCCTCACAGCCTTTCGAGAATTGTGTGTTATATGGTTTATGAAAAGCGCCACCTCCTCATCCTGTGTGAGACTGATCATACTTCAGTTGTGTGCTGAGAATCATGGGGGCGGTGAGCTCCAACCTTTTGATATGGCTGTTTCAACCATCAGCAGCAATTGACAGTGAAAAGGAGGGTCTAAAATTGGTTTGAGATTTAGGGGTCATAAAGTGATAGGTTACCCAGGGGAAGTCCACCGTGAGAAGTTGTCGTCTTCAAGTTCTTATTTATTGCGCAATGACTCAATGTGTCTCCCCAGATTTAAAAATAGTGTTTTATGAATGAGGTTATAATGGTTTAAATCTGTGTTTGGGCTTCTACTTCCAGCCATTTTTATTGTAATTACCATACATGTTGCAGAGCCAGAAGCCTGAACTTTGATCCTTTTAAGCCCTACAATGAAAAGGATGAGCAGCTTGTACAAATCCTTGGTGCATCCATCCATTTGATCACTGAACCGGAAGGTTGACTGGCATGAAGTGCGGCTCTTATTCACATCGACTCATAGCCACCCTGCAATGCAATGATCTCATTCACCAAACGCCTGTCTCCAGAGCTGGGTTCTGATCTCCTGCCAGATCACCGGAGCCACTGCTGCCACCCCTGCAACATTAATAGCTAGTGAAAGTGCAGGCGTGCAGGACAGGCCTACTATATTTATATCTACATGACTCCTCGCGGCTGGGTTGCCATTATCAAATGTCCAGCACGTGACTGATTCCTCTCAGGAAGAAAGCCATATGTCCAGTAGTGTGCAAAGAGAAAATAAACATGGCTGGCTATCATGTTTAAGTTACTGCTGCTGTTTTGATCCATAAAACAGAATCTTTTGTTGTTTGAGTCTCTTTTTTATCAAGTAATTTCCTCTCATAGAACTTCTATAAAATAGATTTTATAGTAAGCTACAAGGATAATTCACACAAAAATGAAAATTCTGGCAGCATTTACTCAACCTCATGTCATAATCTGTCTTTTTCAAAATATCTTTCATGTTCCCTAATACAAAGAAGTGCATACAAGTTTGGTGAGTAAATGATGACAGTCTTTTCATTTTTGAGAAACCTGTCTCTTTTAGTGTGTTTTGGGGGAGAATTTTCTTTTACTTTGCCCAAAAAGTCAAACCTTGACCCTTAACTTTAGCTTTTCTTTTGCTTGTCTGCTATAGACTGATGTGTCTTGCAGTTCAGAGAGTGTTAAATTATCCTCCCTCTCTGATCCCTTTTTGCTGGTGCATGTAATTCATCCCGACCCTGGATCCAAGGCCTAAATCACAGGATACAGACATGGGACAAAACAAAAGACCACTAGGCTCAAAATGAAAAGATTTCCTAACAGATGAATGCGTCTCGAAAGTGGAAGGAATTTTTGTGCTGCTTTCTTATTCATTCTAGAGAATTTATTATTATTTTGAAATTTAGTTTTAAGTTACTCAACGTATGATTTTCAATGTGACACTGAATCTTGCGCAACCTTACCTTCTGGTAATGCATACCCATCACTTCAAAGTGAACAACGCTTTCCAAAGCAAGCCAGCGGGGGCCAGTGATTCACAGTTGCAAAATCTGGATCTAAAGGTTTTATGATCCAAACCAGACCTCCAGCTTTCCCAAAGAATCCTTTGAGAGGATCTGCCATTGTGAGACTCGTCTTAAGCCACCGGAGAACCTCTGCTCACTTAAACCTGCAGCTAAAGAAGAGTGTTAATTCTCTACTGTCCTGGAAAAAGAGTCCAGGTCATGTTAGGATACTTCTCAGGGTGTATTTCTCTTTCTATGCGCTCCATAATCCTACTTTTATCATAAATGGGATCTTTGCTTTGCCCATCAACAGTTTTGCACCTTTAATGTGAGGTACTTTTATGCCTCTGTCAATTATTTAGAGCATGAGGTTTTTTTAAAGTACAATGAAGGAGAAACTGTGCTCCCTTGTGTGGCTTGTTTTAAATATCTTGCATTTAAATGTTTAATTGCTATTGTGCTGCTGATTAAAGCTTTCGAGTTATTTTTAGCTGAGTTGCATTGTGTGACTGTGACTTGGTTAGTGGCTTTTCAATCGTTGCGTTCAATCTCTGACATTTGGGAAAAACAGGGTCATGGCACTCTCTGCAGTGCAGGCTGTGGATGTTTTATGCAGCAGGGCAGATAATGCAAGCCCTCTCATCTCCTGAATCACACTGGGACCTGTGCCGGGCGGAACGATCACGTTTCAGTCCCTGATTCTTCTCCACTGTCCCGCTAATGGAATCAAGCTCTTGTTGTTCTTCTGCTGCATGCTGAATCTTTAATATGCAAGCATTCACTAAGGCATGTGTGCTAACTTAGACATTCCAGTGCGTCTGCGCTGAAAGGACATGTGTTTGATGAACAATGAGTTGTGTTGTTTTCATTTAGGCTCTGTTAGTGATGTGAGCAAGTGGGTTTTGAAATAGCAGAAAATCTCCTTGTTGGTCTTTAGCGTTGCTGCACTGAGGTTGTTAAAAGTGCAATGGTGTGCCACAGAAAATTTTTTTCACAAAGCCTACGACAATTGCTGCATCCAAAATCCAATATTTCCCTACCATATCGTATACAAAAAAACAGTACATCAAAAGAGTAGTATGTCCGAATACATAGTAATGAAACAGTAGGTGAAAAGTGCACAGATGACATAATACTTCGACTGAGATTCTGAAGTGTGTATTCAATGGCCACTTTACTATCCCATGAGGCCACGGGCGAGGATTTATAAATGGAAGTGAAGTGACACAACTAATGTTAGTAGGTCACGTGACGGTAACAACATGGTGGATGTAGTACGTCAGAATTTCATTCATACTGCCTATATTCATACCATATGGAACGTACTTTTTTTAACGGTCTCGAAGTACATTTAAATTCAAATGTAGTACCTACTCAGTATGCGATTTCAGATGCAACTATACAAACTTTTTGAGAAGTATTCTGTTGTTGCTATTGCAGCTTTTTATTTATTTGTTTGTTTATTTGTGCATTTATTTGGTTATGTGTGCATTTTTGTGCATTGTTTTATTTATATATTTTTATATAGCTTTTGTTTTATTGTTTCTGCATATTTTGATTACTTTTGCTGTTAATTTTTCATCAATTTCATATTGTACATCATAATCTTGTGATGCCTTTTTTTGTGATTTTGTTTTGGTTTTTAGTGTTATTATTATTAGCATTTTATCAGTTAGACATTTAGTTAGAATGTTAACATCGGTTCATTCCTTAATAAGACATTTTAAAGGATTAGTTCACTTAAGAATGAATATTTCCTGATAATTTACTCACCACTATATCATCCAAGATGTTTGTCTTTCTTTCTTTAGTAAAAAAGAAATTAAGCTTTTCGAGGAGAACATTCCAGGATTTTTCTCCATATAGTGCATTTCACTATGGATCAAGATCCAAATTGCAGTTTCAATGCAGCTTCAAAGGGTTCTACACGATACCAGACAAGGAATAAGGGTCTTGTTTAGCAAAACAATTGGTCATTTTCTAAAAAAATAAAAAATAATATACTTTCATAACCACAAATGCTCATCTGGCAATGCTCTGCGATGCAGCATGCATTACATAATCACGTTGGAAAGGTGTCATCATTACATAGGCGGAAGTACTATGGTAGGGTGAAAAACCTCATTTTCTCCTCCCGCTTCAAATGTGATTCCGATGTGATTACATAATGTGTGGCGCATCACAGAGCAGTGCTAGACTAGCTTTTGTGGTTAAATTATATTCATTTTTATTTTATTTTTTTAGAAAATGACAGATGTTTCACTAGACAAGATATTTTTTCTTCCTCTGGGATCCTGTTGTAGAGCCCTTTGAAGCTGCATGAAAACATCAGTTTGGACCTTCAACCCGTTGAACCCCACTGAAGTTAACTAGGTGGAGAAAAATCCTGGAGTGTATTCCTCAAAAACCTCAAGTTCTTTTTGACTGAAGAAAGAAAGACATAAACATCTTGTATGACATAGGGGTGAGTAAATGATCAGGAAATTCATTCTGAAGTTACTTGTGTGTACAGAAGTGCCCAATACTTTTATGGCCTGTGTAATTACAGCTCATCTCAGGCCCCTCTGTTGTGCAGCTTTTTTTGTGTACTGCATGGATAAAATGTACTCCGCTTTCTCTCATAGCCCTGAAATTATTCAAATTTTTCATTTCTTTGGTATGATTTGAAACACTTTAAGAACTTGCAGTGGCCTTGTTAACTATTCAAGGAAGTGCTTTAGCTGCTCATGGTTGTAATTTTCCTTTCTCGGATGGCTCCTCGAGTTGGCGTTTAGTTTAAACCTCGAATCTGGTGCTTTGATGAGTCAGCTTCCTGGCTGCAGTCTTGCCATGGGCATATCCATCATTGCTGTGGTTTCCAAGCAGATCCGGCTGGCTAAAGTGCTGGCAGGTGTGTGCGCGTGTTCGGCACCCCCACCCGTGGGAATGACGTTTGCCTGATCAGGTAAATCCTTCTATAATCCCCCTGGAGCTGGGCTTTCCTAGGCTCGTTGTCTCAGTGTGTCTCTGCATCTGACCATTGGGCCAAAGAACACACACATGGGATCTGGCACAGGCGACCTGGAATTAAATTGGAAACACTGGCTGTGGGCAGCAGTTAAGAACTGTGTGCCCTTGAAGTCTTGTTTTGTGGAGTCACAGCTTTTAATTTTTTTTGGGACAGCATTAAAAAAAAAAAAAAAAAAGTAACCCTGCACAACACCTGTTATTTGTACTAGACTATTTACTTTGGTCTGTTACAATGCACTTTTAGTACAGCGATTTATTTTTGTGTGCTACATTTAGCTAGGGGTGGAAGATATATGTATAAAAATTATAGCCCAATATTCTTGAAAATAAATATATTTTATTAAAGATTTATTTAATCTTTATTTATTTTATTTAAATATATTAAAAACCTGGTTAAAATTTGTATATACTTATATTTTATTATAATTTAGATATATGTTTAATGTAGATGTATTCACACATTTAAATGATGGCTTTATTATTTGTTTTAACTTTAAAATTTATTGTGACATTTATTTTAATTTTATGTTATTTATTAAAAAAAAAAAAAAAAAACTTCTCTTTTTAGTTGATAAAAGTTTGCAAACCTGCCCTTTACCCCCTTGATTTGGGAAGTTTTGCTAACCATATATAATTACTTGATAGAAATGAGTGGTTTTAGTCATTTCCGAAGTTATTTACTCCATACTATCACAGCTATCTCCATGTTTAATAGCGGCAGCAGGTAAGATATGGGATGCAACCTTTTTTCTGTAATATACAAGCACTTTGATTGAATGGCCATTCCATCCATATAGCACTGTTTTGCATAATTGCAGTAGAAATTTATACCAGTGTATGTATCTTCAGCTGGTATATCACCCACCCCTACAGTGCTATATATCATTCGAGGTCTCAATGGAAGCAAAACAGTCCTATTGAGCGATGTTCAAATCATCAGCCCCGCCTTCATTAACCTTTCACAGTCATGCTCATATTCTAAGTTCTTACTATGGAAGAGAATGTGCTTTAGATAAGATAGTCACTGCTTTAATGAATTGCATGATGTGCTCTCTCTCCCTATCAGGGCTTGTTAGTCATGTTTTGTTCAAGGTGTTGTCATTATGGGTCTTGTCCGAGACTGTGGCCTCTACTGGCTATGAACAAGAGGCTAAACGTTTGATGGTGTTAAGAAAATAATAATACAGAATGGTTTCCCTAAAGGACAAAAGCTTATGTGAATGTTTAGTGCAAATTCTAAGTTTGAGATGTAAGATTCTACGTTTGTATTTCACTGGGTTGTTAAATGATCATTTTGTCTTTGCAGAGGGAGTTCCTCAGGTCTTTTACTTCGGGCCTTGTGGGAAGTACAATGCTATGGTTCTGGAACTGCTTGGGCCCAGTCTGGAGGACCTGTTTGACCTCTGCGACCGCACTTTCTCCCTCAAGACCGTCCTAATGATAGCTATTCAACTGGTAAGCATCCGGTCAGAGAGCCAGATAGCCTCTTTCAGCAGTTTTGGCTTGTCTCATACATTTAGGATTTCTTTTGGCAGTTTTCTAAATGATTTCTTAGAATCGTTCAGCTCTGTCATGTTTTTGTGGTAATTTTTTTTTTTTTTTTTTTTTTGGGTGTAGAATGTCCTCAACCACAATTTTTCTTGTTTTTTCAGATAACACGGATGGAGTATGTTCACACACGGAGCTTGATATATCGAGACGTCAAGCCAGAGAATTTTTTGGTGGGGCGGCCAGG